>OX377201.1:82142187-82474344 GCA_947396885.1 Heligmosomoides polygyrus polygyrus
CTTTATTGCTTAACACAGCAGCAGCTGTGCGCGTTTCTGAGCGTCCAGATTCGGAAGTCGTGGCGCCGACTTCGTACTAATAGCATGAGAAGACCACTAAAGGGGAAGAGTAGAAGGGGGACTTCGAGGGTGGAGAACCGACAGCGACCAGGAGGGAGCGACCTGGAGGAGGCATCGGAATGGAGGGGGGTCGATAGGGAAACAATGAAACAGGCCAGGAGGTGGCACCAAGAAGGGTTTAGGCAATAAGGAGGGGCCAGTATGGAGTTACCAATAAAGGAGGGGCAGCAAGGAGGATCAGCAAGGGGATTCATTACCAGTAAGGGAAACCGGACTTAGAAGATGTGACACCGATGTCGCGCAATGGGCGTTCGCTCGCCGTCGTCGTGTCGTGAGCGTGGGAGGCACCACTACTTAATTGGGGAAGAGTAGTAATCAGGATCCCGAGCGGGGAGGGATCTACCTGGAAGAAGGGACCCAGAGGCGCGACCAGGACGGGGAACCAACAAGAAGGGAGCCGTAAGGGAATTCATAAGGGGAAGAAGGAATCTGCCATATATTAGGTTGTCCCATAAGTCTTCGCCGTTTTTTTCAACGATTCACTGCAGATTTCGCTGGCGGTCTCTTGCACAGCACTGCACAGCATTCGAAAGAGAATGATTTGCTCTATCAGAACCTGTATTGCATTTCTTTTTTCATCATGAAATTTGTCAATTTTTAGGTCGTTGAAGTGAAAAGTGAAAAAGTGGCCATTTGCGCACTTGTTCTCTCCGCTTAGGTTTGTAATTTTTTGCGCAGTTTTTTATAGCATTTGGAAGACAATGTTCTGTACTACAAGAATATGTGTTGGTCCTATTTTCTCACTTGCCCTTTATTGATTTTTAGTCCATCGAATTGGGAAATCCGACTTTTCCGTCCGAATTTTTTCCAAAACTCCGGTTCTGTGGTTGAACTTTCTTGCTCGGTGTCATATGTCGTTTGGAAGAGGATGTCTTATTCAGTAAGAATTTGTGTCGCGTTTATTGGCTCACGCTGATTTCTGTCGAATATCAACAACTGAAGAAGGAGAAGAAGTTGTTGGTGAAGACGATTTTTCTCTTTTTGGCATTTTGTTGATATTCAAAAGAAATCAATAAACGCGACACATATTCTTATAGAGCAAGATATTCTCGTTCGAGTGACGTATATGTAACACCAATTCAAAGAGTTCAACCAGAGCAGGAGCTGTCGGCAAAAATAACCATCCTCCTTCGGACGTCCCAATTTGATGACCTAAAAATCAATAAAGGACAAATGAGCAAATAGCCCTAACACATATTCTTGTAGTACAGATCATTGTCTTCTAAGTGCTGTGAAACAAGTGACTTATGGGACAACCTAATACATAGCCTCTTCATGCTCGACACAGCGGCGACTGCGCAGGCTTCTGAGCTTCTGGATTCGGAAGACGGGTCTTCTGAGCCTCTGGATCCAGAAGACGGGACCCCTACGTCGCGCAACAAGCGTTTTTATTCTGAATCGTGTCATCGACATCTGCCGTAAGCATGGGAGGACCACTAAGGGGAGGTGGAGAAGGACAGTAAGGAGGACATCAAGGGAGGAGCAGAAGAGCGAGCAGGAAGGAAAGGAACAACCTGACGGAGGGGCCAGGACAGGGGAACCAGCAAGACGAGATCAGTAGGGGTCAATAGTGGAAACAAAGAAGTGGGCCAGGAGTTGGGAGCAGGAATGTGGGGGACTAAAGAGGGAAGGGAAGATCAGTAAAGGCGGATCAGCAATTAGATCCAGTAAGAAAAAACGAGTGAGGGGAACTTGGCTGCAGAAGACATTTCAACGATATCTGGAAACGCTAGCTGTTGAGCATGTGAACGGTTGCGGAGGAGCGAACTGAGGGACAGAAGTACTGCGCGGCACCATCCAATGACGTTACTGACCGGTCCGGTGAGAATTTCTATGATGAAGGTACCAAAGTGGTGAACAGCTTGATGCCGATAAACTATGCACCAGGTCCTAGATGTTAGCGAATTTTAAGTTGTACAAAAACTGCTTTCCATAGGTCAGTGATGCTGCAAAGTCGCGTGAAGCACTCGTAAATTGGTATTTAAATAGAAGAATATTGACATAATATCTGTTACCGGTGCAATTCTAGTTGGTGGTAGCCGCTCTTAAACGATTTCCTGATATAACAAAACACAACAAGGGGGCCACAAGATGTAGAAAAAAGTAAGCTACGCCAACGTGGTTGCCCGGATAGACGCAGTTCCCAAGTTCCTAGTCGGGGGAAAGGGCCTAAAAAGGACAAGTCTCGGTGTAAGTCCAATAAGGATGGGATGCACCCATTTGTTAGATTTTCACCGAGAACAGATCATTTTCAAGCAGCTAAAACCGGTAACATCAGTAAAATAAAATAAAAATAGGCCAAGACACCATCAGTCAACGTTTTAAACGCAGGCAAGGCAATATGCTTCACGTTCTAATCGTTTGCAAACGTCCTGACCTATATCTCTATTGCTATATATTCTCATGTTTACTGTTTTACTTATTTTGATTTTGTTAGCGCAGTTGTTTTCTAAGGAATTAGTAAGGTCAATCTATTTCAATACTGAACAACCCCGACTAGTTACATTCAGTTCATATGAAATCGTTTAAGAGTGGCCACCACAAACTAGGATCGCACCTGTTATCGTTCCTTAATTATGACGAAAAAGCCAGCGGATTATACTTTGTAGGCGCCCCGTAGAATCAATTTCTTCTACGCAGTGCCATTACCCAACTAGAAAAGTGGGCATTTTTACCCTAGTTTCATGTGAAGTGGTGTCTGTGATGCTCATACCATGGACATGGACATTGGGATACTTCATCAACCTTGTTGGAAGATAGATACGTAAAGGCTACGAATTGCAGTTACCTGCTTATATCTGACGTTATGTCGTTTAGGTAGTAGTTCGTCTTATTTTCAAAGGCCTCAAACCAGGACAAGAAGCTCCAAGAAGAGAAAGGTTGGCAGAACTATACATACGTGCACAAAACTACCGTACTGTAGACCATGCATCAGCAAGAAACCCCTAAAATATGTAAGAGCACTATGGTTAAGCAAAAAGAATGTGGGGAAATGAAGCGTAAATCGAGTGAAACGCTAGAAAAATTAGTCGCATACATTAACAAGCGCGGCTGCATTGCTCAGCTTCAGGGCAAACTCCTAGTGGGGCATCCTATACATACTCCTGGAGTACGTTATGGATGACAGCTCACACAAGGTTCCATTCTCTTGGATGTTTCCTAATGCTGATAACACAACGCTCTCCCGCGAGGATAAGGTTGAGGTATAGTGGAGGGTGCAAGCTAGGTGTGATATTCTGGAGAATTTTAGGCTGAGAGTGAACTTTGAGAGGGCTAGTACTTAGCGGTTGATGCAAGCGAGCGTAGCTCTATTAGGTTTGACGGGACTGATTTGGCACACACAGCGGCCTCCAGAGGATCTGGAATGAGCAGTAGCGTTTGAGGTCGGCAGGGTGAGGCCCATGGCCCCACTGCAGTAGGATCAGAGGCGATGAACAGTTGGCACCTGCTGTTCCGCCCTTCAAATGGAGCCGCAGTTCTCTCTGGAAGGCCACGGTGCACTTCCTCTGCCAACGGCAGATAGAGTGGTTAAAGTCGATGATAGAAGATAAGGGATCATCACCACCTATATATAAAAGAGTTTGTCCGTCGAGTGATCTAACCTAAGTGAGATACGCCGCACCATCCACAGTGAGGGCGGTCGAATGATCTAACCTGAATAAAATCACCTATCACCATCACGACCTATATATAAAAGAGTTTCTCCGTCGAGTGATCTAGCCTAAGTGAGATACGCCGCATCATCTACAGCACGGGCAAATTTTGTTATTGAATGTGGGATGTTGCTACAGCAGAGGAAGCGCAGCATTTTACAGCTTAACACAACAACGCGAGTTTTGAGCGTTCAGAGTTAGAAGACGCTTCGTGTGTTTCGATTCATTACGAAGGTACCAGTAAAGGAGACCGGATTTAGAAGATGTGACACCGTGACGCTGTCGCAGAATTGGCGTTCGCTCGCCGTCGTCGTGCCATGAGCGTGCGAGGGCTACTTAATTAGGGTAGAGTAGTAAGGAGGACCACAAGGGGGGGGGGGGGGAGGAATCGACATGAAGAAGGGACCTGGAAGCGGGACCAGGACAGGAAACCAGCAACAAGGGAGCCGTGAAGTAATTCATACGAGGAACAAGGAATCTGCCATCTGTCCAGCCTCTTCAAGCTCAACACAGTGGCAAAGTGCACGGTTCTGAGCCTCTGATTTCAGAAGACAGGCGTCGCGCTAGAAGCGTCTGGGTAATGAAAATGTGACTCCGGTATCGAGCGGCGAGCGTAGAATTCAGAACTCCTCATAGGATGCTGGTGCTGCAGAGAAAGTACAGCCTCCTCCTGCTTCACACAGCGGTAACTGCAGAGTCTTTCTGAGCGTCTGGATTCAGAAGACGGCTCCTCTCCGTCTTTTAGAAGCATCTGGATTAAGAGGATGTATCACCGGCATCGTGCGATGAGCAGCCGCTTTCAACATAGGACTCTTCTGCGCGTCTGAGTCCTCAGCAGAAACCGCTCGCGTTTGTTAGCTTCTGGATTCAAAATAAATGTTCACTACTACTGTGCGCGTTTCCGAGCGTCCTGATTCAAAACCCGTGTCGCCAACTTCGTGCCATGAACATGGGAGAACCACTAAAGGGGTAAGAGTAGTAAGGGGTCTTCGAGGCAGCAGTGAGTGACCTGAAGGAGGGATCACGATGGGACACAATAGTCAATAGGAGGAACACATACAACAAAGAAGCAGACCAGGGGCCGGATTCATCAAAGTTACTGCAGTAACTTTAACGGAGAATTGTAAGCGAAAGCTCAGATAACGCGGCTTATCGCTCACCATATCGCTTGATAGGCCGCGTTATCTGAGTTTTCGCTTACAATTCTCCGTTAAGGTTACTGCAGTAACTTTGATGAATCCGGCCCCAGGTGGCACCAAGAAGGGTGGAGGCAATAATGAGGGACCATCAGGGAGTTACAAATAAGTGGAAGCAGTAAGGACGCTAGGGGATCAATTACGAGTGGATCAGTAAGGGAGATGTGAAAGATATCGCGCTCAGGGGTTTAGGAGATGTGAAAGATGTCGCGCTCACCGTCGTCGTTCCATGAGCGTGGAAGGGCAACTTTAGGAGGTAGAGAAGTAAGCGGGACCAGGACGGGGGAGGGGAGGACGCGGAGAGCGACCAGGAAGGACCGACCTGAAGGTGGACTCAGGGGTCGGATTCATCAACACTTACATAACTTTAACAGACTTACATAACAGATTTCACAGCGGAAAACTCAGATAACGCGGTTTATCGCTCAACATACCATTTGATAAGGCACGTTGTCAGAGGGTTCCGCTGTAATTTTCTCTGTCAAATTCCTGTAAAGGCTCA
Organism: Heligmosomoides polygyrus polygyrus; assembly: GCA_947396885.1. Lineage (NCBI taxonomy): Eukaryota > Metazoa > Nematoda > Chromadorea > Rhabditida > Heligmosomidae > Heligmosomoides > Heligmosomoides polygyrus. Next base: position 82,147,659 of record OX377201.1, read on the forward strand.
AGCACACTTCGCTGCCTTTGCTGCAGCAGCAATGATAAAGGATATCAACGAGCTGCTGCCTCTGATATCCTTTGTCATTGCTGCCGCAGCAAAGGCAGCGAATTGTGCTCGAGCCTTAATTCGTTAATAAATCTGGTCCCAGGACGGGGATCCAGCAAGAAGGAAGCAGTAAGGGGAGTTAATATAGAGAACAAGAAATATACCATCTGCGCAGCTTCTTCCTGCTTGACACAGCGGCAAATGCGTGTTTTGAGCTTCTGGATTCAGTGGAAGTGTCCCTTACGTCGTGCAACAAGAGTATAGGAAGAGGGTCCTATTCGTCACGTAACAGGGGTCTGAAGGCCAGATTCATCAACCGATGACAGACGGAGAACGGTTAAAAGTACCGCCAGACCTAATGCTGATGAATTTCATATCAGAGGGTTCGGCGAAACTTTCCACCTTTACCGACCGGTAAGCTCTTGGTGAATCTGGCCCATAATTGATTTCTGATGAACTCCAACATCTTCACCGAATCGGATACCAGTGGTTGGATTCACAAATAACTTACATAACTCTAACAGAGAATTCACAGCGGGAAATTTAGATAGTGTGCGTTATCGCTCACCATATCGCTTGATAAGCCACGCTATCAGCGATTTCGGCAGTAATTTTCTCTTTAAATTGCTGTAAATCGTTGATGAATCCGGCCCCAGGTCTCCGATCGAAAACAGTTATCTTAATTATCAGAAGGTGCGTTCTTGTGAAAATCACCCTTATCTGAATCACCCTAAATACAACCTCCGGGCTTTTCAAAAATGATCCATTTATAGGAGCTTTGAAGCTTTGACGGATCCGGATTATCTTAACCGACATTGGATCCAATGTGACTTGAAGGCAACTGCTCCCACCCCTCCTCCGCTCTCTCACCTCTCCCTTCCCCCTCCACCCCAAAGAAGAGCAAGAAGAACGAGGAAAAAAGAAAATGAATGTTTTATTTCGGCGCAGGCAAGTTTTGACATGCTGAGCTATGCGAAATCAGAGATTTTACGACAAAATGGTATGCTGTGCTCAGGACCACACTGCACGGTTTTTGACGTAGGTGACCGTTCATCTCTTTCCTAATAGGATATGCACCTACATTTGAATGCATAGTGACCTCTTCACTGCTTCGAAAGTGCGCTTTTGATCAATTTCTTAGAGTTCATGCTCCTTTCCGTGAAAAATCTGGCCTTTTCTATTTTTCTTACTCTTCCATGAAGCGTTTCGGCGACAATCCCGTCACATGCTTTTATGAGAACTTAGGATGGAAGGAAAGGCTTTCTATGTACAAGCGGTTCCTACAAGCACCATGAAGGACGCTTTCTGTAGAGTTCTATTCTTGTGAGGTGAGATGTGAGATGATGGATACGGTAGGAAGAACAACTGACTCGAGCAAGCATCCGCTGCGGAGCTGTGTTGAGCAGCAAAAGAAGCTGCTTTTGCTTTTGAGGGTATCCACCTCCGCAATGGGTCTAGGCGGGCTCACTTGAAGAAATACGAACGTGATTGCAACGCCATCAGGATCCATCCAGTAGCGTTTCAGAAGTTTCTGAGAGGTCTGCTATAGGTATTGATTATCAGGTTTTATTGCAATACTACCGTTACTTGCATGCACGAAAAATTCCTTTCAACGGGTTCTATAACTACGCAAACTCTGATAACTGTCAGACTTCTCTTCTGCACTGCCTTCGTTTGACAGTTTATTTCAATATTTCACGACGTTCTTGAGCACACAGAGTGAACCGCTCTCTCCCTTCTCTCTAATATTAGGGGGGGGGGGGCAAAAGTAATGAGACAAAATGAAAAAAAATCTTTATCTCCTTATAACTCAATTACAACTCAACGATGCTGAGGAGTGTATTTGCCATTAAGGGCAAGGACCTTGCTGCCATCGCTCAGCCAACTTCCTGATCCCATCCTTCCAGAACTGCTTGAGCCTGGTGTTGATCAACTGCTCGATATGGTTGTCAAGGACTGCTTGGGTTTTTGTGTCCCTTCCGACTAGGAAGTCCTGTAGGCTCAAGTAGTAGTGGTAGTTGCATGGAGAGATGTCCAGCGAATACGGTGGGTGAGGCATGTGAACGTAGCCCAGCTGGCCAAGCTTATCCGTGCTTACTTGTTCCCGATGGGGTGCGGCGTTGTCGAAGAGGAGAACCTTCTTGAAGCGCTGCGAATGAATAAGAGCGAGTCGCCCGCCCATCTCCTCTATTTCGTTCACCATGGCCTTGGAGTTCATCGCGGTGCTCTTGGGAAACAGCCTCCGGTAAACCGATCCATGGGCGCAGACCCAAAAGCTCCAAAGATGCTTCTCGCCGTGAACATCTCGCCGAACGAAGGTCGGTAACAATTCACCAGGCCTCACCCAGACCCGCTGCTTGGCAGGGTTAAGGTAGAAGACGTACTTCTCATCCTGTATGAATATTGAGCCCAGGCTGCTCGGGGTTGGGAATTGGGGGAGATTTGAGCGGCACAGGTCGACTCGTCAGACTGGGGTTTCGGCATGAGACAGGCTGGGGTTTTTGGCATGCTTCTGGAAAGAGCGGAAGTGGTAACTTTTCAGATGGGCTTCAGTAAGTAGCATACAAACATACAAATACAACAAGCACGAAACCAGACTCCAGCCACGAGATATATGGACACGGCGTGGGGTGTCTCATTACTTTTGGCCCCCCCCTAATAGGATAGATCAGTTTCCTTTTAAGAAAAAGTGGTACTGGCTAATTTCCGGTGGTCCAATGCAGTGTAGGTGATTCTACTTCATGAAATTTCTATCATTCCGTTATTGCCGAAATGTGGTGCTTCTATAACGCATTCAGATTCACTGTTGTTTGCGCGCTAGCACCGTCAGCATGTGTCGATGTGGAGAAGATATGGAAATCACACAAATACATAGAGGTGAACGAAAGGATTTCCATACGAGAAAAAGACCATGAGCTTCGTTTTCACTGACTTTGATGTTTTAGAAGCTCAGTGAATCCGATGTGGCAAAGAAGAAATTCAGAATACTTTTCTTTGGTATTAATGATCAGGAAGAGGAAGAGGAAGAGGAGAAGGAGAAGAAGGAGGCCGAGGAGAAGAAAAAGAAGATCAGTGAGGGAGATCCAGAAGATAAGGCTAATGAAAAGGCCACGGTATTGTTTTTCCTTAAGTACATGTACTTACCTGGTTTTTGCTCTTATTTATCCTCTGAGGTCTACAAGCTCCAACTCGAACACTTTGTAGCATTGCAAATGTGTTCACTCCGAGTTCATAACCTCGAGAATAGACGAGGTCGTCGATGGATGCTGTTAGCCGATTGAACGTTTGCAATATTTTATTTATATAGGTCATGGCCATTAACCGCTTGTTGGTAGTACAACAGTCCGGTCCGCGACAGCTTCTTGCAATTCTTCATAGCTCCACAGCAGAGCAGTACTGCTCGAGATCCTATTGACGTGGTTTGGAAGGTGCCCATAAAAGGTCACGATGAACTAGGCAGCAGTGCTGGGCAGAAGGGGCTGTATTCTTCGGAAAAATGCTCCTTATGATACTTCAGAATTCACGCTGCAAACTTCTTCGTTATTCACCTGACGGATTCTCCCTGATTGACATTTTTTTGAGTTCGTGGACCTATGCTTGCTCCAACCTCGTTACTGCAGCTACCTGATCAGCGAGATGGTGAAACAGTCATGCGAATGCTCTTGAATTCCTGTAGTCTAACCAGCGAAGGGTCTCAGGCGTATATCTGAACAGCAAACGTGGATACAACAGCGGGAATCTCCACCATTACGGCAGTAGAAATGTGCGTTCCGTTTTAAAGTCAATTGGGGGACACATAAAACAATGAAGCAGACCAGGTGGCACCAAGGACCTTTAAAGTTTGCTATAGAGTAGCACCGTTGCACAAGGCAATTGTTTCAAAACATCGAATATACAAAAAAAGCCAAAACATCGTAAACAATCGCGGTCCTTAGTTCGGTAGACTCATGAACATTGCCAAGGGCAGCATACTTTTGCACTAGCTGAGTGATGGTGATTTTCGCAATGGTGTTCGTTTTTGCTGTCCAGGCAAACGCCTAAGACCCTTCCCTGGAGAGCTTATCCTGCAGTGGAGTAGCAGCCTCGCAGTAGAGTTGCGAAAAATGTGCTGGCTTGCTTGGTCAGAGTTGCGCTAGCGCCTGCCACTTGAAATATGGTATGTCGACTGTTCGAGCCATTAGTTGTGCAGCAACCGAACAGGTGAGCGTTGCCGAATGCGTTCCTGATCTGTAGGACAGCAGATGGATTCGGTCCATACATCGCCACTGGTCTTCTGAGAGGCGACTTTATTTCTAAAGGCGTCAAAAACTTCCTTATCCCGCCCTTGCTTGTAGCTCGCTGCACTTGCTCATGCTAACAAGTTGAAAGTTCTAAAATCGGTGCAATCCTAATTGGCGGTGGCCGCCCCTAAATGATTCCCCGACATAACGAAACGCAACAAACAGGCAACAACCTATTGAGATAGGAAAGCTACTACAACATGGTCGCTCAAATAGACCCAACGACTAATGAAGTCAATCGATGACTCTAACCATAAGTTCATTCAGTCAGCGATTGACTTCGTTAGTCGTTGGTCAGAATTATAGGAATTCACACTTTCAACGAAAGGGAAACCCGTCTTTTGGTTATTGGACTACAGAATTATGTAACGGCGAGCTGCTCAACAGAGCGCATGAAGCTCGAGATTTAGGCTACAATGTTACCGGTGACGTATGGATTTTCTGAACAATGCAGAGTTTTGGTGAAGAAAGCTAATTATCGCACCTGTAACGTTCTCATGGTTTTGAAATCCAAGCTCCCTGAAGTCTATATAAGTGTCTAGAAAATCTATTAACGCGCAGAACTCATTGATGGGATGCTGACGAGATCCGTTAGGGGAATCCCAAACTTCGAAACTCGATAGCGAGAACGCGGGTTAGGTCAGACTTCTGAACGTACAGTACCCCGAAGGATTTTAATTTGCTGCTTAGGAAGTACGATGGTCTAGCGAGTTCAGCTACCTCTAGAGGGTATATTGCTGATAATTATTTCAGTGTTGTGCTATGCGACATGTGTTGAAAATCTGGCACAAGAAGTTATATCTAACTGAGTTGCTTACGCGGTTTAGCTGTTTTTGTTCAGATCGTTTTTATTAGTTTGTAAAAGAAGAGCTATGTCTACGATTAGTATAGGAACATGAATAAACAAGTTGCCGAGTTTCTAGATGGGAGGGAAGAACGTAAAATTTATTGTTTATACAAACAAAGTAGGAAGATAATCATTATAGATTGTAACAGCAATGCCTAACAATAACGTAAATAAATAATAACAGCCTTAGAATACAGAGTAAACACCTAGAACAAGAGTGTAATCAACAAGAGTGCTCTCCATGTGTGATACCACCAGCTAGGACTGGACCCTAAGGTCCTCCAAGAAAGCAGGGTTGAAGGGCTTCTAAAGGATAGCCAAGAGATGGTTGAACACTAAAACTGCACTTTTCTCTTCAGGGTCAAGTGCAGAAGGAGAAGATTATCGAGAATGTTATAATCAAGAAAGAGGTGGTTCAAGCACCGCCGGTAAGCTTGTCGCTGTTCACTTTGAGTCCCATCACTCATGTTCACTCTAAGTTGCCATTCATTTTGGCTCAAGTGAACTACCTCCCTTGTTCCGATATAGAGAGTTTGTAGCTCCGACTGCGAGCAGTGATGAGCAGGCATCGTTGAAGCTGCCGCGGTCTATCCTGTTACTACGCTGAACTGATCCTGTTAACAATCGCCAAGCCCTACAATTTCAGAAGCAGCTGGTGATGGTGATGTACCGTGATCAGAAGGACGATTCGCTGAGCGGCGACACCGACGACGATGCGGATGCGACGGTCGTGGCACAACGTTCGTGGCCAGCTATGTGATATCACTGCCCTATGCAGCAAGTCGAGCAGCTTCACTTTCAGCGACGAAGACGGCTGTTCCTCTGCCGCCAAAACCGCCACAATCTCAGCAGCCGCTCAAGTCGGGTGGTCCTCCACCGTCGACTCGCCCCACTCAGCCGCCGCAGCCTCCTAAGCAGGGTGCTCCTCCGGCTTCGACCGACCCCAGCCAACTTCCGCAGACCTGTCGTCTGGCAGTTCTCGGCGGCCCACCTAAGGCTGGCGGTCCCGCGCAGGCTCCGGCGCATCCTCCCGCGAAGCCGACGGCTGGTCAGCAGAAGCAGTTAACAGCCATGGTAAGTGGGGAGTTAGGAAAAAGCTACTCAGCGGCGGCCTATAGGGTGGTAGGAGTAGAGGAGCTGGCCGCTTTTCAAATAGTGTGTTCGCAAAAAAACTTTAATAGAAAAACCATTCTTCTTCTGCTTCCTACTGCCACACGGCTCTAGTCTAGGCTATTGGTCATCCTTGCCACCACAACTTCTTTTAGCAGGTAGACCTAAAATAATTAGATAGCGGATCAAATATGAATACACGTTAGCATCTTATCTAGTCATGCCATTGTTGCTCTCTTTTTTGCAACATATTAAAGGATTTGGGCGCGTGTAGCGCAGTCGGAGGAGGCGCGACTGTCGCGTGCACCCGATACCAGGTTCCTGGTTCGGATTTCCCGCTCAGGCCAACCAAGCCTTCCATCCCTCCGGGGTCGGTGAATTGGTACCAGACTTGTCTGGGAAGGATAGAGCGCTGACTTGTTCATTGGCTGGCCACCGCAAGTCATTGTATGGCCAAATACGCATTCATGTCGCCTCCACGACATCCCGTAGAAGTAGAATGCGCTGGCGCATCCCAGAAGGGATTGAGTAACGCCGTCCTTTATCCTTTTATTTATTAAAGGATTTGTTCGGCGTCCTGAGCGAACGAATAATAGGGGTTCTTTCGTGGAAGAGGGCATAGCGCGCCCGAGAGCCACGTTCCTCGGTTAATCACAAGCTCACTTGAAGGAAGATCAGAGCAAAGTGAGGGAGGGTACTATGGGATCGGCTGCCATGTATAGTCAACACTCATGGAAACGCTGTGAACTCGTTCTGGAACGCCCATAAATGAACTACCTGTGTTACCTGACCTGTCCCGTTTGTCATCAAGTTGCTCGGGCAATCGCCGATAACGTTTATCCCTCTCGTGTGCCAGAGTGTTCCAATAGATGCTCCTTGCTCGACTTGGACGAAGAGCGTCATATCCTCCATCCAGGCTTCCACAAAGAAGACCAACCAGCTTCTGGTGTTCCTCTTACATTCCGTAGAAAGCAGCCATGACGGCTCTCATCCATCGACTATCAGGGCATCTGCGCTGTTCTCGTTTTGATGGTGATGCCAACTTACTAAACCCACGTATTTTTCTTCATCAGAACGATAGTCCATGGAAAATAGCATTGCGCAAAGAAGAAATCATTTTCCATATCGCAGTCACTACCGATTAATCATTACGCTCATGACCCCGACCCCCTAAGAAAGTTTACAATTTAACCTGGTTTTGTGAAGATTAATTTGAGCTCTTGGAAATATATCTGTAGTCGGCAAGCGGAGAAGGCGACTGCCAAGAAGGCAGTGAGGCAGTTTCACGAGAATAGCAGGTCCTTCGAAAGAATCAACTGGCCACACAGAATGCGAAATACGGTAACGCATTCCTGAGGCTTTCAAGCGAAGTCCACATCGTATCGCCTGTTCGCGATTCTATAACTCTTTCTGCGATAGTCACCGAGCAACCACATCGAGCTGTCGTCCTCTTGAAGTGCCAAAGCACACGACATGCTACCTTCAGTATCTCTGTAAAAGGAGGAGGCACTACCAATCGGAGGCTTCGTCGTCCAGCCCTTTGCTTGTGTAGGCAGGGATGGTTGAACTAACAGAACCGCAACAGATGTTTAGCTGGAAGACGGAGGAAAGCCTACTCTCACAGATGGTGTATACACAAGTGTGAGTGCTGAGAATGTTGAGGTATATATAGAACGCGGCACTTCTCCCGAATATGGTCGGCCTAATGATGCATCTACCGCGCGCCACGAGCTACAGATGTTGTAGACTGCAGTAGCCTTCTTCTGTAATTCATTAATCTAAATCTAATACTTTGCGACATCAACATCATACAATCCCTCAATCTCACGGCTTCTAAAGTTCGAACAGAATTAAGAATCCTACAGGACCACATGCTCAGGAAAGTTGTCAGGGTTCCCTCTAGCATGCAGCTCCATATGGACCAAGCAGTGAAAATGCTGATTTTCCTGTGGTCTTTCTGATAGGTCAGAAGGTTTTGGCGCAAGGCTTATTTTCTTTGAGTAGGAAGGCAACGAAGTTGTCTCTAGGATGCTCTAGAAATAGAATGCTAAATGTGTGTGCGAGAAAATTTTTGCGTTTGCCGGGACTCGAACCGGCACTATCTACTTTCTGAACAGGATGCTGCGCCTCATGCCACTGGCGCTGTTTCATCGTTTCTAACATCCTCGATACCCTCGTGGCCTGCCAGCACTCACCCGTGATATAGGGGTGAATGCGTAGTGCAAGGTATGGCATCTGTCCGAAAAGCAGAGGGTGCGGCTTCGAGTCCCGCCAGGCACAGAATTTTGTTCAAAAATAAACGCAGCGAAATAGCAGCTTATAACATTTACCACAGCCGCTCTAGGTCCCAATAAACATGCAAAGCATCGTGTCTCTACTGCTTCTCGCTGTAATGCATAACGGGCACATGACTAAGATCTGTACTGCTCAGAGAGGAACCACATTCTACCTGTTTCCGTCTAAAGTGTAGGTATTTTATAAAGAAATTTTACTGGGTAATGCCGCAGTTCTCGTGTCCGGCGAAGGTGCAAGCTGCACCTGAAAAAAGGAACCTAGTAGAAAAGAACACACAATGTTCTTTCATTTGTTTGCGGTACACAGTCACGTGGTTGCCATAGTATTGAGTTGTTCGATAATTAATGTAGTTTTTTTTCATATTTTCAAGGTGTACTTATTTATATTAACAACAAGCATTAATCAGTGATATATTGATTTTGTAGGATCACCTTTTGCCATCATTCGGCAAGTTAAAAAATTCCAGTTCGAAGAAACCTTGGTTTTTAGAAGCGAAGAACTGGTGCGATATTAAATTTTAATAGCATCACGGTCGGCATCAAAAGTGTTACCATTCCAGTGGTTTTGAAGGGAGCGAAGCAAATGGTAGTTTGATGGTGCTAAGTCAGGTCTATAGGGTGCATGTGGCATCAATTTCCAGTTGAACTCTGTTGATTTTATCAAAGGGCTGTGTGGTCCGGCGTTATCATGATGGAGTCTCACGCCTTTGCGATTGGCCATTTCAGGGCGTTATTCCTCGAGTTCTTTGTTCAATTTCGACATTCACGACAGAAGACATTAGAATCAACGGTTCGGTTTCTTGGACGCAGCTAAAAGCAGACTATATCCTCGCATATGTTAATGCGCTTAGTGAAGTGGATTTCCTTTGATTCGTGAGGAACCCAAGCATCCGGTTTGTTTATATAACGATGATGCTGTAAGTGCAAGTCAACGGTCGAATTCGATATGTCAAGCTTCTCCGCCAACTCATTTTTGATTATGCTGGTCAGTTTCGATTAACGTCATTATTCTGTCCTCATCTGTAGTGATTGTTTCCAGAGCAAAAGCGCGTAAACCAACGCTGTCACTGTCGTTCAATAAGTCTTACCATAAGCTTCACATGAATTCTTCCGAGCTTGCACCTCATTTTTTTCCGTAAGGGAAGCAATAATATGTGCAGATAATGCTCTCTTTGAATGTCCATTTTCCACTTTATTCTTTACAAACTTGTTTTTACTAATGACGCTCAGTTTTTGAAGGAAGGTAGTCTAAATTCTACCCTTCAGAGGCCGGATTCATCAACAATTAACCCGTGGGTATGCGGGTGATAAGGGGTAGCGATAAGATAAGAGTCTGGTAGAGATAAGGCAGGAGTCAGAGACGCAGGCTTCATTGTGGGTATCTCTACCCCTTATACCCGCGGGTTAGTCGTTGATGAATCCGGCCCCAGAACAGTATGTAGTAGTGAAGCCGCGCGGTAACAACTACTATGTCCTACATAAAAATATAAAGTCCATGCCATCTATAAGATAGAACAGCATTGTCTATCGAACAAATCAGTAGCTGCTTTTTATTCTTTAGCATGTGCCTCTGGTCTGCTTGCTGCTGCTTTGCTTGCTTGCATACATATTCGACTATCACGTAGAAAACACTTCCACCTCCTTTAAACCCCTCCATCTAGTGAAGTTTGCCATCACCCAGCAGGAAAAGAATCGTCGTTGGTGTGGTTGATCAAACCGTTTCAGGACGAGAATCTGCTGAATGCGAAGACATGCCGCATCAATCCCAACATCGCGCAGAGACCGGCAGCACCTGTGAAGCCAAGCTGAACGAACAACCAATATGCAGGCCTAATCTCAATTGTGACCGATCGTATATTTGTATTATGAAGGCTTTCTAACTATATGTCGAGCTAGAACAACACCTGTCATCAACACCTGTTCTGGCGCTTGTACTCGAGATTCACCGTGTACGAAATAAATATCGCAATACTATTCGCAGTTCTCCAACGTATTTGCTTAGACTTGTTGACAGAATTATCTATGGATGCTCATGCCGCTTGTATCCTTGCAGAAATTCTGCAGAAATGCCGTACTGCCTGGAGCGTTACGGCCAACTTACGAATGAGTTACGATTTATGGTCGGATGATTCACAAGAGGGTGCTGTGCAGGAAAGAAAGGAAGCGTTCTCAGGATCCTTCCTTGTTTAACGGAGAGATCTGTGTTGGTGAACGGTAGCAAAATTGAAAGCAGACCTTTGCATAACGACAGTACAGAGTACATTATGAAGGGTAATGCTTTATGCCTTACTAATCAGAAGTGTTCAAGTCAAATTTACATGTTTTACGCGATTTTCTAGCCCTGTACCCTCCTACTAGGATAGGCCTCAATCTGATCCAGTTTCCATAAAATTGTTTGCTCAGTGCCTCTATAAATAATAAATAATAATATATTCCATGTTCGACTCTCGATGAACCTTGGCATCATTGATGTTGCAATAGTCGAGTAGTTTGTTCAGCGTAGCCAAGATTGGTACAAGGCTTTATTTCGGCTGACGTTTCGGCGTTGTCGCCTTCTTAAGAGCCTGGCAAAGTCGAAGTCATTTGAGAAACTACCCTCCCAAATGCCATTTCATTCTGCAGGAGCCCAACCAAAAGGCTAAGAGACCAAGAGAACGACAGCGTAGAAAGTCAGGAAAAGGCTAACCTTTATGAGTGGACAAATGAGCCCACTGACACCCTAGCTGAACGGAAGATGAGTGAATGACGTAGAGCCCTTGGGACCACATGCCTTAGGGACCTAACGGGTCATGACCCGCAGGTCAAAACCCACACAGGGCGACGTACGGCGCCAGCTCCTGGGTCACAGCCAAGCACTCGTCCTTCCTATTGATTTGGGGGGACCTCGCCGCAATGTACAGCGCCTCGAGAGTTCGGCGCGCCGAAATCTCATCTTTATCTTTATCTTTATTCGGACATGTGGGCAAGCACATGCAAAGTAAACGATGTGAGCAAGCTCATTATCGCAACCAATAACAAAGTGACTTGACAAAGGGAACTGCGGAATGAATACGGAGAATAAAACAACATTATAAGATAGAAAGAAAATAAAAGATGCCAGCGGTAGCAAAGAAGAAAGTAAATATGAAGGCATACGAAGAATCAGGCCATCGACTTGCCTGAGACCGGAATTTTTTGCTTGATCAACTGTAACATTCGAAAGATTTAGCCACCATTTTTTTGAAACCCGCAAGGTTAGCGGGAATTTGGAACCGTTTGCTTAACTTGGCGTACTCGGCGCCCGCTCTACAAACGAAGAAGTTGGCCCTCACTGAGGCTCTAGCCCTGGGGTAATGTAGCTTGACAGCAGCGCCCCTTGTAATTGAGCTCCTGACTGTGAAGAAACTGCCTCCGCCAAGGTGCACCAGACCGTGCAAGATCTTAAATACCATAAGAAGATCAAATTTTTTCCTACGTGAAAAAAAGCGACTCCAAACCGAGCGCCCTGCGCCGCTCACTGCTATCCGCCGCTCACTGCTATTCGGTAGCTACATTTTCTAGACCTAAGAAAAAGTTTCCTCGTGAAGCTGTTCTGAACTCTCTCTAGGGCATCGATGTCTTTCATTTTCAGGGGACTGAATACCGGCGTCCCATACTCGAGGACGGGGCGCACATAGATTTTGTAAGCTTTGAGGAAAGTATGCTCATCACTTGTACTGAGGCACCTGAAGAGATTGCATACTTTACGCAAGGCTGTTGTTGCTATTTCATTACAATGCTTGCCAAAATCTAAATTATCTGTAATAATAAATCCAAGGTCTTTCACTTCCGATACCTGCTCGAGTTGATTACCTGCGATAAAGTAAGGGGTTCGCACGTTATACTTTCCCAGGTGTAGTACCTTACATTTACCTTTGGCTAAAGGAAGTTGATGAGATTGAGATCATTTGACGACTTGCGTTATTGCTGCTTGAATCCTTTCCGTGTGCAGAGAATCAGGTACAGCACTATAAATTTTGAGATCGTCGGCAAAGGCCCTGCACGTTACACCCATTGAGTTGACGAGAGCTGGGATTTCCCTGGTGTAGATGTTGAAAAGAATTGGAGAAAGAACTGAGCCCTGCTGCACCCCGCTGCAAATAGCCTTAGTACTGGAAAGGTGACCGTTATACAAAACCCTGAATACCCGATTATGTATAAAGTTTGTGCCCCATTGCACTATTTTCGGATGGAGGCCCACGGTGGAGAGTTGTTCGAAAAGTTCAAAGTGTGGAACCTTATCGAAGGCCTTCTCGAAGTCAAAATAAATCACGTCCACACTCATGCCGGATTCAACAGAACTAGTCCAATCATTAAGAGTAGCAAGCATCTGAGTGGTAGTAGAGCCGCCCTTGCGGAACCCAAATTGCTCAACCGGAATAATAGAGTATTTGTCTAGATGGGCAACAATAGCCTCTTTGAGTAATTTTTCAAACAGTCTCGCGAGAACTGAGGTGATACTGATTGGACGATAATTCTTTGGGTTTTCGTAGGGAGGCTTCTTGTGGAGAGGAACGACGAACGCTTCTTTCCACCTTTTCGGGACCTCTCCACGCATCAGACTTAAGTTAAAGATAATTTCGAGTGGGCCCGCAATTTCGCATGCTACTTTCTGAATGAAAAACAATGGAATGTTATCTGGCGTAAGGGAAAAGGACTTAGGCCAGGCAAGGAGGTGTTTCAGAATAGCTTCCTTATGAAACCAAAAGGAATCGCTCATTTGGGGGAAAGCAGCGAGGGCACACACGTGAGCCGATTGAGTTGTTCTATCCTTATCCGGGGGCTGTTGGAATACGGCTTTAAATGTTTCAGCAAGTAACTCAGCTTTGTCTTGATCAGTGCAGAACCTCCGACCTACATCATCCACAAGCACAGGGATTGATTGCTTTACATTGAGCCTTGAGTTCATCATTCGAGAAAAGGCCCTCGAGTTTCTTGAGGTCGCAATTTTCTTTTCTAGGGAGGCAGAGAACTTCTTCAGTTTATTGCAAAACCTTCTGGACAGAACCTTGAAGTAATCCTCGGCTCTACTGAACGAGGAGAGGATGGAATTTCTCCATGCCAATTCTCGTCGTTTGGCTAAGGAAACTAGATAACGTGGCCACTTATGTTGAGAGATTGGCTTTCTGGAGCAGGGAACAAACGTTTCGATGCAGTATTGAAGAACTGACAGCAGCATTTCGTACATATCATCCACAGTATTAAACGTTGCTAGAGAACCAATCCAATCAATTCCCTGTAAATACGAGATGATATTGCAGTAGTTAGCTTTGGAAAATTCTCTAAATACACGTGATGAGCTAGGGGCCCCTCTTGCCTTGACAGAAAACTCTACCACGGAATGGTCACTTTACCAACCGGGTGATTGACTATAACGTTTTTAACCAACGACATTCTGTTTGTTAAGACCAAGTCCAATGTGTTACTTCCTCTGGTACTTGTGGTTACAAGTTGAAAAAACTAAGTGATGAGCACATATCTAGAAAGTCCTCGGAAGATTTGGAATCGCCTTTGTTGCGTTCCCACTGAATGTCGGGGTAGTTGAAATCGCCTGTCAAGATGCAGCTTTCGCTCTGTGCCGCTAAATCGCTAATGGTATCTATTAGCTGAGAGTTCATGTTACTGGAGCAAGATGGAGCTCGGTACACGCCAATAAGCCGAAGTGTTTCCCTGCCGATGGTGATATCGCAGCAAAGAATTTCATAGGAGTCCCGGACAGCTTCACATAGGATGGTCTGGTAAGTTGAAGATGATTTGATGAGAAAAAGAATTCCACCCCCTTTTTTTCTCGGTCTGTCGCATCTGACCAAGGAGTAACTACTACAGCAAAAACCAAGTACAGAGGAGGCGTCAACCGAAGCCTTGAGCCAAGTCTCAGTCAAGATCACTACTTCATAAGCCGAGCCAGCGAGTCTGTACGACAATGGCAAAGCATTCTTCACAACTGAACGAATATTGGTCATAAAGAAGGAAAAGAGTTGCGGTTTCCGAAGCTTATTCAAAAATTTCCGGCCCCATGCTGGGGTGAGGCGCTAGTCGCGACAGCGGTACAATTCAACAAAGAGCTAGAAGGTAATTTTCGAAACATTCTCTCTGCTTTGAGTCTCTCCCTTTCTGCTTTAGGGAGTGAGTGACGAATATGAATACAAGAAAAAACGCGGGACTTGTTAAATAACGGAGAGCGACTGACAACACGACTTGCAATATAAGATGCAGGAAAAACCACCTTGAGAATCCTAGGGAAGGTGCGGCCCATGCGATATATCGCGACGGGTTTACATTCAATCCCTAAATAGTCCAAAATCTCACGGACACAACAAAGATCATGTGCTACGCGATCGGAGGGCCTAGGAGCGTTGCTCTCAACAACACCACTTATTATGACGTCATGGGAATGGTCCTTACTTACTTCTGTGTGGTGAGAGTTATTCACGACCGGGGCAACCAGCTGCGTGGCAGGGGTAGAGATTTGTGTGGACGGAGGATTAGAATTGAGAGAAAAGCGATCGGAAAGGCCTAAAGAATCCCTAAGCATCTGATTTTCAGTCCAAAGAACTTTGATCTGTTCGGTAAGGTTATTACAAATAGATACAATTGATGAGTAGCGTTTACGGTCTTCTAGAAGAATCGCTAGGACAGCTCTCAAATGGTACGGCAGCGATCGATCCTTAAGCATAGCTTCGACGTGCTGGTCGAGGTCGGTTCCATTGATTTGCAGATCGGCTAGGTCCATCTCCACCGCCTGGACATGGCGCTCGCTCTGAATAGCATGAGGAGAAAAGCTGGAGTCCATTGGTGACGTATCGTGAGAACTATAGAGTCGGTGGCTTCAAATCGGAGGCTGGGCAATTAACGGAAGCCAGAAAGCTCTTCGAAATCCCAGGCGTGAGTAGGCGATGTGATCAAAACGACCCGTTTTTGGATGGCAATCGATGGTGCTCGAGAACCAACGCGAAAAGATTGCCTATTACACGGAGCGGCAGAATTGGAATAATAGACCTGATTCGGTGGCTTAGAAGAGACGAAAGATTGCTCCCAGCCACAAGGAGACACAGTGGATTTACGTCGACCGATGAAGCGAACCGGCAATGCGACAGCTCGACTGAGGATACCAACAGAACGTAACTAGGAAAAATGGACCTGTAGTGGTGGCTGAAGAGAATAGCAGAAGAGAAGCGCACTCCGCCACAAGAGTGCTCGCGTTACTGTTGCTGTACGAAGCGTTAACGACGGAGAAGTCGAAAGATTTGTAGATTGTAGAACTGGCAGCAGGGAGCCGTTGAGATGTCCGCCGCGCGCCGCCAGGGCAGGTCGATGAATCCGCATGGATCTTGACCTCCACCCCAAAACAGCTGTTCACATGCCGCCGCACCCGGTGGTCGCCCAGGGGGGTTGAGACGTGGGACCTGCGCAACCCATACAAGTGTTCCTTGACCCTTACACACAAAGGTCTACCTGTTTCCACCACATACTCTTCCCTGCATTCCAAGCATGTAATGAGGTGAACTACCCCAAACGTAAGGCAGTCTCCTTCCCTTCCGAAAGGGCAAATAACACACGATGGTGTTGTGCACAGTCGGTCGTACAGACGATTTCGGACCAGCTGCCCTTTCAGATTTGTAGGAGGTACTGCTATGATTCTTACATCGTCTTGCAGGTCTGCTTTTTGAATGCAGCCACGTATTGCTGCAGTCAATTGGTCCGAAATGAAAGGGACGCAGAATGTCACTTTCGACCGGTCGTGCTGTTGGCCTCTTACCCATCTTCCGTTCAGCTAGGGTGTCAGTAGGCTCATTTGTCCGCTCATAAACGTTAGCCTTTTACTGACTTTCTACGTTATTGTTCTCTTGGTCTCTTAGCCTTTTGGATGGGCTGCTGCAGAATGAAATGGCATGTGGGAGGGTAGTTTCTGAAATGACGTCGACTTTTCCAGGCTCTGAAGAAGGCGACAACGCCGAAACGTCAGCCGAAATAAAGCCTTGTACCAATCTTGGCTACGCTAAACAAGCTACTCGACTAATAATAATATAGTAAAACTGGAAATAAATTGTGCACCACAGCAAAGCGTACAACAACCGGAGTGATGGAGATGCTCCACCTACAGCTCCTTTCAATATTCAGGCAGTTGCGAAGGCTGCCTGAAGATTCCACATCGGGAACCATCGAACGTGGATTGAGCAAAGTGGGGGACTGTTTTAGTTTAGCATGTCGACCAGCAACCAGATTCATCAACGACTTCCAGCAATTTATTGGAGAAATGAAGGCCGGAATTCCTGATAGCGCGGCTTATCATCAAGCGAGATGGTGAAATGTTTCACCATACCACTTGATAAGCCGCGCTACCTGGAATTTCGGCTGTATTTTCTCCGTTAAACGGCTGTAAGTCAGTAATGAATCTGGACCAGGAGAATCCACGGAAACTCGCAGTTATAGTTGTCTCCCTTCCTCGTTGGACCTAGGAATCGGTGGTCAGTTCCACAACGAGATCGGCCACATCAAATTCAACCGCAAGTATTGCCTGACCGACGTCTCCGTTGTCCCCAAGTTCTACACAGAATCGTACCACCGCCTCCTTCGCGCGAGATTCTGCTTTTCGCGTCAAGGAGAGAAGGCCGCGAAGTTCAAGAAGAGGAGTCTTAGGACGACCATCAACTGGGACTGTCGTGACGTTCGCCACGCTCCATCACGACTCTTCAAGGGCACACACGCTGGGAGGCGCACTGGTCTCGCCGCGCAGGGCATACGGTCGCGCGCACGCGCCGCGACGCACTATAAACGCCTTCCCGCGCGCACCCGGCAGTCTCCGGCTTCGTCGTCGCTCCGAGCGGTCGGTCCGCTGTCCGCTCCGGCACTCCATCGTCAGCGCAGTGTCCACACCATCAGGACTTCGACTGTACAGGCCGCGCAGGACTCCAGGACGACCAGGACAGGACGCGCAGTGTCGACAACAGAGGTAACCGCAGAGACCGACCGAGCCACCGCCCTCGTGAGCGCAGGCTCCAGGGTAGGAGCGAGGAAGGATCTGCGGCTTGCGCTTGGGGCTGACCCGTAGGTAAGCTGGCGGGGCTCAGCCTTGACTCGTAGGCTTTGAGTTCCATATTGAACTGCATTGTCTGTACGTTGGGTTGATATGAAGTATGATGTCTGATGCGCACTGTCATGTGACTCGAGAGCGGGGAAAGGTTTATTCTGAGCGCAGTGGCAATACTGCAGAAGGTCGGCTGGTTCAATTGTATCACGCAAGTGATGTGAAGATGGGCGAGAGTCGTCAGGGGGCCAGCGCAGGTGCAGTCCCGGGAAGGGTCCTAAATAACATCCGCATTGGTATGAGGTGCGCTAAGTCGGGGCAACAAGGGCCTCAAATTTATGTGGTAGGTTAGGTAAGAGCTAGCGCGCATAGGTAAGACCTCGACACCGGTTGTGCCTCACACGTGGCCTCGGGTTGAGGGCCGCATGAGTTCTACCACCGGTGCAGCGGACTCACCCGGGGCACGCCAGGGACCTCTACACCTCTCTTACCGGCCTTTGGGAAGATGTCGTCACGGACAACATTGACGAAGAATACCATCTTCGCGATTGTGCTAAGGGAGCCGAGAGCTTAAAGACCACAAGAAGCGTCTCGAGCGCCAGCGTGGAGCAGCACGAGCGGCAGGCAATTACCAACTGACGGCCGAGCTTGCGAAGCTATGCAGAGCGGCGATAAAGGAGAAACTTGAGGAGAGAAAGGAGGAAGTGTTGGTTGAAACTGCAGAGGCAACGTTGGGCATCCGCAATGCCCGAAGGATCTTCGCCTACTTCAAGTCCAAAGCGACCGCCGCCGCTCTGCATAGCTTCGCAAGCTCGGGCGTGTGGAACAGTATGTACAGTTTTTACGGCATAAACCTCCAAGCATTCCGTTATACAAGTCCAGAAGAAAGGGTTTGCAAATATAAGGACCATTTCAAAAAACTGTGCAGATCTGTTTTATTTTTCGATAGCTGATCCTCATCGACTTGTGTCACTGGCTTCGTTTTCCCAGTAAACATTTTCACCCTATGAAAGCAACTCATGAAAACCTTTTTTTTATTGTGTTATAATAAGGAATGAGAAATGGGAGATAAGATCATAAGAAGAAGAAGGCAGTGTTACATGAGGTTTAGGAGAAAATGCTTGTCTACTTCACGTACTTCTGGTTACTTCTCGCCTGGTTTCTCCCGATCTCAGAATATGCCAACACCTTGTGTATCCTCCAGCGGTCTTGAATGTTTTCCAGTATTTTCTCCGGGCCATGGATCTTCTGCATTTGTATTTCATGTGTTAGTGAAGTCGTGTAGAGAACACTTGAGTCGATGATCCTCCGTCGATCCGTACTGGTACGAGTTGAGATCGGCATAGTCTGCCTCTGCATCTGTGGTCTGCAGCTATCTACTATCTTACATTGGACGTCTCCCCTGTCCACTTAAATGCAGTTTTTTGGCATCCTTCTTTTCCATTCCTCCATGGTATGCCTGTTTCTTCCTACGGTATGCCCTTACAACGCCTGCGGTCATCACACCACAAATACTATCCGTCCGCAAGATTTTGTGGATAGCCCTGCGACATACCTTGTCGTGACCTTGTCATCTCTGACGTCCTGACGGGCTAATCTTAAGGAGAGCAAGCGGCAAGAGCCAACATGTCAGTTATGAAGGAACGACTCTCCTTATAGGTGGATGCCGAGAAGGACCACCAGTCACCTGAAGCTGGACTTGAGCGTGGGTGAATGAGTCTACCCTGCGGGACAACCCGACTTAAATACCCTGGGGATTAGACCAGATAGATCAGAACCCGCAGAGCTGGACGAAGGGTGCCAGTTCTTGGGTTACCGCAGGACACTCCTCCTTCCGGTTGACCTGGGGATTCCTAGCCGTGATCCAGAGCGCCTCAAGGGTCTTGCGCGCCGATATGTCACTCTCTCGAGCTAAACTCGACAGTTAGCTCGAGAGAGTGACATATCGGCGACAATAAAAAAAATTAAATCATCATTTTTCCACAAAAATAAAAATTTTATAAAAATGTAAGCAATGTGTTCACTTATTGGATAAATTTATTAAAACCAAAAAAAAATTAAAACTTTCCTTAAACAAAAAATTATTATAATTTTCTAGAGAGTCTCCATTTTGGTGTAAAAAAGCTCAGTTCAATTAGGAAGAGTTCGCTTTAATATCAAAAGTATTAGGCTAGCTTAGGAGAGTGTTGACTATGATTTGAAAGGTATTCGTTTGATTTTAAAAGTCTCCAATTCGATGAGAAAATGGTGCAAATCAACTGCTTTTATTTTTATTTATTTAAGCGCCAAGGAGCGCGCTAGTGCAACAATACAGCACAACAACAAAGAACAGTAGGCAAACTCTTAACTCCAACAAACTCCACATCAGACACTCAAAAAAGATCAAAACTAGGGGGAAAGCTAATATAAAACTGAAGAAAATATACTTTTAGAGCTTCTCCTTATACAGTTCACCTTTTAGAGGCTGAAAAGCGAAAATTAAGTCAGCGGAAATCCTTCGATTGTAAGGAGTTTTCAGCCCTAAGTGCTGAAGTCTTTCTTCGTTTACCGGAATGGACGTTGAGTCCCTTGGTTATGAAGTATTCGAAACACTCTAAGACACAGAATTTTGGTGAAAACTCTGCACTTTTTCAAAATCTCGGATGTCTTTTGCACAGTACGGGCTCCACACGGGCGCACAGTATTTGACCACTGGCAAAAAATATAGTTTGTATAATTTGAGCCAAATGTACTTCCAAAGAACAAATGTTCCTGAAGAGCAGATGCACAACCCTCAGGCCTCTTTTGAGACCTCCCGAACATGCGTCCGCCATACTCCGCCAAAATGCTTAGCGAGAACGATACCTAATTCCTTTAGAAGCCGGAGCACCATCAGGAAATCTCATCTTAAGTGAGCTTAACGAATTTACCGAAAAATACGAGTTTTATTTAGGTTTATGGGTATTTGCCATTCATTTCATTTTTTCATTTAATTTTCATTTGGGATCATTTACACATTCTGGCTACAGCTTATTTAGTCTTTGAGTTACAACTTCTTGTTCACCGTCTTCATAGGCTCTATAGATTTCAGTTGATAGATTCCGCTTATTATTAGCTTAATTGATGCTTAGAATTTGATTGTTTTGTTAAGTCGATTCCAGATGTGATTGATCCACAAGTGAGGCTGATAGAAACTCCTATTCTGGCAGTAAATTGAGACGAAGATTGGCTTTGAAACGATTGTGCTATACAATAGCTTGTGAGAGCAGCCGTTAGTATAGTCGGTGTTTCGCCCTTTCCAGATAAGTCTGGTGGTAAGTATCACATCAGATGGAAGGCTCAGTTAGCTGTGTCTCTGATCCTCTGAATGACTCCTCCTTCCGATTACGCCTGATGCAGCACTAAATTTCCTCGCCTAAAATAGCTCAAACTATTCCAAGACCACTTAAACTTTCAGACCTGGCGTTTTCACTTTTCTCGTCGAACGCATCGTTCAAAGAAATGGAAGAAATGTGAATAGCGGTGCGTCGTTTGGCCTAGATCCACACAAACACATTGAACTCTCACGGCTCTTCGGAAGCGATTGAGGGCAGCGGATTCACCTCATCTCCAGCGACGCATTGCGTAGGCTTCCACATCTCGCCGTCTCCCAGTCCACGCCTTCGTGAAACCGGTTGCCCCTACCGACGCGCGAACGGAAGGCTGTCCTGGAGAAGGCCGGGGCTGATCGACACTACCAGTCTCGCCGCTTTCTCTTCTTGGATTTGGCACTGGTAGAATCCGTTGTAACTGAACTGTACTGCATGTCTTACGGGTTTGAAGCCTTAAATGCCTCTAGTGCTCTTGTGCTCAACACATTCCTCAGGGCTCACTGGGAACAACTTTGTGACTCTCAAAGTCTGGTTTCAAGTCTGTGTTAAGACTGATCATGAGCCAGGCTCCTATCCTTCCTTCATGGCCGATGGAGCTGACCAGGTGGTGAATGACATCACTAGGCTTCCGGCAATCATTTCGGTGGCGAACGTTGCATTCAGAGCATGCCATTTTGCATTGCAGGTGAAAAAGAAAGTGTACCAACAATCAATAAATCCACAGCTCCTCAAATCGACCGTCTGGAGAAGGCTTAGGCGCCGGCTTGCTTGTAGCGAGCCATTCGGCTAGTTCCGAGCGCGGAACAGGTCCGAGCGACAATGAACCCGCATCGCTCCCACTTTAGCGTGGACTTTAGCTGCTCGATGACTGTGGCGTGAGATCGCGTGATTCTGCGTTTATTCTTCGGCCCGTTCGAATGGTCTCTCAAACGTCGGCTACGTCGGCCGCGATTCGACGTCATTCGCTGACTTCATCTCGTTTATGACCTCATTTCTTGCCTTCATCCCACTTGTTACGTAACTCTGTTTCTTCCTACCATTTGCTTAAGAAACGGGGATATGTCAGGAAATGGCTCAAGCATCATGCTGCCCTCGTTTAATATAAAATCTTTAACCAGAATTGGTTAAGCAATACATAGACGTCGTATTCAACGGTTCGCACTAATCTGCTATCTGTTCAAAAAGTTTCTCCTGTCATTGCTAATAAAGTACATTTCAGTGTCTATCTGAGCGTGTTACCTGAACACTCCATGACTTATAGTGTTATATTTAAAGGAAAGCCTTTTTTTATAAAACCTCCAACTGCACTAGGAACGCACTCCAAGTTCAGCTTTGCTCTTTTAAAATTGCTACTTCATCGAACTAATCTTGACATATCAAGATTTCCTCGATGAAGTAGCAATTTTGAAGCAGAACGAAATGTCACATCGCTTTCCGACATTGAGATTCCAACATTGAGATTTCGAGTAATTTGCCCTGCCATAGTTCATACTGTAACCAAAGGGCTATAATTTGTAGTTAGCCCGAAAACAACGATGTAAGCCAAAAATGCAAACGCTCCGAAGTGCGACGCAGATGCCAACGCTTCGGAATTTTTATTAATTAGATTTAGAAGCGGTTTTGA
The DNA here is from genome assembly GCA_947396885.1 of Heligmosomoides polygyrus polygyrus. Lineage (NCBI taxonomy): Eukaryota > Metazoa > Nematoda > Chromadorea > Rhabditida > Heligmosomidae > Heligmosomoides > Heligmosomoides polygyrus. Next base: position 82,170,249 of record OX377201.1, read on the forward strand.
CAGACGAAACAACTCCAAAGACAGGAGGTGAGCCAGCATACTAACGATTGCTATCCTTAATCAGCTGAAGGAAGTAGGCAAAAGGGGCTCACTACAATAGTTTCAAATTAAGGGTAGGGCCACAGGCAGTTCTAAATAAGTTCGTTATTAAGCGCCGATGTGGGTTGGCGGTTAATGGAGGGGCGACTGGGTGTCGCATTCGTTCACCCATTGATGGAAGTCGATAAGTGCTGATGGTAGATGTTCAGCGCTCAGAACTCCAATTATTTGTAATCTGTGACGAAGCCATGAGGCAACATCCCGTTTAGCGTTTACTTATAGCTGAAAATTTTGAAATATCTCTTGTAGGTCGCGGAGCGCAGTCGAAAGAGACGCCGGCTGTCGCCTGCACCCGATACCAGGTTCCTGGTTCGGATTTCCCGCCCAGGCCAACAAAGCCTTCCATCCCTCCGGAGTCTGTGAATTGGTACCAGAGTTTTCTGGGAAGGATAAAGCGCTGACTTGTTCATCGGTTGGCCACCGCAAGTCACGTTCAAGTCAGGCCACCGATGGCTAAATAAGCATTCAAATCGCCTGCACGACATCCTGTAGATGTATGTAGAATGCGTGGCGCATCCTAAAGGGGATTAAATAACATCATCCTTTATCCTTATCCTTTATCTCTTGTAGGAGAACTGATCGATTAGATGTTTCTTTTTCGTTTTTTGTTCCGATGATGGCTTGAAAAGTACCGTAGGGGCTACCGTAGTGTTCGAAGATTTGATGCGTCTCCAGGATATCACAAAAAGTATCCCTGGAGGGTTGCACAAATCAATCTCTATTCCTTGCTATGCCGATCAAACTACTCATGTCTTTCTTCGTCGGCTGAAACCACAGAGGCGTAGGGAGGTTTTAGTCGGTAAAAGATTACGCAAATTTCCTTGTTTTGATTATTTATTTTTATTACTTCAAGCCACATAACAGCTTATGAAGAGATTGTAGCTGTACTGTCTCTTTCCATTCTTTACGAGTGCTAATGACTATCAGTGCAGGCGGTCTTTTTATCTCATGTCCTGAATCCAAGAATTTAGAATTTTTCCTCTCATTCTCAGTTACAGCACGATAAGAACATAGTGTTAACGCGTGTTTTCGTTCTGTTCCCCATTTTGACCACTTCTGCGTCCTCCGTTAGCTAGAAGGATCTGATTTGGATAGAAAATAAGCAATATTTGTTGAGGTAGTTTCGTCGATGAAAAACGGCACGGAAAGGTTTCGTTGAGGGCTGAGCTCGCAGTAGAAGGCAGTGCAACTAATTCGTCTACATGGACACCCTGTGTCGGTAAAGCACCGGCATTCCCACGCTTGCCTTTTCAGCGTTTCTGTCACCGCGTTTATTTCACAATTTTCTGCTCTCTAGAGTTCTCAGCGCCTTCATGCCTTCGGTGTTCTAAAACCATTACTATTACTATTTTATTCAAGCCAATAACAAAACGACAAAATCAACAAGCAAAAAACATGACAACTCTACGATTGGCTATATAGCAAGGAAGGAAGGCATTTTATTTCCGAAACGAATCTGCTAGCTGAGAAGAGCCCATGATTTAGATTTATGTATAGCATCAATTAAATTCATTTGTTTAATATTGCTCACTGTCTTCATCCCTCTAAACATTGATTCCATAAAGGTCACTTTGATATAAAATTTCTGAGAAAGTTAAAGTATTATCTTTCTAGTTCATACTCATCCTAACCACAGGGTGCGGTAAAATTGCCCGTGCACCTGAACATTTTAAATTTTTAAAAAATTTCTTAGAAATTTTTCTGCTTTATTTACCTAATATATGTTTACTAAACGTTTGGAATGAGTACAAGATGATTAGTCGTTCCAAGCTACGAGGTGCTATTATCGAATTTAATAAGGCCGGCAACCAAGTGAGAGATATTGTGAAGATCCTTTCCGTTCCCCGAGGAACGGTTCAGGGTGCAGTCAAGCGCTACAAGGAATTGGAGACCGAAGAGGAGATGTAGAAAAGGAAAAGGACGTACCACGACAGCTACCAACCGGAAAAATGTAAAACTCGTGAGAAAAAAAATCCGGAGAAACGCCAGGAGATCGATGCGCCAGATGGCAAAATACGTAGGAATAAGCGAAAGGTCAATAAGGAGGACAGTCAGGGGAAAGCTTAAGAAGTTCTCTTATCGTTTGCAGAAATGCCAACTCCTGACGGACGCTATGAAGAAGAGGAGATTGGAGTGATGCAAAAGGTTGCTGCAACGATTCACGGTGGCACGCGGTCGAGACATCGTCTTTAGCGACGAAAAGATTTTCACGTTGAATCCAGCCTTCAACTCCCAAAATGAGACGATTATTGGAGACTCGCTTGCTGATGCTAACGCCAAAGGACGACTTCAGGAAAGTGCAAAAAGCCTCAATCCATTATGGCTTGGGGAGGAGTCACATCTTCAGGAAAAAGTCCACTTGTTTTCGTCGGCGCTGGCGTGAAAATCAGCGCAGCGGTTTACAAGGATATCGTGGAAAAAGATGAGACGATTATTGGGGACTCGCTCAAGCCGCGGGATCTCAAGCCGCGGGCCGATTCAGATTTCGGAGAAGCCTACTGGTGCTTTCAACAAGATTCTGCTCCAGCACACAAAGCGAAGGTGGTCCAGGAATGGTGTGCCGAGCTGCTGCCTGACTTCATCACGCAGGACGAATGGCCCTCCAGTTCTCCGAACCTTAATCCGGTGGATTATTCTGTGTAGGCCGTCTTAGAGAAAAACCTGCTCTACCAGGCACCCAAATTTGGACTCTCTTAAAGAAGCGCTTTTGAAATTCTGAGTCGAAATTGGTGAACCGTACCTGCGTGATACATGCGAAATCTTTGTCGAACGTATGAAGGACTGTGTGGAGGCTGACGGCGATCATTTCGAAAACTGTTAGCACGCTTTGAATTGTCATGTTTTTAGTAGATAAACTTGATAGTTAGAATTGATCTACGATGTTTGATTTCAAAATACCATTGAATTTTCAGTGCAAGGGTAATTTTGAAGCACCCTGTACAAATTGACTGTGTCCGAGCGAGTCGTTAGAGGGCAAATGAGAGCATTTCATGAAAGTGTTGCACAAAATGGAGCGGTTTTGCAAAAACCAGCTATAGTGTGGTTTGCATGAAACTAATTAACTTCGCACCACTCTCGAGCAACATTCGTGGCACGTCACACCTAATCGTAAGGAAGTAAGTAGCCTTTCGAACTTATACGAGGCATTGCTTCTTTCAGTGACACCGCAGCAATTTGTAGAGAAACTGCTTTCCGAAATTTGAAACAATTACATTTACAGTTTGCGAAATCTTCATAAAGCGCTCGAAATGGTTTGGATTTCAGTTTGAAATTCAACGTGAACAAAAGAAATGAGTACCTGCCCATTTTGATCTATTCCCGTTTGTACCGCTCTGTGAGCTAAATGATAAGGAAATGGATGTTCTAGTGAGTCCCATTCTATACAGGTTTGGCTAAGCCTTAGTGAGGGGAGTGGCACTACTGCCCTCCTGGTCAGTGATGGAAGGCCGTGTGAGTTCATCTTGTTCAATTCGGAGCTTCGCGTTGCGTTGGTAACTTCACGTCGAAAACGGTACAAGTACAGTTCAGCTGCGTTATGTGCATTTTAGAAGCTTGGAGTCGCATTCGTAGGCTGTTCAAAAGTCGGTTTGCAATTAACTGTATTTCTCGTGTCTCGACGTGAGCTCATACCTACTAGAGGCTAACATCACACATCGACAACGCAAGTTTTTGAAGAACTAGATCTTCCTAAAGTAGCGGCTCACAGTTTTTAGAAGAATTCATTTTCTGCTATTAATTAATTAAGAGTAAATTAATTTTTATTGACAACTGAAATTAAATTTTTACCGAATGCTTTGTATAACTGTTTACACAGATTCGTTTGTGTGGCATCCAGTGGAGTCATTTCATTTCCCTTCCTCGCCTAACATAATACACAAATACAATGAAGTATCGTGCTCGATTCCCCTTCGAAAACCAATGTTCTTGACAATAAAAGAGCCGAACTTACTGCAAAGGTAAAAAGCACGCTGAAATCGGGCCGGTAGAGATCCCGATAGACAATTTAAGGGAGTCTGAGCGTTTTCCATGAGAAGCCGTCGTCCAGAGATTCGAGATGCATCGAAATTGCTTCTTAAGTTGATCAGCTCAGCAGTGACGAGAGCGACTTCTTAGCAGATCGCAGGAACTTGATTCAGTCCACTTCTTCTGATACACTTTGAGGATATCGGCTTATATTCCACAATACCTCATGATCTTAGGAATGCGGGTTGATAAAATGTGTCTGATGAATGTTCTACGTTTGACATCGCACTCCCTCGTGTAGGCCCTAAGAATTCGGTGTTCTTCAAAACTTTGCAAGTTCGGTCGGCGAGCCTGCCCTACATACGTGCGTCCATCGAGGAATGATAGATCGTGCTCGTGTAACCGGGTTAATAAGCTAGAGAAGCCGATCATGAAAATTCAACCAACACGTCCACGAAATTTCGGTTTGCCTCACTCTCATTGTTTAATGATTTTTCATATCAATGGAAGACCAATAGGATGTATTGTTTCTCCTCAGATTTTCGCTCCTGTTTTTATTTTCTACTTTTCCTAAATTAATTGTTAAAATAGCAAAATGTTCAAGCCTTGTTTATAAAGAGGTTATTGGTAGTCTTCATAATGTTGATTTGAATAATAAAAGCTCAGCAGGCGAACTCATGGAGGACCTGTTTCTCGTCATTTTTTCAACATAACTAACCTAAGCAGAGGCGCGAGGGGCGCAGTCGGAGGAGGCGCCGGCTGTCGCCTGCACCCGATACCAGGTTCCTGATTCGGATTTCCCGCCCAGGCCAATCAAGCCTTCCGTCCCTCGTCGGTGAATTGGTACCAGACAGGCTAACGCACTGACTTGTACATCGGCTGGCCACCGCAAGTAATTGTATGGCCAAATACGCATTCATTACGCCTCCACGACATCCCTTAGAAGTAGAATGCGTAGCGCATCCCAAAGAGGATTGAATAACGCCGTCCTTTATCCTTTATCCTTTTAGCTTAAGCTCGCAGTAAATCCATTGGTTGTAAACGACTGCGAGCTCTGGCAAGGATATTGGATTGCGATTAGAAACCTCGTGCTAGTCGGGATACATGCTCTGCTATCTGGACCGGATGCTATGCCTTTACACTAACGGCCCTGTTTGATTGCACGCATACATCAACGATATTCTCGCAGTTGGGATCCAACAGCACTCACCCATGATATCGTGTTAATAATATAGGCTTCTTTCTGTTTGCACTGGTATTCTCAAGAACGTAGTCGGCTACGTTTTCTAGGAATTACAATGCCAGCTTTGCAGATTTATGTTCCCGTTGCTAAATTTCAGACTTTCGAGAGTATGCTGCTGAACTATATCCCAGTCAGTGCTTTTCGAAGTTTCCTCTTCTACAATAAACCAATTTATCGAATGTGACTTCTAGAACTGTCGTATGTTGTTCAATGTCATTGTTCTATTGGTTGCTCCGTGCTTTGCTTATGTTCTCCTGTTTTGATCTGTTAACTTTTTCATAATATCTGCGTGCGATTGTCTTCCCCGTCAATATTAGGTTGTGCCCGTTTTTATTCAACGATTCACTGCAGATTTCGCCGGCGGTCTCTTGCACAGTGCTGCATAGTGTTCGAAAGAGAATGATTTGCTCTATCAGAGCGTGTATTGCATTTCTTTTTTTATCATGGATTTTGTCAATTTTTAGGTCGTTGAAGTGAAAAGTGAAAAGTGAAAAAGTAGCCATTTGCGCACTTGTTCTCTCCGCTTAGGTTTGTAATTTTTTGCACAGTTTTTTAATAGCACTTGGAACACAATGTTCTGTACTACAATAACACGTGTTAGTACTATTTGCTCATTTGTCCTTTATTGATTTTTAGGCCATCGAATTGGGAATTCCGACTTTTCCGTCCGAATTTTTTCCAAAACTCCGGTTCTGTGATTGGACTTTTTCGCTTGGTGTTATATGTCTTTTGGAAGAGGATGTCTTGCTCAGTAAGAATTTGTGTCGCGTTTATTGGCTCACGCTGATTTCTGTCGAATATCAACTGAAGAAGGAGAAGGAGTTGTTGGTGAGAACGATTTTTCTCTTTTTAGAATTTTGTTGATATTCAAAAGAAATCAATAAACGCGACACATATTCTTATAGAGCAAAACATTCTCTTTCGAATGACATATAACAACAACCCAAAAAGTCCAACCACAGAGCAGGAGCTGTCGGCAGAAATAACCATCCTCCTTTGGACGTCCCAATTTGATGACCTAAAAATCAATAAAGGACAAATGAGCAAATAGCACTAACATGTATTCTTGTAGCACAGAACATTGTCTTCCAAATGCTCAAAAAAACTGCGCTAAAAATTACAAACCTAAGCGGAGAGAACAAGTGCGCAAATGGCTACTTTTTCACTTTTCACTTCAACGACCTAAAAATTGACAAAATTCATGCTGAAAAAAGAAATGCAATACACGCTCTGATAGAGCAAATCATTCTCTTTCGAATGATATGCAGCGCCGCTATGCAAGAGACCGCGGGCGAAATCTGCAGTGATTCGTTAAAAAAAACGGCGAAGACTTATGGGACAATCTAATAAATAAATAAATAGTTTTCTTGTCGATCTCTCAAGCTTTTCAATACCTTATAAAGCCCTTTATTTGTTGTTCTAGCTCTGCGTTCTATGAGAGACCCAGATTTACAAAGTCCAAATCTCTGCAACTTGACAGCAGGTATTAATCCTGTAGCTACGGACGAGAACTGATCTCAATTGCATTCCGAATGCTGTTGTTATGGTTTCACTGCTTATCCGCTCGAGCAACCCTGTTTTTCTCGTCCTATGGTCTATTCTATTCTAAAGGCTTCTTCAGCTTAGCTATCCTATCAGGTTATTGGGACCTATGCTAGTCGGGAGAGAGCATACGTTGTTTTCCCTTACCACACGCCCTCTGAGATTATTAGGAAGCGCTTCACTAGCAGGATGTGAGGGGTCCCTGCTGTGGCATAGCTTTGAGCAAGCAGCTGGAGCTTCTGCAGCTTCAGAACCGCTCCTCTCGACTAGGATGTATGACATCTGGCTATTGAGTTTGATATTTAGTTTAGAGCGTGTGGTTTCACTTGAATCATTTGCGCCTTAAAAGTATGATCGTGTGGAGTATTCTTTTGTTGGAATGTAAAACCGAGATAGAGGAGCTTGTACGGCATCTGAATTCTTAGAAATATTCTATTCTTTTTGTTAGAGAGTGTGTCTGCTCACTTCCATCAAGACTGAAAATGGGACATAAATCAGTGAAAGCAGGTTCAGTTTTTCTGTTAAGATAATATTACGCATGGCTAACACCGAAACTGCAGTACCGGACAGCGAATGATTCGTTTTTACAGTTCTAAACGTAACTCCTTCCACAACCATCTGAATCTTCTAGGCTGTTTTTTTAACCAGTGAGTGCTTATCTTAAATATAATAAAATGCAAACTTTCAACTGCCCAAGTAAATTATGTGATTAATTAAAGATTTTAAAGTTTTCTTTCTACAAAAACACAAAACGCATTTCTGATTCCTGTGACGTTGCAAAGATTCATGAAGCTATCTCTCTGATCTACTCTTGGTCCCTGTCATGAGAGCTTCCATTAGCGAAGGAGAAGGCAAAGATAAGAACCATCCTTGTTGGTAAGAACAACTTGAAAGCAAACTATTTCATTGACGGCGTTCACCTTGAACCAGTTCAAGAAGTATCTAATCTCGTATGATGAAATCTTAAGAAAAGGGATGGCAGTGGTGTCTAGACTATTCAGGTCTGTGTCGTTTAGCGATCCTCAACTGCTGCTAAAAGGATAAAGAATAAAGGACGGCGTTACACAATCCCTTCTGAGATGCGCCAGCGCATTCTACTTCTACGGGATGTCGTGGAGGCGACATGAATGCGCATTTGGCCATACAATGACTTGCGGTGGCCAGCTGATGAACAAGTCAGCGCTTTATCCTTCCCAGACAATTCTGGTACCAATTCACCGATCCCGGAGAGGGATGGAAGGCTTGGTTGGCCTGGGCGGAAAATCCGAACCAGGAACCTGGTATCGGGTGCACACAACAGCTGGCACCTCCTCGGGCTGCGCTACACGCACCAAGATAATCGGTATAAATTTTAATTTTTACCACAATGAAAACTTGTATAACGACAAATAGCGTTTGCCGCGATGACTGCTGCTGCAAACGCTTACATAATGTGTGCAGTGGGTCTGTGCTCTCATATATAACTGCATAAGCCCTTTCTGCTGCCTCTGCTCAGCTATGTGAGAGCCCCTCGGTTCACCTAATGAGAAAAAGAGGTCACTTCGAGAGCAAAGTGACCGCTTTTTCTCATTTCTCATTATTTTCTCATTACCTAATCGAAGAAGTAGACATTTGTTTCCATTGTGAAATGATTTAAGGTTCCTTCATATGAGGAAGGTTCGTTCCTAAAATTTGCTTATATAGATGCAATATAGCATAACTCGCGAGATTGTTAGAGCTCAGGTTTTATATAACTGCCGAAGCCATGCTTTGCGCAAAACATTTGGCGGCAATGACGACTTGGCATCGGCATGGCATGGACTCGATGAGTTTGTCGATCCTCCCCTGTTGGATGCTCTTCCATGCGGGTCACAATTGGATGACGATTCGCGCTCATTGTGAGCCCTGAGGTTCCTAACCTGACGCTCAAGTTCATCCCACTGATTTTCGACGGGTATCAAGTAGGGGGACTGTGACGGCAGTGGGGGGACGTTGTTTTCATGGAGCTATGCAGTTAATCAGCATCTTCGATTTTGTATGACAGCTTCAATTCAGCCCTTAACGCAGAAAATTGGAGGAAATTGTACTACAGTGGGCGGTGAGATGTCTAAAGCCTGACCTAAAATCAAAATCAAAATGCCATAGAAGCCGATGGTGTTAGAAGGTCTCCTAGTAGCATTGCCTTAGGTGGAGAATTATCACGTTTTTGGTTGGGCCGTTCAGCAAGAAAACGCTAAAAATGATCGCGATTCTAAGGTGCAGGTGGGCTACGACTAAATCACGAGCTTTAGAGTGAGCCTTAGAGCTTTAAAGTAGCGCACAGATGAGCCACTTGACAGGAGCGCATCGCATGTCCTAAGTGGTGAGCTAAAAGACCATTTGTGTGCAAAAGATTCATGACGAGGGGAATGGAGTAGGACGATTCAATTTGATTTCATTCGGCTTGTAGAGGAGAGCTCATCAGAATTGTATTAGCATTCAACCGGCACTTGTTTTTTCTTCTGTAACTAACAATAGCGACATTGCGTTTTACTGACGCAGCTTTCTTATCAAAGATGCGCTATATTGAATTATAAAAAATCATTTGCCTTCAAGAAGCTTAGAGACTTTATGAAATTTACCAGGGTTATACTCAAAAAAGACGCTTTTGTTTCTTCGTCTGTAGACAGTCCCAGGGTGGTCCTTTTGTGTGTACGTATGCACAAGCTGAATGCGCTAATGATGAAGAAGTTGGATCGGATTTGAACTTGTTCCGCTCCGGCAGTTTGCTGGATTGCAGCAAGTCTGAGCGACAAACCAGACCGGTCGCATCAGCTCTGGTTTCAGCTTATGGTGAACGTGTTTTTCTCTCAGGATGCAGCTTAATTCGGAGTCATCTTCATTGCTTTCTTTCCGCTTGCTGGCAAAAGAAGTTTCTAGTAGCTTTTCTCCCGCTGACCAACACTGAGGCATAAGAAATTACTGTAAATTTTTGGTTCATCTTAAGTTCGAAGAGAAAAAAAACAGTAGTCATGGGCATGCTTTTTCCTATTCCTTAGGGGAATTTTGGTGCTCCTTTCAAAAATTGAGGATCATTGTGGGAATAGGACGTTGACTAGCATTATTGGTGTCGTTTCATCCTAATTAGTATATATATATATATATTTATATATATACATGGGGTGTCTCAAAAAGATGTGGACACTGTTTGAAAGGTGATAACTTTGTTCATAGTAAAGGTACTGAAGAAGTTTAAGGCCCATATGAAAGCATAAAAAATAGAAATTTTTTGCATATGAAAGGTATGGAATGCGACGTGCACTCGTCTGAAATGTTTTATTTTACACTCGATTGATTGTGTTTTGCTTTATTACATGTTATAATTTCTTCACAAAGCAGCCGTTTCGATAGTTTTGTGCTTGTTTTAGGGTTCAAAACGTAGCTACACATCACAGCTTGCGAAAAATAAAGGGTATTCTAAAAAATAAAGGTGCTATATGAAGGGTTGTAACATTGCTGCTAGTAAAGCATTTGGAATGTTTGATACTGACATGAAAGCGCAGGTCTCGGTCTTGACGGGATTACTGTGGCGTGCAAATAGTCAAGATTGCGCCACGCTCCTGCCTGAAACCTTGAATTTGGTATATATATATATATATATATATACATATCAAATTATATATTATTTATATATAAGGTGGTCTGCTCCGAAATTAAGCTAGGAGTGATTCGTGTGAGCGGCCTACCATATGCTGACCTATTAATTTCTGCCTGGTGTCCTACACTGTACTCGACATACATATTATAGAGTATAAATCCGTTTGTGGGTCGCGCGCCGAAAAAACGTCTATATATATTTAATTCATTGTCTCTTGCGCTACTCGTGACTATGAACAGGACAATGAAAGGTCTGATGGCTGAGAGCACGCGTTTCCTGAATCAGAGCGCAGTCGGAGGAGATGTCGGCTGTTGCGTGCACCCGATACTGGTTCTTGGTTCGGATTTCCCACTCAAGCCAACTAAGTCTTCCATCCCTTTGGGATGAATTGATACCAGACTTGCCTCGGATGGACAAAGCGTTGACATAGACACCGCACTTCACTGGATAGGCCAAATACGTGTTCACATCGAGTTTTCGACATCCCGTAGAAGTAGAATGCTTGGCGCTTTCCAGAGGGATTGAGTAACGCGGTTCCTTGTTCTTTTGTCCTGTATTCATCGGTCTCCCTTTTTTTAGTTGGGCACCTGACAGTAAGGCGTAGACTAGCGCGGCATTCAGCAATCTAAAATGTCACTATGGCAATACAATCATAGGAGAATGGCCACCTCTTAATGATTGGAACAAACTCTGTTCCTTTAAAGCTAGGAGCGATAAGCGGACTGGAAGCGGTTATTTCCGTCAGCATTTTCAAACTCCACTCTCCTACCCTCTGGACTGTTCCCTGTTGCTTTAGCCACCGGTTGTTCGCAATAGCAGAAAAACTCCGATGCAACGAGAAAAAGACTGCGCTTTGAGTATCGGATTGTATGGTATGTAGATGCTTCAACGCTTTTGTGCACTTCGCGGAATTTCTGAAACTCTGAAATGCCATGAACTACGAAAACCTGCAAACGCATTGGTTTTCGACAGCAAAACTATTAGTCATCGAAGCCATCGCTGATGTTCTCGCTATGTCCACAGCTCATGTGCGAAGTATATCTATTTTTCACTACTTTGTTATTTATTTATTTACGATACTTGTGGACGTGCCAACATAGTCATAAAGCAATAGGGGACAAAAGAGGGCTGAATACAAAACAACTGTTATAGGGAAATAGTAAAGAACAAAAAAGATGAACTTAAAACAAAAAGGAACAGAATGAGATGAAGGAAAGTATTAATACTCTATAGCCAAAAAGAGGGAAGAAATAAAAAACGTTCACATCAGAACAGACCAAGGATTTGAGCCAGAGGAGGGGGGCTAACTTTTTGTCTGAAGGTTAATCGGCTCCTTTGATTGGACAAAGTTTCACCCTAACCCACTGTTGTATTTAGTTTTGTTTTATGGAGTAGGTGAAGGAGGGATCAATCGGCTCTTGTACGACGTTTTTCTATTGTTTCGCAGAAGGGTTCATACTTCATTGGGAGTGGGCTATACGGTGTGTTTTCCAAGGAATCGCCAGAGTCCAAGAGCTGTCTTCTGATGTCTTGTAGTGATCCTTTAGGCCAAAAAATCGTGGCAAATGCTCTAAAAATATTTTAAATGCATACATTGCATTTAAAATATTTTTTAGAGCAGTTTTCTAGACACTTTGAGATTTTGCGTATCTGATGCACCCTTCTCGGCTGGCACCTGTCATTGAGTAACGCCTAGGAGGCGCTTTCATTGACCTAAACCCGTTGCGAAAGCGTGACCATTCCGGGGCAAGCGGTTCAATTAAAGGATAATAAGGATAAAGGAGGGCGTTACTCAATCCCTTCTGGGATGCGCCAGCGCATTCTACTTCTACGGGATGTCGTGGAGGCCACATGAATGCGTATTTGGCCATACAATGACTTGCGGTGGCCAGTCGATGAGTCGCTTTATCCTTCCCAGACAAGTCTGGTACCAATTCACCGACCCCGAGGGAAGGAAGGCTTGGTCAGCCTGTGCGGGAAATCCGAACTAGGAACCTGGTATCGGGTGCACGCAACAGTCGCGCCTCCTCCGACTGCACGCGCCCATCGGTTCAATTATCGCAAAAATTTTGCATTCCAGTCGAAGGTTCTGGTGAGATTGAAGCCAACATTCCTGCTTTCCTGGTCGGAGGTCAGCAGCGCACCATTAGTGCCATTACGCCAAATCCATGCCCCGGAGCACTGTTGCAAACGGTCAGGAGAGGATCGGGTAGGGCCACCTTTGGTGGTTCTTGGCCTCCTGATTTTACTTTCTGGTTTTTGTTGATGCTAAAAGTACAACCTAGTGTATGCGTACCTTTATACCTTCCGTGGCGCAGACGAAAAGAGGCGCCCATTCTCAAATGCATGTAGATCGTTTTAGATTGATCGTGGAGTTTGTGTCCACACCAACCAAGTGCTCCCTCACTTTAGAAAAGGTGAATTCTTGTTGGGTACTCAAAAAAGATAAAACAGGCGAATTGTTCATGAATCAACTACTGCAAATGGTTTGATAGGACACGCACAGCAGGCATTCCAATGGGTCTCCGCAATATTCCGCTGAGGTAGTGTATGTGGCGCATCTCAAAAATAGGCACCTTAAAGCGACGTTTTCAATTTCATTGTTTATGCCTGTACCTCCTCACCGCGGAACGCACAACGTCAAGTTGATCGCAGAGCGTCAAGTTGATTATAATCCCGGATCTGCTTTTCTGATCGTTTTTTCTGGAAGGCACCTAAAGACATGGAGGTGGAACGGTTCTCGAAGACGTAGAGATATCTCTAGACAGTACCACGCACAGATTTTTCTGGAAGTGTCTTGTGGCCTTCGAAAAGGTTTCGATCCATGAGATGCAAGATAGAGTGTAAGAAGTGTGGCGCTTGATCAAGACCTAAACAGGAATGCTGTTGTCAGCTATAAAGGCGTCGGTAAGTTGGTGTGCCTCTTCATTTCGCCCCTACATGTCTGTTTCCTAGTGGTAAGATCTTCTTGGTTTTATTTATATTCCTAATTTTTGCGTGTTCTCGAGACTATAATCGAATTCGAGCACTGCCTGGCGCGAGAATTTTGATCGCAACTGGACAGCCTCACTTATCTTAAAACGTCAACAGCAGCGACTCTAGACTCTAGCGACTCTAAATACGTTTCGTTTTCGACTCCTTCGTCTATATCTTCACGAATGGATGGTGTAAAACGTTCGGGATACGATCCGCGTGGTGGATCCGCGGTTTTGGCGCAGAAGGCAGGGCTTTAGTAAGGTATCAAATCCTGAGTATCCAAGGTGGAAGACTAACATCGTAGGATTAAATGCCAAGTGACCAGTTGGAAATTATCCAGGATATTTAAACCTTTTTGCGTTCCGTTTTGCTTCAAGATATTTTTGAGAAGCTTGTGGTTCATTACGTTCGAAATGTCACTAATAACTATGCGATGAACCATTCTGAGTGTACATAGTGAACGTGCAGCCAAATAGTGCCTGAAGTGGCTGCTTTGAAAGGACTCATATGCACGGCAGACACAACGTGCAGTTGATCTTTTACCAGGACGGGACGATTCAGCTTTGGAATTTGCATCGCTGCCGCTGTTTTCTTTTTATGTTTCTGTTTCGTGCTTCGCGCGAGATCGTCGTCCCATTCTTTCCTTTAAGAAGCTGCATCACTAGAAGCTCCCGATTTTGGGTTACGTCCTTGTCATTGAGAAGTTTTAATCTTAAAAAGCGGAGTTCGTCCGTTGTTCTTGAAATTTCGAGTAATTATGATATAAACAATATTTGGGTTTGCATCCGCATTTGAAGTACTGTCGAATCAATAATATTTATTTGCTTTTTAAATATCTTCTAAAGCTTTCTGCTTATTGAACAGCCAACCATTTCAGTATTTGTATTTACTTCTAAAACTCCGCAAGCATATGAATGACTACCGAGATGGTCAAATGGTGACATTAAGCATCTTCTCCAAGGCATTCTGCATAACCTCGTCAAAAGAGGCGGTAGAGCGTCCAGAACATGGTTGGTTTTCAAAATAAATAGAATTGTCCCGTTCAAGGGGAACACCATTCGAAGATGTCCTCCTTGAATGTTAATAGAGCAGATGTTAGCGACAGCGGTTGGCAATTTCTGGTCCTGATAAGACCTGATCGAAGGCGATGGCTCACAAGTGGAAACGTTCAATTGGGGCGATGATTGCTTCGCATTTGGATGCACACATTTGCACACTCTCTTCTAAGTGACGGTCGGAGAGCCATATTTTGGTAAAAACATAAGAGGAACCTCAGGGCGCGTGGCAACGCAGTCAGAGGAGGTGTCTGCCGTCGTGTGAACCTGGTACTAGGTTCCTGATTCGGGTTTCCCGCCTAGGACAACCAAACCTTCCATCTGCCCTGGGTCAGCGAGTTGCTACTAGACTTGTTTGGGAAAGATAAAGCGCGGGCATGTTCCTCGGCTGACCACCGTAAGTCATTGTATGGCCAAATACGCATTCATACCGTCTCCACGACATCCTGTAGAAGTAGGATGCGTGGCGCAATCCCAAAAGGGATTGAGTAATGCCGCCTTTTTACGTCGGCTGGCCAACACAAGTCGTTATAAAGGGCATTACGCATTTGAGTTACTTCCATCCCGTAGGAAAGCAATTTGTGAAAAAAGGAAGAAATGGATTGAATAGCACAGTTCCTTATCCTTTAAACCGGCATCTAAAATGTCACATGAGGAAACGAATAACGGGTCAGGACTTCTTTGTCAACCCGATAAACAGGCCGGACAAGATGGATTAAAAATGGGGCCAATTAGGGGTCACTCTACTCGTTGCTCTTATATTTCGCCCTTGCTTTCCGAGTACCTCCCATGGTTATTTCGCACGAGCCGATGGAATGTTGGAGCAACACGTTCTGTGTCAACAAACAATCCAAATTATCCTAAGCAGTGCCTGAATAACGCAGATTTTGGCCACTTTGCATAACTGCCATGTTAGTGTTACACAGTGAAGAACTCAGTAATGCAGCAAGTATTACCACATTCACCCAGCTGGTAGACGGTTCGGTGAAGGTTATGCCATGCGCTTTTCTGCTCCAAGATCACATCAGTGTTCCTAATCGAAGGTGTAAATTTTAATGGTTAATTCCGTTGGGTGTGATATTCATCCATATGGAGTAATGCAGTTCATTTTTAATGAAGCATCACAAATATATACCACGAGTAATTGTTTTTATTGACTAGGGTGACATATTGAATTCTGAAACAAATCTATTAATTTGAGAACCATTTAGGAACTGTCCAGTTGTGTTACCTTATCAGAGAGCTTCTAGGCGGGCGCAGACAGAATATTCCTACGGAAGTGTGGACTTACCATGACTCAACAGTCATCCAGTCATCTTAGATGCCGGAATGAATTATGAGTACTTTTGTGATTAGAGTATAACTCTTAATGTTGAGTATGCAGATATGTGAGCAGTCACCACGTCGCACATGATGCCACAGGTTGCTAAAAATGTTGAGAGCAATGTCTTTCCTACTGATCGGAAAACGATCTGTTGAGACTGCTACAGTTTTAGGCTTCGCCCAAGTGAGTTTTTAAATGCTGGACTGTAAGTAACCTAAAGTGGTTAAGTCGGTCAAGTCTAAATTCAAAAAATTACAGCAACAAAACGTCTGTGAAAATCCGTCGCAGGAACTAGATATGGAAACAGAGGGGAGACCGCATGCTCAAATAGTGAGAAATAGTGATACAGGACCCTGAATTCGTTTTCGTTTATTGCTCAGCCATAGCCAAACGGTTATCATAACAATATTATGAATCCATGCCTTATGTTATGTTATGATGACGATGAGCATTAATCTGTACAGGATTCTGCTGCTAGCAAAGATCTGAGCAAGAAAAAGTGCAATAAAGCCGCCTCTGACGCAGTTTTAGATGCCCTTTTGAATGTGTGTCATTTCCGTTTTCGCGTTTCGTATTCCGATTTCCGGCCATCTCTGAGCGTTTCCGTTCCGCCTTTCGTCTTCCGCTTTTTCCAGAGATATTTTCACACATCCCTGCTTCTAATGTTGGATGCGTTTCTTCAAATGCAGTCATTCATCCTGACTCATTCCGTCATAGCCTATCTTAATCGTAATCATACCTTCCCGACTCCTGGTCTTATCCCGAATCTAATCACTTTAAGTATCACATTTTGTGTGATTTTAAGGGAAAGAGATGGAAACACTGATCATGTTTGCTCCAATATCAGCACTTTGTCGATCTGCGCTAGCAGGTTCACCACATACATAGCTTGCTATAGGTGTGCGTTGCCAACAGACTAAAAATGGTCCATACGTTCGTTCGCAGATGCGCACAACAGAAACGGAACACGTATTTGTAATCAGCGTTCGATGCCGCATCCCATGATATGCATCTCATCTCGAAGTCCCATGGCCACCTATTATTCTTGCCTTGTAAGCTTCAATGAGTAAAACCATCGTGCGGCAGCCGTATGAACGCGTAAAGAAGCTCTCGAGCGGTAATAGGTTAAATTATATCTGCCCTCCCTCGAATGCCCTTATTCGCCGCTAATTTGCAGAACGCTCTGTTCTCTTTTGCAACGCTACTCACAGGGTTCGCCGTGGATACTTACACAAGTTTTCCTCCTTTTTCTTCTGCAAATTTAGGAGCTGAGTGCTACATTACCTATTGGCATTCAGCAAAAATTCCCAGTGATTTGTTAAGTATCTTGTAAATCCTGTCGTCCTTTTGATGCGGAAAGCATGGTTCTCACTTTAGTGCGATCGCGACTATCCTGTGATATGGGAGGTCTAACACCGGGACAAAATGGTTGTCAAACCTCTTCAAGTCCTATGCGGCCCTCAAAACATAATGTATTTAGGCACGTAGCGGTACTTCTACACGCATTGCTACTGGCAAGATAATATGGTGGTGTCAATTTCTTGGATTTAATGCTGATCGAAACCGAGTAGTGTCATCATGAGGCAAAATTTTAAAAAATATTGAGCAAGACCTGCTGAAGCCTTAGATTAAAAACTTGAAAACACTCTTCTTCTGCTCACAGAATCAACAGTAATCGAAAACACGCATCGTTTTTATCTAAAAGAAGTTAAGGGCGTGATAAAGCTGAATGTGAACCCAATAGCTACGAACTATAATAAACAAATAACAGAACATCGCTATCCGTCTCCTCATTAGGGAAGAAACTGAGACTGCGCTCAAAGGGGAGTGATATGCCAAATTCAGTGTTTAAAATGCATCGGGGAAACCGGTAGAGTTCTAGGTGTTCGCATCAGAGAGCATCTAGCCGGCAAGCGAAGGAGAAGCTCATTAAGCACATTGGGCAGGCATTGTGAAGAGGACCACAACGGACACGATTTTGACATCAAATGCACAATATTAGTGCACGAAAATGAGATCGGCGCCAGGAAGACGCTCGAGGCATTCCGTATCCATGAGCGCAATCCAACGATGAGCAACAGGAACGAGTGCGTTCTCACTGCGAGTGACTTCTTGTCCTTCTCCACTGCGTGAGCTGTGAAACACAATACTCCTAGAAGTCCGTGTATTCCTGTATACCGAGTGGGTTTCACTTGCTAAATGGTTGTCGCATAGTGGGTAGCCTCTCAGTGGTGATAAAGCAGCGGTGAGTTGCGTTCGTATTGGAGTATCTTCTTCCTGGCACCCTTCGGATGCCATTAGTGCTGCAAGGCTGGGAAGATTAGAGCCATTGACGGGATGAGTGTACAGTCCACAATCCACCGAACTTCTTTCAGGCCTTTGATAACGACGATACTGTCGAAACGTCAGGCGAAATAAAGTTGAATTTAGCAAACCTGCGTGGCACAGAAGTTTTGAAAATATTCCCCAGCATGCTCAAGTTTTATGATAATCGATCATGAAAACAAAACATCGCTTTCTATTCAAACTTTCATTGGTGCAGCAGTAAATGTTGTGTCAAAAATGATATTCAGATTCTCCGCCTGACTTCGTCGGACTTCTTTGCTCTATTGTAGCCCCAATTTTGACTGGAGAAATCACCCTGCACGCCACGTTATAAAGCAGATTTTGCTCTAGAGAATACCATCTGGACGATGTGCTAAGAACCACTATTTCGACCGCACTTCACGAAATCGTTCTGGAGTATACCCACGCTACAGTGTGCTCTCCTCTGATCCACTTTAATGGTTTCTGTATGAAGGAAAAAACAATGTTTTGGAGGTTGGCTACGTTTTTGGGTTATAGTATTAACATTTGCATGGGCGTGTATAGCGCAGTCGAAGAAGGTGCCGGCTGCCGAGTGCAATCGGTACAAGGTTATTGGTTCAAAATTCGCACCCAGTCCAAAAAAGGCTTACATGCCTACGGAGTTGGTGAATTGGTATCAAACTTATCCGCGAAAGATAAAGTGCTGACTTGTTCATCGGTTGGCCAACGCAAGTCATTGTACTGCCAAATACGCATTCTTGTCGCCTCCACGACATTCCGTAGGCGTAGAATGCTGGTCCATCCTAAAAGAGCATGATTAACACCGTCTTTTGTCCTTTATTGTCCTTTACAATATCAACGTACTGTTGGTGCAGGTTCGCTGTTTATTTCTAATTTGTAGATTTTTTGTTGTGATTGAATTGTGTTCGTATCTATAGTAGCATTCTCTGTTGGATGTGTATCCCATGTGATGCCATATCACCGTGCTCCATCTGTCAAGAAGGCGAAATAGCCAAGATTGTGTTGCACAAGCAAACGCTTCGCCGCTTGAGAAGAGAGTAATTTGTTTCGTTCCAACAGCTTCAAGTGGCCCCTTGCTCTCATGTGGAATGATGTGGATTTTACGCTTCTTTTCCCCGAGAAGAGGGCTTTATTCATAGATCTCGCTCTTCAATCGAACAAGATGTGGTCAATAGAGTACCAAAAGAAGCGTTGGGTTTTCATTTTCCAGCCTCCAACCGGTCCAGAGGACGATGAATGTTACGCATTAGACCGGCGCTTCTTTAAATATACCTCCCATGTGACCATTCCATGGACTGCCAGCAATAGTTAGGAGCCTATGATGACATTTTTCTGTTACAAATTGAAGTAGCTCTCTCACATTTTGTTTATTCGCTGTTTTCGTTAAATTTTGCATTTTATTTATTCACTAATAGGGGATTATAACGGTGTTGGGGCATGGAGCGCAGTCGGAGAAGGTGCTGGCTGTCGCGTTCATTCTTGTGTTGTAAGAGCTTTCCTCCTTTCTCAACGGTTCGAATCTTCTGCTCGGGCTAGCTAACCCTTCCACCACTTCAGAGTCGATGAATTGGTGCAAACCAGACTTGTCTGGGAAGGATAAGACGTTGACTTGTTCATCGGTTGCCCACCGCAACTCATTGTATAGGCCAAATACGCATTCAGGTTGCCTTCGCGATATCTCGAAGAAGTAGAATGCGCTGGCGCATCCCAGAAGGGATTGAGTAACATCATCCTTTAGATCATAATAGAATATGTGGCACATCTTAGAAAAATTGATTAACACCTTTCACTTTTCATTATAGCAGACTTACACTTGCATTTAACACTATAAGAACCAATAAGTGGAGAAGGGCGTTGAAGTAAAACTTGATGTTTATCGCTTGATCGCCTTGATTTACCGGTTGTCTGCCTAACTGGTTTCGTGCTGACATCATCTCCGTCTGGAGCAGTGAAGTGCACACGAAGGCAGTGTCGCAGTGGTTGTTTTGGATATTGTTACGGCATCGTCTGGACAGTGTCAACCAATAGCAATCATCTCGAACGGTATCATAGACGCTTTGAGGCGTAACAATTCCTACGATTAGTTCGAGAGATGGCCGATCAGATAATTTAACGGCCTTATGTATTGTGGCTTATGAGAAATTGGTTGCATGCGGTGCAAAGTGCGACCCAGTGACCTCAGTCGGTTTCGGCAACGCAATCAGGTTAACAGACTCTCGTCATTCCAGAGACGTCTTGCATTCTATTGAAATTCAAAGTACTGATCTGAGATAGACAACTCTTGAGAATGAAGTGTAATCCTGTGTTGTGTGACTTTATTCTCGGATTATTACGGTTATTGTTATTCCCGACATATACTGTTCTTCCATGTCAGATATGACACCTTCAACTGAAATTGGATACTCTTCTAAGCGACCCTTAGCTTTTGAAATCAAAACTAGCCTTCCCACATTAATGTAGAGGCTCCTCAAGATGATTGGAACAGTGCCTTGTTCAAGGAAAATTTAGTGCTCCTTTCGAAATTTTTTAGTTAACCTATTCCAATAAGTGAGCATAAAGCTTGACTCTTTATAAAATTTCTCTTTGTTACTGGAAAATCAATGAATCAAACTGAACATTAAAACGCAGGAGGAAAAATACAACTTATAAAAAGATAGGTCGCGCCATGCACTCGACTATATCGCAGCGATTTTTACATGATTGGTAGTAAAAATTCTTTTTCTATGAAGTAGCACCTACGCATAAGTACAACAAGAATTGTTATACAAATCGCATATATTCTCTGTCATTACACTATCAATCAAATGAAATTCGTGAAGAGTCGAAAGCATCACGCATTCCTTTTCGAATACGAATAAATTACTGCTGATTTGTAACACTTTAAAACATTGAATTTATAGCCTTTCCCTAAAAGACAAAAAATGTTGCAACACTTCAAGCAATGCCTTCACTTACTGCGGCATGTGATTTCAAAATTTTTAAAGCAAGTTATGTTATGCTACATTTTCCTTGAAAAAATAATTCTGACTGTTATGGAGAGTCTTTTTTTCAATTTGGAGGAAGCTTCTTTTGCTTTGAAATATGTTCAGCTTGACTTCAAAAAAAAATCAAATTCGCTTAGCACATGGAACATTTATTGAGCCAAGAGCGATACAAAATCGGTTTTGCACAAGAGATTACAGCAAAAGTTGGTTTTTTGAATATTGGCGAAAGTGATTTCTAGAAGAGTGTCCAATTTGATTAGCTAAGTGTCCAATTCCAGTTTGGTTTGAAAGTGTCTTATTTGTATTAAAAAGTGCGCGGTTTGATTTGAAAAGTGTCCAGTTCGACGTGAGAAAGTATTTATTTACTTCCATGATGCTTTCGGCCGTGGTGATGAGCCACGGGGTACAACTTGCCATAATATTGGACATGGTTTTTTCCGCAGTTTAACGCTTCATTCCAACATCTATAGAATAGACACCACCGTTCATGTAGTGATGGAAGAGTGGTTACTGCAAGCGATTTGCAGTAGCGTTTCGTTTGCCTTGACCTGGTTACCAATCTGTCGCTCGTCATCCGGCACTCCTTTTCGTCGTGTACCCTTCAGTTTTTCCGACGGGTTATGTCTTAGTTCCAGGATGGCTCCTCGGTGCTTCCGATGCCGCTCGCGAGAACTGTGCCACGACCACGGCCACTACCGACTGGTCACCCAGGACAAGCTTCAGCCGTCGATGTGGATCAACCAATACGTGATCAAGCACTATCGGCCCACTAACATGTCGAATGGGATGTGCGCCAAGAGGTGAGCACTGCGATTACCGAAGTTGGTGTGTCGATATTGGGTAGACTCGTGGAATCGAAACTGAACAGCTCGACGATGTAGTAGCTTGAGAATGTCGTTAGTTTACAGTCTTACTTTGACAGCTCGTCCGATGCTCCGAATGAGGTTTAAGGGGCGAAATGGAGCGGTTTTGTTTGACGCCAAAATTTTTACATCATCGTGTCATTTCGGACACAATGATTCAAAAAGCTGTCACAATGATGTTTTGTTGCGATCAAAACTTCTAGCGCCAGGCGGGACTTGAACCCGCACCTCCCTCTGACCGGGCGGGAATGCTCTACGCCATTACACCACCGGCGCCGTTTGATCGAACGTAACATTCACACCTCCACACCAGTGATGCAAAAAGCGTTGTTACTGGAATCTTCGCATTTCCTTGTTGGAGCAAACGTTGGCGCTTTTTTGTTCAGTATTTCCAGAGCTTTAATCGCTTAATCTACATTAGACTCAGGATCTGAACTGATTTGATTTGATACGTCCGCAACTCTTCACGCAACACATTACCAAAGTTCCGCCAGTTCTAGCGAGCTTGACAAATTCTCGGGTGTTTGAAAAAACCAAAGAGCTCTGGGCCTTTTTGAGTGGCAAGTTAGTTAAATTTGCAGAAGTTACGGTTTGACTGCACTTCAACAGCCGATCTAAGCTTAAATTTCCTGCTAAACCTTGCGAGGTAACGCTTCTATTAATTTAGCTTGGAATCGTGCACCCTCATAATGATTAGGAAATGCTCCCAAAAACGAATGCTTTAAGAGACAAACAGTGAATGATACAGATGGTCACGTTTCTTAATTCTGTTTAAAATATGCATAAAATTCTTGCCTCTTGAGCTCTACAGTTGGTCTTCAAGATAGCAGTGACATCTATTACGACAATCAAACTGAATCGTATCTCGTTCTTTGTTTTCTTATCCAATTGTTGGCTTAACATTGTTCACCGTCTAAATCGCTTGCCTTTTTCAATGTACCTGAAGGGAGCCAGAAGAAATGCTTTTTCCCCAGGAACCCTATACTCCTTTCACTGCTCGCTAGGGCTGTGCTTTTCACCTGAGCGCACTCTTTCTCGAGTGTATTGAATATTTTTTGAACTAATACAGAAAATGGTTCCGGTTTATAATATCCTGAAGTTGTATAAAAGAAAGATGTACTAAATATGACATGTTACATTTGAAAGGTTATCATCTGCCTCACCTGTCATCCCAATGGTGATCGAAGCGCTACAGCGGGAGCAAGCAGTTCCTCAGCAATTCCTCCCTTTTGCAAGCTGGAGTGCTCCATTCCATCGATCTTCTTCAGTAGACAAGAAATGTTCGTTCAGGCCTTTTACGAGGAAGAACGGGCTAATGCGTTAGTGAGCGACCAGGCGTTTACTTGACTTCTGCCGAATCCAGTCGGTAAGGCCTGTTGTCGAATGGGTGTCTGCGAAGCGCCGGTCCTCCTAATTTTCGACGACTTGGCCCATACGACAGCGCCTCTGATCTTCCAAGGTCGACATAGCTCAGAACACCGCCTTCACTCTCTTGCGTGAATCGCGTTGCTGGGAGCATCGTCCTCTCGATTCCTCTCTTAAGGACGCTGATCGCGTGTTCATCCTGCTTCCGTGTAGCCCAGGTCTCTCAGGGATACGGTAGGGCAGGAAGAACAGTGAAGTAGATAGAATAGGTGGCCACGGAGCCGGACGGAGTAGGTCTAGCCATTGACGAGAATGGGGCATCAGAAACTCGACCGTTCCCCATGAACGTCGTCTTCGTAAGATTCAGCTGTAGTCCAACGACCCTTCATACGCGGTTGAAGTTGGCCAGCATTTGCTCCTCTTAAACAATGCTCGGTGCTGACTTGTCAGCGAAGCTAAGGTGGTGCAGCTACCGGTAGTCGAGATTTTCACTGCCACTATTTCATTTCTGGACGAGTGGAGCGCAGTCGGGGAAGGTGCCGGCTGCCGCGTGCACCTGATACCTGTTCTTGGTTCGGATTTGCCGCCTAGGCGAACCAAGTCTTCAACCCTCTCTGGTCGGTGAATTAGTAGCATACCTATTCGGGAAGGAAAAAGCGCTGACTTGCTCATCAGCTGACCACCCCATTTGTTAAGGCCAGATACGCATTCAAATCGCCTCCACGACATCCCGTAGAGGTAGAATGCATGGCGTATCTTAAAAGGGGTCGAGTCACGCTATTTTTATCCTTTCTTGTCCTTTTATATTTTCGCCCGTTTTCGAGAGTGGAACTGGAAAGCCTGGGGATACGGTATCCTCGTCGAATCCCGTCATCAGCAAACCCGTGACATTGAAAATGAAAAAGTAGCGAAAGAAACGATTCAAATCAGTTTCATTAAGCCTCAAGTGGCTGGTGTCGAGGTTGTGAGCTGTCATAACGATGTTTTGTTGCGATCAAATCTTCTAGCGCCAGGTGGGACTCGAACCCGCACCTCCCTCTAACCGGGCGGGAATGCTCTACGCCATCACACCACCGGCGCCGTTTGATCGAACGCAACATCCACAGCGAAGCGAAGCGAGTAGCGAAAGAATTATACCAGCGCCGGTGAAGTGGCCGTTTAGCTTGCTTTGGAGCGAATGTAGCTCTGCCTAAGCACGACGTATTGCCAACTGGTAACACCCTGCTTCAGATGTGTTAAATAGCTGTTTTTTGTGAAAATTTATTGAGAACCCAAATACTTTGCGGATGGTGCAGCTTCGTGAAGGTGCATCTTGATGTCTCATTCCGAATCGTCGCAAAGGCCGCACGTCGCTCGGCAGTTCACGCTCATCAGATGCTGCCAGGCAGGGTCTGTGCTCTCGCAGCGTCCCTTTTGCTGATGTATTTTGCATGCCCTTGACCTGTCCCTGCACACCGTCTGAAAATAGGCGATTTCGGCTCATGAAGAAGGAAGTAACCATATGCCAGATGACCGGCTGAGTTCATGGTAAGCTGAAGATTTTTACCGCAGTGGCTTCCTGGGTGAAGGCGCTAACGAGCAGAAGCACACAGAGGAACTGAGCGAACATCCTTGGTGTAAGTGCCGTGACGGTGTGATGTCTTTTGACATAGACGGGTTTTATACTGCTCTCAACCGGGAAGTGCAGATGATTCCAATGGAAGTCCCATGTTTGTGGCTGCAAAGAGCCATCCCATTACTGTTTAGCCTCAGTTATTAGCATGCCATTCTTTCTGTTTGCCAAATATCTCTATTGTTATCACAACTTGTTTTGGCCACAGAGATTCCGTAGAAGGTCGAAATCAGGACGTCAGACACAGCCACAGTCCTCAATTGGTGGGTGATCGGAGGCAATCAGAGCGATTCTCTACAATAGTTCTGAACCATAACATTGGGATTGACCAACTCTCTGTCTGCAGACACTGGCTTTATTGGCGGTAGGATTCCTAGGACTACATCGTCTACTCCAAAGCGCTATACAATGCTATCCACACCATCAGTCAATCTGGATGCGTGTCATAGAAGCCGTACAGCCACGAGCACACCTGCATTTTTAGATGGGCTCTACACCAAGCAAAGTTAAAAGTAGCAGGATTGAGCAAAGGATTTCAACACGTGCCCCTCTTTCGACTGACTACCTCTTAGGGAGCAAACAGCAATAATTATTGTTGTGACAGGAAATCTTAGACCTCGCGACTTACTCTGCCTTGGTTCAGAATAAGTCGCGAGGCAGGATTGAGGTTTAAAGTGAATTTCTCTTTCTTCAATATGCTGCTGCCTTGCGGGGATCTTGTCAGCATATCCAACAGAAATAATAAGAGCTGACCATCAGCTGGAAAACTATCCATAAGCTACAAGGCAAGAAGCACTAGGGAATAAGATCAACCTGGGTACAATCTATAGACTTTGGCACACTTTCCTTCTCACGGAGATAGCAGACCACAAGTTATTTCCCATCCCGAAAACCTACTGAGACAGGCATATTCTTCGACTCCATTCAGAGAGTTCCATTTTAAGATACCTAATTAGTGCATCTCGTTCTCCTTACCAGTTGTTCGATTCTCTCCCAAAATCGCTCTCGCTGATTTCGCTTATCGTTGTTCACGATAGCGTTTTCGTTGGCGGCTTACTCCTTCAGAGCTCGGGATAAAATTGCCGGAAATTACCGGATACACCTTCTATCGAACTAGAAAATATTTAGGATCTATCCTAGTTGCCGGGGAGAGAGGGAGGAAAGGCAGATCACTAACAATTTTGAACAAGTTGACTTGGGACTTACGGAGCGACTTCTAACTTACAAAATTCACAAAAAACGACATTTGGATTCACTGCGGTTGTAAAGCTACATGCCTCTCTCCCGACTAGGATAGATAAAACATTTATGCATATTTTCTAATCTAACCATGAAGCTTACCTGGAAGGATTGCCAGCTTGTCGACTGAGATTGCGCTCAAAATGTTTGCCGTCAAATTTTATCTTTACCACCCGCGTCCCGTGGAACGTCGAATGGTTCGAGTGGCTGCAGACGTCGTCTCCTCTCGTAAGTACCGCATTCCAAAGTAGTCCTATGGACCTACGTCCTAGTCCTACGCATTACTTGGCTGGCTTAACTAATTTTTGAGTTGGCCCATGCTATATCGTATCTGGGGCGCGGGTAGCGCAGGCTCTGGCTGTCGCGTGCACCCGATACCAGATCCTTCTTTCGAATTTGTCGCCTTAATAACCAAACCTTTCATTCCTCCAAGGTCGGTGAACTGGTACCAGACTTACCTAGAAAGGATGAAACACTGACTTATTCATTGGCTGCCCCTGCAAGTTACTATATAGGACAAATCACCTCTGCCATTCCGTAGACGCAGAATACAGGGTGCTGCTATTCAAAAGGGATTGAGAGCCGAGTTACGTATCCTTTTATAATAGTGTATCTGGCTGACTAGCCTGTTGTTCTTCGCCTCCCGGCCGCACTGACGGCTTCTTAACTCCCTCGCCGTAATAAAAACTTCTGATCATCATTTGTAGCTGCCATCTATGTCATGGTTTCCGCAGGAAGAACACCTTAATTATGTCGAATAGGGCAAGTTAGAAAGAAATAGAAAAAATGGACGTCGCGTGCTTGGTCGCGCAGACTGCAAATCGAATTGACTTCTGATTCCTGTTGCATCCAGGCCGACCAGGCCTTGTACCCACCATGCCAGTTTGCTTAGGTATCTTAGTTCTTTCAGAAAAAGTATTAACTCTAGGCAGATCGCTGCAACTCATTGCTCACAAGCTACATAACTACGATCTAGATAGATTTACATGTGTACATCGATATGCATACGATGTAGGGCAAGGTGCATGATGGATACGCATGAAAGCATTCGACGGTGAATAGGTATCAATCTAATAAGCTCCCGTACGAATGAGCCGCAAACGGGTAAATACGATAATGCACAAATGCATCTAGTCGCGGCAAACTCTTTTAAGAGTAAAGGTTAAGAAATTCCGTATATAAACTGCTGTGAGTTATTGTTTGTGGTGTGGTCTTGAAGTAATAAGGTAACAAATCATTTATTACAAGTTGCTGAAGACACAGCCGTTGGTGAACCAGCAAACCTACATAATATATGTAGGGCAGATTTATTCCAGCGTTTACTGTCTTTAGGGGCACTGAAGTATCCAACAGAAAGGAACCTCATTCCGTACATATTTCGTGTAGCTAATGCTCTGGATTTGCTTGTAGATTTCCGAAGCAAGCGGCTAGAGCCACAACGCATGACTGCTGAGAGTTCAGGGTGCTCCTTGGTCTCCGAGTGACTAAACGATCAAATAGTGTTTTAGTGTTTTTCACTGGACCAACGAGACTATCAACATATGGAGTCACCTGCTGGGATTCATCTACTTCACTTACTGTCAGTACGAGATGAACTTCTATCGAATACCGATGATGGGAGGCCACTTCCAGGATCACCTAATTCTCTCGGTATCGCTGTTCGGAGCTCAGGTGAGCGAGTTTTGAGCCTACCTTGAAATCGAAAGCAAATTCGATTTCTTAACACTTTTCATTAGCTTCCTCATTTTGTTTTTTGAAACACTATCGCTTTTTGCTTTTGTTTTTATCGTTTTCTAAATTCAATTCATTCCTTTGCCAATGCTACGGAAATCGTTACACACCACGAGCGTCAAGCGTGCGTGAAGAATCACACCCTGAATTTTCGGAAGTTAGGTATGCAATCCAAGACAAACCCTACTAAATACTTGAAATTCACACGAAATACTTACACTGTTGAACAAAAAGGCGCAATCATCAGAATCTAACTCTGAGAGGACGGCTGGAGAAGGAATACCTAACTTCCGAAAATACTGCCAGAAATCATCACAAACGAACACTTCACGACCGCCTGTCAAAGCCTTCATAAATCTCAAATCTGAATCTTGATTTAAACCTTTCCCTCGCTTCATTCTGAATTTTGTTTAAAGGTTGCCTCCTCAGTGCCGCTCTTCAGTTATGCTTTTTACATAGTCTTTTTTCGTCTCAATATGGTAAAGTAAAGTTCTGCCCAAGATCGCAAAGCGGTGGTTGGATTGAAGTTTATGAAGCAGTCAAACTGCAAGGGCGCAACTGTTGATTTCTATCCGTAGAACTGCTATCCACTAAAAAGTAGAAATTTTTATAAAATTAAAACGAGGTTTCGGATGGATCGTCACAGGCTATTAATGTTTTTTTAGTACGCGATGGGTTTTCACTTGATTAAGTAGATGTGGAAGAGGAGCGCTAGTAAATGAACGAGTAGAGCAACTGTACCGTTTTCCATAGAATAATTAGTGTAGTCCTGCTTCCAGGCCTTCTCATTAGTTCCAAAGTGGTAGATGGTAAGGGAGCGTGCTATTTCAGTAAGAGGAGGAGGCTCCAGCTCTCGTGCACATTCCGAATTGAGGTTCCTGGTTTGAATCGACCCCACGCTAAACACGCATTTCATCCCTACGGGGTCGGTGAATTGGTGCCGGACCTATGTAGGGAGGATAATACACTGACATGTCAATCGATCTGACACCACAATCACTGTATGGGTCACCAACGCACTCCGGTTGCCTCGAAGCAGAATGCGTGCCGTGGTGATTGATTTTCTTCTGCCCGTGTCATCTAACAATTTGAGAAATCTTGCTTGTGACATCGTGCATTTCAGCCGAGATCCGTCAGCCATAGTTAAGCGTACCCCACCCCCCAACCAAGTTGCTCAGCCTTCCGAGTTGCTGAATCCTCCATCAACCACATGAAATTCAGGCCTGCATGTTGTTCTCGGCTGCGTATCACACGTTTTGTTGCACGAACGAGAAGAAGCGGCAGCAGTTCCTGAAACTCGACATCTTCGGCATCTCGGCCGGTCTGCTCGGCATGTACCTGTCGGGGATCTACACAGCGTTCTTCTGCTTCCAGGTAGACATTTCTCGCATTTCTTGTGTGTCTCTCTCACCGGTGTTTTTGCAGGATCACCTTGAGACATATGTCTACATGCTACTGTCCATATTCTTCATCACTATTTACGTGCCAACTCGCGAGGACTTCTTTGACAGGAAGATTGCCGGATCTCGGATCGGGTTTCTCCATCTCATCTACAGCACAATAATTATTTTCGGATTCTGTCCAACAAGCCACTGGGTCTTTCTACACGGCGGATTGGCGAACCCCCATGTGGCGGTAGGCTAATATTTCATGAAGGTTGACTTACAATTAGGATCACCAGTGCCGTTGTGCCTCGGGAAACACACAGTTCCGAGCAGCTTTGAACCCATTCTTGCCCAGGGAAAACTTGTTAATACTCTTTGCAGTAATCTTTAGAACAAATCGGTGGGGAAAGTTTCTTCTGTAAAACGACGTGGTTAGTTTGCAGGCAGCCTCGGACTATATGTACATACATGAGCTCTAGATCTGTGTGAGATATAAATCCACGCCTTCCTATAGGTTCAAACAAACACTCGTGAGAGCTGTGTGAAGGAGTGTTGTCCAAAGAGTTCCGGAGCGAACAAATTGCTTGAGCACATTGCAGTTTGCATAAATCCATTTCGTTCTGTTGCAATCTGAGTATCGTACATGGAGATATGCATAGGGATGGGTGTAAAGAGATTCTTCCTGTGAACCCATTGACAGCAAGCAAAACTGATGTAGTTTAGACGTGGTTGGTGAACATATTCATCCTGTATGGTCTGATCGCGCTAGCATTCTTCTTCTACGTGTCACTTGTTCCTGAACGATTATGTCCCGGTAGGTTTGCTTCACAGTTTTAGAAATTTTTTTCATTACGCATTCACTCAGTTGACGAATCTCGTAGTTTGTTTTGGTTGAGGATCCTATCGAAAGGGAAGGAAGGATTGGCAGCAAAGAAACTACATAGGATTGTATTTTTTTCGCTTACAGTGGTGGCATTGTTTTATATGACAGGTCTGCACGCACAATACTGTACCACCAGACGATGCCCTTGCACTTCCTAGAAAACGTTGGAAGGCAGAGCTCTTATCAGTTTACAAAGGATATTAGTTTTCAGACTAGAAACAGCGCATTGAAGTTATTTACCTATAACTCCAAGCACATCTGCTTCCGAAATCTGTTTACGTTTCTAAAAACGACTTTCACAGTTCTCATCCACTTTTTCGAAGAGGAAATTTAGAGTGTTACTGACAGCTCGTTTTCCACTGTTATCAATTTCATTGGAATGCTGACCATGGCTGTTGGATTGGGCAATGCTCAGCATTCTGATATCATTCTGCACAGCATCTCTGAAAAACCATAATGGCTTTAGTAGTTAGCTGCAGCTCAGTTTTTTAAAGTAAAAACCAGTAGTTGGAGATAACCGAGCTTTCTTTTTGGTACAGGAACATAGAGGTTAGGGCGATCGATTATATTAGATTGTCCGGAAGGTTTTCAGCGTCTTGAGTGCTTAACATTGAACTACCATAACTTTCTCAAATCTTGTCGGATTTAGTCAAAATAAGCAACGTTCAAATCAGTATACTATCGCCAATGAGCCATCACTCGACCTATTTCATCAGCGAAAAAGCTATGCAGTCGAGATTTGACAAAATGCACGAAAGCCTGTTCCACGGAGGCCTGTTTTGACCTGGTCTAGATTGGTGAAGGATTTACCAGCGAGAAAGTTCTGAAAGTGTTTAAAGAGCTGGTAGTCGGTTGGCCAGATGTCTGGAGAATATGGCGGGTGAGGCAGAACTTCAACCCTTAATTCGTTCAACTTTCGAATAGTGAGTTGTGAAAGGTGTGGGCGGGCGTTATCATGCAAAAGAGTCGGGCCTTTTCTGTTGACCAATGCTGGCTGAAGTTAACGCAATTTTCTGTGCATTTCGCCGATTTCCTTACAGTAGGACTCTGCTGTGACTCGTTTGGCCTGGTGCCAATAGGTTGTAATGGATCACACCAGCCGCCGACCACCACCCAGTGACCATTACCTTTTTTTAATGGAGGTTAGCCTTTGGAAATGCCTAGGGGTTGGTCGGCGTCCAGCCACTGTCCGAAACGTTTCCTGTTATCCTATAGAATTCATTTTTCATCACAAATGATGACTGTATCCAAAACGGGTCAGTTTTGTTGCGTAAAAGAAGAGAAGAATAAATCTCGAAACGTGTCAGTATTTGCCGCTTGCTCGACGCGTGGGGCACCCACTTTTCGAGCTTTTTCACCTTCTCGAGGCGTTTCAAAGCATCCGCAACAGTAGTGTTACTGACGTCTAGCTCTTTCGCGATCCCGCGAACTGTTTGGGATGGTTCAGCTTCCATCAATTCCTTCAACTCGTCGTCCAGGATTGCTCTAGGTCGACCGTTACGGGGTCACCTTCGAAGCTGAAATCTCCGGTCCGAAATTTACTGAACCACTGGCGCACAGTGCGTTGTCCAACACTGCTGTGCTTTCTCCAAGCCCACACACTTGATTGATTTGCCGAGCCGTCTCGGCTGCGTATTGTCCCAATTTGAAGTCAAAACAAAATATCGCTCGGAACTGCCCCTTCGGCATACTTCAATAAGCCCTTCAAGAACAGAAATATAAAACAACGTTGAAACTTAAGTTATTCAGTTAGATGCGAAAAATTCTATACAGAATTTTTCGCTCCATCTAACTGAATAACTTAAAGTAGCATTAATGTGCAATGCAGGTTGATTTTTTTTACTTAATAATAGACGAATGAAAAATAGTAACATAAAATGCTTAATACTTTCCGGACAACCTATTAAAAAAAGACCCGTTCCCAAGTAGCCGCAAAGTCGATTCAATGCTTGGCAATCATGCATGCTAAACCAAGCTTGCATCCTTGAGGCGTCCACGAGTTGGCATCAACTTATTTTAGGAAGCACAAAAAGTTGCATATGTCACCGTATGGGCCCTGTAGGTGTTAAGCTTGTTGTTATTCATATTGAAGGTGAGAAACTACAAAAAAAAACTAAAAAAACTAAATTTAAGTCTTTGCCGTTTTTTAAACAATATTCTGAAGTTTGCTGAAGGTTTTTGTTTCCTAATGTTGTAGGCCATTCGAAAGAGAATGATTTGCTCTGTCAAAAAATGTGTTTCGCTTTTTTCCAATTTCGATTTTTGTCAATTTTGAGGTTACCAAATGTAAAGTCAAAAAAAAAGAAAAAAGAAAAATGGCCTTTGCCGATTGCTCTTTCTCAGTACTTAGGTTGGGGATTTTTGGCAGAATGTTATAACCATTCGGTGGAAGATAAATTGCTCTACAAAAATCTTTGTTGGGTTGTTGGTTCACTTCTTTGGCGGAGTATCTGGAAGACATATTATTTTTGCCAACAGCTCCTACTTTTTGGCAAACTTCTCCTACTCCATTTTGACGACCCGAAAATTGGCAAAATTCATAGTGGCTGAATGACAGAACAAATAAACAGAACACACCCTTTGATAGACCAAATTATTTTTTTTACTGACGTATAACACTATACACTACGATTAAAATATTGGCAAACGTAGTAGCGCTGCGATTGAAATAATTTGACCTGGTGGTAAAAATATTTAGCCTATTCTGGATACTGCATTTTAATGCCTGAAATTTAACGAAAATCAAAATTAACGAACGAACTCAATAAAATACTTGTAGTCCAAATCGTCTTCGTTTAAACGGTTTATGGCGTTTTGCAAAAAAAAAAACAAACTGTTAAAAGTAGTCATAGAGGAGAGGAGCTGTTGGCGAAGGTAATTTTTCTTTATTGACTTCCCACCTTAATGACCTCAAAAATAACAAAAATCTGAATGGGAAAAGCTAAACGTAATTTCTCACTAATTATTTCACTTCGAATGGTGAATAACATTATGCAGAAGAAATCTTTCGGCGAAATTTAGAACAAAATAAAATACGATGGGAAGATAGTTTCCAAACCTAACATAATGGGTTAGGAAACAATGTCCTAGCCGTTTTGGCGAACAGATATACAAGTTCACTTCACCTCTAGAACAGCTCATGCCTCGATTAGAAGGATGAAGATTAAAGTCGATCCTAACGGATTTCTTTGTGAGATACGACGCGCATCATACTTAATCGGGATATCACGAGATTGCTGGGAATTGTATCGAACCTCCACAAAGAGTTATGGTGGCCGGATTGTGGACAAATAAATGTTGGCAATTAATAACTAGTAAGTCTAGTTCCAATGAGTTGTTGACCCCGAAGAGACCGGTCGGCATAGGTGCGACTGAAACCGAACGACTGCTCCGCTAGGGTGGACCCCGTTGCTATCTACGCCAGACGCGTCCTAAGAGCTAATATGGATAATAGATAGCTAGCTGCCTTCGTATAACGGTGGAGTATGTTGGCGACCGCATCTGTTTGTGCTCATTTTCCAGGCGCATTCGATCTGGTCGGCTGCTCTCATCAGTGGTGGCACGTGTTCATCCTGTCGGCGATGGTGTTCTGGCAGCGCACTGGCGCCGACCTGCTCGAGTTCTACCGCATGAATGAATCCTCCTGCCGGGACACGCTTATGATGCCGTCGTCAAACACTTCTCACATCTACGTATAACTGATACAGGGCGCTCAGAAATCGTTCTCGCTCACAGTACGTGCCATTTCCATGTGTAGTACAGTAGTAATTACCTCGTCTGCTATCCTTGTCACTATGGAAGGTTCGCAGTTTGCGCCCACACAAGCGCTCACCCTATTCTTCGTACCTCATTCGTCTCTCAAGTTGCCTACTCTTTTGTCATCTTTGATCGATTCTACGAAGCATGCAGATTTATGCAAATGTATTCGGAAGAAATAACAGGTGTTTAGGGCCGGTGCAAATGCAAACATTTGGTTGTGTTCTAGTTAGTTACTCGTTGATATCAAAGTTGTGTTCGTTGCACATGTATGAGACTTCCTTGCTTAGATGTTGATGATGCTCACAATTGATGTCCTTATTTCCTGAACCCCGAACTTGTGTCACTCTGTCTCGGTGATGTATTGTTCGACTATCACTACCGCCGTCAAGGTAGTACGAAGCGGATTAAGTACTTACTGCTCAGGGTATTTTGTTCCAACATTGTTCAACTGCCTTCACTTTTTTGACATCTGAAGTGATTCTGAATTATATTGTTTTGTTTATTGGCAAAAAAGTCTTTCCATCCGCATGAAGACACCACTAGCAAGGAAATTAAGTAGGACGCGAGGCGGAAGAAATCAATCATTTACACATACATTTGCTCTCTTAATTTTTTCAGGGAGAGTGGCCAATAGTGCGGACATCAGATACTTCTGATGTGTAATCAGGTGTTTTTACAGGGTTGGGTCTGCAAGAGCTTCTGAAAACAATTTGAGTACCCGACCTGACCTACACGCTCTTCTGGTAGTAGCAAGACGTATCAGGTTGCATGTGATCGCCCTGCAAGAGACCAGGGCTTGAAAGAAAGTAACGTTCACCATCCGTAGAGGAAAGGCGACATCCCGCTGTGTCGGAGGCATAGGCTCAGTCGTGCACTAATCTGTCGTCCATCTCGTCGTCGACACCTTCAAAATCTTGTCACCTGGGCATCCTTCGGCTCAATTCTTATGGTCGCAACCGAACTCGATGCTTTCTATTAGAAGCTGGAGAAAGTTATCAGCAACGAGATGTCGGCCTTCTACAGGTTCGTCGTTGACGACTTTAACGCCAAAGTTGAGTGGCTCCGAAAAGGAGTGCAGTATTGGAAGATTTGGATGTGGAAAACGGAACAAAACCGGCAATCGTCTCGCTGAGCTTCCTTCCATTGTCATGGAGATTCTACCTTCACGAGAAATGACCGTGGACCAGAGAATCACCCAATGCTCTCCTTGCTCAGTGCTCTTCTACTGACATAAAGTGTATCTTGAACCCCGTAGTGTACCACTCTGGCGTTATAACCTTTAACCCGTGCGATAGATTTAACAACGATGCAGCCCATTTTCCCCATCACTCTCTGTTAGTCGAGGGTGTAGAGACTTGCACTCCACCGACTGTGGAGATCGAAAGCAATTTTCGCCCATCTTCGCTCTCTAGAGTAGGATAATTGAGGCGCTGATCACAAATCTGATAAACTTTTCACGTGATCGCGTGATTCCGCATTTTCATGTGTGATCAGGGTTATCAATGTTTGTAAGTAGAATCTCTTTCTTCCGCTGTGTGATCAGGCTTGCTCTTCAACCCTCTATTTTGAGATGGAAAGTAGTGCACGAAAAATAGATAATTTAGGATAAGGAATGGCAGATTCGCGGTCAGCAGCTGAAATAGTTTCCATAGGGAGAAAGGACGAAAGCAGTGTTCATGACCCCGCCATTCTTACTCACGACACCCACAGTAACCTACCCTGGTCGGCCGAATTTTCAAAAATGGATACTGTATTCGTGCTCAGCACCCTAAATAACTGCACTGGGCTTCGTTTGAGCGAAAATTTTTTCCGACTTATCCTTGACTTTTGGTGTCACGATAGTACAACAATGCCAGTTATTCTGTATCCCTACTACTTGCACATACTCACCGTCACCTATTGTACCGTAACACCAAAAGCGCTTGCCAGATTCGTGAACACCACCCCCAATTAACCATCAAGACAAAGTTTGGCGAAATTTTACTCTCTACCTACGAAGTCATGACGCTTACTACAAGTACCCTACATTTGCAATGCCCCTCCACTACCTATCAGTATGGAAGAGTGGCAGAGAAAAAATAGGCTGCAATAAGACCAACAATACGAGATGGTAGAAATGGCAAAATTTACGAGAAAAGCGTTCTCTATAGAAACCCGAAAACTGATCAACAATCCAGGAGATGGAATGAAACAGCAGATCTCGATCATGTTCGTAAATGAGGTTAAAATGAGAAACATTTTCAAAACAAGCAGGGAACATTACAAAAAATCATAACGTTGTAGCAACTAACAAGAGCTTCCCAACGAGACAAGTGTGCTTTTTTGGAAACACGACGTAGCTCTATGCAACTGAAACCTGGCTTTTTCACATCCGACAAGAGGTCAAGAAAGAGTTAGAAAATAAAAACGGTGTCTGGCCGAGGTCAAAACGCATTTCACGTCTACAAAAACGAAAGGCAATCCGTAAACCTTTCCCAGGATTCGAACCTAATACCTTCTCCTCATCGCTCTGTCTAAGTCTGCATCGCTGTTTTAGGTGCTGAGTACGGTAGACATTTTTGAAAATTCGGCCGACCACGGTAGGTAACTGTGTGTGTCGCGAGTACAATACCGACCGCGTCGCGCGGTCAAAAAGACAATTTGCGACGGAAAAATCCGTCGCAAGCCGTCTTTTTGGGAGTTTAGGAGAATCTCAAATATAGCGTGCGTTGTCAGTGCTCTGTCATGCCTGGAATGTTCCGAGAGTGCGCCGTGCACAGTGCATATAAGATCGAACCTATCAATCGAATGGGCGGAAGCATGTCCACTGGGTTTCTATCTTCGCTTGATGGAAAATGTAAAGCCTTCAAGACTATCTTGCACCGTTTGGAGAACTTTATAAGAAATTTCCGGCCGTCCTACTTAGGAGTTGCTCCAATCAGTCCGATGAGCCTTTGGAGTGCGCCGTACACAATGCTTATAGGATCGAGCCTATCAATCGAGCGAGCGGGAGCGGTTCAAATGTCGGGCTAAGCAGCAAAGCTCACCCTCTTTAAACGCTTTAATGCACACACTGACAGCAGCTTATACAAATTAAGAGGTTTTAAGAAGCGAGAAGAGAGAGTGCGCCGTGTAAAATGCATATACGATAGAACGGTGTTTGAAATTAGGTTAGATTAGAAATTTCCGCCCGCCCTACTCAGGAATTGCTGTACTCTGTTCCGGGGAGGGTTTATAGTACTCTGTGAACAATGCATATAGAATAGAACCTATCAATGGAGTGGGGCGACCGCTCGCAAATGCACGCGCGAGCGTAGCGCAATAACTCTATCAAGTTCAAATCGTTTCGGCTGCAACGACCCAATTTCTTCCGATTTCAGTCGACCATTGCGCGAAGACACGGCAAGCCAACGGCATGCGAGCAGAACACCTAAGCTGCTTTACGACGATGTGCTCGCAACTCTCCAGCTGCCTAAACTGCGTTAGCCCCATCTGTCATTTTAGGGCGGCGGACTTTGCGATTGAAGTTTCCTGCCCATTGGCCGGGCCGGCGCGGACGATGACGTCATCGAAAACCGATATTCTCGAAATTGGCCAAATTTCCTCGTGCAAACTTCGTCCAAATCTAGGCGGTTATCTGGGACGCTGATTACGAATCCGACGTCCGTTTTTAAAAATTCCGCCAATTTCAGTAGGTTACTATCCGTATAAGGGTAGTCGGGTCAGGATCACCGATCACCCTCAGTTAACGGTATGGGCGGTCTCCTGCCGTAATCGCCCGAATGAACTTCGGCATCCTGTTCGGCACCCCGAACAAATCTCCGCCCCTATACGAAGTTTGAGCAAAATTGGTGATCCTGACCCGACCACCTTCAATTATCCAGAAGAATATCCAAAACCCGAAATCAGCGGAATTTTCAAAGGCGGACGTCGGGTTCGTAATCAGCGCCCCAAATAACCAATAGATGATTTTGGACGAGAAAATTTCGAAAACACCGATTTTCGAAGACGTCATCGTCCGCGCAGGCTCGGCCTGGAGCGCCCACGTCCACGATGGGAAATTGTCAAAAAATCGATTTTTCCAGAATCGGTAGAAATTGGTACCGTTCAATAGCGCTTTTCATGCCTAACAGAACGGTACCACTAGGAGTGTCGAACAATCAAACCTGGGCGAGTAAGAGTGCAAGAAACTCTAACCGCTATTTTCCGCCGGTTTAAACTGGCAGCTAACGCTAGGGTAATTTAGAAAGCTGAGGAGTTCTGAGAACGTTATCGCGAAGTACCTTAAGCGGTCTGTTTGCACACGCATTTCAAGACCGTCTGCTGGCCGGGTCTTCCCGCAGTGGTCCACCGAAATCGAAAAAAAAAGAGTCACATAAGGCTAACATGCATTTTCGCACCACTGTAACGTTGCCTCTTCCTAAGCTATACCGTTCTACTTTAGCGTACTACTAGACCGTTTTACTGCTTACAACACCTACGAGTTGCAGCCGAAACGATTTGGTCTTGAAAGGGTTATTGCGCTTCGAACACGCCCGCGCGTGTAATTTGCAAGCGGTCGCCTCCTCTATTGAAAGTTTCGACTCTATATGCGTTGTTCACGGCGAACTCCGAAGGCTAGCTAGACAGGCTTAGAGCAAATCCATAGTAGGGCGGCTGGAAATTTATGATAGAACTCCCCAAACGCTCACTCCAACAGTTGTCGAACCCATTCGATTAATCGATTGATTATTTATTTATTTATTTATTTATGCGCCCGTGAAGGACACGCTAAAGTTAAGTGATCCATAGCTCAACAACAAGAGAAAGAACGCAAGGGACAGAACGAAGGGAAACGATTAAACTAGTTAGACAAACGAACCAATCAAACAAAATAAGCAATTACAATCATGGAATGTTAAGGTAGTGCGATTAATGCGCTTGAAACAAGTTGGCAGATGAAGGAGATTTCTCGCCAAGTGGACCGAATCGGTTCAAGTGTCCTAATGCGATCACCTCTAGCTACGATTTTTTCTCGTGGTTTCCCGGGAACGAGGTTAGAATATCCTCCATGATTTGGCAAAACGTTTCTGTCGTGTAAGCTGAGTCCAGGCAAAAGATGATCGAGAAGAGAGGAAAAATGTCAGACCGGCAACAACCCGTGATGGCCGAAAATCGAAACCGTGCATAGCAATAGGTGAAGCCCTCCCCTTGGTAGAGGCTCCTCGGGCGTGACCAGGCTTAAGCACAGGTGCAGGGCACGCGTATTCAGGACAACGTCTACTGCTCTTCAAAAGGCTAGATGGTCGGCAGAAAGCTGAAGGAATAGAAGACGGTTGCCGTACCATTTAAAAGCTGTAGGAGAGCCGCCTATGCCAAAGAAGCATGAATCGTCATAAGTGAAGCCCTCCCCACCTGGCTCCTAGGGACTCTGCCTGGTTGTGAAACAGGATGAGACCGGTCAATTTCATAACCATTGCAGGGACACAGTCTAGAAAAAATTCCTTTTTGAAGGAGACTGGGTTTAATTCACTCAGCATGCCAAGAAAATGGAAAATTGAGTATAAGCAAGCAACGCTCACGGAAAAGCCACGAGTTTAGAGAATAAAAGATAATACGACTCGGATCAGTTGGGCGAGCTATCTGAACAAGTCTGCAAGAGTACTAGGAGACATCTGAGATCCCAAGAGAACTTAAAATATCAATCTTCTTTACAGCTTGTTTGAACTGAGATTTTTCACAAGACAAAACTGACACGGGCAGACTTTCAAGCCATTTCGTAGTACGAACAAAGAACGAGTTTATACGTAGCCTTTTTGAAATGGACCCAACTTGTAGTTGTATACGTTGAAACGACTTCTCCTGCCATTCGATGGACGGAATGTCCAATATTTCGACGGACTCAGGCAAAGCTCCCCTCTGAAGTTCTTGAAAGCAAGAAGTAGGTCTGAAACAGTTCTACGATAGAAAAGACTTTTCATGTTGAGCCTTACCGTATACTCAGAAATGCTCGAATCACAACCATCATTGGCAAACGCTCTGTAGTACAACAGCCTAGTGAAGGTCTTTGGACTCGTTCTAGTGCTTGAATATCTTTAGTCAGATGGGGACTCCAAACAGGGCTACAGTAATCAACTACTGGGAGAACGTAGATTTTATACAGCTTTAACCAAATGCTTACATCAGAACAGTGGATGTTTCGGAATAATAGGTGAACTAGCCTAAGTCCCTTTTTAGCAACTTCCTAAACTTGATTTGACCAACAAAGGCCTTTTAAAAGAAGCACGCCAAGATCTACTACCTGATCGCAGGGAAAAGAGAACTGCCATCTGGAAATTTTATTTCTAACGGGGAGGAGTTAAGCGAGAAAATATGACTTTTCTTTTTATTTAAAGGCAGTGACCATTCTTTGGACCAGGTGCTCATCTTCTGACTAACTGCTCTCGTACGAAATGTAGACCTTAACGTCATCGGCGAAAGCAGCAATCAAAATTCTGGGATCAGTCTTGAGATAGATTGGCAAATCATATGTGTAGATAAAAAACAGGATCGGTGACAAACTACCACCTTGTGGGACTCCCGATGGACAGTTTCTGGGCATTGACAAGTGATTTCCTACTCTAACGCTCAATTTTCATCCAGAGAGATAAGACTCAAACCATTGGAGCATCTGACCACGAACTCCCACACTGTCTAGCTTAGCAAGAAAGCGATCATGGTCTACTTTGTCAAATGCCTTGCTAAAGTCGAAGTAGATGATATCCACTTTCTTGCCATTGTTAATAGACTGAATCCACGAATAAGTACAGTCTACTAGCTGAGTACACGTAGACGCTCTGGGGAGGAATCCGTGCTGTTCTACGGGTATGCACTTGATCTTGGTGATCCACTCAAGCAATCTTTTCTTGACAATTTTCTCCAAAATTTTCAAAGGAGTACGGAGTATACTAATAGGGCGGAATCCGGAGATATTCGAAGCACCGCTAGTTTTAGGGATGTGAGTGACAAATGCATACTTACATACTTCAGGGACTTCCGCAAACATTAGGGAAATGTTGAATATGTGCATAAGAGATGTAGCAAGGTGCTTTGCAAAAATCTTGTAGAATAACTGGGGGATTCCATCCGAGGTTAATGACTGTGAAGGTTTCAATGTACGTAACTGTTTGAGCACTTCATGGAAAGTGACAGTCGGAACTTCCATAGCATCCTCTGTTTGAGAGAATAGGAGAGGGCCAGGTTCACTTCTAGTTGTAAATATACTTGCAAAGTAGTCCGCAAATGCTTCAGCTTTCTCAGTATTAGTGGAATATTTTTTACCCGAATCATCAGACAAAATTGGTTTGAGCTTGGACTGTTTCTTTATTTTATTCACGAAGGAAGCGAGACGTCTGGCATTCCTGAAGGAAGCAAGTGGCCTTACTTTATTCGCCATGAAGCGTTTAATATGCCGCTCAAGTTTCGTGGTCAGCTGCCTATATTCGTAAAACTTAGTTGAGACGTTTTGGCGAAATAGTCTGTATCGCTGTTCAAACAAATTAGAAATGTGGGGGGATAGCCCGGCATACGGCTGTCATGTTTAAATGGAACAAACCTATCGATGATGCTTTGAAGTGTAGTGCAAAAACGACCACAAAGGTCGTCGATATTGAGAAAATCACAAAAAATGGACCACCAGTCAAGACGTGATAATTCGCGTTCAATTGATTTAGCATCCATGGCATTGTAATCGCGAAGCTGGTATTTCTGCGAAAAATAAGCTAAATGCGATAATTTGAAGAGTACAACGTTGTGGTCAGACATCGCAAGGGATGGTAGTGGTTCGGCATCTTTTACGGACTCAGGGGGTGCTAAAATTACATCTAGAATACTATCTCCACGAGTTGGAAATGCAACAAATTGCTTCAGTGAAAGCGCATCGAAAACAGTTAAGAACCTTTGACCTGGAGGTGACGTGGCGGTGCCCACGGACCAATCATTAGAGAGATTCAAATCGCCTAAGATAGTTGTTATGGATTGTTCAGCAGAAGCTAGATCACTAAGAATGGACGAGAGTTCATTATCCTGCTTGGCGGTAGGTCAAGGAGGTCGGTATATAAGGATGAAGCGATGCTTCCCTCCAGTAGGCTTGTAGACATCAAAGCAAATCACATCGGATGTTAAATTTTCACAATTGAAGCTGATTTCATCAAACAGCACCAAATCATGAATGAACACGCAGACACCTCCCGTTTCAATGTCCTGTCCCTTCGGACGATGGAGTACGGAAGATCACGTAAAAGTTCAGAGTCTAATATTTTACTGCTTACCAAGATTCAGTAATGAAAATCAAATGGGGTTTGTACTTATCAGTAAAGCAATGAAGGTGATCAACTTTCTTAACTAAATTTCGGGCATTAAGTAGAGCGCAAGTAACGGTAGGGCATGATTAGATACTAGTTTTTTGACGAGGAGCTAGCTGCTGGTAACCTTGAATAGTGACGTATATCAGCAGCCTTCATCAGTTCACCTTTCGTTTAGCTTACGGGCTGGCCTTCAGAGTCTTTCGAACGCTCTTCACTTGTCATCGATTTTCTGACGAATACGTGATTATAGGTCTCCGTCGATCGCAACCTCCTCGAACGCGAGAGGGTCTCAAACAGA
Source organism: Heligmosomoides polygyrus polygyrus (assembly GCA_947396885.1). Taxonomy (NCBI): domain Eukaryota; kingdom Metazoa; phylum Nematoda; class Chromadorea; order Rhabditida; family Heligmosomidae; genus Heligmosomoides; species Heligmosomoides polygyrus. Next base: position 82,212,817 of record OX377201.1, read on the forward strand.
AAGCGCTGCGATGAAAATACGCATTTCACAAGCCTAGGTCTGCCATCGAGAACCTTACCCATCCTAAAAACCTTGACCGGACGGGTTTCGACGTCAAAGGTACCTAGGATCCCTGCAATGTAATTCTCGGTGTGTTGTTGGCGCTGTGACGGCAAAAGATGTCCCTCAGGCTCCGGCACACCATAAAATACTGCCGATCTAGGTCGCTTGTCAGACTCAATAAAATTAGCGCAAACAAAAGGTATTTTACTCACGAATTGATCAAGCAACTCGATTTCCTCAAGTGATAGGATATGGATGATAAGGATTGATAGATTCATCTCTATACGCATTGCACGCGGCGCACACTTAAACCACTAACTAATTTCCAGATCAGTGTAAAGGTGACATTGTGAGGATTCCAAATATCCACATTGCTTGAAAATGCGAGAATTTTGAAGAAAGCTACCAAAAATCCACTTAAGCCATCGTAACTAGGTCAGATTAAACCCTACGTCAACTCCGTTTCGATTTTCGAGATCTCCTCGATGAGGCGATTTCAGTGATGTGGTCAGCGTTTCAATAATCTCATTGTGAACGATTCCGACGCTTTGCGACGCTCCTTCACGTGGCCGACGCTGCGTCGCGTCGGCGACGCGAAATGCGACACTAGTTATGAGCGGTATTGTATAGATGTGTCGCCAATCTGGTAATCAAACACAGGGTGATTAAAACCAATACGCAACAATTTAGTTTTCTCCTTGGACAGTGGTAGCCGCCAGTCTTCAGACCATTTGTGGACGACAGAAATGGTATGCTGTAGCGTTTCACAATCGCTGGAGCTGTTTACACAGTGGTAAACAGTTCCAGCGATTGTGAAACGAAGCTTGATGTCGTCGTCGAAAGCAATACATTTAACGCCAGAAGAAGTGATGAGAGAAGGAAGCTCATAAGTATAGATATTAAACAGAACCGGAGATAGGACTCCACCCTGGGGAACTCCGCTGAGGACGGATCGAGAAATGGAAAAAAAATGTATTGAACACATTTGCTTAAGCCTGGAGCGGCTGGTAGAGAGGCTATATCTTGTTACGGGATGTTTTGTTGCGATCAAAACTCTTGCGCCAGGCGGGACTCGAACCCCTATCTTCTGCTTTCCGGGCAGCTGTTCGCCTTAGACCACCGGCGCTATTTGACCGCACGTAACATCCGCGATATCCTCGAGGTCTGTCAGCACCCACCCGTGATACGGAAAATGTATTGTTAACTCGAACCATCATTGTTCTACCAGAGATGAACTCACGACTCCATGCAACAATACGCGGGTGTATTTCAACCATAGTAAGTTTCCGAATCAGCTTGGGATGAGAGACTTTGCCAAATGCTTTGTAAAAGTCAAGGTACACACTATCCACACATTGCCCTCTATCTAGCGATGTGGTCCAGTCATTTAAGGACTTTAGCATGACAGTGACGGTTGACTTGCCTTTTTGAAAACCATGCTGAAGGGGAGATATTACTGAGTGCTCCTGAAGGTGGTTGAGAATGTATTTCTTTAAAATTTTTTTGGAAAAGGCGAGCAAAGATTGACGTAATACTTATTATCTTACTATATATAATCGGGAGAGGTATGAGTCATGTCTGAAGCTTCGCCGCGCTGTCCGAGGCCCGCGGCGACAGCGGTTCAGCCCTGCTCACGACATATTAGCTGTTGACGAAAGATGTTGATCGGTTCATCGCATCTAAGGTGCTTACAGAGTCATCATTATCATCTTTATCATTATCATTACTATCATTCTGAAGCACACCGCGCTGTGAGAGGCTCGCCGCGCTGTCCGAGGCTCGCCGCGCTGTCCGAGTCCCGCGGCGACAGTGGGTGAGACCTGCTGACGACAAATGAGATGTTGACGGAAGTTGTTGATCGGTTCATCGTATCTACGGTGTTTAAGGAGCCATCATTATCATCTTTATCATTATCATTACTGTCATTCTGAAGCCCTCTGCGCTGCCGCGCTTCCCAGGCCGCAGCGAACGGGGTGTTTACTGTTTACGACGCATGAACTGCAGATATGTTGAAACTGCCAGAGCGATGCAAATCAAAGAACAGTCGATGAGGTTCCCAAACGCGTATCTGTTGGGCGTACATTTGCGCTTCGTACGAGTTTATCCACCTTTACACTTCATTTCTCCTTCATTTTCGCCTGAGGAAGCATCCCCAGCTAGGTTTGGGCTACTACGTTCCCAGCGTGGCCCGCCATATCCGAAGCCGGCGAAGCCGGCAAGCCTGGCGTGGCCCGCACGTCCAGCATCCCCAGCTAGGTTTGGGCTACGTTCCCAGCGTGGTCCGCCATATCCGAAGCCGGCAAAGCCGGCAAGCCTGGCGTGGCCCGCACGTCCAGCGTACGGCGCCGGCGAAGCCGGCGACGGACGCTGGCTGAGGAAGCATCCCCAGTTAGGTTCGGGCTACGTTCCCAGTGTGGCCCACCATACCCGAAGACGGCGAAGCCGGCAAGCCTGGCGTGGCCCGCCATATTCGAAGCCGGCGAAGCCGGCAAGCCTGGCGTGGCCCGCACGTCCAGCTTACGGCGCCGGCGAAGCCGGCGACGGACGACGGACTGACGGCGCATGAACTGTCGATGGTGGCATGTTGATCCCATCTAATGTGTTTATGAGCAGACTGCCAAAGGGATGCAAAGCAGAGAACATTGTGCGATTGCTCTCGGTACGGGTTCATTGACCTTCACCCTCCATTTTCACTTCATTTTTGGATCCGTCCCTTACTCCATTTTCGTCTGCATTTTTGTATTTTCACACTGCAGCTGACCTTTTCCTCACCCATTTTCATTTATGTTTCAATCTATGCACATGCTATGGATTACGTTCCTAGCGTGACCCGCCGTCCAGCGTACGGCACCGGCGAAGCCGGCGAGAGACGCTGGCTGAGGAATCATCACTGGCTACGTTTGGACTACGCTCCTAGCGTGGCCCGCCATACCCGAAGCCGGCGAAGCCGGCAAGCCTGACGTGGCCTGCACGTCCAGCGTGCGGCGCTGGCGAAGCCGGCGAGAGACCCTGGCTGAAGAAGCATCCCAAACTATGTTTGGGCTACGTTCCTAGCGTGGCCCGCCACACCCGAAGCCTCCAAGCCTGGTGTGGCCCGCATGTCCAGCGTACGGCACCGGCGAAGCCGGCGAGAGACGCTGGCTGAGGAATCATCACTAGCTACGTTTGGACTACGTTCCTAGCGTGGCCCGCCACACCCGAAGCCGGCGAAGCCGGCAAGCCTGGCGTGGCCCGCATGTCCAGCGTACGGCGCCGGCGAAGCCGGCGACGGACGCTGGTAGGTCTATAATTGGTTGCTAGGGATAGAGGTTTTTTTGGGATAGGCGTAACCAGCTACAGTTTCCATCTCTTTGGGATTTCCGCCCGCATAAAGCTTAAATTAAAAATGTGTTGAAGCGGACTAGCTATGATATGAGCTACATTTTTATAAACACCAAAGGAATTCCATCGGGAGTCACGGAGTAAGATGGCGGCCATCGGGGCAAAAGATTATAAATTTCATCTGCGTAAAACCAGGACGAATCAGACATAGTAGGAAACTGCTGTTCATATGGCTCCGATAGATCAAAATCAGGCGAGAAGGAACTTGCGAAAGTGTCAGCCAATAGCTCAGCCTTACAGAATCAGTTCTTATAATGTCCCTATCGCCAGTCACTAGAGCAGCTACATAAGGCCTGGAGCGTAGCCTAGAGTTCAACAGTTTGTAAAAAGCAGACTTCGACTTCGATTGTATAATTTTATTTCTACAGACCTGTTATATTTAAACAGGTTGCGAGAGAATTTATGGTCCAACCTCTCATATGTGTTCCAATGAACCTCAGTATCGTACTTCCTCGCTCTATCCCATGCCAAACACCTTTTTTGGAGCAAAGAATTAAGATACTGAGGAAGGAGGGCACGGTGGATTGGAACCCGTCGAATAGGTACAAAAAGTTCCATGCAATGGGACAGTATCCCAATGAATAGCTCATACTTTTCATCCACCATTTCTACTGAATTGAGGGAGCTGAACCAATCAACGTTGCCTAGGTAGTAACGAATAGCGTCAAAATCAGCGGCTTTGAAATCCCGCTTACTGAGGAGGACAGTTGGCTCCTTGATTATGTTAAGCTTGAATGTGACTACCGCATGATCGCTGGTGCCGAAAGGTGGCCCTAACGATACGTCATAAATGATAATACTGCGATTGCAAAGAGCGAGGTCTAGCACATTGCTACCAAGTGTTCCTTTCGCAACTAATTGCAATAGTGAATGCGACTCGCACAAGTCAAGGAAGGCTTTGGATTGACAGGACTTGGCGAGTGGCCTAGGGCCGGTCCAAGTAATGTCAGGAAGGTTGAAATCTCCCATAACTACCGAAGGATGGTCAAAAGAAATAAGATCACTCAATGCTTTGAACATTTGGGCGGACAAAGTTGAAGGACAAGAAGGCGCTTTGTAGAGAATCAGAATCCGTACAGCGGAGGCGCGCATCGTGACAATACAACAAAGAATTTCATAACCATTAAGTACGGATTCATGGAAGATTAATATAGGTGAAAGCGTTTTCCTTACAAAACACGCCACACAATGCCTCCTATCATCTAAAAGAATCAATATCACCATCCTCAACTGCAACGACACAGACTCGTCCCTCAGAGTGGACTGCACTTGCTCATCCAAATCGCCAGGGGTTGACGGTGTCTTCTGAAGATCGACGCACTGGCGTTTGGACGGCTGCCGGCGGACCAGGATGGGAGGACAGGGGAGTGTTCATGTTCGTAGAAAACGGCTACTAGCAGTATGATGCACCAAGTGGGGTGGCTGAAATTGATAGCGAAACAGTTTCTCAGCCACAAGAAACTCTGCAGGTAGATAGAAAATCGATACGCGGTCTTGCGGCGGGTAGAACAACCGAAGCAATTCACCTCCGTAGGTGGCGTTTTTCTTCAAGACGAATTGAACACCGCGCCACAGCAGTGTTCAACTAGTCGGCGTAGGCGAAGGTAGCGGCTTGAGTAATAGTAGGTAGTAGGTAAGAGAGAAATTGAAGGCGGTTGATCGGTTGACAGATCGAATCGGGACCCGGCCGCTCGCGGCGAGACACAGCGAGCGAATGGGACACAGCGAGCGAATTTATATTCTTCATTTCTGCGTGTATTCGAGACTGTAATCGAATTTGAGTACTGTGTGGCGCGAGTTTTGATCGCAACTGGAGAGCCTCACATATCTTAAAACGTCAACAGCATCGATTCTAATCCTAAGCAAAAATACGGTTAAATACGTTTCGTTTTAGACTCCTTCGTCCATATCTTTACAAATGAAAGGTGTAAAACGTTCGGGACACGGTCCGCGTGGTGGATCCGCGAGGTTGGGGCGCAGAAGGCCAGGCTTTAGTCAGATATCAAATCATGAGTATCCAAGGCGAAAGGCTAGCATCGTAGGATTAAATGCCAAATGACCAGGTGGAAATTTTCCAGGATATTAATAACTGAGCGCGTAGGGCGCAGTCGTAGGAGGCGCCGGCTGTCGCCTGCACCCGATACCAGGTTCCTGGTTCGGATTTCCAGCCCAGGCCAACCAAGCCTTCCATCCCTCCGGGGTCGGTGAATTGGTACCAGACTTATCTGGGAAGGATAAAGTGCTGACTTGATCATCGGCTGGGTCCCAAAGGGGATTGAATAACGCCGTCCTTTATCTGTTATTATTAATAACTAAACCTTCTTGTGTTTCAAACGGAACGATTCACCTGTTGAATTGTTTGTTCTTGGAGCTGTGCACCGAGATTGTTACAACACTTTATTCGGCTTACGTTTCGGCGGTTTCGCCTTCGTCGGAGCCTGGAAGAGTCCAAATAACATTTGAAGAACTACTCCCCCAAAGGTCATTTCATTCTACAGAAAGAAATTCAAAGCTCAATGGAGAGAAGAAAACGATGTGCAGAAACGACGAAGGGCTAACCTTTGTGGTGGAAGCCGAGGAGCTCCACCAGTCACCGTCAGACGGAGGTGAACGTTGGTGAATGACTTAAGCTCTAGGGACCACCTACCCTAAGGACCTCCAAGGGCATGACCCTGTAGGTCAAAACCCACAGAGGCCCACAAAGGGTGCCAGTTCTTGCGTCACCGCCACACACTCGTCTTTGCGATTGATCTTGGGGTTCCGCGATGCGATCCACAATGCCTCTAGCGTTTTCCGCGCGGACACGTCGCTCTCGCGTGCAAGGATCGTGACAGCCACCTGAACCATTGCGCCGCCATGGCAGTCTACCCTGTGCTCACCCATTGGAGTCGATCTTTGCGACCTCCTAAGGCCGTCTAGGTGCTCCTTGACCCTTATACACAGCGGCCTTCCCGTTTCCCCCACGTACTCCTCTCTGCATTCCCTGCATGACATAAGATACACCACCCCCGAGGTCATGCAATCACCTTGTTTCCCAAAAGGGCACACTACACACGAGGGGGTAGGACAGCTACGGTCGTACAATCGATTTCGAACTAGTTGTCCCTTCAAATTCGTAGGAGGGACTTCTACCACCCTCACCAGTTCATGTAGGTCTGCCTTTCGTAGGCAACCGCGGATTTCCCTGCTGACCTCATCCGAAATGAACGGTATGCAAAAGGGAATTTTGTTTTGCTCAGCCTCGTTCGCAACCACTGGGCGATGTCTGCGTTTGGTAGAAATCCCTATAGAGGAGTACCCATTCAAGGAAGCAATGTGCATTGCAAGCTCCCTAGACAGCGCCTTCTGGGTGCTGTCAGATGACACTGCGACCGCTGTTCGAAGCATATTGGTGACTATGGCCCTTTTCATGTTGGATGGATGTATAGAGGAGGTGTCAACGGAACGACGTCATTCCTACTTTCATCACGTCAAAGAAACTGCACGAGACATGCGGCCTTCCAAAGGACGACAAGAAGTTGCGCGGAATCGAGAATGATATCCTGAAGAGGACCATCAAGAGCAAGCAGAACCATCTGTATTCGTTGCTGTTGAAATGTGTGTCTAAGGAACAGTCATGCGAACGTTTTCTGCCAGATCGCCTTTAGAGGAGAATAGTGGGTGAGTCCATATGCATTTGTGGATCTATTCGCTCTAAGGTTAAAATAAAACTGCAGAGGAAATTCTTAGGTTTAATGGAGAAGAAGCGATGTGAAGAGAACAATACATCAATAGGGCGAGTGCCTTACATCTTTGACCGCAGCTCTGGAGAATGTGTGGGTGAACGGCATTGCCCTAGGGTCACTGTGATTGGAGACGTAGCGTTATCGAGCGACGCCATCGCCGCGCTTGATTTGGGTCCTAGTTTTGCGCCCAGTCAATATCTATGCCATAGCACAGCGCGCAGGATCGTGGGTGGCCTCCAGTCCCTACATGACCGTCTCAGGGGCAGGGCAAAGATCGATGAGCGAGGTAACGGGCATCAAATTGTAAGTGGTCCTGGCATACCGCGCCCTCCATTTCCTAGCACGTATCGAGTGCAACAGGAACCAAACCACGAGATAGATGCCAAATTCCGCATCTTTTCTACTTCTGTACTCTCTGTGTTGCAGCGGTGTACAAGTAGACGACATGTATGCAACCTCACTGCAGGGGAGAAACGAGGTTTGCGGGAAATCAGGGAAATGATTGGAGCCGGCAGAATAAAGGTCGCTGTTAGCGATAAGGGAGGGGAATTTGTCGTACTGTCCCAGCAGTTGGATAGAGCAATCACAAGGCTACATCTGCAAGATGATACTATCTACAGTCGCTCAACCCAACAAGAGTTTACTAGACAGTATCGCAGATTAAACAGAGTGTGGGCTGAAATTGCCAAATCGGCAAACCTCCCTAGAGCCGTTGCGGTGCGCTTGAAGACCGAACTGCCTACATGCCCTGTGCTCTACGTTCTCATTAAAACCCACAAATTACCCATGGGAGACACTGCGATCGACGACCCTTCGTGTTTCAAAGTGAGACCGATCATAAGCAATGTTGACGGTCCCACTGATAGGATTTCGTGGTTCCTCAATCTGGTCTTGGTGCAACTTTTAAGGTTTGTGCCCGCGCATCTACCGAACACTCACATTTTCCTCGAAAAGCTCCGCCGTATCACTGTGGATGAGGAGGTGGTTATGGAGTCGTTCGATGTCACTGCGCTCTATACGAATGTGCCTAAGGACAGCGCCCTACAAGCAGTCTGGGAGATTCTCAGAGAATTTCAGACAGGCATCAATTTATACGGGCTCACCATCGTCCAGCTAATGACGCTCATCAATGAGTTTCTCACGTGCAATGTTTTTAAGTGGTCAGGGGACTTCTACAAGCAGATAAGAGGCCTAGCAATGGGCCAGCGCTTAGCCCCTGTTCTAGCAGTGGCATTCATGTCTAAAGTGGAAGCTCCAGTGTTGGAGCGCGGGCCAATATTTTACAGTCGGTATATCGACGACTGCTTTGTGGTGTGTTCAACACAAGTTGAAATGGATGCCTGTTTCGAACTGCTAAACAAGCAGTCCGAGTATATCCGCCTTACTAGGGAAACACCTAGCAATGATTGGCTCCCGTTCCTCAATGTGCAGGTTAGCCTGTCTAGGAGGTTGATCCAAACGAAGTGGTATCGCAAACCTAGTAACAAGAACATACTGCTCCACTTCAGGTCTGCACATCCATCCAACATGAAAAGGGCCATAGTCACCAATATGCTTCGAACAGCGGTCGCAGTGTCATCTGACAGCACCCAGAAGGCGCTGTCTAGGGAGCTTGCAATGCACATTGCTTCCTTGAATGGGTACTCCTCTATAGGGATTTCTACCAAACGCAGACATCGCCCAGTGGTTGCGAACGAGGCTGAGCAAAACAAAATTCCCTTTTGCATACCGTTCATTTCGGATGAGGTCAGCAGGGAAATCTGCGGTTGCCTACGAAAGGCAGACCTACATGAACTGGTGAGGGTGGTAGAAGTCCCTCCTACGAATTTGAAGGGACAACTAGTTCGAAATCGATTGTACGACCGTAGCTGTCCTACCCCCTCGTGTGTAGTGTGCCCTTTTGGGAAACAAGGTGATTGCATGACCTCGGGGGTGGTGTATCTTATGTCATGCAGGGAATGCAGAGAGGAGTACGTGGGGGAAACGGGAAGGCCGCTGTGTATAAGGGTCAAGGAGCACCTAGACGGCCTTAGGAGGTCGCAAAGATCGACTCCAATGGGTGAGCACAGGGTAGACTGCCATGGCGGCGCAATGGTTCAGGTGGCTGTCACGATCCTTGCACGCGAGAGCGACGTGTCCGCGCGGAAAACGCTAGAGGCATTGTGGATCGCATCGCGGAACCCCAAGATCAATCGCAAAGACGAGTGCGTGGCGGTGACGCAAGAACTGGCACCCTTTGTGGGCCTCTGTGGGTTTTGACCTACAGGGTCATGCCCTTGGAGGTCCTTAGGGTAGGTGGTCCCTAGAGCTTAAGTCATTCACCAACGTTCACCTCCGTCTGACGGTGACTGGTGGAGCTCCTCGGCTTCCACCACAAAGGTTAGCCCTTCGTCGTTTCTGCACATCGTTTTCTTCTCTCCATTGACCTTTGAATTTCTTTCTGTAGAATGAAATGACCTTTGGGGGAGTAGTTCTTCAAATGTTATTTGGACTCTTCCAGGCTCCGACGAAGGCGAAACCGCCGAAACGTAAGCCGAATAAAGTGTTGTAACAATCTCGGTGCACAGCTCCAAGAACAAACAATTCAACACGAAACATCATGCCGAGATTCATGGAAAGTCGGACATGGAGTCTACTCAGGAACGATTCACCTTTGGAATTTGAATCGCTGCCGCTGTATTCTTTTTATGTTTCCGTTCGTGCTTCGCGCGAGATCGGCGTTCCATTCCTCCCTTCAGGAAGCTGCATCACAGGAAGCTCCCGATTTTGCGTTACGCCCTGTCATTGAGAAGTTTTAGTCTTAGAAAGCGGAGTTCATCCTTTGTTCTTGAAATTTCGAGTAATTCTGATATAAACAATATTTGGGTTTGCATCCGCATTTGCAGTACTGTCGAAGCATTGATATTTATTTTTATTTATTTTTTAGTATCTTCTAAAACTTTCTGCTTATTGAATAACCAACTAATTCAGTATTTGTAATTATTTTTAAAACTCGTAGGCATATGAATTACTACCGAGATGGTGAAATGGTGGCATTGTGCCTTCTTTTCCAATGCATTCTGCATAGCGTCATCGAGAGAGCCGGTAGAGCGTCCAGAATATGGTTGGCTTTCGAAAGAAATAGAAATTTATTTATGGGCATAGAACGGATGTCTAGCGTAAAGTGAACAAAACAACACTTGAGGAACAAACGCATACTAACCACATCTTCCTGTTAACACTTAAACATATAATGACTGCAAGGCGTCAACAACATTTACTATTTGGCACAACTTCTAAAGGCTTGAGCAGACAACCTCGTCAAGTCCTTGTACTTACCAAGTAGCAAATTGAAATCCTTGAGAATCCGATAAGTAAGGAAATCTGATCTGACTCTGATCTAGCAATTGGGAGTCGAAGACCTTTCCTCTTACAGAACGTGTCAGTTCACCATCGACAAAATCTACTGGATCGATAGCCAGCTTTTTAGCTAAAATTTTATACAGCATAGTAAGATCTGCAACTTTCGCCTAGCGTTTAGTGATGAAAGACGAAAGTAAATCGCCCGTTGATGTCCACATTTAATTGAACTGTAATCGAGAAACACCGCATCATAAGCTTTCTGATGAAGCTATTTTGTATACTTTCTAAAAGGTCTGTATCTTTTTTTTCTTTGAAGCGTAACAATCCTTAGGATTAGTTTGAGAGATGGCCGATCGGGTAAATTAACGGCCTTATGTATTGTGGCTTGTGAGAAATTGGTTGGATGTAGTACAAGGCTGGAATGCGGCCCAGTGACCTCACGATCAGTTGGTTTCGGCTCCGCAATCAGGTTAGCAGACTCTCGTCATTCCAGGGACGACTTGCATTCTATTGAAATTCAAAGTATTGGTCTGCGCTAGACAACTCTTGAGAATGAATTATAGTCATGTGTTGTGTAACTTTATTCTCGCATTATTACTCGGGGTTATTGTTTTCCCTGAGTTCACATATGCACTTCTTCCATGTCAGATGTGACACTTTCAAATCGCATGGGATACTCTTCTATGCGACCCTTACGCTTTTGAAATCAAACTGAACGTCACCTAATTCAAAACTAGCCCTCCCACATTAATGTAGATACTCCTCGAGATGGTTAGAACAATGTCTTGTTCAAGGAAAATTTAGTACGACTTCTTTCGAAAATTTTTAGTTCACCGATTTCAATAGGTGAACACAATGTTTAAATCTTCATAAAATTTCTCTTCATTACAGAAAAATTAATGATCCAAGCTGAGCATTAAAACGCAGGAGGAAAAATACAATTTATTAAAAAATAGGTCACGCCATGCACTCGACTAGATCGTAGCGATTGTTACATGATTGATAGTAAAAATTCTTTTTGCGTGAAGTAGCACAGAAGCATAGGTACAGTAAGGCCTATGTTATAGTTCGGCGACGCGTTGCCGACGCTGACGTCACCACCGACGTCGCCGACGTCGCCACAGACGCGTGGTCGACGTCGGCGACGTCGTCAACAGATTCTGTGGCGGTGTCGGGGACGTCGTTAACAGGAGAGCATCGGAGCGCGTTTTCAATGTCATCACTCGCATGCCACGTGTCTTTCACGTCACTGTCAAGTTCTAAACATAAAAAAAGCACATCATAAATTAATGTGGCCAAGTGGTAACAATATTGTAAGCATTCAAACCATGCACAATCAAACAAGTCTGAAATGCAAGGTTTCGGACGGGGCTATTTACACGTTACATAAATTTCGTTACCTTTGCTTTCATATGAGTCTCAAACGTCTTCAAAGGTTTCACTAGCAGCAATGTTAGAACCATTCAAGCAGTACTTGTATTTTTTAGGATGCCCTGTATTTTTCGCAAGACATAGTGTGTTTTTATGTTTTAAACTTTAAAAGAAGCACAAATCAATCGATACGGTTACTTTGTAAAGAGATTATAACAAGTATTCAAGCGAAACACTATCAATAGATTGTAAAATGCAAAATAACAGACGAGTGCATGGCGCAGTCTATCCCGATAACAATAGAAGTACGGGATAGTGTTGGGCATTTAACGACTATTGATTTACCAATTTAACGATTTTACCAGCATTTTCGGTTTAGCAAAGACCTTTTTCGTTAAATCGTATTTAAATTAAATTTACGCTGAATTCTCGAAGTTCAAAGGAAAATTTAACTCTTAGGTTTGCATGACCATTTGAGAAAGCGAGGAAACACTACTTATTTTCTACACAGTTCTATTTAGTATTACTTGCTCTACAATGAAGCAAATAGGCCTAGAAAATGCGAACAGAACGGCTGAGAAGGAAACAAAAAGGAAGAAAAGTGACAAAGTGAAGGGAGCTAAGGTTTAGGGTCCCACTCCCTCCCAAACACTTAGTGTTCTAGTGAATTGCACTTTTTGTGTTCGCAAGACGGCGTCTTTTGCACTTCTCGATTTAGTAATTCGAAGTACGGTGGTGATGATGGCAGTTTCGGGAACGAATAACCAACCGACAATCATAACACTCCATCGGAGCGCATTTTCTGCCACCCTTGGATGACGTCGGCGACGCTGACGTCGTCGGCCCGCCTGTGGCGACGTCGGCGACGTCGGTGACGCGTCTGTGGCGACGTCGGCGACACCGGCGTCGCCGACGTCGGCGGCGGAAGTATAACACCCCCTGCGGAGCTCTCGGCGACGTCGCCGTCGACGCTGTGACGTGCGGGCTGCTACGCAGTGCATCCTGGCAGGGATACGCAGTGCGTAGCAGCCCCTACAGCACAGCGTCGCCGACGTCGGCGACGCGTCGCCGAAGTATAACATAGGCCTTAATTGTGCATCCTGGCAGGGATCGACTTGCCCAGTGGAATTCTAAAAATTTTAAACGCTGTCGAAAATGTGTTTCATGCTAATTTTAGGTTTTGCCTAATCATGGCGATCTATTTGATATCAAATTTGCCTTGTTTGGCCCCATGTACATCATTCCATGCGTTCTCAACTGCCGGTTTTTCCACTTTCGTTAATTAATTACGACCGCATCACTTTTGCTCTAGGGCTAACGATAAGTTTTGCTGAAGTTTTAGACTTTGAGGTGTGGAGTACAACTGTGGGTTTCAGGCTTATTTTGATCAAAAGTAAGACAGTAGTCAGCCGCCAAATTGGCAGTGCATCAGGGTACCAGGGAGGCACGTCCTGCAAAAGTCACGTGTGTAGATCTGTGTCTCCACGAGGCGGATCAGGATGAAAGTTGGATATGTGGTCAGACAATATGCAGAGATGCTGTCCCACAAAAACGATAGAGCTGGCAGCTCACGTCTCGGAGTTGAAAGACTTCCATGGAAAGACAGTTTCCTTCAAATCCAACATTGAGATTTGACACTGACGTCTGCCCAACACTCGCAGAAGAGCTCCTACCACTTAGCAAAGCCCATATTTGCGATATCTTTCGAAATTTTTTCACTCGACTTTAATCGAATTTGTTACTTGAGACAGGTCCGATACTGGAGCCCACACTGTTGCCGTAATTGCAGTGACCTGACCTGCCCCTGCAAACATGTGTATTTGGTCATGCAATCGCTGCTTCTCTCTTCTCACTACTCACATTAACCATTTGTACTCCTTGAAATATCGATTAATGATGACTTAAGTGGTTTCCTTACAATTTTTTTCTGAACTGCTGTTTGAATCTATGACCGAGTCGAAACCGAAGGGTGACTCGTCACGGAAATATATGTCTTCCCTAGGAAGCAACACCAGAAAACGGAATACCTCATAGAAAGTACCTCACAAAAATTCAAGCCCTAGGTATCGTGCGATAAAAACATGGCTCTCCGCTACGATCTTCAAGATAAGGGGCTCAACTATTGGTCAATTTTCCGCAAAAATCGACCAAAAATCGAGTTTCCAAAAGCTCTCCGATTTATGACAGTTTACAACAAGAAGAAGTTGTACAAATTGCATATTTTCTCGCACACACCATCAACCAAATGAAATTCTTGGAAGCCTAGTCGAGAGCATGGCGCGATCTCTTTTTCGAATCCAAAAAGGCACTGTAGATTAATTGCGCTTTTAAAAAATTTGAATTTATTGTCTTTCCTTGAGAGGCAAAAATTTTATAGCACTTCAGATTGTGCCTTCACTTATTGGGGCAGGTGAATTCAAAATTTAAAAAAGTTGTGCCACATTTTCTTTGAAAAATAAATCTAACCGTTTTGAAGAGTCCTTGTTTTAATCTGGAGAAAGCTTTTTTTGATTTGGAAGATGTTCAGCTTGATTTCGAAAGCGTCAAACTTGCTTAGCACACAGAACTTATTGAGCCAAGAGTGATACAAAATCAGTTCTGCACAGCAAAAGTTGGCTTTTTGAATATGGGCAAAACTAATGTCTTGAAGAGTGCCCAATTTCACTTGGAAAGTGTCCAATTCCAGTTGGGCTAAAAAATGTCTTATTTGTATTAAAAAGTGCTCAGTTTGATTTGAAAAGTATCCAGTTCGACGTGAGAAAGTGTTTATTTCCATGATGCCCTCTGATACCGAACTGATTATGATGATGATCCACGTGGTGCGACTTGCCCATAATATTGGACATGGTCTTTTAGCGCTTCACTCCAACATTTGTGGAGTAAACACCACCGTTCATGTAGGGATGGAAGAGTGGTTACTGCAAGCGATTTGCAGTAGCGCTTCGGTTGCCTTGACCTGGTTACCGATCTGTCGCTCGTCATCCGGTATTCGTTTTCGTCGTGTGCCTTTCAGTTTTTCCGACGAGCTGTGCCTCAGTTCCAGGATCGCTCCTCGGTGCTTCCGATGCCGTTCGCGAGAACTGTGCCACGACCACGGCCACTACCGACTGGTCACCCAGGACAAGCTTCAGCCGTCGATGTGGATCAACCAATACGTGATCAAGCACTATCGGCACACGAACATGTCAAATGGGATGTGCGCCATGAGGTGAGCACCGTGGTTACCGGATTTGGTTCGATGATATAGACTGGTTGTGGAATCGAAACCGATTTGCTTGGCGATATCAGCAGCTTCACAGTGAAAATCACTTACACGGTCTGTTATGTTGGCAGCTCATTCGATACATGATAGGGTTTAATAAACTAAATGGCTCGGTTTTGGCTGAGGACAGAGCAGTTGAATCTTCTCGCCCTCCTTTCTTGGAGCAAATGATGGCCCTTTTTTGTTCAATTATTTCACGATTTTAATTGCTCAACCTAAATTGGACTACGGAACTATGAATACACCAGAGCCGAGCTGAGCTTGAATTGGTACGACCACAATTCTCCTTCTCCACGCATCACATCACTAAAGTTTTGCCAATTCTAAGGGACTTGAAAAATTCTAGGGTGCCTGAAAAAAGGCAGTGAGCTCTGCACCCCTTTTCTGTGGCGCGGTAGTTGAATTTAAAGAGTTTAGTCTACACTTTAATAGCCGATCTACGATTAAGCCTCCTGCTAAATCTTGGGAGGTAACCTCCTTCATTTATTTCTTGAAATCGATTTACTGTCACTGTTATTAGGAAAAGCGCACAAAAATGAATTTGTGGAGAGACAACCGGAAAGCCATACAGATAGTCGCGTTTTTACAGTGTTCGAATGGGCATAAAATCTTTTTACCTTCATCCTGCCGAATCCAGGCTGTCGTCCAACGGGTGTCTGCGAAACGAAACGCATTATGTCCACTTCATTTTTTAACTTTATTCAAAAGCAAAATATAGACCCCTGGATGACCAAAACACAGGACTCAGAGACCGCCTCAGAGTCTTGGGCTTTCGTATAGCCAAAGTCTCAGAGGCGTATATTGCAGGAAGAACGGTACAGTCGAATAGGTGGGCACGGAGTGGACGTTCTTCGTCTTATTCGCGACTTCTTCGTCACTCTCGAAAGCTCCCCAAGCTGCTCGTTTCCTCCTGCCCAGCTCCGGCACTAGGTCGCCGCCATGATGACTTCGCTACCCAGATACACCTAGCTGGAGCACTCGAAGATGTTCGTTCCGTTGAGCGAGACTCGATCAGATCCTAGTCCGCCGGCCTTCGCTCCGCCCGGCTAATGCTCGGTGTTACGAGCACAATGTTGTGTTGTCAGCGAAGCGAAAGTGGTGGAGCTACCGCCCGTCGAGATTTGCGCTGTCATTATACCACTATCGTTATACTGATAGAGAAGCACCGTAAGAAACAGAAGCCAGTGCACATCGCCTTCCTCGACTTGGAGAAGGCCATTGACCGCGTACCGCGTGAAGTGATATGGTACGCCTTGCAACATCATAGAGCTTATAGAGTGGGTGCGAATTCTCTACTCTTGTCCAAAGAGTAGAGTTCAAGCTGCAGCTGGAACCTCGATGGAGTTCCTCATCTTTGTCGGGGTACGCCAGTGTTCTGCGTTTTCTCTTTGTTGTCGTCATGGATGAAGCGCGCCTCTGCGTCATGGAGACGAAGATGCTGCGCTGGACGGCTGGAGCCACACGCCTAGACCGCATCCGAAACGATGCCATTCGGCGGAAATTCGATGTCGCGAAGATAGCTGACAAGATGCGAGAAGCTTTCTTACGATGGTACGGCCACGTTTTGCGTGGAGAAGAAGACAGCGTCCGCAAGATAGGCCTTAACTTCGAAGTAATAGGAAAGCGGCCTAGAGGGCGTCCAAAGCAGCGCTGGGCTGATACGTTACATACGGACTTGAAGGTTGCTGGTGTCCGCCCTGATCTAGCGCTGCATCGGGAAAGGTGGCGTCATGACACTAGAATAGCGGACCCTGCTACGAAGCGGGACAGACGCTGGAGAAGATGAAGAAGAAGAAGGTTATACCATTTCTATGTCTCCCACGACGTTAGTGGAACAGCTTCGGGGATATGGTATCCTCGCCGAATCCGGTTTTCAGTAAACCCGTAACATTGAAAATGTCGCGAAAGAATTTTTCCGGTATCGGTGAAGTAGGCGCATAACCCATGTAGCTCTGCCTAAGCACAATGTACTGTCGACAGGAAACACCCTGCTTCAGATGTGTTTAATAGCTGTCTTTTGTGAAAATTTATTGAAAATCCAAATACTTTGCGGATGATGCAGCTTCGTGAAGGTGCATTTCGATGCCTCATTCCGATTCGTCACATAGGCCGCACGTCGCTCGGCAGTTCACTCTCATCAGATACTGCCAGTCAGGATCGGTGCTCTCACAACGTCCTTTTGCCTGATGTGTTCTGCATGCCCTTGACCTGTCCTTGCACACCGTCTGAAAATAGGCGATTTCGGTTCATGAAGAAGGAACTAAGCATATGCCAGATGACCGGCTGAGTTCATAGTAAGCTAAAGATTTTTACCGCAGTGGCTTCCTGGGTGAAGGCGCTGACGAGCAGAAGTACACAGAGGAACTGGACGAGCATCTTTTGAGGAAATGCCGTGACGGTGTGATGTCTTTTGACATAGGCGGGTTTTATACTGCTCTCAACCGGGAAGTACAGATGATTTCAATGGGAGTCCCATGTTTGTGCCTGCACAGAGCCATCCCATTACTGTTTAGCCTCAGTTATTAGCATGCCACTCTTCGGGCTTGCCAAATATCTCTATTGTTATCACAACTTGTTTTGGCCACGAAGATTTCGCAGAAGGTCGAAGTCAGGACGTCAGACACAGCCACAGTCCTCAATTGGTGGGTGATCGAGGGCAATCGAGCGATTTCCTATAATAGTTCTGAATCACAACATTGGGCCTGACCAACTCTATGTTGACAGACACTGGTTTTATAGGCGTTAGGGAATTCCTAGGACTACATCATCTGCTACAAAACGCTGTCAATGCCAATGCCATTCACACCATCAGTCTTATTTGGATGTTGTGTCATGGAGGCGATTCGATACAGCCATTACACCCCTGCATTTTTGATAGGTTCCATACAAAGCAAAGGCAAAGGTATCAAGGGTTGAGAAACGAAGTTAGAAAACAGAAATGAAGTTAGAAAAAAAGTTATGTTAGAAAACATCAACAAATGTTGTTATGACAGGTTAGGTGTGTTAGTACAGGGTAAGTCACGAGGCAGCATTGAGCTTTTGACGGGATTTCTTCCTTCTTCATGATGCTGCTTTTCTGTGAATCTGAGAAAGCTGTCAGTCAGGTGAAAAGCTAACCATAAACTGCAAGACAGGACGCGCTGGGAAGGACGCGCTGGGTCAAGTTGGCTCACATTTCGTGGATTCTGGCTCACTCAACGACCCTCTCTATAGAACTGGGCCAATCCCAGCTTTCTTTCTCCTCGAGATAGCAGAACTTAAGTTGTTTCTCATCCCAATTAGCCGACTGAGACAGGCCTATTTTTTGACTCGATTCAGAAAGCTCCATGGTAAAGTGTAGAACCTAATTAAATCAATTCGGATTTTTTCACCAGCCTACGAGCCTTTTCACCTCATTCGATTATCTCACTTTCTGGTTATTTTCGCTTATCCTTGTTCACACTTCGCATTAGCGATGACAGCGTTTTAACGGGCTTACTCTTCCAGAGCTCTTCATAAGCTTACCTAGGACGTCTTATGATCGAACTGGAAAATATTTACAATTTCTGATCTATCCATGAAACTTACCTGGTATGAGCTTGTCGACCTGAGATTAGGCACAAAATTTTTGCCGACAAAATTTACCTATATCACCTGCGTTTTGTTGAACATCGACTAGCTCAAGTGGGCGCGGGCGACGTCTCCACCCACGGTTGTCGCTCCCACAACACACAATCGGACGTGCCCCTCCGGCCAACTAGCAAAAGCCGCACATTTTTGCGTCGAAAAGCGCCGTTTTCCGCAATGCCCGCGCCACGCAGGACGCAAATCGCTCTAGGGTGCGGTCAACTTCTGGACGTTGCGTTCACTTATTTGTTATGCGCCAACTTATTTTTTGCGTAGAAGAGGATGGCCTACTTCATGGAACTAGCTGCCGCCATGGCGCGCGCACATGTGAGTAATGCACATGCCCAGTAGAACCAATCGAGTGATTGCGACCACTCGCAGGAGGAAGCTAATGGACGGAGCTTACCTAAATGCGCGAAAAGTATAGGAAACCAATTAGTTTCCGTATGTCTAGCACATAATGAGTTTTGTGATTCCACCAACTGTAGCGGATATTCAACGTGTACTGCTAAATTGGATCGTTCTGCTCAGGAGTGAGGTAGTCCGGTGGATCCTCCTCGATCGAGAGGCAGGAAGTGCGTCATATTATTTGTTGACGTCTTTCACGAAGAAGTCCGACAAGTACGTTGGTAGGTGTCTCTGTCCGCTTTTGAAGGCAATTCGTAACTACTTTTGTCCAACGGATGTCAGCCAAACGCATTTCGTGACTTTCTCACATAATTTCCGAGGAGCTGGCGCAAGCAGTATCGTATCTGGGCGCGTGAAACGCAGTCGGAAGAGGCAATGGCTGTCGCGTGCACCGAGTACCATGTTCATGGTTTGAACTTCTCGTCCTGACCAAACAAGCTTCTATTCCTCCGAGATAGTGGATTTGGTAGCAGACTTGTCTGGGAAGGATGAAATACTTATTCATTGGCTCCCCACCGCAACTATTTCATAGGAGGAATACACATTCAATTCATTTCTACGACATTCCATAGAAGTAGAATACGTAGAGCATTTCAAAGAGAATTGAGAAAGGCAATTGTTTACCCCTTTATTATGGCGTATCTGGCTGAGTGGCACGTTTTATCAAGAACTTAACGTTTAAATGCTCTGCACCTAACAGCCTTCGACGACATCAAAAAGAGAGCCAAGGTTACAACAAAGCCCGAAATTCTAGGTCGGCATACCAAAAAGTGCGCAAAGGTTGACCAATGTAAGTGGAACCTATTTTGAATGAATCGCCCTTGTTCTTTAAGTGTGATAAAATAAAATGTTTTCTGCTACAAATGCCCGAAAATTCATATACCAATTTCACGTTGAATTGTACACTTTTCAAATCAAAATGGACACTTTTCACGCCAAATTGTACACTTTTTCCTCATATCAGACAGTCTTTTAAACAAGTCTAAGATTTTTGAAATTAAAGCGAACCCTTCCAATTGAAAATGAGTTTGTTCTACATTGAGATAGAGATTCTTCAAAAACGTTCGAATAATTTTTTGTTCAACGAAAACTCTAGCATGTCTTTCTCTGAAGTTTTGATTCATCTATCCCAATAAGTGATCACATTGTTTGAACTTTCATGAACATTTTATTTTTTGAGAAAAACATGGTTAGATATTTGTTTTCAAGATCAGTAAAGCGGCCATATTTAAGTGTCAAGAAAGAGGGACATGCCCTCTTCCAAAATGTCGCAATTTTTCTCGATTGATAGCAGAATTTCTGCTTGCATGGAGTTTAACACCTGTTAACGATACAGCAAAAACCGCAGTAAAGAACACACACATTCTCACACTTTAATGGTTCATGTAAGTGGCATTTGAACTATCAATCACACAAAGGCTGAGGCAAACATTTTGAGTGTAGACGCGATCTGATTTTTCACTGCGCCATATGCTTGCTTCTTTTCTGTGCTTTAAGACCAATTTTAATTTACTACTTCTTCTTTAAAAATTAAAGATTTGTAAAAATATTGCACTTATTGGGGCAGGTAAACGAAAAACTTTTCAAGAAAAAGTTTTCTTTCAAATTTTCCTTGAACAAAAAGTTATTCTAACCATCTTATTGCGTGTAAAGTTTAACCTGCCTTTTCGATTAGGAGGAGTTTTTTTCCGATTTCAAAAGTCTTAAAGGTAGCTCAAAGGAGTATCCAATTCAATTTGAAAGTGATTGGCGTGGAAATAGTGTACCTAATACGTATATGGGGGGCAGACAAATGTCAATGCTCTAAAAATGTACAGTACCGGACGCGTCTTTTGAATAGACGCCGAAAAAACCGCACGTTTGCGGTTTTTGCGTCTTTTTGCTATAACTCGCCCAGAGGTCATCCTTTTGAAAACCAAGAGTATATTTGAGCTCAGGAGATCGAGCTCTATCGTTTGGTATATACATTTCTTATGAAAGATCAAAAATGGCCAAAATTGAAAACTTGCGCTCCATTGAGAAGACCGGCCGCGGACGAGTTGTCGGCCGCACGGCGTCAAAAACCGTTGCAGGCTCACAATTCCTCTAATTTGAGGTTTGAGAAACGGTTGGTACCGTTCGATTCGTCTCTTCGAGATCTATACAACCATATATACAGCTTCGCCAAACCACCGCATTTTCGCAGTGAGTGGTCAAAGATTACTGGAGCAGACCTTTGCTATTGGAGAAGCTTATCTTCTGGGGCTTGCATGTTCTCGGAGTAGTCTCAAGCATGGCGTAAAGTGTTTTGCCATGCCAGGAATCCTCTGACAGTGCGCCGTGCACAATGCATATGGGGTCGCACCTATCAATCGAGGGGGGAGGACAGTTTGTAGGGGGAGATTTATTTAGAGAGTTTTATGAGAAATTCTCAACCGCCCTACTCAGGAATCGCTGTACTCTGTGTACTCTGCTTTGGCGAGACTTTGGAGTGCGCTGTGCACAATGTATTAAGGATCGAACCTATCAATCGACTGGGCGCGACAGCTCGCAAATTGTACGCGCGGGCGTGTTCGGAGCGCGATAACTCTGTCAGCTTCCAATTTTTCCTTCTGGAACGTGTGGATTCCGTAGGCAGTAATATGCTCTAGTAGAGCGCCAAAGCACATTAAAGTATCTCTCGAATTGGCAAGGTTACGGCGGTGCGAAAATGTAGGTTGGGCATGTGTGACACGATTTTTTCAGATTTCGGTCGACCGCTGCAAGTACACGAGATGAGCTAACGGCATGCAAACTCGTGCACGAGTAAAGTACTGAGGGCACTTTACGATGATCTGCTCCTAACTCTCCAGCTGCCTAAACTGCCTTAGCCCCATCTGCCATTTTAGAGCGGCGGACGGCAGCGGTGAAGCTTCTTCCGCCCTTACTCGCCCACGTTCGAGATTACGAGCCCCAGCCAGGGCACCATTCTGTTCAGCTCGAAAAGCTCTATCGAACGGTATCAATTTCAACCAATTTTGGAAACTGTTCTGCTGCCACGTCGTCGGGCCCAATTGCTTTGCCTGGCCTCATCTTCTTCAAAGCCGCTTCAATCTCCTCCACGGTGATCTTCTGAACGGGGCCGTGGGTTGGAGCCGTTGAGGGAATGGCTGGATGAGGAAATTCTATCGTAGAGATTTCCTCAAAGTAATCGCGCCATCGGCATTCTTCTTTCAACTAAGGTTAGGCTCAAAAATTTCCTCGTTTAGCGCTTTAGCGCTTGATTTTCTACATTACTGCATAAGCGAGGCAATGCTGAATAAAACTTTATTTCTGAAGAGCAAAGCGAGCGCTTAAAGCGTAAAGACAGAAGGACGAGATCATGTTCACATTGCCGGAGAAGTACGAATGTTCCTCAGCCGTTGGCCGTTATAACCGTGTCAAGCGATAACCGTTAGAGCCTTCCTACCACAGCAGCGATTCCTTTTCTAAGTGAGCCTGAAATGGTGCAGCTGCCGGAGTGCACAGGACTTATTGCTCGATCATGCACCAGCACACATCAGGGAGAAGAGACGGTCAGTGGGTTAATGGGAACACAGAAGAAACCAAAATGCGATAGAAATTTGCGGTCAAACACAACACAACAACAGCGGACCGAGAAGGCGACATGGAAGACTAGACAACGCGGTTGTCGGACGACAGCCAGGAGGAGCAAGTGAAATGATGGAACGAACACGTACAGATGCATGTGCTCTATTAAACAGCAACGAAATAAATACATATCGATTGGAGTGGTTGGGCGTGCACTCAGCGTCATAACCGATTCAGCTGCGAGCCGAGCGTCGCGAACAGGGGTATCTGAAATGAAGCGAATCAGCGATAATGGGGACTGGAGAAGAGATAGAAGAAGAAGAACATTGACGTACACTCTTCAGAATTTCCAGCAGTCTCATTGCTTTGTTGCAGACATCGGCATTCGGGTGCTTCGTCAGTTCACGTGCTCGTTCCTCTAATTCCTCCCGTCCTTTTGGACCATATATGGTGTGATATAAGGTGTGCGCCGGGTTTCGGAAGGGATCCTGGAAATATTCAACATAACATCGAAATCAGCCGAAGGGCTGACAGTGAAAGCGGGACTCGCGTCTAAAGCGACATGGTAGTGACGAGTTTTCCGGGGCGGGTTGGACGAGTTTTCGCACAGTACGCAGACGATCGTTGCGGGACCCAAGTACTCCAATCAATCACCAAGAAACCAACGAGCGAGCGTAAGCTTCTGTACTCAGCGGGAATCTATGGAAGTTGAATTGAAAAGGAGACGAATGCTAGGAATGAGCAGTAACTGCAATCATGGAGCTGGAAGGAATAGAAAACCCTCAATTCTCTAAAAACGTTTGCACTGTTGGGATGGGCATGAGCTTCTGTTTTCGCTTCCACTAGAGAATTGACTATGGCTCACATGTTATATTTGTTTTGAAGAACTGATCCATACACCTGTCCACATTGTTCATTGATGGTGGAAATTCAATTTAAGCGGAGTTCTGCAGTAGATGTTGAAAGATTTTCTTAGTCTGCTATAACGAACTATGCCGCTATGGTAGTTGTGGGGGGGGGGCCTTATAAAAATTGTCACTGACGCGAACGAAAAGAAATGATGGCAAACCTATAATGAGGAAAACAAACAAACAATGCTATAGCTATGTTCTATGCTCTTGATTTAAGCAGGGGAAGGGACTCCAGGATGTGGCTGGAGTGACGCACCCGTGTTAAAATTGCCTACATCCTGGAGCTCCTTCCCTCGCCCAATACGGAAGCAGACAAAATACGGACCTGTAATCGAAAATAAGAGATAAGACTGCATTTACATTGGCTGTATGTAGCTACTCCACTCCCGCACCCCACGGTATGCTACCCACGGTATGCTATGGTGACCCTTCCCCTAACTACCAGATACCAATAGTTCTCTATTTTAAAGCAGAAATCTCGATTGCCTGAGGCTGCCCCACAACCTGATCCCAAGCTTACAAGAGCAGCTGAAAAATAAATAGTTTATCTAAATTACAGTGGATTTGGTCTTTTGCGCTCCGAAGCAACATTTGAAACCTTCTGTGGCTAACGCTTTCCTTCTGCGCTGGCATCACCCACAAGGTTGTAGCTGCTAGGAGCACTGCAGTAAAATCTTCTTCGGATTGGAATAAAACATGCTATAATCATTTATTGATGAAGGTTTTTTTTCGTTTCCGTCTGCAAGTCCAAAAACAACAAAGGAACATAAACAAAGGAACTTAAGAACATCGGAAAATGGTTTTAGCAGAAGTGTCCTACCGCTCTTAATTCGCACTTAAAACTATTACCTAAGGACCATAGGTACACTTGGTGTTACCTCCCGAGATGGAAGATCTTATATGTGTGTAAACCTTGTATTGTGTTCCCACCCTTGAACGAGTCACGCAACAGTTCAGCCCGACGAGGCTTCGGTTGGCTGCGACCGCATGGCAGCCGCCAGTCGGTCCCGCGACGATCGCCTGCATACTGTGCGAAAACTCGTCCAACCCGCCCGGAAAACTCGTCACTACCATGTCGCTTTAGATGCGAGTGAAAGCGGGTCTTCTCGATTCAGAGAAGTTACCTTAACTACGATTAAAGTGCGCTATTTAAGGCCGGCAGCAGAGACTTGCGGGTGCCGCGGACCCGCCATGACAACGGCGGGTGGTGCGGCTCTGCGAGGGTTACTGTACGCAATACTGCGTACTTTTGCCGGCAGTTGCGACCTCTGGGAATGTGAAAGATGTCGTAAGGAAAACGCTTTTTCTTTTGTGAAGAAGCGTTTTCTAAGTTAAGTTGGGAGTTCTTGAATCTAAGCCCCAAAATCTAATAGAACACTTCTTATAACTCAACAGTTCTGTGCCATTTTGCGCTTGCTTTCACTTTTGTCGTTCTACCCTCACTAAAACTTCCTCGCTTGACAAGCAGCTCGAAGATAATGTGGTAGCCTTTGTGATGACAGCATTCCCCCCCCCCGATGCCTTGTTGAGTCCGGGAAGTCTGTCCGATGCAGTTATAGCTCATATGGTGGGATACTAAAAAGAACGGTCTGCCTTGTTGTTGCATTTCTGTGCAAGGTTTTCCCTAAACCTCAGAGTAACTTGTGACTGGAAGGCCACGGAAATTTTCAGTGCAATTAAGGTCACCTAATATCGTGCTAAGCTTTTTTGCGTTACGTTTTGAGTGCACGATTCCATACACCTCCACTTGTCGACACTAACGGGATTATACTGATGGTTGTCAAGCTCCTTTATGAACAGAAGTTATGCACCAACCCACTTTATCCCTAGCATGTAGATTCGTTTTAAAAATGTTTAGAATAGATGGACCATAATGGACACCCTTCTATCACGCCCTCCGGCGGGTCTCACCCGCAGCTCCTGGCGCTGCGGGTGAGAGCCGCCGTGAACTGCGGCAGCCCTCGGGGACCTTTGCGTGCGGCGGCTCCGCGACAACTCGTCCGCGCCGCGGCTTCCACCACAGTGGCAGCGTGGGTCCCACTGCGACCGGAGTAATATGGACGAGTTCTCGGGGTGCTGCCGCGAGACTCTGTAGAGGCCCTAATAGGTAAGGACGTTAAAGACAACCACGTGACCTTACAACTATGCATAAAGTTGAGATCTTCGAAAACAGCCATTTTTCCATCATACCAGACGTTATGGCGCAGCGACACTGAACATTTTGATGATTGTTCAACTTCTCTCTTCGTAGAGCTTCGGTAGTCTCCTTAGTTGTGTCAGTATTTATGTGGATCGTTCGGGGTAAGGCCACATGTTTCCTGTGTTCGGATTCATCAACAGCTTACAGCAATTTGACAGAGGAAATGCAGCCGAAATCCCTAATAGCGCGGCTTGTGAAGCGGTATGGTGAAACATTTCGTCGTGCTATCTGGGATTTCGGCTGCATTCTCTCTGTTAAACTGCTGCAAGTCGTTTATTTTTCGTCACTGGTTTCAATTTCGTTGAGTTTAAGAATTTGTACGAGCCTCAATCACTCTTCGAAGTTTGCGTGATGACCTCAACTTCCATACGGATTCCAATTTTGAGTGTTTCGGGCCTCTTTCGCGGTGGTAGCGGTCTTTTGTGTTTGTTAGGAATTGCTCCGTGAGTGGCTCCCGCCTTTTCTCTCATCAAGACGCGAGTGTTCTGAAGGTCTCATTTTTGCGCGAGCCTGTCCAAAGCTTCTAGGAGGGAGCATACTCCTACGCGAAGGAGGCGTAGCCGGAAACATGTCATTGATGGTAAGGCCTACACGCACAGAAAAGGCGAGCGATGTCTACCGAAATGCGACGCCAGTTAGTGTTTATAGTGTTAACATGGGAAGAATCAGGTTATGCGTCCAAAGCAGAACATCCTTGGGTTAGCCTCATTTTATGTCGAAGCACTAGGTATGGCTGGATTAAGAAAACACTGGGCAATTTCGTGAGCGAGTTAATGCATCCGATAGGAGCTTTTTTGAGGCCGAACAGGACTAGTAGACATCTCCAGCTCTACTCACAGCTCTTTCAGCTGAGGGCCAATGGACCACATAGGCATCACCAGCATCGAAGGCTAACAACTTACTGGAAGGAAAACAACGAAAGGAGATAAGTCGATGGCCTACCACGACAGAGACGGATCATCTGCTTATGTTAGTTCAAAATTCTTTTCTTAATCATAGATACGGTGAAACCTGTCCATTGTACAAGTTTTTGTACGTCATCGGTGCAATCCTACTTGGAGGGAGCATATCTTAGCGATGTCATAGGAGATGAATGGGATCTAACGTAGTGGGAGGGGGGAGGCAGATAACTTTTTTTTACGACGGTAAAACGAGTCGTGGAAAGAAGTGAACGACCTTAGAAAATGACAAACAAATTTAGATTACGAGAGATCCCATCCTTGTTCGTAACGATCTACTCAAAGAGACAACCCGTTCGCTTTACTTTTGAAGAGGTGCCCTGCTCCGACAAGGACCAATCCGATGAACGTTTTCGTTGCGGGCATAGGAACATACTTATTTCATAGAACACGACTGCATAAACAAAAGCAAAATAGATGATGCAGAAATGCGTTTAAACGTTTGAGAATGATCTAGACTTGAAGCGCAGTCTCCTGTCTGTATTGCGCACCTCATATCGTATTGAAAAAGCAAATCGATTCCAAGCCTCTTAAACGAGATGTATGGTGTTTTGACTGATCATCACTTGTTTATATGATAAAAAGTCTATCTAGTTCGCTTGAATATATGACGATTTTTAGAGTGGGTTTCCTAGCTAGGAATACAGAATCTGCTAGTATCCGAGTAGCCACATGCTGTCGTAGTTTGCCTATTTCGACGCGCTATTGCTTATTTGGTAGCGTGAAGAGCAGTCGGAGGAGATGACGGCTGTCGCGTGCACTCGACACCGGGTTTCTGGTTCGGATTTCGCGCCCAGGCCAACCAAGCCTTCCATCCCTCCGGGTCGGTGAATTGGTACAAGACTTGTCTGGGAAGGACAAATTGCTGACTTGTTCATTGGCTGGCCACCGCAAGTCATTGTGTGGCCAAATACGCATTCAAATCACGTCCACGACATCCCGTAGAAGTAGAATACGCGGCGTATCCCAAGAGGAAATATGTAACGCCGTCCTTTATCCTTATCCTTATTGCTTATTTATCGTGTTTCTTTTCGTTGCAACATCTTTAAGATGCGACCCTCTCCAACTAGGATTGCGCTAAGTCATCTGCTCAAGTAGCTTAAAAATCTCTTTCTTACTCTAGATAGGGCGACAGCAGTCCACTGTACAAGCTGTTCCTCAAAATTATGTGACCGGTGACTTGACGGGACTTGGCAAGGATTCACACTCTTAGCTTATGCTGGAGCCTGTGTCACCTCTTCTCGGTTGCGCTACTGCAATCTTTATGTCGTTTCCCACTAGAACGCTACCTTACTTGTCCACTTGCACCTCGTTTTTCAAAGCATGTTCTATATTTTCCTACAGTTTAATGTACGCTACGTTACTTCTGTGAAATTGACTGATTCTCTGCGCAATCTATTCATAATCCCTTGAAAAAACTTACATGTGGTCTTTGGAATCAGTATTAACACTAACAATACTAGCTTTCTGCGTAATAGCGCAGTCGTAGGAAGTACCGGATGTGGCGTGAACCTGATTCCAGGGTCGTTTTTTCAGGCCACGCCGAGCAAGCTTCCTCTCCGGGGTCGCTAAATTGGCACCAGGCCCATGAAGAGGGCAAAACACTGACTTCTCCATCGGCTGGTCATCGCATTTAATCAAGTAGACCAAATACATATTCAAAATTACATTCAAAACATCCCATGAAAGTATAATGTGCGGCGTATCCCAAAAGAGACTGATTAACAGCCGTCCCTCAAACTCCATCCTTTATTACCCTTAAATAAGGAAAGGAACCGTTCAGACACTTTAGTGCTGCGTTTCATTCTGTTGTCGTCTGGCAACGTATTGTTTCCTTCAGAATCGTGTGGACAAAAGCAAGCTTATTTGGCAAATTAACGCATAGGAATATTGGTCAAGTCAAGCCAGTCATATTAGTCAGGAAGTTGTAGTTAAACGCCTAGGATCATTAATCCTTCCTGAGGCACCAGATTCCATTGTCCGCATTGGTTTCTGCTGCCATGGCGAACCCACTGCCTACCTGATTATGACAGGCGATTTTGTCGTACGTCAGATGCAGCGCGTCGACGGCCGACGACGTGCACAACAGCCACGTGATGGCACGAAGCAGCACCTCCTCGCGATCGGTGTCCAGTAGTCGGAACAGGCCACTGACTGACTGAAACGGGCCGAATGAGCAGCGGTAGAGTCGACAGGTGTTTCAGCACTTCACCCTACCTTCGAGCCCAACATATACGGCACCATATCGGGGCAGCAGCTCAGGTTGACAAGCAGTCGGAGAGCGTTGAGGTTCGGCTCACCACGAACCCAGAGTCGTGAGAAGCAGTGAGGGATGGCCGGCACGAACTGGGGAATCTGGAAGCTTCTTTATAAGGAGGGCGCATAGTTTCGCAGTTTTTACAGACTTCTGAGAAGGAGCTTTTGGTACCAGTATTGTTCTGGTATTCTGAAGAGGAAAAACACTGTTTGAAATCGTTTTATAATCTAAATACTTTAAAAAGAGAAGGAGGGTTCATAACTACTTACGGAAATCCAGCCCGAAATTTCAACTTTGCTGGAATTTTGGCATCCCTATACCCCACATTCTGTGCGCTTAAGTGAAGCATTTTTTTACGCCTGGGACAAATTTTACGTGATGCACGTTGCTACTAGATGAGCTATATCAGGGTCATAAGAACTACGAAGATAACGGTGTCCGAGAGAGCAGCTGAACTGTAATGAAATTTGCACCAAGATGCGAAACAAGCGTGTTCTAGTGAAGTGAGAGGAAAACGTTCAAATTTGGATGAAAGGAAGTGTCCTGATTCTATAAAATGGGCGCTATTTCTGAACTGAAAGTAGTTCGGTGGGTGGAGCTATGGCTACGAATGGGCGTGGTCGTTGCTTTCGGTATTTAGTTAGAAACGGAATTGACTAGGTCCAACAGGGCGTACTTCAGACGACGAGGGACTATTTTAGAGGTAGCTTGAAGGGCTATAGAACAAGGTCGAACGTTGCTAATCACCTGTTCCGTGGAGATATTCAAGGAGAGATTGGTGAGCGCCTGGAGTGCGACGACAACCTCCATTTCGTCGTTCAGCGAGAGTCGTTGCACCGCATGTGGTATTGCGCAGCGTACAATTGCCTGAAACGATGAAGACACTGAAAGATGAAGAGCTTACGACAAGGCGAATTGGAAAACTGGGAAATAAGCTGCCTAGAGGAACCATCTACGGAAACGAAAACCATTTCGCTCGGTCTCGTTGACTCAAAAGCCTACCCGCACTCCACACTATGCAACTAGTCTAGTTGGACCTATCCTAGTCGGGAGGGGGGGGGGGCAACCGTGAGATGTCTATTGCGTAGTCATCCCATGCCACACAACCACATCCTCTAAATTTAACGGAAAGTCGTCATCGCATACAAGCAAAGCAACTGAAGGCTTTGTCTAGGGATTTGGTCATTCAACTATGTAAATGTTCTGTCTCGTTCAGGCCCTTGAAGGCGATTTTGTCGAAACGTCCGGCAATAAAAGGTTTAGATAATCTCGCGTGTCTAAATTATCGTCAAAAAGCAACTGAAGGTTTTGCAGAAAGCTTAGCACTGGTTCGTAGACGCAAATGCCCCATATGCCCCCACCACTTGATAGGGAGATTCGTAGAGTTTGTAGTTTTTTACCTTTTCGTTGCCAATAGAGCCTATAAAGCCTCCAGATGCTTTTATTCTCTACTCACATATTTATATTATTTTTCATATTCACATATATCACCTAAGTTTCCACATTCAGAAATGTCTTTTTTGTTGCTAATTCAGTTGGGCTTACTCAGTTCCTATGGAAGTAGCATCGACTGGAAGTGTAATGAGACCTAAGAATGACATGAATTAAGGCTGGAATTCTAGGTGCTTCCTTTTTCTAAGCTGCTCGAAATTGATTTCCTAGCTATACTGGGGCCGGATTCGTCAAGGTTACTGCAGTAACTTTAACGGAGAATTGTAAGCGAAAACTCAGATAACGCGGCCTATCAAGCGATATGGTGAGCGATAAGCCGCGTTATCTGAACTTTCGCTTACAATTCTCCGCTAAAGTTACTGCAGTAACTTTGATGAATCCGGCCCCTGATTGCCAAACCGACCTCTGCATCATTATACCACAATCAAATGAATCGCTTCAACTACGATTAAATCAAAAGGGC
Source organism: Heligmosomoides polygyrus polygyrus (assembly GCA_947396885.1). Taxonomy (NCBI): domain Eukaryota; kingdom Metazoa; phylum Nematoda; class Chromadorea; order Rhabditida; family Heligmosomidae; genus Heligmosomoides; species Heligmosomoides polygyrus. The sequence continues at coordinate 82,243,745 of OX377201.1, forward strand.
TTATTACTTTTATTCTCTTAACAATTCGTTGGTTCTGCCTCCTTAACACCATTCTTTGGTTCAGGCTCCTTACATTTCAGTGCGATCCATGGATACCAACGCCCCCGTTATTTGTCAGTGTCAATTCCAGAAATGGCGAAAAGTGAGAAATTTTATTCCAAATTTTGTTCAGATCTATTTTTTGTTGAAGAGCAGTGCCGAGAGAGTTCTATCAGCAAATGCTTTTCCATCTTGAAGGTCCTAGCCACATCAGCCATTTAAAATTTCTTGACAATTTCGGACCAGACTGTGGGACCTTCGGAGACTCCTACAGGTTTGGCTGCTATGTAAGGTTTAGCTTCTGGCTGAGATCCTCATTTTTGTAGCGAGCATATTTACATTGTTCCGTTCAAGTCTTTGATGTGAAGTACAAGAAGATGTATTCACACTTCCTTCGTCTTCGTTGCCTCTTGGAGAGTGATTTTCGCTCAATGGCTATGTTATCTCCTACTATGATGTGACGACCACTATGTTGCACCTGCTGCGGCATTGCGAAGCATTGGGATTTCCTTCTTCAACTCTTCTCTGGAATACATTTGCAAAAGCAACGCGCGAAAGACGCTGGCAAGATCGGACCACTTAGCCTTAAAACCATTGGAGTGCTAGTCCAAGGAGTCACTGTGAGTCTTTTACGTGATCAAAATTGAAGTGAACCCCGGCTTCTAGGAGGAACGTCTCTGCCTTTTAAATTAGGTTCACAGTACCAGTGGCATGCTCAAGGATAGGTAAGGGTGTGTGGCAATTCTAGGCCGTCAGTTTGAATCCAGTTCGAGCAACTGACGTGATTCTCAGGGCAAACGGCCATGTTGGCGAGGCACTGTAGCAGCATGACCCGACATGACCGCGTCCATCCTCGTCGAGGCGTGCAGACCATCTCTGCCACCCGCTCCGTGATTCGCATCTCTCGCATCAAGACCTGAAACAACCCTTCAATTGTAGCAAGTAGACAAGTATTAACTTCGAGGACATCCAGAAAATCAGCCCTCTTCAGGTTGTGGTTGCGGCAATGATGGAAACTAGAGGTCGTCATGAACGTAGTTGCGTCATGCTTTCTAATGAACTTTATTCGGAAGTAGAACGAGTTTCAAAAGGACTAAATAAGTCATAGTTTTACAAGTTCTTTGAGTTTAGAGCGGGTATTGTGAAAACTAAAATAATGATAAAAAGGATAAAGGACGGCGTTACTCAATCCATTTTGAGATGCGCCACGTATTCTACTTCTACGGGATGTCGTGGAGGTGACTTGAGTTTGATTATACAATGATTTGCGATAGCCAGCCAATGAATAGCTCAGCGCTTTATCTTCCCAGACAAACCTGGTACCAGTTCACCGACCCCGAAGGGATGGAAGGTTTGGTATTCCTGGGTCGGAAAAATCAAAATCCGAACCAAGAACCCAGGTCACTCTAGAGCCGTTAACTTCTCCGCCTGCGCTCTTGTAAAGATTAAATGTTGCTAAGTGATTGTTTTGTTCCGAACAAGACGTGCAAAAATCGTACAAAACCAGAAGATCGCACCCAACACTCTTCGGATAGTATGCTCAACTACCGAACAAGAGTGCTATGGATTTCGCTTTGGATCATGTGAGTAGTGCGGAAACGTAATTTGCCCAAGGAGAAAACAGTATATAGTGTGGTGTGCTGTTAGTGTATAGGCCTCAGAGTTATTCCTCAGATTAAGCCTTATTTGAACTCAGAGGTGCCTAAAATTCGACAAAGAAATTCTGCGCGAATTAGTTACACTGCTAGACTTAAAAGGTATAGGACAACGCTGGACGTTAATCAGTCCCCTTCTCAGAAACGAAAAGGATTGAAGTGTCACACTATTCATCTGAAAAGGGTCTCTGCACCTCCTAGACAATGTAGGAGGTGCAGAGACACTTTCTCATCGAATTCATCGGCTGGCGCCAGACCACAAAGGAGCTTCTGCAGACAGTTTACCACCCCTAACAGAGACTACGGCTAAATTCCAGTTAGAGCAAGAGCGACCAAAGATCCTTTACCTCATAGAATTTGTTTTTAAAATTTTTTAAAATTTAAATTAAATTTTATTGTCACATTGTGAACTCACACATGAATTTTTAAGCCTATTCTATTTTTTTACATACTGAATTTTTTCGACTCGTGCTATAAAAATCTGAAATGAGATTTCTCGTTAATCCTCAATTCTTAACCCAAAAGCATTCAAGTTTATTTTAAAACAGAAAAGACATTTGTGAAGTTAGCTACAGAATAGTTTTTTTTAGAGAAGACGATATTTTGTTTGAATATGTGGTACTGTTTCAGTGATTGAAATACTAAATCGCCTTGAGAAGGTAGCACTTTCCACTTTATGCAAATCGTCGAAGAAATCCCTTTAGCCAATATTCAAAAAAGCCAACTTTTGCTGTAATCTTTTATTGCAGAGCTGATTTTGTATCATTTTTGACTCAGTAAATGTTTTATGTTCTTCTGATTTGGAGAACTATGGTACTGTGGTGAGAATAAGCCGAAGAAACCTCTTTAACTTGCACTACCATCTCACTTCCTAATAAAACTATCGAGTTGCTACTTTCCATAGAATCGCGCTTTTACCAAAAACGGAGGACGATTCCAGCGGTTTGGAAAGCGAATACCCATCAACTCACAGTCAGTCTACTCACTTGCCGATACGATGGTCTCATAGAGAACGGATTCCTTTACCCAACTGCTGTTGAGGAATGTCCTCAACTATCGTTGCCGAATGCTTTTCAATCTTTCTTGGGCTTTAAAAGGCGGTATCCAGACTGAAGTTCAGGGGTATTCTTTCGGCGCAACATGTCAGAAGTATCCGCTCGAGGCGTACGTCATCCTCTTCGAAGGCTCGCCGGGTTTTCGTAGTCTACGTCCCACGGGCTTTCAGCGCCGGCTTTATTTTTTACCCAGCCACGGCAAGTACATTCTCGGCACGCTATTGTGCAAGAAACGAGGGCATTATTGGGGGCAGCACTTTGAAGGGCGGGGGAAAAACTCGGAGTGCCTAGTCGTTGTCTTCCTTTTTGGCGAAGCGTGGGCATGGCGGGAACTTCGACACTTTAAGACCTCGAAAAACTATGGGTATTGATGCTTTTCGATAGTCACTGGTGAAGCAGAAAGCTATCGCCATTAGGACTGGTAGGATGCCTACGTGAAAGTTCTAGCCACGAGGCATAGCGCCTTTTTCTTTGCTACCAATAGTTCTTCAGTTTATGCGGTCTTACGTTGGCTACTCCATAGGAGATGTGGACTTTCATAAGCTCTTGATTCTAAAACTACGCTCAATCAGTAATCTCTGGGCTCCTGAAGCAATCGCGAACAACTGCGTCGTTAGAGGCCGCTTTAGACACTAGAGCTGAAAGGAACTTATCAGTAATCTCTCGTTCTAGAATTTCATGCCAGGAATGCTACTGTAGAGTACCACCCATGCTTTGGCGTACGGTAACTCTGTCATGCAATCATCGGAGGCATAATTCATTAATTCCTTTCATTTTTCATTGTTTTTTATTAGTTATGTTTCTAGAAACATGTTTAGTTATTGTTGTTTTTCAGTTTTTTCAGTACTGAATCTGTCTTAGTTGCATGACGATGTGTAAAAGGTTATGCTCACCTTTGAGTGCAAAAAATAAATAAATGAATAAATAATAAAAAAGCTTAAATACGGTGCCCGTCAGTTGATGCTGTGGAAAACGTGACCCACTATTGTGTAACCATTTCCTTACTTAAGTCAGTATACAGGCTATATAAGTACATGGTATAAGTACACTGTAATACGACGCGGAATAGAGTGCGGGGCACTTCGTTGTCAATGAGCAGTCATCAATTTGTAGCTTTATGCTACACCACAAGGTGGTTGGTCTCGTTCAGGAGTTTTAAGCCTGGACCAGCATGAGCTGAAGTCGTTCCATTTCAAACTCAATGAAACATTTTTATGCGAATTCAATAATAAAAGAATGGGATGGACGTGCTTTAATTTGTTAATCAGGTATCTATTATACACCATTTTCACGTCGAATTGGACACTCTTCCGAGCTAGCTTTAAGACTGTTGAAGTCAAGGCGAACTTTTTCAAATCGAAATGATCTTAAACTATAAGCTCAATAAGAAGGTTAGAATAATGTTCAAGGAAAAATCGATGCAACTTTCTTTGAAATTTTTCTCAGTTCAACTGCCCCAATAAGTGTAATACCTTTACAAAATCTTTTTTTTGAGAATAAATAATAAATTAAAATTTTGTTTTGAAGTACAGCAAAGCAGAAATCGTATAACGCATTAAAAGATCCGATCGGGCCATGCACTGAAAAAGGTCGTCGCGATCTTTAATTTGATTGATAGTGTAGGCGCTGTTTACATAAAGTATCTAAATGAGGATATATGCGTTTTTACAATTGTTTTTGTTGTGTCGTCTGCAAGTGTGAAACTCCATGCAAGTAGAAATTTTGCTATCAATCGAATAAAAATCGCGACCTCTTGAAAGAGGGTTTGGACTAAAAATGGCCTCCTTCCTGCTCTTTAACACAAACTTGAATCCATTATCTTTCTTTAAAAAATAAAAATTTAATAGAATTTCAAACAATGTGTTTACTGATTGGTTAGGTGAATTGAAATTTTGAAGAAAGTTATACCGAAATTTTCCTTTAATAAAAACAAACTTTTATTGGAGAGATTCTAGTTTAATGTAGAAGAAGCTCATTTCAATGTGGAAGACTTCGCTTTAATTTTAAAAGTTTCTCAAGAGTTAGCTTCGAAGAGTGTTCAATTTAATTTGAAAAGTGCCCATTTTAATGTGAGAATACTATAATATATTTTCCAATAATCCAAACACCTAGTTTGGCTGGTATGCACATACTCTAGCATGAAGGATGCCACTCTCCGATCACTTCTTGGCTGCGATCGCTGATGGCTGATGGCTTCGATAAAGCAAATATTGCCTAAAAAAGTTGATAGCTTACAGCTTCCTCATCACTAAATAGAATGCTTACTAAATTTTACGACTGAAGGTATTGGAACGTCTTTGAGGTTTTATAACCACATGCTGAAACGTCAAAAAGGCTAACAAAACAGTAGGACGATCTCCAATGCTTTGCTCGGACCTCTTCACGAATGTCCTGAAAATACAACCCACTTTTTGTTTGTGAAAAGAAGGAGACTCTTCCTGTCCCTCGAGGGGGTTCACGACAACTGGGCCATTTTCGTACGTTGGTGGAACGAACGGAGACGACGCGAGCGTTCCGTCGAGCCATTCGATAGTCAATGGGACATGTGGTGCAGGTAAAATAAGCCTCATGTGTCCATCACAGGAGGGTATTAAGCAGGTGTGTTAAATTGGTTAATTTTCAATCAAAGCCCCTCATAACGATGTTTTGTTGCGATCGAACTCTAGCGCCAAGCGGAGCTCGAACCTGCACCTCCTGCGACCGAGCGGAGATGCTCTACGCTGTTTGATCGAACGCAACATCCACACTTCATGGAAAAAATGTTGCTTTCAATCAAAAAGCACCGGTGGTGTAATGCTGTAGAGCGTTTCCGCCCGATCAGCGGGAGGTGCAGGTTCGAGACCCATCTGGCGCTAGAGTCAGTCGCAATAAAATAACGTTATAAGCTTATAACCTCGATACTAGCCACTTGAGGCTCAAAGAAACTGAATTGTAATCAAAGCCACTGCACTACACAGTGCGGAGTCGAACTCATACGCATTCGTTGTTTCGATGTATAATAATATGTTTGTCACTGCAGCTTCGTTATTGTTCTCACTTTTGATTTCAGTATAGTGTGGTATTCTGCTCGTTTCTTGTAGGTCAGATAACCGTCAATTAGGTAACTGTATTCGTGAAGTATGTGGTGCGTCTAACACAGCTTGGTAGGGGCTTGAAGTAAAGTTTTCCCAGATCTTGTTCCCTAGTCACGACTTTTGCGGATGTGAGGTTTGCCTTCGGGCTGAACCATCCAGTTCTTCGGGTCAGAGAATTGGTTCCAACATGTCTGCGAGAGTTGAAGCAATGATTTGCTGACTGACTGACCAGCTGAACTCTTCGAATAGGATCAATACGCATAAAAATTGGCTCTCATAGAAGAAGAAGAAGCGCAGCCCATCCTCCTAATGAATTGAATAATACCGACCATTACTCTTTAACCTCACTCTTAAAACGCGACAGAGTTGCTCGAGATATGCCTAGAGAAAAAGGGGAGTTTGATGGTTCGTGACCACTTATGTTGTCCACGCAGTCTTAGCACTACTCGTAGTATTCTTTGCAATAGAGAAATCCTTGGCAAATCCCTCGCTCGCTTCGGCAGCCACATCTGAGACGCAGATTCTTGCCTCTTTTTGCTGTTTTGGGTTCTGAGCTTCCGGATATTTTTACGCATCGCCAGTTCACTAATGATACTGGCAGAGTTGAATGGAAGTGAGATCTTTGGGTTTGTCCACGGAACTCCTCAGACCGTCAACAATTCTAGACTCGCGCATGCCGCTACAACTCGATTAGGAACCGCATTCAGACAATGGAGTTGAACAACACCTGCAAGGACAAAGCTGCACCATGAAACGCTGTCTAGGGGAAGGATAAGAAAAAGGAGTTCTGGCAGGAAGGACGACGGATGGAGTGGATCAAGGACGGCGCCTATGTTGGAGCAATAGAATTTCACAGGGAGTTTATTGTCATAGACTTCCTAAAGCCTAGCACAGCAATGCTATAGGCTGTTTTAGTACAAGCAGAGACATTCTCAATATGACCAGCAAGGTCCAGACTTACAGGGTGCGGCGTTTAAACTTGAACAAACTAAACTTCCCCTTTCGAGCAAATTTATTATCACAAAGTACAAATGAAATAGAATTTTTTTGACGCAAATAGAGGGATATCTCAAGAGTGGAATTACCCAATACAATATTCTCCGTCGGCTCCTACATCCTTGGCCTGATGCGCCCGCACGCTTTCTTTTAAAGAGCTATGCCCATATTTTGTGAATGCTTCTTCAATAGCGGAGAAAGACAACACGACATTAGGCTGCCTGTCTTGTTAGCACCGCCTTCGACTACGCTCCAAACACAATAGCCCAGGGGATTCAAACCCAGGCTATTCAGCAGCCAGAACTCTTTAGACCAAAACAGCTCGAAGTTATTGGACAGCCAGTTTAAGACTAAACGGCTCGTGTCAGCCGGTGAGCCGTCCTGGAGAAGATTCATCGACTTACAGCAATTTAGCAGAGAAAATACAGCCGAGATTTCTGATAGCGCGGCTTACCAAGCGATATGGTGAAACGTTTCGCAGCGCTATCAGGGATCTCGACTGTATTTTCTCTGTTAAATTGCTGTAAGTCGTTGATGAAACCGCCCCCTGTGGAACACAAGTGGCCTCTCCATGGCTAAAGCCACCATGAACAGTTTCACTACCCGCAAAAAATCAGCGCCCGAGCCTTTTCCACGACTGCCGCAGTTCTTGACACTCGTTCCCGCGAATGGGTTCTCTTCGCTGGGTTTGCGGAACCTTCTTCGGACTCCTCAGAACTATTGTGACTGGCCACAACATCGTAGACAGTTGATCTCGGGTACTCGACGAATCTAATTGTTTCAACTGGCGAACCCTCACCGAGAATACTTTCGATAGTCCCCCTCTTCTGTTGTACTGCGCACTTGTATGCAACACCGCAGCCGTTCTGAGGCTAGAACTGTTTACTAGAGGCTTTCGGCTTCCAGGGACGAAAATCACGTTACGATACAAAAATCGAAGCCAACAAGAGCTGCTGAGAAGAGATACTGTCGACAGCGAGCTTGAGATTTATTCCTCGGCAAGGGTTGGCTGCCTACTCAAAACCCTCTTCTCTCGCCCTAAAGAGGTTAGGGCTGCGTACCTGATTAGCCGGATATGCCGTGGCATTGGAAAGGACTGTGAGCAGCGGCAAGAGCAGGTCGGACGAGGGGTCGATGGCCTGTAGAGCGGACAGCACCTGAAAGGCACGACTTGGTGACGTTAGAAATGTAGCCTTACTGCTGGATTCTTAAGGCCGAACTTTTTTTACATTGAAAAAAGAGTAGAGTAAAAAAAAGCTCCAAGTTTTCTCATATTGAGACCTAGGCGTTCTCGTAATTTACGTGTGTTTTTCTGCCACGAGATTTTTAGGTGAAATTTGTATTAATGACCCGAAATCTTGAAATTTTTATTAAAAGACAAGGTTGAAACGTCAGGCCAGTAATAAAAATTCCACCTAAAATCCTCGCTAGCATAAAAATACTAAAGTAAAGAAATATGTAATTAACGGCATTAATGAAACGCTTTTCGGAGAGCGCTGTGCATTCCATTTCTAGTGAGCCCAGAAAGACTTCCAATGTCGTTGTTGGCTTATTAGGTCGATACTTGGACTTTTGTATCCCAAAAAATTGTTCCCATATTTAAACAACAAGACGCGCGGAACGCAGCTGCAGGAGGTGCTGGGTCCCAATGCCAGGTTGTTGGATCGGGTGGTTAGTGCGGAGCACCCACTTCTTAGATTAGATCGGTGAAAGAGCACGGAATGTTTTCAAGTGTGGGGAGAGATGATGCTCTACGCATACTGAGCTGTTCTTGAACTTCCAGTACAAACTGTTGACCATAGTGTAGAGCGGAAACATTTCCTTTGTAAATCGATAGTCTTTTATGTACAGTTGATCATTGGATTGAGTAAGGATGGGAATAGGAATTGCATGACGCTGCAGAACGGTGACTAAAATGGCATACGACATGAAACCATGATACTCGGCATGCGACCATAAACCATAATAATATAATTAGGTTTAAAGAAGCCAACCTTACGGATGATTTTGTATAGTTCTCTTTTCAAAATAAATGTCCCTTTCACATATGTTTGATGAGAAAGTCGTAAAGGTCCTTAACTTTGAGGTTTCCAAAAACTTACAGCGTGGATTTAACACTTAGTTATACTGCTCTTTAAAAGTTTCGTTCGCTCGGGATTACTATTACTCTTCAGTGAAAACACTAGCAAATGTTCTAAAGATTATGTATCAGCCACGATTTGATTTGTTGAATGGATTGAACTGGTCTGCTCCATCGCAGGCGTGGTAACCCAGGAAAAGGAATCAAGAAATACGAGTAAGGGATAGCTTTTAGATGCTTTTAGACCGGCGTTTAACTAATTTCATTGTAGTTTTATTACAGTAAACTATTAAACACTTTTGGTAATCTATTGAGCACCTCAAAGTATTATAGCATCTTTAAAAAAGTAGCCCGGCTCAAATTTGGGAGCTGCGGCATAAATTCACGGGGGGAATAGAGTCTTAAGCATTTATTGCTCTTGTAGATCACGTCGTACTCTAAGTTGAATCAATGGTGCTTCTAAAAGCGGAGAAAGTCTGCCTTATGATTGTCTACCAGCATGTGCAATCTCCATGCAGGAAAAAGCTCGCTAGATTTCAGTACTCACAAAAATGGCGCACTCCAAAAAATTGAGCTGAGGTGCCGTCGACACTCTATGAAAACTGAAGTTTACAACATTTTGTCAATGAATTTGGTATAAATCAAGGACTGAGGGTTAAGGTCGGAATTAACGAGTCCCTTTGCGAAATGTGCCACGCATTCTACTTCTACGAGTTGTCATTTGAACGGCCGTTTGAACGAATAGGTAGTGTTGTTGTGTGGTAGTGTGGTAGTGTTCACTGACCCCGAAGCTTGGTTGGCCTGGGCGGGAAATCTGACCCAGAAACCTGGAACCTGGTGCACGCGTCAGCGACACCTCCTCCGGTACACTACCGTGCGCCCGTTGACGTACATATTTCCATGACTTCGTAATCATTTAACTAATTCTTCAAGTAGCCAAACTGTAGCAGGTTGCTCGATTTTTAGCTATTTTTGGATTTCCCTTTACCTGACATATAAAAGAGTAAAGCCATATGATAGTAACTTTAATTGTACTGTGATAGTATTAGAAGGGGGGGGGGCAAAGGTAATGAAACACCCCATGCCGTGTCCATATATCTAGTGGCTGGAGTCTGGTTTTGTGCTTATCGTATTTGTATGTTTGTATGCTACTTACTGAAGCCCATCTGAAAAGTTACCACTTCCGCTCTTTCCAGAAGCATGCCAAAACCCCAGTCTGTCTCATGCCGAAACCCCGGTCTGACGAGTCGACCTGTTTCGCGCAAATCTCGCCCAATTCCCAACCCCGAGCAGCCTGGGCTCAATATTCACACAAGATGAGAAGTACTTCTTCTACCTTAACCCTGCCAAGCAGCGAGTCTGGGTGACGCCTGGTGACCTGTTACCGACCTTCGTTCGGCGAGATGCTCACGGCGAGAAGCACCTTTGGAGCTTTTGGGTCTGCGCCCATGGATCGGTTTACCGGAAGCTGTTTCCCAAGAGCACTACGATGAACGAAATAGAAGAGATGGGCCAGCGACTCGCTCTTATTCATTCGCAGCGCTTCAAGAAGGTTCTCCTCTTCGACAACGCCGCACCCCATCGGGAACAAGTAGCCACGAATATGCTTGACCAGCTGGTCTACGTTCACATGCCTCATCCACCATATTCGTCGGACATCTCTCTATGCGACTACCATTACTTCTTGAGCCTACAGGACTTCCTAGTCGGAAGGGACACAAGAACCCAAGCAGCGCTTGACAACCATATCGAGCAGTTGATCAACACCAGGCCCAAGCAGTTCTGGAACGATGGGATCAGAAAGTTGGCTGAGCGATGGCAGCAAGCACTACCCTTAATGGCAAACACATTCCTCAGCATCGTTGAGTTGTAAATGAGTTATAGAGAGATAAAATTTTTTTCAATTTGTCTCATTACTTTTGGACCCCCTAATAACTTAATTGTAAAAGTACAGTACAATAAGGTAGTAGACAAAATTCTGCAACCATAACGGCATTCTCGTTTTCCTGTTCTCCACCTTCCTTCATGTTTCGTTTCACTTAGTTATTTTGCATTTTCTACTTTCGTTTCATCCTTCACTGTAGTTGTCATGTTAGTGTTCGTTTTATGCTCGTGGAGTTGCACAGTCCGCAGTTTTATTCTTATTCTATTCTTGAGTTGTTAGTTGTTCCACATGGTGTATCCATGTAATAAACAAACAAACAAACAAATAATTTGGTTTTAGCTTGATTGTTCGTATGCCTTCGCTGTGTGCCCCCCCCCACTCCTCGAGCCAACATTAGATTCTATCCCGCAGTAATCGAACCTTTGCTATTAACTGTGTCTAGCTGCCCCTTCACCCCCAAATCGGCGATCATTTTGATGGCCACCCATTTCATTTCCAAAAGGCAACGCCCGATTGACGGGAAATGAACGAGCGGAGCAAGCTGCGGTCGCAGCCGAATTTCACTCAACGGCCCACTACGGTGAACACTTCCCAAAACATTCGCGACAATGCATTAGGGTTCACAGGGTTACGAAGGCGAATGAACAGCAGCAAACGGCTCACAGGAACTAATGCGTCATAATGGAAATGAGCGCAGCGAATGCGGAAATTAATGCAAATGCATTAGGAGGCAGTAGACAGCAGAATAGCCTTGAACATAATTGTATTACATTACTAAGTTGCGTAAAAAGGACTGTTCGTAGCTTTGCAATTGCTACATATTTCAGCACTACAACAAGTACTTGAGCCCACGGTTGAGTAAATGTGTTGCCAATTTTATTCGACATCCTTGACGGCAACTTAGCACTTGTCAGAGCCTAGAAAAGGAGGAAACATCTGCAACACTACCAGGCCAAGCACTTCACGTTAGACGATAACTACGAAGATCGACGGCGCTATTGTAGTTGGGGTGAGGGTCACCAAAGCATGTCGCGGCGGACAGGCGCGGAGAGTAGCTACATATATGACTGTAAATGCAGTCCTATCTCCTCGGTTCGATTACAGATCCACGTTATACTTGCTCCCGTTTTGAGCAAGGGAACGAACTCTAGGATGTAGGCAATTTTAGCACGGGTGCGTCACTCGAGCCACACCCTGGAAGCCCTTACCCAGCCTAAATCTACACAGAACAGAGCTGTAGTATTGTTTGTTTCCTTCCTTAACTATCAGTGTGTTAGTGTATTCTTTTTTCGTGTCAGTGACGCTTTTTATAAGGTGACCCCCCCCCCAATTACGACAGCGCCAGATCGACGTTTGTCAATTCCCTTGAGGAGTGCGCTACGCATTCATCAGCATTCATCAAGGTGGGCTTGGCCTATACAGTAACTCACGGTAAAGAGCCGACGAAAGTGCCAGTATTCTGTCATTTCCAAACAATGATAAAGGAAAAGGGTAAATGACATCGTCAATTAATCCCTTGCAGGCCACGAGTTCTACAACTACGGAATTTTGTAGAAGCAGCATGAATGCGTATTTGAATCAAACAGTGAGTTGTGGTGGCCAATCGATGGACAAGTCAGTGTTTCATCCTTCTCAGACGAGTCTGGTATTACTTCGAAAACCTGGCCGACCCCGGACGAATGAAGGCATAGTTGGCTTGGGCGACGAACCAAGAACCTGGTATCAGGTGCAGATGACCGCCGACACCTCCGACTGCGCTATCACAGCGCCCTTTAGCTCTTTCCAGGACGTGAGTATCATAGATACTTTTTAGTTCTAGTGAGAAAGGCCGGTATAAGAGAGGAAATGCATATTTTAACTTGTATGCCACGGCCCCAATTCGACATTGTTTTGAGACCAAATTATTATACATAATGTGTGAGAGTGGGAGAGTTCACACCTCGTTTTGCCTTTAGAAATTCACAAAAATACCAAAAGCCCGTGAAGTTCATGTTCCACTCTTAAATAAAAAAATAGGCAAATAAGACAAATAGGTATTAACAAACAAATACAAAAAAGGTAGAGAAATAAATGAATGTTGAGTTATGTGTTCATCGCGGCAGAAACTGAGTTGCCGTATACATATCTACACGGACAATGGCTAGCCTGCTCCAAAGGCGACTCCTGCATAGCACTAACTCTGATGCTTAAGCTCTCTTAAAGTCACGAAAGGATACATATATTACAAAGCCAAAATTCTATTTCGGCTCTGTAGAACTGTAGAATTTACACTTTGTGCTGTATAATTTCGTTTTAAATTTTTTATCTTTTAAATGTAATGATGTTGGAAGCTTTTGCTTCTGACAGGATGCCCTGAACTACTACTATATGTAGAAATGAGTTTCGCTATGAAGTTCCACATATCTGCCATAGCATCAAGTAGAAGCAAAGTTCAGAGGGTCCAATTGTACTTCAACGCGACAGCTATTTTATCGCCTTCTTCTGCTTGCTCGTCCTGTGTGTTGGTTGTTCCCGGGCACGGCCCCACATAAGCCCTGGTTCCTCTCGATAATTGAGTTGCGGCTTGGTTCGTTTGCAAGCAAATCAGCGGACGTTATTTTGGCGTGAAAAACTAGTGGACACGCAGCTGTACGAATTAATCCCACATCCTTGAGGGAACACTCTGCCGCGGGCTACATACATGGCCGCCAAAGTCGACAGAGTCGACAGCAGCTCAGCAGCTTTCCCCAGAGCTGCGGCGGAGTAAAGTCGGCCCATCGTATTTAGTGTGTTGATTTCATCCGCTCGCTGTGTTACTATCGGCCGAGTGTTTCGAAAAAGGCGGAATTTCGAGGCGTTCACAGGTGGATGGGGTTACAGAGGAAAGAGTGTCGTTGTATTAAAAGATTCATTTAAAATGGAAAACTTTACGATGCTTGCCAGTGCAATTCAATGGTTCGACGTGAAACGCTTTTTGGTTGCTTCTGCGACAGCAGAGCGAAGACGGAAAGCGAGACACGTCCCAAACCGAGAGAATAGTGATAGCCGTTGCTTGCTTTTGCAAGCGCAGAATGTAGACCTTTTCGCCAATTTCAACCCAAGCTACGTTTCGAGCTCCAGCTAACTAACCTCACCGTCCCTACAGTATCGATGAACATACTAATTAAAGGATAAAGGATAAAAGACGGCGTTACTCAATCCCTTTTGGGATGCGCCAACGCATTCTACTTCTGCGGGATGTCGTGGAGGCGATATGAAGGCGTATTTGGCCATACAATGACTTGCGGTGGCCAGCCGATGAGGCACAGCGCCTTATCCTTCCCAGACACGTCTGGTACCAATTCACCGACCCCGGAGGGATGGAAGGCTTGGTTGGCCTGGGTGGAAAATCAGAACCAGGAACCTGGTATCGGGTGCACGCGACCGTCGGCACCACCTCCGACAACGCTACACTCGCCCTAACTTACTAATTAACTAAGTTAATTGAGAATGAACAAACAGTGACTTCGTTAGCCGTTAGCGACACCGCAGACCCTTGTGCAGTAGACATCACTCAGTCTCCACCTAGACAAGTAGGGTACATGACAGTACTAAATTGGGGTGGATTAAAGCCGAAAGTTGTTTATTACCCAAGCAGACACTTGTTGGACAAGAGCGTCACCTAATGGATTCAGCGGGATGTCAAGAGAACATCAGGACGCCCACCAACGCGTTGGTCGGACTTCTTCGTAAAAGCCCTGAACGACCGACATGACGCTCTTCGGGTCTCTCTAGCGAGGAGGATCACTGGAGCACTCTGGCACGCGATAGGGAATGCAGACGCTGCTGACGCCCGTTCGATCAACTCGATCCCGTTCGAGCAACGAGGTGCTTCCGAAGACGTCTTTCTACCTGCGTCAAGATTCAGAAAACATGTTACCGAGCTCGTGTCAAGTGGGTTACTACGCACGGTCAGAATACATGTGACAGACGACGCTGAACATGTGTTGAGATTCAGAAGGACTGTCAAAGACCTTGTCTCACGTGGATAGGGATTCAGAAGACGTGTCTCAGACATCGAACAACGTGTGTCAACATTAAGTATACATGTGACAGACGTTATCCAACGTGAATGGCGATTCGGAAGACGTGTCACAAATATGGTCTGACGACCGTCCAGATCCAGAGGACAAGTCACCAACTCGTACTAACGTCGATCCATGTGCGTTGGGATTTAGAAGACGAGTCATCGACGGTGTGTCACGAGGGCCTGGATCCAGAAGACGTTTCGCCGATGCCATGCGATGCGATGCGATGTGCCTGGACCCAGAAGATGTGTCACCATGTCCTGTCATGATGCTTTGCACTTGGAAGACGTGTCACCGCTGTCGACCAGAAGATATCTATATCGGTTCACCCGCTGCAATTAAGATCTGATGGCAAGAGACCTACTCATCTGGGCAAAGCCCGAGCCACTAGATATACCGGCTGTTAGATTAGACGTTCAGGACTGGTAGCGATGACGGTTGGTTCGGCTTCGTATGATTCGTTTTGAGGAGACTACTCTTTACATTCTACCCCAAATAAATTCAGCATTCGAAGGCAGTTTTTACATTGTAATTTGTATGAGAAGGTCTAATGAAAAACAAGTAAACCTTCACAGTTAGGGGTTCTGCTTTTCAGCGTTTTCAAGCGAAGCCCACAACCAGACGTTTGGCGGCTGCTAGCGTATAATTGAGATATGTTCTGCTTAACTCAGCAGAAGATTGGGCGCTAGGTACGTTGTTATCGGAGGCGCCGGCCGCAATCTGCACCTCAAATGGAGGTTTTTAGTCGGCGTTTCCCGCCCAGGCCAACATGTCTTCCTTCTCCTCGTGGTACGCGAATTCGAATTCCACATGCTATAGGAGATGAAATAAGTTGGGAGCAAGGTGTCTCTTAAGATATTTGAATTTGACTTTTTTGACCATACCGCGTGAGCGCGTGTGTCGCAGTCGGAGGATCAGCTGTCGCGTACACCCGATACCAAATTCTTGGTTCGGATTTCCCGCCCAGGCCAACCAAGTCTTCCATCCCTCCGGGGTCGGTGAAGTGGCACCAAACTTGTCTGGGAAGGATAAAGCGCTGACTTGCTCATCGGCTGGCCACCGCAAGTCATTGTAGGTTGTCAAATCATTTCCACGGTATCCCATAGAAGTGGATTGCGTGGCGCACACCAAAAGGGATTGAGTCCCTTGTCGTTTTTATCCCTCCCCTTCCACAACAGAGCTGAATCTTACACGTTTACAGTTCGACATCCAGGAAGCGCAATCTCACACGTGAGATTGACAAGACTGTAGGATGAGGAGCTTAAACAAACAAAATATATGCGGCGCAGGTTTACGGAATGTCAGGAATTTTAATTTCGTCGCTAATAACATTTATGTTATATCCAAAGCGTATTCCAGATATTCATTGGCGAGTCCTAGAAAGATTGATTCCACCGATGTTCATCACTGTCCTTATTTTGCATTTTTTGAAATTTTAAAATATTCAAAAAAAAGTGCTGCCTCAAAACCATATTGTACAACTGGAGCACGGTTAGCCTTGGCTGTAGAGATTTGTTCCAGAAAACTGAAGCGATTGCCTTGTTACCCTCGACTCGCTGCCCCTTTGATGGATTTTCATCAGCGTCATCGGCAATGCAGCTGGTGTGCCCGAGGGCCATCAATCTTCCACTCCCAACGGGCTCGCCATAGATGTCGCAGTGCGGCGGGCGCTTCAAAATAATTGCCGACGAAATGAATCTCGGCCGTTAATAACGCGCACATGAGATGCCACCTCGTCCGCCAACAGCACTCTAGAGACGGGAATCTATTTAATTCATGGAAGAGCCTGGAAATGAGGACATCATCCCAGCTTCTGACGCTGCATCGGGAAGATAAGGTGAGGAAGGTGGGAGGTCAATTTCGTTTTTTTGGCGATACTTATAACAATAGCGCACCTAACACGCTTTTCCTAGTGGTTGTGATTTATTTAATTTGACGGATTGTAATTCGCCTGCCTTAAGCTGCCAAAAGAGTCTCCCATAAATCGCAGAACAAGGCAGAAAGACTCCTACATCATTTTATCAAACAAACATCTATGAAATAAGAAAACAGCGTATTAAAATCTGCTCACATAAATATTAGGTTGTCCCATAAGTCCCCGCCGTTTTGTTCAACGATTCACTGCAGAATTCGCCGGCGGTCTCCTGCATAGCACTGCACAGCCTTCGAAAGAGAATGATTTGCTCTATCAGAGCGTGTATTGCATTTCTTTTTTCAGCATGAATTTTGTCAATTTTTAGTTCGTTGAAGTGAAAAGTGAAAAAGTGAAAAAGTAGCCATTTCGCACTTGTTTTCTCCGCTTAGGTTTGTAATTTTTTGCGCAGTTTTTTTAAGCATTTGGAAGACAATGTTCTGTACTACAAGAATATGTGTTAGTGCTATTTGCTTATTTGTCCTTTATTGATTTTTAGGTCATCAAATTGGGACGTCCGAAGGAGGATGGTTATTTTTGCCGACAGCTCCTGCTCTGTAGATAGGGTTTTTGGGTTGGTGTTATATGTCATTCAAAATGGAATGTCTTGCTCTATAAGAATATGTGTTGCGTTTATTGATTTCTTTTGTATATCAACAAAATGCCAAAAAGAGAAAAATCGTCTTCACCAACAACTCCTTCTCCTTCCTCAGTTGTTGATATTCGACAGAAATCAGCGTGAGCCAATAAACGCGACACAAATTCTTACTGAATAAGACATCCTCTTCCATACGACATAGGACACCAAGCAAAAAAGTCCAACCACAGAACCGGAGTTTTGGTAAAAATTCGGACGGAAAAGTCGGAATTCCCAATTTGATGGCCTAAAAATCAATAAAGGACAAGTGAGAAAATAGGACCAACACATATTCTTGTAGTACAGAACATTGTCTTCCAAGTGCTATGAAAACCTGCGCAAAAAATTACAAACCTAAGCGGAGAGAACAAGTGCGCCAATGGCTACTTTTTCACCTTTCACTTTTCACTTCAACGACCTAAAAATTGACAAAATTCATGATGATAAATAAAATGCAATACACGGTCTGATAGAGCAAATCATTCTCTTTCGAACGCTATGCAGCGCTATGCAAGAGACCGCCGGCGAAATCTGCAGTGAATCGTTGAAAAAAAAAACGACTGGGACTTATGGGACAACCTAATACATCATTGAAATTTTGAAAAAGAAAAAAATATTTCCGAGTAGGATTTTTTAAATTTAAAAGACAAAAAAGTTGAGTTTTTAAAGATATTTTACGGTGAACTAGGCACTCTTCCAGGCATGCTTATCTCTTTTAAGTCAAATTGAACGTCTTCCAAACCAAAGCAAGCGCTTTCCATATTAAATTGGAAACTCTCCAAGGAGGCAAATTATTTTTCTCCGGTAAAGTTCTAGTATGACTTTTTAAAATTTTTTAATAACTGTTCCCAAATACACAGTAAGCACTCACTATAAAATTTCAATAAATTTTTAACAAGAAAAAGAAATAAAGCTGTAAGCATATATGGTCTCTATACCAATCGCTCCACGCTTTAACAAAAACGTTAAAACATAAAAAATTCTAATAAGATTCCAACTCCTCTCTTCGTAAAACCTCGGCATGTTAAGTTCGTGTGTCAGTTTCCAATAGGTTACAACCTCGAAAAGCACACAGGAAAGTGACCTATAAGATTTGTATCTTTTTTAAAAGAAAATTAATGATTCCGTGTTTATTTTAAATCACAAAAACATACACACAACAATTTTTCAGTTATAAAAAAACAGACTGCGTCCTGCACTTATCCAGCACGTCGCTATTTTCCTTTGAGAGGTATTGTAAACGTTGCTTAAAGAATAAAGGATAAAGGGTGGCGTTATTCAATCCCTTTTGGGATGCGCCACGCATTCTACTTCTACGGGATATCGTGGAGGCGATTTGAATGCGTATTTGGCCATACAATGAGTTTCAATGACCAGCCGATGAACAAGTCAGTGCTTTATCCTCCCCAGTCAAGTCTGGTACCAATTCACCGACCCCGAAGGGATGGAAGGCTTGGTTGGCCTGGGCGGGAAATCCGAACCAGGAACCTGGTATCGGGTGCACGCGACAGTCGGCGCCTCCTCCGACTGCGCTACACGAGCCCTAAACGTTGCTTCTTTGAAATTACGAAGTGATGCTATTGTTCTCTACAACAATGATTTAACACACACATGAAGACTGGAGCGGCTGGCATAGAGGCTTTATGTAGTTACAGGATGTGTTGTTGCGATCAAAACTCTTGCGCCAGGCGGGATTCGAACCCGCACCTTCTGCTTTCCGGGCAGCGATACTACGCGCCTCTTTCACAACTGCTATTTCGAACTGCGTATATTTGTTGGAACACGTGAATTGAAAATTTTCAAAAGAGGAATAGTAAATTTTCCTTGGACAAAAACTATTTTAACCGCCTCATGGAGTCTTTAATATAATCTGAAGGATTCACTTTCTCACTCAGAAGATGTCCACTGTTTAATTTCAGAACGTTTAAGCTTTTCTAAAAGAGCGTTATTTTGATTGGAAAAGTGTGCAGTTTGACGTACAAATTGTATAGAAATTAGTGCGTGCATCCTTCGGTGTTTCGTCAACTGTTCCTTTTTCGATCGCCGGTTGTAATGGTAGATAACGATAATACTCTATTCAACATATTCACCTGCTTGGCGTCGTTGGTGTTGAGGAGCTTCTGCTGGTGATACAGGCGATCAATGAGTTGTCGGAGCCTTTGCGAGCCGAACAGTTCGGCTGAGGGGTTGACGGTGATCCGCCAGGAGGGCTCATTCTCCTCGTCGGGGTCTTTTTGCGGCACTGCCTGAAATCAAGTCGGTTAGGACGGCAAAACAAAACCAAGTGAAAGAATGAATGAATAGGAGTGAATCAGAAAGTAGTCAGCAGTGAAGGAATCTAATATGAGAGAAAGGATATTTTGGAAAGAGTCGGATGAATAAGGAATGATTTGCAATACCGCACATAGTCCATGCGCTCTCGAAGCTTTGCGGCAGATTTATCTTTCGCTAGCAGCTGTTGTTCTACATTTCCATTAGTTCTGAGCTTTTCAAGATTTGACTTACACTAAACGATTCTTCTCTTCAGAACGTATCTACCAAGATGTCGTTCCATTAGATTTGAAAACATTGCTCTAGTTATGGAGCGTTTTTCGTTGAACAGCCATTAATTGATTTATAACAGGTATCGGTGCTTCTAGGATATGCCATTGCTGCGTTTCCAGCATGATAGTAGTTTCTGCATGATGTAGCCGCCGAACAGATAGCAAGCAGTACTAGTTTCTACAAACTGTAAAAACACTTGTTTCACATAAGGCTTAGCATGCAAGAGTTCTCCTACCGCTACTAGTACATATAGTTTTAAAAGTTCCCTAAATTATCACGATTTCGGCTGTAAACCATGTGCGTTTCCTACATCCCCACTTTCAACGAACTGTAACTTTTTACTGGCAGCACATGAGGTGTTGACCATACCATGCAGACACCAGAGACAGGTAGCTTTTAGCCGCAGTATACGCAAGTAAAAAAATTATTTTATTTTCAAAAGACTTATTTTCGAATGTTTTCTTTGATGTCAACTTCTGAGGTACGCTCCTGTGTATCCCCTTTGAGCTTCAAGAAAGCACCATCGAGCTTCTTTATGTCTAGATACCATGACGTAGACAGAAGGTCAGAATTCTATCGGAACCAAACATCATCTTGCACCATTCGTTTCTCAAACACGGAATGTCCGCTAGCCCTAACAATCTCGCCGTTCCGCAGGTTTTTGGAGTCATGAAGAAACTTATTGAAAACTTATTGCAGTTCGGCTTGGGTATCTCCCCAGCCATAGAATTCCGGGTTCCCATTTGGCGGCGACAAATCGTCAGCTGCCGTGTCCAAAGGAAATTCTCCACCGTAACCCAGCAGAAGAGCATTTCGAGTTTATTAGATTGGCACCGACGTTTTTCATTCGAGAACGCATTCCGCCCGACCAGGACGACGTTTCCGAAAGAGGCACTTTGTTCGGATGGCTTAAGTGACAGCGGCCGGATGGAATGGATCAAAGGATGGATAGCTATGGCAGTGTTGCATGAGGCCTTTTTAGAATCGCTCTATAAATTCGCTGCTCTATAAGTAAATTATTAATCCTATGGGCATTGAGATCTTCGTCTTGAGGCCGTCAGTTATACGTACAATAATTGCCAATAATTTTTCAAAAAGGTTGGCGCCACAACAGTTATCTGCTTCAAAAAGGAGTTGTAGATAGGTGGCATCCTTCACATTTAAAACGGAGGAAAATAGAATTTCGTGAATTTTTTAGCCTTGTTGAGTGTGAGCGGAACGTAGTGCTGATCTCATGATATATTCTAACTAGTTGATGGTCCCGCTCATAGATTTCAAGATGATTTCAGTTCTAAAACGAAAAGACCAATAAGATCAATGATTTGAGATTCAATTTTCTCCTTTCCACTTCGTGGCAAGCAGTACGTCGCTGAGTAAAAACGCTGTTAACCTTCGCCCAACACCTCAAAAAGTCAGACGAGTCTCGAAGCTCTGGCTCACTGGAAAAGTTACGTGCATAGAAGTGTTTAATTGATGTTTGAGCTCTGCCTTTATCAACTTTTGTTTTTGATGAAGGCAGCGTATATGCCACCTTAAGTTCTTCTAATGGTCAAAAAGACACGATGCCGGAACATAGGACAAGCAAATAGTGGCTTGAAAGTTTGCAAGATCGTTGAAGAAGTTGTGAGGAAGCTGAGAAAGAGGAAGAATAACGTTACTTCGGTGGTTGCTCTTCCGTCTATTCGACTCTACTGTTCTTTTTTCAGTGTCATTCGTTCACCCCAGAAGGGTAAGACCTTGAAAAGCAGATCGTGTGCTCGTCATGCACTGGAGAATTGGGGCGCGATGGCTTAATGAACACGACTGAAGTAGGCAGGCATAGTGGTCTGCAGTTCCAAGTTTTGCCCAAGAGCGCAAAAGCTGACGCATTGGCCACAGGGACCGCTGGGATACTCTGGCATCGACACGAAGAACGTATGCGCTCAGTGGAAATAAAGGAAATAAATACACAAATAGTAAATAATAACATAAAAAATAATGAATAAATGAAGAATAATAAACGTGAGCGAAGGTAATAAGTAGCAACAAATGACGAATACGGTCAATTAGGCTAAAGAAGCTTTAAGATTAATGCTTGGTTATCCCAGGCTAGAGGTCTATAAGAACTTGAATCCGCACAGGAACTACAGAGGCCTCTTTCATATTCTGTGGCGCAGTACTAGAAGAACAAACTACTTTTGTGGACGTCACAAAGAATGGAAACACAGGAGGAATCATCTAGCGGTAAGTATGTTGCTCCTGAAAGAGCCGTAAATGCTGAACTGAGCTGTCTACCGATTACTGCTATGAAAATGCTACTTTTGATAGTATTTCTCTTCTTTCCTATATAGCCTTGTTTACCTTATCTCCTTTCAGTTTTCTACTACTATTCTCTTTAAACAGATCTTGAAGATAACTTAAAATATGCTCATCTTCTTCAAAGAAGGACCAGGGAGGAGCATCACACAAAGTTTGTCTAAAGACAGTGGCGAAACGGACCTTTTAATATCTTTATTATGCAACCAGTTCTTTTTGTTTTGCTTTGTAACATTTGTTTTATTCAGCACTTTAACGTGGAAAAGAACCAACGAGCTAGAGACTCTTTGTTGACCCGCACCCGAGTTCAGTCAATTTCGGACCCGTTGAGTGGGTGTAACGCTAGAATCCCATCTAACTGTTGAGAGTTCAGCTCAAAAGACAGTTCCTCTGATCCTCGGACTCCAAAAATCCTTCCTTGTCAACATCTTCCAAAACTTTACCACGCTATCTACAGCCAGAGCGTTAAAATTCCAGCAGTTCCTCAGAGTGCTACGGCTGCCCAGAGTTTACAAGTTGTCTTCTCCCACTCAGTGATAGGGTAATGTGAAAAATACTGCTATTCAAACTCAGTCATCCATAGTCTTTCATATTCTTTATGGCGAGCTTGAAAAAGAACGAACGCTCTAATTCTCCCGCTCAGGAAGGCTTCTATTTTCGCTGACTTTTTAGCCATATGGCTTTAGTCGGCGGTCGTGTGCTCCTCAATCACAGGTGAATTATTAAGGTGTTGTGCATCGACGGCTCAGAATTGATGATGTGGATGATTCTGTGCCCAGGCAGAACACGGCAATTTTTCAAAACCCTTGTTCTCGGCTCAGCTAAGATGAGTGACGCTCGTTGGCGATGGATTCGGAAAAACAGAACTACTGGACTTGTGGTTGAGGTGAAATTCTTAAAAGAGCTGGCCCTCTGAGTGAGAGTGGTAGAGCAGTGCCCACTCTCGGTGAAACAAAGTAGTTCCCTCCTGTCTTCTTTTTCAAATGGTAGGCACAGCTCACATACACATGCGTTAGGCCGAGACGAGCTGTCGTCCATCTAGGCACATGTGCCAGTTCCTTCGCCAGGAAGTCTGCTATTATTCAGCGCTCGTGACAACGCCGATTACAGCGACGAGAGAATGAAGGCAAACCCTTGCCCTTTCAAGCCATCTGAGGCGAATCGAGGGAGCTCGTTCGTTGTTTTCCACGAAGGAGCCAGTAATTAAGATGAAGGTTGGCGAGGTGTTTACCGCCGCCTGAGGCGACGCAAACAATGCTCTCTGGAACGGTTGCCAGGTATTAACGGGAAGGAGATGTTGGCCTTCCACACATCTGGCCCAAGTCTGTGGTCTCGTGCCAATTGAGAAAGTACCCAGTTGAGTGCGAAATGCCAACTACCAAAGCTGGATACTTCACGAGGTGCTCGTAACTAGCAAATCCAGGCCTACTCCTTAGACAAAAGTATTCCGAAATGCAAATCAGCTGCTCTAGCACAACCATCAGAATACGTGCAGAAGAAGAGCAGCTCATCGGGTGCTTAAATGAACTCCAGAGCGTGTGGCGTGATGAAGTAGCCTACGAGCGAGCGGCTATTTTTCACCAGAATTCCCTCTCTCCGGCTGCCTTTCAAAGGGTGCTCAAGTGACGGAGGGTTGGTGGGGTAAAATCTCCAGCGCGATATGATAAACTGGAAAGGACAAAGAGTTCTGTTAACGAGTGGGGGATTACCAACTCTGACAAGCGGAAAAATTCTTCTGAAGGTCTCGGAGCAATGCTTCATACTGAATCGTGACTATGCTTGGCAAGAAACGGCAGCGACACATTCGCTGTAATTCCTCCACTTACTTCCTAGGTCCAGAACGAAAGTCCATAAGAGTAGCTGCCGGTTCATGGGTGAAATCAAGTTCGAGGAAGAATGATTGTGGTTTTAATATTATAGAACTATTCAATATGTTATGATTTCAATGGTATTTGAAGTAATCATCATGAACAAATGACCTGAAAACAAATCAATAAAAACCAACCAACCGTAAAGACACAGCATCATACTCGGTGTGCGCCATGCGTTTAGACTGGCGCACCCCGAATAATTTTACGGTAGAGTGCGAACGGGCGCTAACTCATAGGAGACGTGACAGCTATGACTAAGATCAAACTCTGAATCACTGACCCAAAGTCGTGACCGCTTTACGGATCAGGTCCAGAAAGTACCTCCGCGTATATGTGTTTGCCTGACGCAAGCCAGAAGCCTTTGAACATCTGGGGGCTTTCTATTTGATCAGTTTGCCCAACAATTACACGTCCGTCATTTCCAAATCAAATTGGACACTCTTCACGTCAAATTGGACGCTCTTCTAAACAAGCCTAACGCTTTCGAACTGAACACCTTCCAAATCAAAACTGTCGCCTCCTCATTAAACCAGACTTTCCAGAAATGCTAGAATAACTTTGACTTATGACTTTCCCCGAAGTTTTCCTTTACCAATTAAGTGAACAGTTGTTTGAAATTTTATAAAAATCTTATTTAAAGTTTGTTTCAAAGAACAGATATGCAACTATTTTCCAGTGTTGAAGGAAGACAAAAGAAGACATTGCGCCGTGCCCTTGCTCAAGACGTCGCGATTTTACTCAATTGATAGCGAAATGCTGTTTGCATAGTTTCGCACCTGTAACAATGAATCAAATGCAATGTTGAAGACCACTTTCCCCACTTTGATGCTTCCCGTAAACATCATTTACACTAATCATTAAAGAAAAATGGCGACGACCTTTTAGAGTTAATGCTGTTCTTTTGTTTTATTTATTTTTTTATTCACGACGTGTCACACGTGAAATTATAATTTTGGAAAAAAAATCCACAAAATCAATCAAAAACAAATAAACACAATTGAAGACACTCATTGCACACGCAAAAGGAGCTTCTTGAAAGCATACAAGGATAGACCTAAGACTTCCTCATTTGTGCTCAAAGTATGGCTGAACTCTCTTAAATTTCTATAGGTAAAAAAGCTTGCTCGGGCTCGCGATATTGCTACGTAAACATAAAACCAGAGCTTCCCTCTCATGTTCCTTGTCAACCTACTGCCAAAAAAGTTGAGTGTTTTTGCGTTTAGAATAAATTTTAATTTATTATTTTTTTAAAGAATAATTTTGTTCAATCATTTAATATCATTCATCCGGGCACCTGTAGCGCTGTCGGAGGAGGTGTCGGCTGTCGCGTGAACCCGACACCAGGTTCCTGGTTACCCGCCCAGGCCAGCCACGCATTCGATCCCTCCGGGTCGGTGAATTAGTACCAGATTTGTCTGTGGAGAAACTGATTTGTTCATCGGCTGGCTACCGCAAGTCATTGTATGGCCAAATACACTTTTAATTCGACTCCACGATATCCCGTAGAAGTACAATGCGTAGCGCATCCCTCAAAGGAATTTACTATCAACAATCTTTATCCTTTATTCTTTTGCATTTGCGTAATTAGGAATTGGGGTGAAATGGATTAGATTTGCCGTGGAGCATACACTGATGTCAATGTTGGACGGCGACCAGGAGTAATTGTAATTAAAGCGATGCGGGCCCATTCCGCTCGTCTAATGAGAGATCTTAAAAGGATTACGGCCGCCTTGTCTTTGTGGAATCCTTCTGCTGGCCGGGAATGTGGGCTGCTGAGGGCATGATAGCTGCTGCGAAGAATCTACACCTTAATTCCTTCCTACAAAACATGAGATGCTGCTGCTCAGCCCCGCAGACCTAACCTTACCTTTTGTGTGTCCATCGTGAGAGTTTCTGTCTATTTATGCTACTCTCAGTACTAAGGTAGGGAGGAAAGACGTAAGCACTAGCAACGAGGTTGTAGACAGTTCAATTTTTAGTATCATTGAGGCAACAAAATTTTTTCAAGAAATTTGTGGTCATGTTTTGTCAATTAAGGCCACCCAGTAAAGTGAATCTTTCTATTTTCTTCACAAAAATTAGAAAGGATTGGCCTTTTACGCTTTACAGCAAATTGAAGTTATCATTTTGAACTCCTTTCCACCAACCTTTTCATGCGCAGATGCCAAAAGGCCTGATTTTCCTTTGCACTACGCATCGATTGTTGGTTCATGGGTAAATAAGCTTCCCATTGCTTCAATATAGGAAACTGCGTTCGTATGTGCATGTGTAGGATAAAACAGTGGCCTGTCCATCCTCAACAGATAGGCGCCTTCACGATATACTGCAGAAGTGGAACGCATGGCGCATCCAGAGCGGGCATTGCTTAACACTGCTTTTTACGCGTGCTTCACAATGTTCATGAGCATAGAGCAGTCGGAGGAGGAGCCGACTGTAGCGTGCACCCGATACAAGGTTCCTTGCTCGGATTTTCCGCCTAGGCCAACCAAGGTTCCATCCCTCAGGGGTCGGTGAATTGGTACCAAACTTGTCTGGGAAGGATAAAGCGCTGACTTATTCATCGGCTGACCACTGCAAGTCATTGTATGACCAAATATGCATCAAGATATCCTTCTCGAAATCCCGCAGAATTCGAATGCGTAGCGCATCTCAAAAGGGATTGAGTAACTTCTTCCATTACACCCTTTCCTTGCATTATGCTCAACGTTCATCCTGCGGCGAGTACGCAGTGAGTTTCATTGGCAGCGTTGGTCGGACTAGGATCATCGCGTCGAAATTCGCGCCGAGTCCAATCAAGCGCTACATCCACCAGGCGTTTGCGAATAGGAGCCGGTGCCCTATTAGAGTTACAGGGCTCTATTCTAGTGAGGGGCGACAAAACTGAGGATGAACTATTCTACAAAGACAACACAAAGCAGAAATAGATTATGAGTGAGCAGAGCTTTGCAATCTACTACCCGTGAGACAGTCTGTTCGATTTTCTTCTTTAGAGGTGACATACTCTACTAGCCGAGTTACAGTCATGAGTTTATCAAAGAGTGTCCACAGGGCCTAATTCGAATGACACTGAATGGCTCGCTACATTACAGCTGGTAAGGATTATTTATAACCTACAGTAATTCATCGGAGTACGTGTCTAAACCATGTGGTTCCACGGTGTCAGGAGTAGAAGCTAACAATCACCAGTTACCATCTACAGAATGAAAACAACTTCTGCTAAAAGACAAAAACACCACTTCTGGTCCACACATCATGGACTCTCTTAGAAACCCCAATATGCAACCCTAGAATGCCGAACAAGTTTCAAATCTAATTAAGTCAAGCAGCACGTCTAAAAGGCACATGTCTGATGACGCGAGTCCCAACTTGCTCTCCCAACAAGCACGAGCTGGTGGAAGACGGTAGTTTGCCCTTGTGAAGTGTCCTTATGCCGTGCCCTGGGTGGAAGTCAATTTGTCGGCACGATTAGCCCCGAGTTCTAATGGCAGCGCCGAGCCTCGAGCGCCGGGGGAATGTCTCGGGCGTCCCGAGCTTTGAGGGCAACAGCGCGCGGGGATCCATTTCCCCAAGGAACGTGGATGCCGACGGCCCCAGCGGCTACTTGAGTGGCCCGGATTTCTGCTGATAGGTCTCGAACGCTTTTCGGACTCCGCCCTTAACTGCTTGAGCAGAGCGGAATTTGGAGATATTTTTGATTTTTAAATCACGCTATCTGTTATTCTGGTGATGTGATGCTGCACTGAGGTGGGCGTTAAATTCTATTCCTAAAAATTTCTAAGGGTCTTTTAAACTTCCTTAAACGATTTTTTGGCAAATTGCCGTTAAATCGATAAGTTTTGTTAGAAGATGTAAATAGCTGTTCTACTTTCAAATAAAAACATCGAAACCGTTCGTATAACCGTTTTGCATTCCATTTTCACGTAAGATCGCACAGATTTCAAATAAAGCTTGTATTGAAATATTTGAAATCAAGTTGAACACCTTTGAATAAAACATCAGCGCCTTCCAAAACAAACTAAATCGTCTATAAAAAGATCAAGAAAATTCTCGGCTTTTTAAACGACTAAATAAAGCTTTCTTTAAAAACTTGTAATTCGCCTGCCCAAAAAGGTGAACATTGTTTAAGCTCTCATAAATTCTTCTTTCAGCTGAAAAAGTAAAGTTGAGCTTTATGTGTGTGTTGTGCAGAAACCAGAAACTTCTCAGTGTTAATTAGAGTGAGGTTACGCCATGCACTCATCTGCCATGCGGCAGCATTCATTTTGCGGTAACGAAAATTCTGTTTTTTGTAAATTCTGTTTGTCACAGAATAAGTGAATAACTATCAACAGCAGAACAGAAATTTTCTAGAATTCAAGCATATCTCCTCTTCTTAGCTCGAATTATGCAGCATTTATCAACGAAATAAAAATTGCAGGCAAGAGTACGAGCACCTTCCTTCCTGTAGTAAACTAAAATAAATAGCTTTCTAGCACTCTAACATATGCACAAAGCATTTTTTGCCCTAAAAAATCGTAAAACTTTAGACACAATGTATACTTCTTCAACGCATGCGAATAACATATTTTCAAAGAAGATGCCAATGTACATTTTAATTCGAACATTTGTTTTCACCTGCCTATACTAGAACAGCGAGGGAGAGCTAAATCAATTGCAGAGCTTCAGCAACTGTCTCTGATTTGCGGTATTTTTTCCAAAATATCGCGTAATACTAGATTAGAGACAGCATATAGATGAATCTTCGATTTTCAATGCGAGACTAGTTTTTCAAAAATTCTGCCCAATTTCCGAAAAACTAGGTTAGATGTCAAGCTAAATTTTAACGGATAACGCCCCTAAAATGTTTAGAGTGGTTGAATTGTTAGCCGTTCAACGTGGTTCCCTGGGCCACGGAGTGAAAAGAGCGGCCGGCTGTCGCGTGCACACCGAGTCGAGATTCTTTGTTCGGGTCCCACCCAGGCCAACCAAACCCTTTTTTCCGGAGTCACTCATTTGATTTCAGAATTGTCTGGGAAAGAGAAAGCATTGAGTTTCCTCTCGGCTGGCCACTGCCAAGTCACTGTCTATCCCAACAAGGGATAAATGAGGGTAGAAACTGCGTTATTTCATCTCTTCTGGGATGAGGCCCACATTCGACTTCTACGAAAGTGGAGGAAATTTGAATGCGCAATTGTTCTATAGAACGACTTGCGGTGGGCAGTCGATGGAAATGTCAGTGTTTTACTCAGTCAATTCGGGTATCAATTCACAGACCCCAGAGATATGGAAGACTGGGTTGACCAGGGCGGGAACGCGAACCTAGACTCTGGAATCGTGTGCACGCGATAGTCGGCTCCTGCTACGACTGCGCTACAGAGCACCTTTTAGATTAAAACAAAGAGTCCAAACTTCGCAATTGAAAAAAAACGGGGGATAATCCAGTGCGTTTTAAAAGTAAATGAATACAGAAGGTTGTAGGCTTCACGAATAGAGGATAGCATGTATTGCATTTTCACGCTACGGAGCAAATCTATCAGAGCGTAAAAGCAAGGTGAAACGTGTGTAACGTCTCAAATACCACCAGCTCCCGCTTCCCTTAAGCTACGTGCTGCACCCATTCAGTCAGAACTTTTTTCTTATCACATAGCGCATTTGTCAGGGTAGCCTCACCCTAAATCTCTTGATGTTATGACCATCTCAAAATACTTCATTATGCTTCAAAGGGTAGTAAAAGAGAATAGTAAACCGGAGAATGCAAATGCAAGAATCCGACCCAATAACCCTGAATAGGATTGCACACGACAACCAGCGATTCCTTCGACACCGCTACCAAGCGGCAATGCGTTAAATATTAGAAAGGGAAAATTCAGATAATCCAACGACCTCTCAAGCTTACGTTGTTCCTTCAGTGCCTTGCAGGCGACATGACCAAATATCCAGGTGTTTTACGAAGGCGAACTGAATCGTGCCGTCACCTTGGAGACATAGTCTTCTGAGCGGCGAAGTTTTTCGACGATTTTCTGAGCCGTTGAATGACGGAGCTTATCGGAGAGGTCTAGTCAGCGCTGAAGACTGCTGCTAAATTGCTAGCTTGAAGTGCTTCGGATAAAATACGATGTGACGTAAATGCTCGGAGGGTGTGTTGAAGTATGTATACCGCTATTATTGGAGAAGACTGGTAAGGGGATGCAATGGTGGCTAATTTAAAATCTTTGGCTGTGATCGTTGTATCGACTTGATTTCTAGGCGGAACTGTCATTCCTAGGAATGTGGATCATTAGATGAAAAATATTCATGGGGATCCTATAAACGCTTAGTATGGTAACTCGCCTCTCTTTTGCTAGTCTCTATTAGGACACGTTATTCAGAAGTTATTCTAGAATTCCCTCCTCCTGCGGCGCGGGTGAGACAGTCAGAGAATGCGACGGTTTTCGTCTGTGCTCCAAATCATGGGTAAAGGTACCGCTCCTGCGCATGCAAATGAAAACTTCCATTCTCCCAGTTCAGTGAAATGGTAGCGGACATGACGTGGGAAAAGAACGTACTAAACCCTTCGTCCGCTAGCTATGGAAGGCAAAAATGTGAGTCAAATATGCACAAAAGTCGTCTCCACGATTAAGGATAAAATCATAAAGACGGCATTATTCGATCACGTTTGAGATATGCCACGATTTCTACTTCTACAAAAAACCGTGCATCCGATTTGAATGCGTATTCCGACGACACGATGGATGGCTTGCGGAGGCCAGCTGATGAACAAGTCAGTGGTTTATCCCCCTTAGGCAAGCCTGGTACCAAATCACCGACCTCGAAGGGAAGGAAGGCAGCCGGCACCTCTTCCTAATACGCACCACGCACCCGCCTCCGCGATATCACATAGAATTCCAAAGCATGGTGCATACTACAGGAGGACTAATTAACGTCGATTACCTTTCATGACTAAAATCTTGCTATATATATGGAGGAAAAGCAGTCAATGATTTCATTCAACTTCAAAAAATGGTGAAAATTTGAAAATATGGTTTAAAAGTAGAGGCTTTGGTTAAACCGCTCGACCAATCACTGACCATATTAAGTGAAGCAATCATGGACTGTCTTTTGCTAGCATCTATTAAGCAAGAGTCACAACTGAGTACATCTGGCCGTCAGAAAAAAACAGGAAAGCACCAATTCGTTGATTGAATTTCTTCATGAAAGCTCTCACTAGCATCACCTGTCGTTTTAGCGATTGCCATGACCGCAGGTGATACAGGTGAGAATGGGCGCTCTAGCAAAATCTCCAGAAAACTGCACAATTTACACCTCTAAGCCTGCTCAAATGAGAAAGCAAACGCTGGGTTAGCTCATACCAAAAAAATAGTGTAGCCGAAAAAAAAGAATTAGCCACTGCTATTGGGCGAGCCATACGTAAGGATAACGATATCCATTAGAGTGACAAGCTAACTTTTATGGCAACCTGATCAGAAGTGTCGTTGTACGAAAGGGTAAGAGTTCTCATGGTGTCCAATGCATGCGTAAGTGCACTGTGTACTTTCCTACACATTTCCTTTAATTAACAGCTCCCAGAAACAGAAAGTGCCCCGAAAGTGCAGATATCCCCGCAGTGGAATTCACGAAAAACAGCTCAATGTTTGCTCGAGTTATAGGGAACACGCTGGGTAGTGTTACGCTGTTGAATTCTGGATCCATACTAATGGGATGGGGCACCGTCCCACTAGAAAAGCGAAACAGGCACAAAAAGGATAGCCTCTCCCGATTAGAAAATTCAAAAGAAATGTCCTGTCGTAAGCTAGCTTAGCGTCTTGTATTTGAAAATTACTTTATTTTTAATTTTACCTCTAATTTCGTGCAGAGATTTTTTGGTGATCCAGAGGTTTATATTTTGATTTTGCCAGCATTTGGTATAATCGAGAGGACGATGCTCGGAATGACACGATTCACGCAATTGACAGAAGGCCTCCGGAGGGAACTTCATCGACGGTCGACGATCAGAGAGTTGTCGCATGGGCCAGGTCATCGAAAATTAGGTGGGCCGACCACGTAATGCCTTTCACAAACACTCGCTAGACGAGAGCCCTTCTCGGGATGTCAAGAGAACAGCAGGACGCTACCAGCGAGATGGTCGGACTTCTTCATGAGAGCTCTGAACGAACGATATGATGCTTTTAGTGTCCCTCGAGCGAGGAGAATCCATTGGAGCACTCTGGCACGCGACAGAGATGGACGGAGACGCTGCTGGAGCCCGCTCGAGCAACTATGTGAACAACGAGGCTATATGTATATATAAGATCATACCTCCGGTTTCAAGTATGCAGAGCAAAGCGCTCCCCACCCATTTGGATACACTCTGAATTATTATATTTAGAAATAAAACAACTATAAAAAATGGGAGAAAATGTCAGGTTAAACGTCGGTTTTTTTAGTCACATCAAGAGTAACAAAGCCATCTGTATAAACCAAACGCTGCTGTATAGGCTTC
This sequence comes from Heligmosomoides polygyrus polygyrus, assembly GCA_947396885.1. Classification (NCBI taxonomy): domain Eukaryota; kingdom Metazoa; phylum Nematoda; class Chromadorea; order Rhabditida; family Heligmosomidae; genus Heligmosomoides; species Heligmosomoides polygyrus. The sequence goes on from OX377201.1 coordinate 82,276,292, forward strand.
TGGTGATTAGTCATCCAGTTGACGATTTAAGGTTTTAAGGCTTACGGCGTAGTCAAACATAATATGAATTCAGGGAACACCGGAGGCTCGAGGTGCTGCTTCAAATCAGCGCAAAACCGAACCCAAGTCCGTGCAAGTGTCGTCTGCTAGTGAAACGTTATTAGTGGGATTAGACAGATTGATGGGACCAGTTTAGCACTTTGTATGAGTTGCAGTGCGTCTACCGGCTTAACAACATAGGTGATCTATGTCACAATACTGAGTTACTTCACTGGTTGGCAATATTTTTTCCATTTATTTGTTGATGGCGGCGATTTGTTTTGCTCGACTAAAATTGTCCGGCGAACAAAACAGTCAGTTCCCCGTAGCCGCTCGATGTGCAAGGCCCATTGAAAGAGCTGAGCAAATCCGACAGCAAGGCTGCTACTCTTATCATGCACATTCACCATCGCCCACTACATTCCCACGCGTAGCCAACCAGGCTTTCTTAGGCAAATGCCGTCGCAGGCCTGAGCAAATGCGTATTGAGCGCCTGCAAAAGACGAATGTTGCAATTATTTTGCAACAAAATGTTTCGTGTAACTGGAGTGATAGGCTGACGCGTGCACTCCGGTACGAGAGTCTTCGTTCCGGACCTGCTTAAAGCAACCAAGTGTTTCACATCTCATGGTCTACGAATTGGAGCCATCACTATGGAAGGCTAAAACACTGAATTGTCCATGGGCTGATCATCAAAAATCACTTTAGAGGCCCAATTCGGGACTAATTCGCTAGCACAACATCCTGTAGGATTACGGAATGCGTGGCGCATTCCACAATGGGATTGACTAGTGCCGTCCTTTAATCTTGTCCTTTACCTGAAGCTCATGTTTTTCGTAAGGAATCTAAGAATTTTACGTGTATTTTCATGTTTTCACATCATAAATAATAGTGGTAGAAGGCGTTTCCAGAAATTTCAATTAAAACCCAATTGTTTTACTTATCTACTTATGCCTACCAGAAGGTGGTTAGCTGATTTTTAATCATATTGCCTACATTGAGGTGCTGAGCCATAACTCTTGGATCAGATTTTCCTTAGCATTTCATACGACAGAGCAAAGGACGTTAGTTTTGGAGTGGACTTGCTTTACCCCGTGCTTGTATTTGGTGTCTAACCGTAAGAGACCTGTGAGATTCCGAGAAAGTAAAGTGTATTCCAAGGCTAGAACAATAAAAGGAAGAAAGAAACAACGGAAATTCATTAAATCCATGAGAGAGGTCGTCAATCGGTGATGAGTGATGGTCTTTGGTGCGAAAGGCATCCCTGGGGAATCAGCGTTCCATTAGTCAATCCTTAGAAAGTAGCAGAATCCAATTAAAATATGAGAATGCCCTTTCAAATATGTCTTGCCCAAAGGATCGAAGAATTTAAAAAAGAAATTAAAAGAACGAACGGTGGGACCGAAGGAATTCCCTAGCCAGCATACGACGGCGAAAGGAAGATAAGAGCCGGCGAGGGACGGAGCGAGCGAGCGAACGAACGGAGGACGAAAGCGACTACCGTAGGCAGATGATGGTGGCTGACCTGAAACCTTCCGAGACGTGGGCTGGCGATCTCGACGACGAATCCCGAGTGTTGCTGGCCCATCAGCGGCACGAGGGTTACTCAGCTCCTTCTCCGAAGCGGCTCTACTCTATCGATTCTGAACGTGGGATACACTGGCGAGAGACGGACGCACCGCACAGACACAGAGTCCGCTCTCCCCGAGGCTCCACCCCGAGCCATCGAAGATGAAAATGACGGGGCGTGACCGCGGTGGCTCGCGCTCGGCCGACGGGGCGATTTGTCGACGACGACGGCGACGGCGGCGAGGATGTGCGTGGGACTTCAGGGCACTGTCCCACCGGCCACGGCTCCTCTGATCGATCCGAAGAGCGTGTCATGAATACTAAGTCTGGAAACGCCGTCAGCGTCGGAAATCCGCCGGAAATTTGCATTCTAAGGATCGTTGAGAATTCAATTTCGAGGTGAGAACGAGCCCGCGGATGGGTGTTGACTCACCTCATTCAGGCTGTGTCCAGGCAACGAATGCTGACAGTAAAATTTGGGGTGACCTAGACAGGTTCTGTCAGTTTCGAGCGGCGGGGGATTCGGCGGATAATTGGAGAGGATGCTAAAGTGCCGAACGCAGAGTACCACGTCGACGAGAAAATGATCGGACAAGGTTGAAGAGCTTCGAGACCTAGACTACCCAATATGGACGAAAGGTTGAATTTCGATTCTGAATACTGGTCACCAAAGCTCTCAGCATCGCATACACTTTCTTTGAATACTGAAAACAGGGAATACCAAAGCCCTTCTCCGCGCCTATATTACATATGTATGTACGTTGGATCGGTCCTAGATCTGTCGGAGGGGGTCATGTAGTGATTCGCGTGTCGATCCGCGGGAGCTTCTAGTGCTATTCCATTATGAGAGGGCTTTTATATAAGTTCAGGAACGTCGTTATGCAGCATGGGGTGACAAGCGCAATTGACACCTTATTATTGCCCCTACCGACTGCTGTGGATCCCATACGTTTTATGTTGTTTTCAAGTGCAACGCTACAGTGTTCATTTCTTGAAGGCAAAAAAAAAAGAACAAGGATTGGAAGGAGGGCAAAGCAATTTCTATCTCGAGCTAATGATGTGACGTCCTGGGGTAAATTGACCTTATACCAGTCGTTCAGCGGCCTAGCAGCCGCCGACGACTGGTTGGAGGCTTCGCCCCCAAACCCGAAAAGAGAACGCTCCGACTATCTCCTTTTCCCAATTTTTATACCTTCATACTTTCATTGCGATAAAGAACTGGTTTTACTATATAGAGTACAGCCGCCGAGCGGCCTGTCGGCCACACTGTCGGCTTCTCGACAACTTCGCCGTAGTAATAACTTTTCATCATCAATTTTAGCTTCAACCTTTGTAATGATTTCCGCAGGAAGAACATCTTAACTGCGTCGATTGCGACAAGTTAGAAAGAAACAGAAAAAACGAATGACATCCATTTGATCAATGTCGATTGATGGTGATCGATACTTCAAAAACAAACTTCAGATTCGTGTTCAGCGACCTAGATTACCCCGAGGGCTGAAGTTTCGTACCGCTTGAACGACATCCAGAAAAGCCGATAATATCGACCGATATCGATTACCTCCAAAGCTGGGAACGCCTCTCGTCGATGATCATCTAAATGCCCAGGCACGGTTGTTGCCGACGTGTTCGGCACGTCTGCGGCTCGCCATACACGGTTGCCGACGTGTTCGGTGCGTCTTCTGAATCCATACGCACGTTGGATGACGTCTTCAACATGTCTTCTGAATCCCCATGCACCGCACTTGGCCCATATTCATACACGAGCACCAGAAGTAGAGGGTTAACGCTTGAACGCTCTCCAACAAAAAGCCAAATCAGCTAAAAAAATCGTTTCAGATAGCATTAAAAGTATTTAAGCTATGCAGTCCAATTTTCGAACAACGTCTGGCTTTCGACCTCCTTGGTCGATGCATTCCACCTTTCTATTTTTATTTACTTATTCGAGGCATTCGTGGACATTTGTCTAACATACAGATTGTAAGCCAACATAAAAAATAAAGAGACAACGTAAAACGGGGTGAATGCAATCATCAGCCATGTAAGTAATTATTGCAAACAACACGTTTTGCAGCACACTTTAATATTTCACATCCGACAAATCTTCTACAGGCCTGAGCATAGAGTGTCGCTAGATCTTCATAATCGCCCAGCAGCAGGTTGAATTCTTTGAGAAATCGGATTTCGACTCGGTACATGTCGCGTAGGTGAGCAGCATTGGTAGGTGGGAGCGCACCAGCCAATGATAACCAAACAGAGCACAGACCGAACACATGCCAGACCATCAGGGTGCCAAATGTACATGCTCCCTCTAAATGGCACGCCTATTCAATGCGGTCTAATTGCTGTAGGCGTTCCCACCTACCAATGCTGCTCACCTACGCGACATATACCTTAAGTGGTTCGTTGCTTTTCACGTCGACATCATAATACGTCACCTGATTGTGTTGCTGAGCACGCTCGCCATTCTACGTTAATGCCTAGACCTTAGAAACACAGCAAACATTCTGCTGTCAATGGATAGTCAGGCACATACGTTCTTTTCCAAGAGATTTATACAATATCAAGAACAAGGTTGACCTCTATCGATGACGAGGAATATGGAGCCATGTTAAGACTAATCAAATACCACCCTACCAGAGCTGTTGATGGGAAGCTGAAACAATGACCGCTTTCCAGTGTTCCTTTCTTCAAGAGTTTATCCGTCGGTTAAAGGTTTTTTTCAGGCGCTCTGTAGCAGCGGCTCCTTCAGAAAGTATGATTTTTAAAAAGTTATCGTAACAAGACATCCTGTAACAACATACAGCCTCCACATCAACCGCTCCAGGCTTAAGCAAATGTGTTTAAGCATTGTTTCATTTTTCACTCTGCTTCATTTCGTAGGATGTGCCAAAGGATTTCGTCAACATTTGAATGAACAGAAAATTCTTGTTCCCCAGGGTACAACAAAGTTCTATTTTTTATTCTTTGTTTTCATATTTTAGAGAGCAAAATAATGAAACTGGACGCGCCAGGCGGGGATTGCATCTTTGCATCACTGAGAAGAAATGGTTGTTATTAATGAGGCTGAGCTGCAAGGGAGTGAGCCAGGAAAAGGTAGGACAGCAAACCCGTGAGCAACCAGTTCCCATAAAATGTAAAACGTTTCATATTAACCTGCCATGAAAGTTGAAATGCACCAAGATACAAGATTTCAGCGCTCAGTCTTTGCCTAATCTTTATTTTGACCAACAATTATGGTTATCTGAATTAGAACACAAAACGATGAGCCAGTGCCCTGAGGTCAACCTGAAAACTGGGTCGCATTTCTAAATATGATCGAGAATTAGTACTTGATTATTCGAGATTACATACGTGCAAAACTTGAAGTCGATGATAGAGATCAAGCGATGCTTAATATAAAGGATTAGAAAAATAAAGCGCATACGTATTGGTGGTATTAGGTTGTCCGGAAATGAATGCAGGTTTTTGACCTCCAACATTGGAGCGGGATTTTTGACAAAACTTTACCTTGCAGTGGTGCATAATTCCACACTGCTCCAAAGCTGGTTTTGTGCGCTTTCTCATTGTGCTACCCCTTTTTAATATAATACTATATATAATTTGCTTAATCCGTCGGTCACGTTGTCAGTCACGGGGAGGGGGACTGAAGCCAAGATATGCCTAGGACAGTGCGGCGTATGCCAGCCGGGTTTTCTTTCAGCTTAACAATGGGCGATTGCCAGCGAACTGAAAACCGGGGCGGCGGATCACCCAAGTTTACGATGTATTCAGCGAACAACGCGTCAGGGTAAGGCCTCTGTTATACTCCCGCGGTAGCATCCGTAAAGGCCCATGCACACTACTGCGACAGCACGGCGTGGCCATGATGAAGTATAGGGCCGCGACGACCGCGGCGCGACACTGCGACACGTGCCGCAAGGAGGGGGCATGCACACTCTTGAGCCTATGTCATACCACCGCTCACCCCGAGCGACGCGTAATCATATGCTCCCATATCGATCGGGCGGCGCGATGGAATCGATATGGGTGCATATCATTAGGCGTCGCTCTGGCTGAGCGATGGTATGACATAGGCCTTGCGGATGTCGCGGCGGCTATTGCAGGCGACGCCGCGCTGAGTGCCGCTGGCTGGAATGGTTCAAATCATTCCTGGCGGCGCGACATGCACTGGGACGTCGGTCCTGTTGCCTGTAACGATGCTCTAACGCGACCGCGCCGCGACCGCGGGATTTCGCGGAGATAGCCGTCGCCCCACTTGTCGCGCCGCGGTGTCGCAGAAGTGTGCATGGGCCTTAAGGCCTCTGTTATGTCCGAGGACGTTCCGCGGATGCTACCGCGGGACTATAACAGAGGCCTAAGAATGAACACGTCGGCGACCGTGCATGGCGAGCCGCAGATGTGCCGAACACGTCGGCAACCGCGCATGGCGAGCCGCAGACGTGAGGAACACGTCGGCGACCGTGCATGACGAGCCGCAGACGTGCCGAACACGTCGGCAACCGTGCATGGCGAGCCGTAGACGTGCCGAACACGTCGGCGGTACAAAACTTCAGCCCTGGGGGTAATCGAGGTCGCTGAACACGAATCTGAAGTCGACCAATCGATATCGATCGATATTATCGATTTTTTGAGGATCACGTTGAGGAAGATCAGCCGATCCATCTCGATTAACATAATGGTCAGAAGGCCTAGGGAAGAATAGGAAACCCGTAGCGGCCATGGCGTCCTATTCTCGGGGTTTGGTGGCGAAGCCCCCAACCAGTCGTAGGCGGCCGCTAGGCCGCCGAACGACTGGTAGAGTAATACATTGCAGATTCTGCAGGCTATAAATGGGCGTGTTAAAGCAAAGGTTTCGGCACTTTTACTTCTATAAGTTCAAGCTCGTTCGTACTGCAGCGGAAGCAACTCGGAACATCAACCAAGAATGGGGCCAAGGAAATGTTAACGAATCCACGGTGATGCGCTGGTTTCAAAAACTTCGTTGAGGTAAGCTCGATCTTGAGGATGAGGCTGGTCGCGGACGTCGCTCTGGTATTGACGACAACGAGTTGAAGACCTTGATGGGAGCAAATACAAGTGTGACCGTTCGAGAACTTGCGAAAGAACTCTTCGTAAGCAAATCAAGTGTTTGAGTACATCTGCGGAAAATTGGAAAGATCAAGAAGTTAGATAAATAGACACCAGACGAGTTGAGCTACCGTTAAAAAGATCGTGGGGTCGAAGCGTCGTTAGCGTCGCAACACGAACGATCCATTTCTCGTCCTATCGCAACTTGCAACGAGAGGTGAATCCTCTACGATAATCGGCGACGATCGGTTCAGTGGTTCCACCGCGATGAAGCTCCGCAGCTGCAGCGAAATTGCACCAGAAGAAGATCATGATAACCGCTTGGTGGTCTGCTTCTGGATCAATTCACCAAAGTTTCTTGAATTCGGGCGAAACAATGACGGCAGAAAACAACGCCCAACAAATCGACGAAATGCACAAAAAATTCCGACTTATGCTCCCGAATAGAAAAGACCGGTCCTTCTCCACGACAACGCGCGGCCACATGTTACGCATCCGAGGCTGTAGAAGTTGAACGAGTTGGGCCACGAAACTCTACCACATCCTCCATATTCACCGGCCTTTCGCCAACCGACTACGAATTCTTCAAGCATCTGGATAACTACTTGAGCTAGAAATGCTTCAATAAATGAGCACCGATGGTAACTGCCTTCGACGAAATCATCCGCTCCACAACTCCGGACTTCTAGGCAACAGAGATAAGTAAGTAAGTATCTCGTTGGCGAAGATGTGTGCACTCGAATGGTTCTTACGTTGATTAATAGAAACGTGTTTGAGCTGAGATTTGTCGTTTTAAAGTTTGAGGTCCAAAACCTGCAATAATTTCCGGACAACCTAATAAATTCCCCACCTTTCATGCAAACTGCCTTTGCACAACCAATCAAGTAAACATCACGACAGACTGCGTGCAACCTAACGGAGTCCCAGCAGCAAGCCCAAGATTGTCATGTTCTTGCTCTTCAAGGTAAGGCTGTGAAGCTTCGCTATAGCTAAGGAGTGAGCGGCAAAGGTTTTTATAAGCACTTCGACCGTGTTTCAGTGTTCTGGGACACCTCGCTCAATCACTATTTCGCGCCACTCTAGCAAATCATGTTGTATTTCTTCGTATGTTTTATTTCTGTTTTTCAACGATTCTCAATGTTCTTATGATCTGGATAAGCTCTTAGACGGATCTGCTGCGGTTACTGATTGGATTGCTGGTTTGTTATCAAAATGATTCTTACCGGGTTTCTTCAGAAGTTATTTGAAGTGACAGAATGATTCTGATGGAATTGATGTGTTACAAAGGACGATCTCATGAGAAATGTCTGGAATACCACGCTGTACAGAATTACCAGCGCTGCGTGTAGCCAGAATTTCCTATGCTTTTGAAGACGTGGCACTTCATTCATTTATTAGGTCGATCGAAAAGACTTGCAACACTAGCACAGCAATATTACAATACAATACAATATGCAAAAGCTCAGTCCACGATATTTCTCACCCAAGTCTAAGATCCAGCCCCATCTTTGAGCAGCCTTTCAATTCCTTCCCGCCAGAATTCCGATTGCTGTGAGAAAAAGAATTCAGAAGCCTCCATCATCGAACTCTCTACCTCGAAGATGCTGCTTCAGAGCTCTGAACAGGTGGTAGTCAGAAGTATCGTTGTCGTGCAGCATGTAGACATTTTCCAGTTCTGGACGTGTTTGGCGCATGGCGTCGACCAAGCTTTGGAGCACGGTGGCGTAGACAGATGGTGGGACTGTGGTCTCACTATCCAGCAACACCCGGTAAAGCATGCCTTCTGAGTCCCACCAGCAACACAGAAGAACCTTCTTTTCGTGGTGACCACGTTTCGGTTGTCTTGGAGCTGGTTCTCCGCGAGGGAGTCATTGGCTCTTGCGGGTGTGGCTAACATAAAGAACCCAGCTTTCATCACCAGTTACATGTTCTTCAGAAAGTCCTTTCTGTGCGGGCGAAGTAGCAGCGACTCAGCAACACTGATTTGGCATGCCTTTTCGGTGTCTCGCAGCTCATATAATGCCCAAGACAACAAAACTTTGCGGTACCCAAGGATCTCCAGCTGCCTCACGGTGGTGCTTTGCGTACATCCAAGTGTCGCCGCCAATTCGCGAGTGGTTGAATTGGGCTTCACCTTGAAGGCTTCGCGCAGCTGTCTTCCAACAGAGGGGCGTCTGAAACGAGGTCGACCTTCGAGAGAGATATCTCCAGCCTTGAAGCACTGATACCATCGGGTCACTGTGGAATAGTGAATGACTTCCTCCTTGAATGCAGCGCAGATGTTGGAGGCTTCAGTCCTTGCGGAATACCCTCGCAGAGTTTCGTAGTAGACGGACGATAGGTTGTAGGATGCTGCTTATCGTTGACATTGTTGCTGTATTCCTACTCGACGAGGCCTTATATAGTAATCTTGAGGAAGCTTCGAGAATGTGCTGTGACGTCACCACACAAGATCAATACTGTAAGAGCTTTAACAAATCTAACAGGCAGTAGCGTAAAGTGTTGCAAGATTTTTCGATCACCCAATATTTACTGTGTTTAGTTCATCGCATTGGCACAAATAATCATCTACGTGTTTTTGCAAACAAATAGATCAATGCTTTTGAAAGTCGATCCATTTTTTGATGGTATCGTTTGTTCTTATCAGTTTGCATCACCTGCATTGTCGATTCAATGCTAGCAATGGCTAGCAAATATACCGTTCTCACCTCAAATTGGGCACCTTTCAAATCAAACTGGACACTCCTCTAAACAAACTTGACGTTTCTGAAATCAAAGTGAACGTCTTCCAAATCGAAACGAGCTTCTCTCAGAATAAAATACGTACTCTTCAAGATGGTAAGAATACGTTTTTAATAAGGGAAAATTATTGTAACTTTCCTTGAAATTTTTCTTCTGCTGTACGAGCCTGCTACAATGAGTATAATAATTTTGCAAAATTTCTACTTAGAGAATAATAAATTAATTTTTTTTCACAGCACAACAAAGCAAAAAATATAGCGCCTTAAAAGACGAGATCATACCATGCCCTCGAAAAGCTAGTTGATTAATAGTGTAGACCCTGCTTACATAAGCATCAAAGTGGGAATATCTGTATTTTTTACAGCTGTTTTTGTTATATCGTTTACAGGTGTATGCCTCTATGCATATAGAAATGCTGCTAATAAAAATTGCGACATCTTCAACGAAGGCATGGCAAAACCTTTTTTCGGAACTAAAAAATGGCCGCCCTCCTGATCAAACTTTAAAACTTTATTTTCATTTAAAAATAAGAGTTTTATAAAATTTTAAACAACGTAATCACTTATAGGGTAGGCGTTAAAACGTCAAAGAAATTATGCAAAAATTTTTCTTGCACAAAAAATTATTCTAACATTTTGGAGAGTTTCTAGTTTAATGAAAATAGAGCTCGGTTTAATTTCGAAGATGATCAGCTTAATTTTAAAAGCGCTAGGCTAGTTTAGAAGAGTGTCCATTTTGATTTGAGAAGTAAATGGTATATAAAATCCAATTCCGCTGCTCGTTCTGCTGCGCAGAGCTCCTCTATGATGCATAGTGCATCCAGCTGCAAGTCTACCGTACACTTTTCTCTTCGATCTGCCGGAGGCGTAAAATTTAATCTTCTCCATCGCTGCTTCGAAGTCGGCCAGAGTCCCTCAATTGCTATCAACCGCACGTTGAAATATGTCTGCACATCTCGTCCACCGACATTTGGGTGTTCAACACATGTCATGTCTAAGGCACGCCAGCCACAGAGAGTTGAAATGGAGTCTTTGTCATTTGACTTGATAAGAGGAACTCACTTAAAAAGCAAACGGAAGGTGACCGAGCGCGACCACTCATTGTGTACACTGGTGTAATTCTCCAGGTGGATACTGCGTGACCGCGTGGAGCTCAAAGGAGGATGAGTTTGCTGTAGTGCTCAACCGATTCCGGTTCTTCGTTCGGGCTTCTCGCCCAGGGCAGCCTACACTCCCAACCGTCCGGGATCAACGAATCGGTACTAGAGCTGTCTCTGAAGGATGAAGCACTGACTTCCTCATCGGCACCGCAATTCCCTGTATAGGCCAAATTCGCATTCAAATTGCGTCCACGTCATCCCGAAGAAGGTTTGAGCAAGGCCATCATCCGTTTATCCTACAAGGTGTGACCTCGTTTCAAGAAGAGACATAAGCTATAGAACAGCGCGTCCTCTGTGTGGTTGAAAGGCGCCGTTGCAACAACTCTACTTGATACCCCTTTTAGGCTCTGAAGGAGGTGATACTGGCAGAACGTTGACATATAAGTGTCTTGTATACCCTCATGTGGTGCTCATTATCAGATTACGTACCGCTGCAACAGCCTCTATGAAGCTGTCGTAATATCCTTCCTTCTTTCTCTCCATCTATTTATTTGTGTTCTATAGCCAAAAAAAAAACAATTTAACAGCATTTTCATTTTATTTTATTTTATTCTTCGCACATAATGTGTGCCACAAATAACAAACGAAACAAGATTACGCCAGAAGATCATAAATATGAATATAATAAATATAAGTATTTTTCAATTCTTTTGCAAATAATGTGGAAATTGCACTTTGAATTTTGATAAATTGAGATCGTAGCAAGTTCGTAGCCAACAAATGGAAAGAGATGTGTTATGGGCGAGTTGTGATAGTGGTAATTTAAAGAGGAAGAGGTAGCTGAAGATTACTATGTAAAAAATAAGAATTAATAAAAATTACTGTTTGTGAAAAGCAAAGTTGAAACGATGCGAGGAGGCTTCGCAATGAAAAGTATGCGTAAAAATTATTCTATTTATTTGTTTATATATTGTATTCAGAGGTGCGGTGTATAATCGAAGGAAACAAACTTATAACAGTAATATAAATAGAATTTTTATCGATCCTATTCGTCCAATTTGAAAACGAATGTTCAGTTGAAAGAAAAAATCGTAGAAGTTTGAGGGGATAAAAAGAAGAAGCGAGGTGAATACAAAAACAATTATTTTGCATGTATGGTTGATATACTATACTTCTGTGCACATACTAAAAGTCTCTTCAGATTGGGAAGCGCCTATTGAACTCGCTAATCAAAACATCACAGCTATTGATGACCGTTCGTGAAGATAAACTGTATCTTACCAACGCTCTTGAAGAATACAGCAATGGGAAAATTCTAGACAGCTGTAAGAGTTCGATGCCTTTGCCATAACTAAGCCTGCGAAGAATTATTGAATTATCGAACCAGGAAGGACTTCTTTAATCGAACTCCAGTCGTTTTTCATAACAAACGCAGGACTCTAAATTTTACCTCGAAAGAGGTAAACGTTTCAGAGAGATTTGGCCTTCATCGAGTGGCTTCCACTCTCTCCCATCTAGCCATTTTGTAAGCAAAAACCTTGACAGGTCATTGACATCGAAGCATATATCAATCATTTTAGGTCATCAATAGCTGTGATGTTTTGATTAATGAGTTCAATAGGCGCTTCCCAATCTGAAGAGACTTTTAGTATGACCGATGGCATGTGCGAAATTATATATGCAGTCATAACTCTTGCATTCTGATCAATTCCTGTGATAAAAAATTCATTGCGCCCGTAAACTATGAATTTTCATTCCTGAGCCGTCTTCTGAGAATGGAAGCGAACAATTTCGGCGCAAAAACGATTTCCTAAGATTTCTGAACATTTTCAATGCAACGCGAGACGGAACTGCGGTGAAGAAGGGAGAGAAGTGGAAAACAGAAACTGGCCTGACAGGTTTGTCGGTAGTTACATATCCTACTGACATCGTTGAGTTTCAAAATCTATTTAGTTTCTTACTGTTTATTCTTCTCCTAGATTCGGAAGTAGTAGTGGAGAAGCGGTGTATTCTATTATATTCCGAAGTAGTGGTGTGATGTATTCTATTCTACGAGATTGAGGGGGCAGATTCATCATTTCGCAATGGTGATGACGTTTGCAGAGTTTTCGAATGTGAAGGTTCCCCAAGGCATATGGGCAGTAGGAAAGGTGAAATCGAATAGGTGGGCACGGAGCCGGACGTTCCTACCCTTCTTCACTACTTCTTCGATGCTTTTGAAAGCTCCCAAAGCCGCTCTTCTCCTCCTGCCGGCTCATGCGCTAGGTCGTTGGCCATGCCAACTTCGGGATCCAGATACACGCTGCTGGAGCATTCGGAGATGTTCGGTCCTTTGAGCGACAATGGGACATCAGAAACTTGTCCGTTCCTCCTTCGTAAGATTCAACTGCAGTCAACGTTCCCTTATACACGGTTGACGTCGGCCAGCATTCGCTCCGCATGGCTAATGCTAGGTCCAGATGTACTGAGTGGGGCGCTGTCTCACCAGGGCTTCAGTGACCTGACCGCTTCAGTTTCGACGGAGCCGAGTGCCTTCTTCAGGTCGATGAACATAAGGCAGAGCGGCAGGCTGTACTCTCTCGATACTTCGATGAGCTTCGTAACGGTGTATATATGGTCGATCGTGCTGAATCCTCTCCGAAATCCTGCTTGTTCGCATGGCTGTCCTTCGTCCAGCGTTCTGCTGATCCTATTCAGGATGACTCGAGTGAACAACTTGTAGACTACGGACAGCAGACAGATCGGGCGATAGTTGCCAACGCCGCGCATGACCTCATTATACAGCAAAACGTTGAGTTTCGATAGGAAGCGTGTGAAGAGCCGCGCCAGTGTGTTAATGAGTACTGAAAAGAAGCTCTACAGGTGTTCTGTTATGATCCCATAGTTTCCAAGTGCAGAACGATACCTCACCAGCGTGATTTCTGATCTGCTGTCTTCTCATTCTCCTTCCGAGCAATCTGGGTCTTTCGGTACTAGACGATTATGATCAAGAAGAACTTTCAAACCGAGCACATTGGGAGCACTACGATATCGCTGCGTTTTCTTGACCTCACCCTTCCTACAAAAATCAGCTGACACAGCAGACCGTAACTCATTTAGGCGGCGCTTTAAGCACTGCCTTTAAAAAAGAAATTCACATCGTTCAATAGGTATAATGGGCGTGTAGGTATGAGATGTATAGATGTTCGGGTGGAGGACAGTGTTATTCATTTTCCGATTCGCGTACTAGAGGTGCTCTACTAGAGATCATGTTAACCCGCCCAAAAACGGGTCCATATGCGAACACTCTATCATATAGAGCAGGTAATGTATACCTAAAGCTTACCAAAAACGTGCCAAGAATTTTATCAGTGAAACAGTTTAAACGGCTTGCTAGCAGAACATTACTGAGGATATGATTTCTCTTGAGAGAAATCAACAAGTGATACAGATTACTAGTTCTATAGTCGGTCACTTTTGTTTGATTTCTAGAGCTACATGTTGTGTTGAATTACACGAATGCAGTGTGTTTCTTCTAATGTTTGCCTACCGCAAATATTTATAATAAATAAACAACCACTTGTACGGGACGCCGTGGAGGCAATTTTAGTGCGTATTTGGCCTACACAATGACTTGCGAAGCCGGCCAATGGACAAGTCAGTATTTTGTCTTTCCCAAGGAATTTGCCTGTCTAAAGGGTGGGAGGCTTGGTTGCCCGGGTAGGAAATCGGAACTGGAAACATGGAAATAGGTGCGATGGACAGCCGGCGCCTGCTCCAACTGTGCTGTCAAGCGTCCAGGAAGAGAGGTAATTGCACAAATTACAGGGTGTATGCACTAATATTTCAGTCAGCGGTTGCGACATCAGATTTTACCTCCGCACTGGATAGTCATTGATGCTTATTTATCAGCATATAGGTGTAGTAAAGAGCGGAGCAGGAGGCATCGATCGTCGCGTGCTTGGTCGCCCAGGCTGCAAATCGAATCGACTTCTGATTCCTTCTGTACCCAGGCCGACCAGGCCTTGCACCCACCATGCGACTTGCTTCGTATCTTAGTTCTTTCGGAAAAAGTATTGACTCTAGACAGACTGCTGCAACTCATTGCTCGCATAGGTCAAATATGCAATCGAACGCCAACGATATAGAAGTAGTTTGTATGGCGTATGCCACAAAAGGAGCGCTTGATCTTCATTCTTTTGCCCATGACATGGAAGGACAAACGATGAAAATTGCCATGTGGTCGACATCTGAGGAATGTATTCGTCATTGAGGTCAATGACCTGGCTGCCATCGATCTGCCAACTTGCTGATCCCATTCCTTCAGAACTGCTTAGGGCTGGTGCTGATCCACTGCTCGTTATGGTTGCCGAGGTCTGCTTGGGTCATTGTGTCCCTTCCGACCATGAAGTCCTGCAGGCTCAAGAAGTAGTGGTAGTCGCATGGAGAGATGTCCGGCGAATAGTGGGTGAGGCATGTGAACGTAGCCCAGCCGAGCAAGCTTATCCGTGGTCAATTTTGCCTGATGGGGTGTGACGTTGTCGAAGACGAGGACCTTCTTGAAGCGCTGAGACCGAATAAGTGCGAGTCGCCGGTCCATCTCTTCCAGACTCAAAATCTCAGAAGGAGCTTCTCGCAGTGAACATCCCGCCGAACGAAGGTCGAATGCAGGTCACCAGGCCTCACCCAGACTCGCAGCTTGGCAGGGTTAAGGTAGAAGGCGTACTTCTTATCTTGCGTGACTATTAAGTCCAGGCTGCTCAGAGTTGGGAATTGGGCGCGACACAGGTCGACTCGTCAGACTGGGGTTTTGGCATGATTCTGGAAAGGGCGAAAGTCGCCACTTCTCAGGTGGCTTTCACTAAGTAGCAAACAAACATACAAGTACGAGAAGCACGAAACCGGACTCCAGTCACGACATTATGCCCATGGCATGGAGAGTCTCATTACTTTTGCCACCCCCCCCCCCCCCCCCCAGTACTTTTGCGGGAATTTGTAAAGGCACCTAGTCATGGACAACGCTCAATCAACAGATAAACCTGCGTTTTTTATTCCCAAAGTAGCCTAGTTGATATTGATGATTAAGATTTAAGTTAGCAGTGGTGCGAATTGTATTGGAGTAGCGCAAGCGGAAAAGGCCCCGTTTGTGGCGTGCACGCGATTCCAGGCTGCTGGTTTGGATTTCTCTCGGAGGGCAACCAAGCTTAAATCCCTCCAGGGTCGGTGAATTGGTTCCAGACTTGTACGGAAAGGACCAAACACTGACTTGCCAATCGGCTAGCCACCGCAAGCCACTATGAAGGCCGAATACGCATCCAAATTGCCTCCACGACAACCCGTAGAAGTAGAATGCGTGGCGCATCTCTAGAGGAATTGATCAACGCCATACTTTTTTTTTCATGGTTCGAATCGAATCTGAAACGAATTCCGTCTGCATCCGAGAACTGACGGGGGGTCACTTGACCACTATCATCGTATGGTCTATTAGACGGTTTGCATTGTTTCAGCTCTTTACCAGGCTTCTTTAAACTTGACTCAGTGTTACCAAACAAGGCCACGAAAGCGGGAGACCCTTCCGTTGCTACCACACAGCAAAAGAGCTTACTAGCCAAGCTGTCGTAGCATGCCCGTCGAGTTAGGCTTAGATGTGCGTGTGAATCCGATGTGGTCGTTCGCGCATACTGAGGGTGAAGAAAGTAGGTGTCGTGCTGCAGCAGGTTGTTACTACTTTGTTTGCCGCCACAGGAGCGCAAAACAACAAATCTGCCACCTGAACCGAGCGAAGGTCCACATCAAGCAGGTGGAATACTACGAAGAGCTGTCTTTGCGGGAATCACTTCGACACCAACCTCATTTTTAGCAAAAATTGAGTATTTTGTAAATCAGTCCACGTATAGCTGCGCTAGTTAAGAGTTCAAGAGGGTCAGGAAGCATTTTACTAGTTTCCCATGCTTTATCGTTATCTAGTTAGCGGATCCAGCAGTTACGTTTTTGCAGGAGGCGCTCTGCGGTCGTTATCTCGTTGACGGATCTAACCGGAGAGCGCGTATAAAAGGGACGGTGTATAAAAGACGGCGGGAAGAACGCTCGGCGCTTCAATCGGCTCTCTTCAGGCTTCGGCTCCAGTCTTCAGCCTTCGGCTTCGGCTACTGGTTCGGCTACGACTTCAAGTATCAATAGCTAACAAGAGGTCTCCACCAATAACCGCAAGAAACCTAGAGCGTTCAAGAGCAGTTTCTGTGAGTGTCGGTGTATACAAGATAAACAATATTAATACAACGATGTTTTGTTGCGATCAAAACTTCTAGCGCCAGGTGGGACTCGAACCCGCACCTCCCTCTGACCGGGCGGGAATGCTCTACGCCTTTACACCACCGGCGCCGTTTGACCGAACGCAACATCCAGGATACGGGTGACTGCTGATCGGTTCCACGAGGTGTGGATGTTGCGTTCGGTCAAACGGCGCCGGTGGTGTAAAGGCGTAGAGCATTCCCGCCCGGTCAGAGGGAGGTGCGGGTTCGAGTCCCGCCTGGCGCTAGAAGTTTTGATCGCAACAAAACATCGTTGTGACAGCTTACTACCTCGATACCAGCCACTTGAGGCTTAAGGAAACTGATTTGAAATATTAATACAGGTGTCTTGTCTGGCAAAGATACTTCACAGGAATTTACCCGCGTGGCAGCATAGGGCGACACAACGCTAAAGACAGCGACTACAACCGGTGCAAACTACTAAAACTGGTGCATCGGCAACCGAAGGATCCAGGTCGGTTTCAAGAACATTTAAGCAATAGCGGTTCATTTTGAGCTTTTGCTTACTCGAAAACAAGGAAACCGCACTTTACCTTTTTCTCTCTCTTCGCCCTTCTTTTTTATCGCTCTTTTTCTTAAGACGGTCTAATCAAGAGCGTCAGTAAGCCCTCAAGAACCATTATCTCTATAGACCTCAAGAAGTCCTCAAGAACTAGTGTATCCGATCAAGAAAGGCTCAATAACCATTCAATAACTGGTACACCCTACAAGTTAGCTCCCATTATCAAGATATTTACAATGTCATCGCAACCCAGAAACGGTTGTTGACCACCTTTACCAATAAACTCGAGCACAATGTAACGAGTTTAAGAAACGAGAAATTGCACGAGATCGTCATAGAGCCTCATCAACCTCAAGAGGCAAGGCAAGAGTCGATAAGCCGCTTAGAAGAAGGGGTCTCAGCAATAAGCTCTGCATCATCAAAGGTAGAAACAGTTCTAGCACAATATACTTCCATCCTAGACAAGATGGAGAGCAAGAGCACCAAGGAAACTGAAGATTATGAGAACTACGCCGCAAAAGCCGAGTCAGCGCTGTTCTCTGCCTTCGATCTATCCGTGCTCTTTGAAGCCCGGATCCGCGCACTCACCAGTAGCGCATCGAACATTCCATCGGTAGCTGCAATCAATAGCGCACCGACGATGAATCAGACGCAAGCAAAGCCGCTAGAACTGCCACCTTTGCCCATTCCGACGTTCGGAGGAAATCCATGGGAGTGGGACAACTTCTGGGAATTATTCCAAGTAATATCCATTCAAGGGAACTGCCTGAAATGGCCAAGTATAACTACCTATTAAATGCCTTAAAAGGTGAAGCCAGGGAATCCATCACGAAGTTCCAAGTAACTAAGGAAAACTATTCAAAAGCAATAAACTTCCTTCTCAATAAATACAATAATAAAGAGATACTAGTCAATCACTTGGTTGAGAGACTAGACTCTTGCTCACTCCGCAATCACTCAGTAAAGGACATTCGTTCTCTCCTGGAGCAGGTACAAGTAATCGTCACCCAGCTAAAGGAAAAAGGGGAAGAGATCAATAGCTCCTGGCTCATAAAGAAGGTTCTAGCAAAATTTCCAGATTTCGTGAAAAGGAAAGCAATAACTAAGAAGCAGAGCCAGCAACCCGATGTTCCCTTCGATATGGAAACACTCCTTATGTACATTATCGAAATCCTAAGCACGGAAGAAATGTTCGCACTCTTCTCAAATGAAGACAGCCGGACCTATCGAAAAGGCCCTATAGTGACAAAGCAGTCACAGGGTTGGCAACCAAGCTGCATGTATTGCCAGCAGGGTCACTCATCCAATAGATGTTTGAAGTACCCTACCGCTCAAGAACGATCACTATATCTCCGCAAGAACAGCTTGTGCCTCATATGCGCCTCTTCAGAGCATAATACGGCAAGCTGCAGGGGTCGGCCATGTTTCAGATGTAAAGGACTTCATCATACTTCCTGCTGTTTTAAGCAAGATGCAAATAAAAGGACGCCCCCACAGCGACAAGATTATGACTCTCCATCCGCAAGGGCAACAAGAACAAATGCGGATCAAGAGCAAGACAACGGAAGGGCACCACGCAGGGAAGCGACGAGAATTACCAAAACCACGCCTGCAAAAGTTCGTTTCCACGTCATTGTGACCAATGAAGAAAGTCTGGATCAAACAGGGGAGGAACCACAGCTGGTCCTCAGCTCTCATCTGTCAAATCGTCCGTCTCTCCCAACGGGAGAAGTTACAATTCTTGATCCAAGAACAAAGACTCTCTCCAATGTAGATGTTCTGCTAGACACTGGAGCGGAGGCATCCTTTGTGGATAGTGCGTTCGCCCAGAAGCTGGAATTACCAGTCCTAGAGGAAAATCAGATCATGCTGCGCACGTTCGGATCGAACGAATCTAAGGCGAAAAGGTGCAAGCTAGTCAGCATATATGTGTGGGACAACGACGGCATGCCGCACTCCTTGAAGTTGCTAACAAGCAACATTTTGACTAGTTCTTTCACTCCTCCAAGAATACCAAATAGTGACCACGACCTCATCCGGTCCCTAGACCTATCAATAACGTTCAGCAAGAACAAGGAAGTGATTAAACCAAAAATTCTATTGGGTTGCGACCAACTTTGGTCTTTCATCCGGAATGATGCCCCACTAATATCGCTTCCGTCTGGGTTACACTTACTACCCACAAAACTTGGTCACCTGGTATCGGGGAAGATCACGAACGCGGATCTGGAATCGCATCAAGTTAGTCAGATCAATCACGACGACGCACAGCATGGGGAAAAATGCTGGTCCATGGGTACGATTCAGATCAATACGGTTACTCCAGAGTCGGAAATCAGTTCGGAGGAGAGAGAACAATGGGAGAAATTCTGGACTCTGGAAACCGCGGGGACAGAGGAATTCACCGGTTCCGAGAAAGAAGCAAGAGAAGCCTTGGACAAGAAAGTTTGGCAAGAGTTCAAGGACTCGATACAAAAGAGAGAAGACGGATACTATGTTCGACTTCCTTGGAGAGATCATTATCCGACTTTGCCAGACAATCGAGCAATAGCATACAAACGTCTTGTAAGCGTTTGGAACTCTTTGAGTAAGGACGAGGAACTTCTCGATCAATACAATAACACCTTTCAAGATCAGCTGCGAAACAATATTATCGAGTACGTGGAAGAAACTACCCCAAGCCAAGGTGGACAAATTCACTACATTCCTCACCAGCCGGTCCTTACTCCTCATAAGACTACTACGAAGCTGCGCATCGTGTTCAATGCTTCCGCACATTACAAGGATAGTCCTTCTCTGAACGATGTGCTTTATAAAGGTCCAGTAATCCTCCCATCGCTACATGGAATTCTGCTACGTTTCAGGATAGGAAAGATCGCAATAACATCGGACGTAGAAAAGGCCTTTTTGCAAGTACGACTCCAAGAACAAGATCGAGACGCAACACGATGCCTTTGGCTAAGGGATCATAAGCTACCTCCAACTTCTAGCAATATCCAAGTGTTCCGATTTACAAGAGTAACCTTTGGCCTCAAGTCATCACCGTTTCTCTTCGCTGGCACCACTTTATACACTTGGAGAACTACGAGGAGGAATCCTCTATGGTGCAAGAAATAAAGCGTAACCTCTACGTCGACAATCTGCTGCAAACCGCGGACACCCTGGAGAAGGACAAACAACTGTACTACAGAAGTAAGCAAATATTCGAGGACCTCAAAATGAATCTTAGAGTTTTCCTCCAACAATAGTCATTTGATGGAGGTCGTGAAAGACCAGGACAAGAGCACCCAGCAATATCCGAAAGTACTAGGACTCACCTGGAATGTTCGCGGGGACACAGTGGACATGTCACTTCAACTTCCGAGAGCTCCAACAACTACCAAGAGATCCGCCACAAGTGCAATTGCTTCAATTTATGATCCCCTAGGATGGATGGTTCCGCTGCTCCATAATGTCAAGATCTTCCTACAACACCTTTGGCAGCAACAATATGATTGGGATACAATACTTCCCACAGAATTATAAGGCGAATGGAACCATCTTGTGGAACAGATTCAAGGATTCGCATTTAACATACCACGATTTTTGGCACCTAAAGGAGGTGACGGAATATTGATCACATTTGCCGACGCAATAGCAGCCTGTATGTACTTGTTTCATGAAGGGAGAGCCCAACTCGTCATGGCAAAATCAAAACTCCCACCACTTCAAGGTCAGTACACAATACCGAAAATGGAACTTAACGCCTTCACGTTGGGAACAAGACTAACCCACTCAGTGCTGTCCGAGTTGGAACCTGTG
The DNA here is from genome assembly GCA_947396885.1 of Heligmosomoides polygyrus polygyrus. NCBI lineage: Eukaryota > Metazoa > Nematoda > Chromadorea > Rhabditida > Heligmosomidae > Heligmosomoides > Heligmosomoides polygyrus. The sequence continues at coordinate 82,297,404 of OX377201.1, forward strand.
CTCAATATCCGAAGCATCTATCTCTTCTCGGACTCAGAGATCGTACTGAATTGGCTAAAACTTAAGCCAGAGAAGAAAGTAGGGCAATTCGTATACAATCGTTTAATCGAGATCAGCAATATCAGCAAGAACATGGAAAAAAGAGGTTGTTCAGTCAGATATGGCTACGTCGCTTCATGTGACAATCCTGCCGACTGCGGAACAAGAGGGCTGGCACTGTTTCAGTCAGTTTCCGTCTGACACTTGCCTCCCATTCTACTTTTACTGGATGTCATAAACAGAATTTATGAAGTATTAGGTCGTTATCTAAGTTCTGTCGTTTTTGACCTCTATCTTCAGATGTAAGTATCTCGGCTCAAACATGACGCTATTAGGCGAAATAAGAAAAGTTACATTCTACACATCTTTGCCAACGAGATACTTGTTTATCTATTCCAGTAGCATAGAACTCCGAAGATCTAGAAGCCATGAATTCTTCGAGAGCAGATTCGCTCTTTGAGCTCGCTGCCTGCAAGTATCATCAGCACTCCTTCTACGCAACAAACACGGCCCGTTTCTGGAGCGAATTGTGACTTGTGACAAAAAAATGAATTGTCTACGACAATCAACGACGAAGTGCTGAATGGTTAATATTGACGAAGCACTAAACACTGTCCAAAACCGAGTATGCACCAGGAAAAGGTGATGGTGACCGTTTGGTGGTGTGCCACCGGTTTAAACCACTGTAGCGTTCTCAAACCTGATGAAACAATCACGGCGGAAAAGTACTGTCAGAAGCTGGACGAGGTGCACAAGAAGCTCCAGCAAATCTACCCAGCGCTGATCTACAGAAGGGGACCGATACGTTTGCGCGACAACGCTAGGCTGCATGTATCGATGATCACCAGGCAGAAGCTCCATTTTTTGGGATACGAAACACTGGACCATCCACCGTATTCGCCCGACCTATCGTCTACAGACTACCAATTTTCAAACATCTCGACGGCTTCCTTCGCGGAAAATACTCCAGGAACCGACATGATGCAGAATATGCTCTCGAAGAATTCATCGCTTCTAGATCTCCGGAGTTCTACGCTACTAAAATAAATAAACTAGCATCTCATTGTCAAAGATGTGTAGATTATAATGTTTTTTACCCCGAGTAATAAAGTTATGCTTGCTAAGACATTTACATTTGAAGTTAGAGGTCATAAAACGACAGAACTTAGGTAACGACCTAATATTTAGCCTGCTGAGCGACTGAGCGACATGCGACGCCAGCTGATGTACAAGTCATTGTCTTATTCTATTCAAGGAAGTCTGGTACAAATTCGCCGAGGAACGAAAGGCCTGGGGGGGGTCGCAAACCAAGAACGCCGACTCGGGAGATTGTGGCAAGTGCGCCAGTCCCATTGCGCTACCTCGAGCCGATATCGCTAACGATGGAGTGCTAACATGTACCGTAAATCCAACGAGAAGTGTGTTTAGGGCTTTTCTTAAGCTTCCTAATCATCTGTGATGTCTTAAGCTTATTACGATATAAGAGGATAAAAGGAATAAAGGGCGGCGTAAATCAATCCGTTTGGGATGCGCTACGAACCCTACTTCTAAAGGATGTTGCGGAGCCTATTTAGATGCACATTTTGACTGCAAAACGACACGCGCTGACCACCAACCGATAAACAATTTAGTTCTTACACATTTGCTTAAGCATAGAGGTATTGTTGCGACAAAAATTTTTGCGCCAAGCGCGACTCGATCCCGCACCTTCTGGGGTCAGATTCATAAACGATTCACAGCCATTTAACGGAGAAAATACGCCCGAAATCCCTGATAGCGTGGCTTATCGCTCGTGAAATGTTCCACCACATCGCTTGATAAGCCGCGCTATCAGAGATTTCGGCTGTACTTTCTCCGTTAAATAGCTGTAAGTCGTTGACGAATCTTGCCCCTGCTTTTCGAACAGCGATGCTAATCTTTGCACCACCGCCGCTGTTTGTCTGTTTGAGTTTATTACGCACCAAAATGAGAACTTTAGCTGTTGTTTATGGACGTTCATGGACGAGACCCTAGTTCATGGATGCGCGACGAGTTGCACTTCGGTGTCACAGAGGAAACGAGAACGGGCGAGTGGAGTAAAAATGGAAACATGAAGAAGGTTAGCAAGAGGGCATATTAGAGAAGGAAGCTGGACTGAGAACAGAAACTGAAACTCGATGCAGGGTGCTGATCACTAATTTCGATGGGTATTCAAGTTTTATTGACTTGTACTCAATAACGGCGGACAAAACCAAGTACACTTTATAATTCATGTGAGACTAAATTCGCTCCCTAAAACGCTTCATTCAACAATTTTTCCGAAAGCAACTTATTTTGCACATGAATATTTCCCTCAAGTCAGCACTTCGTATCGCAAATCCTCTCATCTGTCAAAAAGACGACACAAAAGTACTTCCAACCTCCTCAAAACGAAGTGACAAAGAATATTATGAAAAATAACAATGTCTTACTATCATTGGCTCTGGTGCTTAACGACTGCCAAGAAGCCTTCCGAAAACTACACAACGCCGCAGAAGTAGCGAATTTCACGTTCCTCCCAAATGCAGTGAACAGATGTGCTACGTACTATCGGTCCGTACGTAGTTCTCAAGTGCAGAGGATGTTTGTGGCATGTTTTCCTTCTTTCTTCAAAATTGGGGTGACAAATTGTGCTTCTACCAATTCCTGGGGAGTTCGCTTCGCATCAGAGACTAATTGCAATGATAAGCTGATAGGCCTAAGATGACACATGCAGAATGTTTTATGGATGAGAAAGATGAGAAATCTTACGTTAGCGAGTACGACTTCGGCCATCTCAATAGTACATCATAGATTTGCGTAAGGAGGAATATAGACAGAGAAGTCATAGGAGAATCCATAGAAGCTACAAATTCACACATGCCAACGTCTTCGCTACAGATGAGCCTAGAAAATACACTTGCAAAAAGGTCTCCATATCAAAATCCGAAAGTGCAGTCGGGATTGAACCGGTCTGGGAACCGATGTACCGAGACCCCGTTAATCCAATCCATAACGCTTAAGGAGTCTGACTGCGCTTGTTCAAGCACACAACGAGCAAGAAGAGGAAGCGCGCGTGCAGGACGTACATAGTTCCCATGAATTCCTGCAGCGTGTCCGACTGTCGCTCTCGAACGAAGCGAGTGTAAATCTCGGACAGATATGCTCGGAATTCATCCACCACGCGTTCACAACCTTCAGCGGGGTAGAGGAACTGAGCGAAATACGGACGAATCACGTCATCTTCCATCACAGGCACTTCACTCGATCCGCACGCGGCTTGCAGGAGGACGAAATTCTGGGAGAGCTCGTCCAAATTCCTCTTCACGTCCCACATCAATCTCCAGATGTCTCTTCCTTGTTGATCCACAACGACGCGGAGCAATTCTATTGCATCATACGGTACCCCGGCTTCCTTGGGTCTCGGCTGATGAACACCGACCCCTTCAGAAACCTTTTCAGGCAGATCCGGCTCGTCACGTTTGTTGATCTCAACCGTCTGGATGTAGGGCTCGGGTACAACCACCGAGTAGTTGGCAAAACCACGGTAGTTCCTTGGAGGCATCGGCGGATTGCGTGCACCACCATGAAGTTGCTGACCTGAACACGGAATGAAGAAATAGTAGGTTCAAGGATTTTCCGGCAGTCACTGATTTAAATAATAGTTGTCTAGGTTTTTAACCCTCAGAAACTTCTCCCTCAACAAGAGCCAACGATATGACTATTGTTTGCCTTCTTCCTACAGGGAAGTGTCTCAGTATGTCTGAAGGGGAGAAATGGATAGTGCCGAGAGAATCTCCGCCCTTCATGTAGTAGAATAACATGTTTCGTTTTTGCTGAGTCCTTGAACCCAATGAGCTACGGGCCCTTGAAGTTTGGTACCAGAGATGAGCGGATTAAGTGCTATCCGTCATCCGTTATTCGGTTTCCGGAGGTTTTGGCCTCTCCGTTTTGTCGTTTGTTATCCGGTGGTTTCTGGGCAGGATAACGTACAGCAAATTAGCTGAATTATAGGTTTGGACGTGGTACAGGGTAGATTGTGTAGACGATCCTTGACGATCGTAAGAGTAGTCGTCAGAAACAGCAGAAGTGATTCAAATCCAGATGGGTTAGCTGGGTATTTTATCACCTAGGAACTGGTTACATAGCTTTAAAGATATCTCACTTCTATTCTTCCAGATGAACCATACATCTATGAGGCCTACCGAGCACAGCACTGCCCGGTTCATTTATCTCAAGTCATGTGCAGACCAAGAAGGCATATGACTGCTATTACTGATCGTTAGAAGTGGAAGTCCTGGTGCGACCAAGGAAGAATTTCCACCGCCGATCTTTGCGTCTCATGTGTCATTCCACGATTGCAATGAGTTCAATTTGATTGCATGCGGTGAAGGTATCCTTTCAGCCATATGGTGTTGAGAATTATCAACAAAAAAAAAATACCGCAGTGCAGCAATGAATACGAGCAAAACAGAAATCAACACAAAACAAAAAAGGTTGATTCGGATGTATAGCGGGAGGGAGTTTTCCATTAAATTTTTTTTTTGCGGCGCAACAAACTATCATCGCTGACGCTGCCGGACATGCAGATTCGTTCTAATTGTGAGTTTTCTAGCAGAATGTCTAGACTATATTTATGGCAAAAGAAGTGTATACGACGCCTCCCTCAAAAGAGTGTACATTACACAGGGAACCTCTCATTTGCAACGTTGACGACGAGAGCGATTTTCGCGTGTCTGGCCCAAGGTACGAAGCGCGCCGCGTGACACGACATACCGTGACCCAAACTTCACCTAAGGGCAAATTTAGGATGCCACATGATAATGTTCGTCTCAACAGTTGCGGTCAGTATCGATTGACGGTGATCGATACTACAAAAACGAACTTCAGATTCGTGTTGATCGACCTCAACTACCCCAGGGCTGAAGCTCCCAGGCAGAGAGAAAACGTCTGGGAATTTTTCGCTTTTTTTTGTGCTGTAATTCCCCCCCCCCCCCCGATTTCCCCCTATTTTATGACTAGTTTTTGCGGCGGCGCCGATCGATAGTATGACCCAGTGCCTAGCGCGTTATTATATAGTATATAATTATTCTTGAAGGGCTTATCGGAGTATGTCGAAGGAGCAATTCCAAACGGTATTTCATTTCAACTTCAAGTTGGAACGATTCGCAGCCAAGACAGCTCGACAAATCAATCAAGTGTGGGGGCCTAACAGTGCTGTAGAAAGCACTATGCGCCAGTGGTTCAGTACATTTCGGAGCGGAGGTTTCAGCCTCAAAGGTGACCCCGTAGCGGTCGACCTAGAGCAATCCTGGACGACGGCTTGAAAGAATTGGTGGAAGCTAAACAGGTCGCGGGATCGCGGAAGAGCTAGACGTCGGTAAAACTGCTGTTGCGGATGCTTTGAAACACCTTGGAAAGGTAAAGAAGCTCGAGAAATGGGTGCCCCACGAGTTTAGTGAGCGGCAAAAATTGTCACGTTCCGAGATTTGTTCTCCTCTACTTTTACGCAACAATGCTGGCCCGCTTTTGGGTCGAATCATCACTTGTGATGAAAAGTGGTTTCTGTATGATAATAGGAAACGTTCCGGAGAGTGGATCGACGCCGACGAACCCCCCAGGCATTTTCCAAAGGCGAACCTCCGCCAAAAAGGTAATGGCCACTGCGTGGTGTTCAGTGGCTGGGGTGATCCATGGTAACTTTTTGGCACCAGGCCAAACGATCACAGCAGAGTCCTACTATAAGGAAGCCCATGAAATGCATCGAAAATTGAATCAACTTCAGCCAGCATTTGTCAACAGAAGCGGTCCGATTCCTTGGCACGATAAACCACAACTTTCACAAATCATCATTCGAAAATTGAACGAATTAAGGGTTGAAGTTCTGTCTCACCCACCAAATTCTCCAGACCTCTCACCAAACCGACTTCCACCTTTTCAAGCACTTTCAGAACTATCTCGCTGGTAAAACCTTCACGAATCAGGACCAAGCCAAAACAGGTTTCGTGGATTTTGTCGAATCCCGACCGCCTAATTTCTCAGCTAGTGGAGTAAGCCGAAAGTGGAGCGTTGGCAAAGGTGTGCTGATTCGAATGGCTCTTATTTCGACTTAATCCGTTATGGTTTGTGAAAGTTATGGTAGTTCAAAGCGAAGCACTCAAAACGCTGAAAACTTTCCGGACAATCTAATATTTTAAGAGAAGAAATAATAAATTAAAATTTGCCTTAAATCACAATAAACAAACAAGCATATAGCGCATTGATGGATCAGGTCGCGCCATGCACTCAAAAATTTCGCCGGAACTTTTATTCCATTGATAGTGTGAACGCCACTTACATTATCCATCCAAGTGGGGATATTGTGTTCTTTACTGTGCTTCTTGTTGTATCGTTAACAAGTTCAAACTCCGTGCGGACAGAAATTCTACTATCGATCGAATCGAAATCACAAACTCATGGCGTAATCTTCTTTGACACTAAAAAATGGCCACCTTCCTGCTCTTTAGCACAAGTAGTTTTAATCCATTGTTTTTCCTAAGAAATAAAATTGTCACAAAATTTCGAGCAGTGGTTCACCTACTGGGTAGCTGAATTAAAAAGTCGGTGGTCCTCACACGACCATTGAGAGGGAAACCTGCCATAATCATCCAAAAGGACATCGACATCGTGTTCAGCACCCTGAATAACCTCTCTGGACGACGTTTGGATGGACCGGATATCGCTCTTAGTAAAACAATATACTGTCGCGCACCATTGAGCGACATTGTCGTCAACGTGTTAAAGGATGCGTCGTATACACTTCTTCTGTCCTTCTGTGGCCGGATTCAACAACGACTTATAGCAATTTAACGGAGAAAATGCAGCAGAAATTCCTGGTAGCGCGGCTTATTAAGCGAATATGTTGAGCGATATAGCAGCGCTATCATGAATTTTGGCTGTAATTTCTCTGTTAAATTGCTGTAAATCGGTAATGAGTCCGGCTCCTGGGGTCGGATTCATCAACGACTTAAAGGATAAAGAATAAAGGACGGCGTTACTCAATCCCTTTTGAGATGCGCCAGCGCATTCTACCTCTACGGGATGTCGTTTAGGCGATATGAATGCGTATTTGGCCATACAATGACTTGCGGTGGCGAGCCGATGAACAAGTCAGCGCTCTATCCTTGCCAGACGAGTCTGGTACCAATTCACCGACCCCGGAGGGATGGAAGGCTTGGTTGGCCTAGGCGGAAAATCCTAACCAGGAACCTGGTATCGAATGCACGCCATAGTCGGCACCTCCTCCGACTTACATAACATTAACGAGAATTTAGAGCGGGAAACTCAGATAACGCGGCTTATCAAGCGGTATGGGGAGCGATGAGTCGTGTTATCTGAGCTTTTCGCTGTGAAATCTCTGTTAAAGTTATGTAAATCGTTAATGAATCCGACCCCTGGGGCCAAGTGCCCAGATTTTCGACTACCCTGCTATGCACCATTTTGGCATTTCTTACATGATCGCTGCCTCCTTTACCAATTTGCGTCCCACACATGTCCACACATTTATTTCACCCTAAATTGTCAAGTTAGGGTCAGATTCGTGATCAACACCTTGGATAACCCCTGTAGACGAAACTTGGGCGAAAGCGGTGGCCATGACCTCAGTCACCCTACCTACTTCAACTTACCGTACCCCAGAGCAATAGGAAAAATAGATGTCAGATCCGTGGTCAGCACCCAAATATCCCCTTGTAGAAGTGTGAGGGATTTTTTTAACCTCTCCTCGACCTCAGGAGTGGCATACGAATTAGCTTCCTTCACATCTCCTACACATTTATTGCACTCTAAATTGTCAAATAAGGGTATACTGTGAGCTGTGCTTCGCTCACTCTTCTCACTTTCTGTACTGTACATGTTTTGTGTTTTTTAGCGAGCGTTAAACAGTGGCCTCTAGTAAGCTGATTTAAAGTGCCATCAAGGCGCTATTGTATTTGGGGGGGAGGGGGGCAAAAGTAATGAAACACCCCATGCCGTGTCCATATATGTCGTGGCTGAAGTCTGGTTTCGTGCTTATCGTATTTGTATGTTCGTATGCTACTCACTGAAGCCCATCTGAGAAGTTACCAGTTCCGCCCTTTCCAGAAGCATGCCAAAACCCCAGTCTGTCGATGCCGAAACCCCGGTCTGACGAGTCGACCTGTGTCGCGCAAATCTCGCCCAATTCCCAACCCCGAGCAGCCTGGGCTCAATATTCACGCAAGATGAGAAGTACGTCTTCTACCTTAACCCTGCCAAGCAGCGAGTCTCGGTAAAGCCTGGTGACCTGTTACCGACCTTCGTTCGGCGAGATGCTCACGGCGAGAAGCACCTTTGGAGCTCTTGGATCGGCGCCCATGGATCGGTTTACCGGAAGCTGTTTCCCAAGAGCACTAAGGTGAACTCCAAGGACATGGTGAACAAAATAGAAGAGATGGGCCGGCGACTTGCTCTTATTCATTCGCAGCGCTTCAAGAAGGTTCTCCTCTTCGATAACGCCGCACCCCATCGAAAACAAGTAAGCACGGATAAGCTTGGCCAGCTGGGCTACGTTCACATGCCTCACCCATCGTATTCGCCGGACATCTCTCCATGCCACTACCACTACCACTTCTTCTTGAGCCTACAGGACTTCGTGGTCGGAAGGGACACAAAAACTCAAGGAGTTCTTAACAACCATATCGAGCAGTTGATCAACACCAGGCCAAACAGTTCTGGAAGGATGGGATCAGGAAGTTGGCTGAGCGATGGCAGCAAGGTCATTGCCCTTAATGGCAAATACTTTCCTCAGCATCGTTGAGTTGTAATTGAGTTATAAAGAGGTAGAGATTTTTCTCAATTTGTCTCATTACTTTTGGCCCACCTAATACTTTCATGACTCCAGAGCACGAGGAGAGGTCGAAAAAAAATTTCCTCGAACTTTGCCGAGGGGGTAGTTTGTGGTGCTGATCACGAATCTAACAGCCCTTTTTCAAATTTCGGCCGATTACGGTAGGTTACAGCAGGTACGGGTGAGTAGGGTCGTCGAGGTCATAATCAGCTGTTCCCCCAAACTTCTTCCAGGAGGGTTATCTGATGTGCTGATCACGAATCTGACATTCGATTTTCGTATTACGCTAGAGTACGGTAAGTACAGAAGGTAGCGGCGACTAATGGTAAGGCCATGGTCACCGTTCTCGCCCAAACTTCGTCTGTGGCGGTTATCTGACGTTGATCACTAATCCTTATTTGACACTAAGAGTGAAATAAATGTGTAGAAGAAGTGTAGGAAACAAACTGATAAAGGAGGCAACGATCATGAAAAATGCAAAAATAGTGCATATCACGGGAGTCGAACATCTGGGCTAGCACCTGTGAAGCAGCGTCACACCCGGGTCGGTGAATTGGTACCAGACTTGTCTGGGAAGGATAAAGCGCTGACTTGTTCATCGGCTGGCCACCCCAATTCATTGTATGGCCAAATACGCATTCATGTCGCCTCCACGACATCCCGTAGAAGTAGAATGCGCTGGCGCATCCCAGAAGGGATTGAGTAACGCCGTCCTTTATCCTTTATCCTTTATGAAGGGTGGAGATCCTCGCAGTACTATCCATTTCCCCCATTCAGATATACGCCTGAGACCCCTCCCTGGTAAGTAATTGGCGAGCGTGTGGTTTAGAAAGAAATCCTACAGAACGGGTTGGGTGTCATGCATACTATTTTCAAGTTAAATTAGACACTTTCCAATGCAGATTGGACACCGTTCACGCCAAACTGGACGCTTTTTACGTACAATTGGACAGTCTTCTAAACACACCTGAGGCCTTCGAAATCAATCTAAACGTCTTCCAAATCCAAGTGAGCTGAGAGTTTAAACTGCAGACTCTAAGATGGTTAGAATAATTTTTTATTCCAGGAAAATTCGGTACAACTTTCTCTGAATTTTTTTAGTCCAGTTGTCGGGATCAATGAACCCCTTCTTCTCTTCCTCATTCTTCTGTCTTCTAAGGTATTTAGAGAAAACTGCTTGTTTCACTCAGCACTTCGAGGATAGAACACTAATTCATACCAATTACGCTCATCATAAGCTTCCTGGTGAAACTATTTTAAACTATTTTATACTACTATACTACTTTCTAAAGCGTTCATAATCGATTTGTTCGTATGACTGATAACAGTTCTACTGCATCTCAGTACAAGCTTTATGCAGGAAAATGGCCTTGGGATCCTCACTCGTACGCTTAGGTTTCGACCCGTGCACTCTCCTCAGCCGCACCTTCGCTAGAGCAGACAAACCTCTTTTGCACGGGAACCGGCACGACAGCAAAAATAGGCTCGGGGGGGGGGGGGGGGGTCGGCTTGTACTCAGCGAATATTCGACGCGACTACCAAAGAGCCATATCCGCGTCTGTTAGACAGATTACACCGAAAAATATGCCTTATAATTAGCAAAAATGCAGAGGTAGTGCTTGCCCCGGCCCGATAGACCAGCTACAGAGACACAGTAATGAATGGCGGCACTAGTTAAAAGTTCCGACTTCTCCGACACGACTCGGTCGAGAATTTTTTTCGCTGAAACTTCGTCTAAGGGGGTTATTTGGGGTGCCGATCACGAATCTGAAATCCGTTTTTCGTTTTACGCTGGAGTACGGTAGGTTACGGAAGGTACGGGTGACTAAGGTAATGGTCACCGATTTCGCCCAAACTCCAGCGTAAAACAAAAAACGGGTGTCAGATTCGTTACCAGCACTCCAAATAACCCCCTAGGCGAAGTTTGGGCAAAATCGGTGGTTATGACCTCGGCAGTTCCGTAGCTGCCGCAACCTACCGTAATCGGCAGCAATTTCAAAAACGAATGTCAGATTCGTGATCAGCACCCTAAATAACCCCCCTAGACGAAGTTTCAGCGAAAAAAATTTTTCGACCGAAGTCGTGTCGGTGGAGCTGCAAACCACAAAGATCAACACACACATCCGAATGATTACTAACTAGGTAAATGTCGCGAAAGCGCACCGCATTGAGAGGTAGAAACGCGTCAGCCAATCAAGAGGAAGAACAGTACCAAAGCAAGGTAATCAGAGTAGCGACCGTGCACGCTCTTTCTGAATGGAGCATTCTCCCATTCGATGCGCCCGATACCCAAAAGAATGTTTAACTATAATAGATGCACATGAGCCTTTATTCTGTCTCCAACTAACACTTGACGGATCGCTTACACTAAACTGATACTTGAAACCAATCATGGACAGCATCATATCACTAATGAGTAACGGAATCTCTACCAAGTAACCTTCTCCTAGTTTTTTTTATCCCGGTCTTCTGGTACCTCAAGGGGGGTGGGGGCAAAACTTAGCTATTCACAAATGGTGATATAAACAGAGCCTAATATGACACCCACCAAGGAACGGCGATGCCGGAATCGCAGCATGCAGTGGCACGCATGAACAAGAGACGTTTAGGTAACACCGACACAATCGACATCAGTTAACAGAACGGGGACCTATCCTAGTCGAGAGGGAGCAACGTAATGTGTCAGATGCGTGAGTCATCCTATAGCACACAATCACATCCCCTGAATTTAAAGAAAAGCCCAGGGTTCCAACGAAGGGCTTGCTTGATTTTGTACAGTCTGCCCCTCAAGTCGCTACCACGAGGACCACGTCCGCTCTAAAAATGTTGCTTATGAACAGATCAGACAAATCAGCATTCACTGCAGTGCGTTCATGTCGGCTGCTAGAAACAGATGCGACAAAAAGTAGCCGCTGTAGCGACGCCGTTCCATGTAAATCTGTCTCACCTAACCTGAACACCGTGCAAGTTCACCCTACCCAAACTGTAACAGACTTCACCCCCAGCTGTTTAGTGCTCGCCATGCCAACGACGTCCTCTGTGACGGCAGGATGTCTTGTTGCTTGAGAGGAACTGTAGTTCTGTGTTAAATGAAGAATGTGGACTGCACACGAAGAGAAATACAGTCCTCTCCCGCAATTAAGCTTTTGAAGTAAAATCCGCCTTATAACGAGAGTTGCGGTAGGGTAACTTCCACTTTGCGGCAGCTTTTTAGATGCGGTCATGGATATTTTGTGGGCGGCGTGCGAAGAAACGTTGACAGACCCTGTTCGTACTCCGTGACGACAACAAATGCCCGCCCATTGTTCGCGCAGAGCATGCGAATTGATTATTGCTGAGCGATCGCCCGGTTCAAATTGATAGGTATTGTTTGTCCGCACGACCAGTCGCCTCCGTCACTGTCATCGAAGACCATCAAGAGGCATTTGAAATTTCCCAACAGTTATTGGATTTTCGCCCATCGGTGACCAACTTTCCTCCGGCGATTGAACAAAACGATTGCATTAAGATGACTATTAGTTGCCGCTCGTGGCTATAAACAAAGCCGTCGAAGAGTGGGCGATTACAAAACAGATATACAGCCCCTACTGTTATAGTGCCTCCAGAGAAGCCGTAACTCTCGATGTAACGTAGAATTTCTCGGAGAGCGTACAGCTTACCTTTACGTCAAAACAAACCAACTCCGGTTAAGACGCGTCGGATATGGTTCTGAAGGAAACTTTCCGTTCAAAAATACTCCCGTTACAACGCGGTAAAGGCCTAATTCCGGTCCCACACGGTCCCACAAATTGAAGGCAAGATGCTGACTGTGTTTGTGATCTGATACCATTATGTTAACTTGTTCATAGTCAGAGTCAAAACAGCACTGTCGCGATGCGGGTGGCCGACCACCCGTCGAAGCATCGGCGGAGAGGGGGGACGCCACCCACGCCCCGGCTTGGAGCCCTTCCGGATCCGCCGCTCGCTAAGGTTGCCCGCCTTTAGACCACGCGGTATTACTGCCCATAGGCCCTATGCGGATCCACAATGCCAGTTGTTAAGACATGAACCTATTCCAGCACACTTCCATGTAACACCCTGCAGTGAGCTCTGGACTTGACATTTGCTCCCAGGGGTACCCCCCCCCCCCCGGTCGGGGCCCCGACCCCAGGCGGTCCCCCTGGCTTTAGACTGGCTCACACTTTTGCATACTTCGACCAGACATGGAACCGACAGACCAGTTTAGTTGAACAGACTAACTATTAATATCATAAGTTTATGAAAGTCTAAGCTACGTGCCTAAGAATACATAACGATTACAAAGGACCTACGAGTTAGGGGAAGACCGCACCCACGACTACAAGGGTTAAGCAAGCCGACAACCCGCCGGCCATGGCCGGCCCGTCCCCGTGGCGTGTGCCAAGTCGGGGACTCTGGGGCCGGTCAGCGGACCGGCGTTACCTGGTGGACTCCGAGGATGACGAGACGACGGGCGTTGGAGACGGAACTCACGATGGACTACGGACGCTAAAAGTTGTAGGTGGCACCTCGTCGGACTAAGCTGGCTGGTCCTCGACGATCCATGGGCTAAGCTAGGCCCCGACAGTAGCTGGATATCCTGGCGGACGACGACGAATGGCTGGTGACGATGACGACGACGACACGACCGCTCAGCAGGAGCGGCATGGCGACGACTGACTGCTAAGCCGGCTAGAGCGCTCAGGGGCACGCTCCCCCTGCGTCTCTAGCCGCTTCCAGAAGCTTCCTTGCGGCGGCGACACGTTGAGACACGTGGAGACACGTGTAGACAGGTATCGACGCGTCGATCGACGCGCGTTGACCTGTTGACCCCCGCGACGACCGTATTGTCGTACGGAAGTCACGACACTGGGGGCCGCGACAAGAAGACTCACGAGGTAGCTGTGGCTTGCTGCTTACCTACTAAGCTACAAACATGTTAAGCATCGTCGACTACGTGGTTGACTTTGAGCGGCGGCGTGGCGGGCGATGCCACAGTGCGTGCGCCGCAGGGAGTGACAGATGCGGTCTAAGGTCAGGGTTAGCATGACGGAACTTTGCGGGCCAATGCAGATTCCTACGAGTTAGAGATACATGATAAATGAGATCTACTAGCTAAGTGTAAACATAACAAAATACAACAACAAACGATTCGTCCTCGCTAACCTTACTAACACAGAGTGGCATCGGCACTCTTGGTGGATCGAATCGCCTCTGAAGACAACGATCTCGTCGAAACGTTGTGCCACGCATAAATAAAGAAGGTTCACCATAATAACCTCGTTTTGGCACAATACTAACACTTGAACAACAACAAACGATAACAGTAATGAGATTAAGGCTTCGTGGAGATTAGGGTGACCGGTTGTATGAAGTGACGACGGATAAAGTGGTAGAGTGAAGTATTGCAGGTAACGATGGAAGACTATGATGGAAGGCTACAATGTACGAACTAAGGACGGTTACGATGGACGAAGTAGGTTGATGTTGGTGTTGCAAGATACGTGGAGATGTTGACGATATATACAATTATGTACAGGACGGCGACTCGACGTGGTAGGCGATAAGGGAGACAGCGGCTCGACATGCGTTAAGAACGACAGCGGCACGACCACGGCGAACACACGAGGAGCGACCGACCTGAATTAACGGATTGGGGGATCAAATATTGATATAAGTAGCAAAGAAAGAACAATAATATGTGTTACGTATAATAAAGATGTTGTAATTGGAAGGGAAATATATGTGTATGGAAAGAAAAGGAAGATAATATAAGGAAATGTGAGAACAAAGTTGTTTAGAATGTGATAAAGAAGTAGGAATGAAGGAATAACTTACAGTTTCCGTTTTAAGGCACGTAGAATTCTTGCTCCAGTCGATCGAATTCTGTGCGGAGCCACGTGTTGTTCTCTTCCATGAGGTGACGAGCGATGCGCGCACCATCGCGTGCCGTTCGCATGAGTCTCAGCTAGCGCTCGTTGGTAAGATCCCGGGTGGCCTGGCGGTTATGTGAGCAGAACGCGATATGATGATTGTCCAAGCCGCACCCAAGACACTTTTTGTTGGGCTGCCGGCACTCACGGTCTAAGTGGTCACCGCCACACCGGAAACAGCGGGCATTCCTCATATGTATTCGGATGCGGTCGCTGATTCGTGGCACATTAGCGCAGGATGACGAATAATGGTTCTGGCGACAGAACCAACACGCTAAGGCCGAAGGTGGGCTGGACTGGACCAAGGGAGTTGGGTCGTACATGGACCTGCGTTGTAAGGTCGGTGCGGTTGGAGTGCGTGCGCGAGCCGGGCTAAGGTTAGCAGGCCGGGATGGCGTTATTGGAGACGATGGCGCGTGCTGTGCGGGCTGTGGAGACCTGCGAGGAGGCTGCGGGTGTTGCCGCGGAGGAAGACGAAGTGGCTCAGCAGGCTCTAAGCGAGCTTGCTGTGCTGGAGCTGACGAGTCCGCGTGGCGTCGCTTCTTACGCCGGCTGGTGGGATTCCACCAGAAACCTTCCCTGCTGGCCGAATCTCCCAAGGAGGTTGGCTGCTGTGAGGGCAAGGGAGGCTGCGGCGGTGACGGCGGACACATCCTGATGTGGGGTGGTCCGGTGCTCGACGCTGGTCAGGCTGCGGAAGCGCAACCTGCGCGGTGGCCTGCTGTGATGGTTGGACCAGCCTTACGTGCAGTGACTGCAACTGTTGAACAAGTGAGCGCCCCTGAGGTGGTAATAATGCAGCTTGGCGCTGTGATGGCTGTTGTGGCGTGTCAGCGTCCATAGACACAGACTGTCTAAGGAGCGGGTGGAATACCGCCACCAGTAGCGAATCATCTCCGGTGTAATGATCGGAGACGAGTGCTGCGGCTGCTGTACGGGCGGCTGTGCAGATGATGCAGCTGATTTAAGAGGCTGTGAAGCAGGAGATGATGATGGAACGGGCGCGCAGGCTGAAGATGTAGATGTAGCAGAGCGAGAAATGCGGCGTGTCGCGATAAGGCGGCGCCGATGAGCTGGCGTAGATGTGCCCATGGATGGACGATGTGCAATAGGAGATGAGTGAGATGGAGTGGGAGTAGAAGTATCAAGTGGAGGAGGAGGAGGGGGAACAGGTCTACGTGATGAACGAGAAGAACGATGAGGTGAGAAGTGAGAAGGCGTTTTTGGGAACGTGCGTGGAGGTCCAAAGTAAGGAGGAGGAGCAATACGATTATAAGGATTGGGCAGAGGAGCTAAGAGAGCGTTACTAGGATGAGATGATGAAGTAGTGTGACGAGAAGGTACTATGGGTGCAATAGGAGGTGGTGAGAAGACACGGGGCTCGACGTGCCAAGGGTCACGTTGACGAGGCTTGAAGTAGGCCTCGTACCGCTACTCGTGCTCTCGTGGTGGTGACACCCACGGGCTAAGCTGGCCTTGTCGAGTGGAAGGTGAAACGCTGCGAAGCGGCGAATGCGCGCGAGGTGTAAGCCACCTGTCCCAGGAGCCAGTGCGGTGTGCTGTGTGTTGACAATGATGATGATGGTGAGCGCAATGATGATGACAGCAGCAAGGAGCCTGGCTGAGGACATGCTGGCAGCGCGCGTGGTGCTCATCGTCTCTGCTAAGAGAAGCTTGACGATGGTGCTGGTCGCTCGTGGTGGAACAAGAGCAGCAGCAGCATAGATGATGATGTGCAGAAGGCATAATGCGTATGTATCTAGAAAGGAGAGGTGTTGGAACGAGATAAAGGAAAAATAGAGAAAACGAAGGAGCGAGGAGAAACGGCGAAAAAGGGTGAAGTAATAGGATGAGGGTGAGATGTGAATGAGTATAAACAGTATGAATAGAAAAATAATACAAAGAAAGATTATGGAATAGTGTGGATTGAAGAGGAAATATGTGTTATTGGAGTGTATATTTAACTATGTATGTGTGTAAACGGTATAAAAGTACTAAAGAATAGTGTCTCTTCTTAAGGGAAAAGTAGGCACACAAATTGGCTTATTCTACCTTAAGAAACGAACGTTTTAAAGAAGATAATAGTATATGAGGATGTGATAAATTGCGATATGAAATAAAAAATGTATATAGTTAGCAAGAAAGAAAAGTGTGGTTGCCGTGCAGGTTTTTAAGTGCATGGCGCGACTTTGAGAATGATATGCCTTAAGGGCAGTGAAAAGGTAAATGTTTTAGCACTAAAATGAAGATAAGTATACAGGGCTACGATGCTCTTAAGGCATATTCGCTAAGATAAACTGATTTATGGTTGAAATTGTTTAATAATAAAAAGGTTACAATTAATATGAGTAATATAAGGTGAAATGTATGATGAAAACGAAGATTTAAGGGCGTGTGACTATTTTGATGCGAGTCCTTAAGACGGAGATGAGGGAGAAACAAAGGGCTCGCTAGGCGGGCAGGCTAAGTAGAGCGTGCGAGAGATGAATGCGTGAAAGGAAGAAGGGAGAAGGTTGCGCAAAGTGACATGTCGACTAATATGAAGAAATCGAGACAAGAAATATACATAATAAGAAAGCAATAAAGGTGTAAAATGGAGAAATACACAAAAAGAGGAGGTAGTCGCAGGCGCGCTAAGGCACGCGAAAAAAATACACAAAAACCCTAGCGCAGTCACACGTCTTACATGTTAAGAAAGGGAAACTTACCTTTTAGTGAGTCGACGGCACGTCTCGCGATGGTTCCGAGCGGTTAGAGCGACGTAATGATAGAAATACAGTGATACTGAAATGATGATGACAGACGAGGAAAGCGTAGGCCGCTACGGCCTAAGAACAGTCCGAATGTGATTCGCAGGCACCCTTACGGGCGTTTTGCTGTAATTCGTGACGGGACCAGCATCTTGCTTGAAGTTGCGCTAAGTGCGGCGCGTGTTAGCGCCCTTGCGTGGCGGCTGAGCCGGCTTAACGCCGGTAGTGGACTTAGAGGGTCAGCTGGCGGCGGCGTATGCCGTCAGCTGGCTCACCGGAAGGGGCGTCGACCGCATGCTGCATGCGGGACGCGGAGTGAACACAGAAAAGAGGTCACGACACACGGACCTGATTGACTGAGCCTGCTGACCGAGCCACTTAGGGCTAAGAGAGATTGAAAGGACCGCGGCAATGGACATGAGGCCGCCGCTAGTCTGCGCCGAGGATGTCGTTGTTAGCGCAAGTAGCGGACTGCATGTATGCGTAGCGAATCTTAGAGAGGGCGGCTTAAGGCGTGTTAAGCGCACCTTAGGATGTAATACTTAGCGTGTAGCGCCTAGTTGGAAGCGGTGAAGCTAAAGGATGGTATTTTAGCGCCTGAAACTGGAGTTTTAGCTGAAAAAACTTAGAAAATGTGCCTAGATGTTGGATTTGAAGGCTAGATATGGCGTCTTAGCGCCTATTGAGCGTTCTACGTCCTGATGAAGAGATGACGACTTTTGGCGCTGCGCTTTGGTTGAGTGCGCGCTGGCGATGATGCTGAGGGAGAGTCCTGGTGAGACGGAGGTTGATGAGAGTCCTGCGGCAGTGTTCTAAGAGAGTCCTGCGGCGGCGCATAAGTTGTCGCTGCGCGGATTTCTAGCGGATATAAGTGCGAAATAGATCGAGTTAAGCACTTTCCGCTGGCCGTTCGGACTTCTGCTGCCCGAACCACTCCGTCCTTTCCTGAAAGAAGTGAAACGACCAAACCGTAATTCCATTGTCCTCGTGGTAGTTTCTCGTCCGCGATCAGAACGACGTCTCCGGGTTGTGGAGCGAGTGCAGCCGACCTTGGTTGTTTCGTGCGAGCTTGATGTCGTTCTCGCAAGGCTGCAAGATAGTCGGAGTGCCATAGGTTCCAGAAGTGATCTAAAACAGATAAGCTCTCCTTATACTACTGGGAAAGATTATGTGTGGCATCATAGATTTCGTCTATTTGGGATGGCAAGGGTGGTATTTGCAGATCTACCTGAGGACTTAGAAAGTCGATAGGCCTTAGAATATGGACGAATGTTTCGCGTTCCCTGTAAGGTGTTATGGGACGGCAATTTAGCGTGGCCTCGACTTCTATGACGACCGTCTGGAGTTGGTTTAACGGTAAAATGGTACGACCGATAGATTTTTTGTAGGCTGACTTAAACAGACCGACTAAACGCTCGTAGAAGCCACCTTTCCATGGCGACAGCGGGGTGATAAACTTCCAGTTGATTTTCTGCGTGGAGCAGAAACTGGAGATGCTGAGCCACGAGGTGGGAGAGTAGATGAGCGATGCGATAGCGGTCTCTGCACTACGAAACGTGGTCGAGTTGTCGCTGTAGACGATACTTGGCGCACCCCTACGCGCTATGAACCGGCGAAACGCTAAAAGAAATTCTTGCGTAGTAAGGTCGAGTACGACCTCAAGGTGAACTGCGCGAGTTGTCATGCACGTTATGAGGCAGATCCAAACCTTGGCAGAGATGGTACCCGTGCACGCGTGAGGACCGATATAATCGAGTCCGATGTTTTGAAAGGGTCTTGCGCGTTTTGTCCTCTCTGGAGGGAGAGGAGGCACTTGAGGATACCGATAAGGTCTGCCGTTGTTTTTGCAGCATGTAACGCAGGTACGCAGGGTTTTAGCGACACAAACCCGTATGGATGGAGTATAGAAACGGGTACGCAAGTTAGCGAAGGTATGGTATACGCCGGAATGATGGTTTTTGAGATGGTAATGCAGCACTAAGAGGCGTGATAGCCGATGTTGTGGCAGTATTAGGATTGGAGCTGTTTCTAGAGGCCCAATCCGGTACGGACAGCGAATGAGATGGTCGGGTGCTCGTCTGGCGTTGAAACTCGCGAGCTGTAAGCGGTGTACCTCTTGTTCACCTTCGCGATAATGCGCTAAGATGAGCTGTTTTTCCGCTGCTTTGACATCCGACGGCTGTACCGTACCCGAAGGGGACACTGAAACTACTGAGGGCAGTTTGGATTGCATTACTGATTGAAGATATGGAGGAAGCCGATCTAGGATCTGACGGCGGATGAATTTGAGAACGTACGCTGTGGTTCTGACCAGCTTAAGGTAGTTGTTGGTCCTAGAGAATGGTAAGGCCGATTGAAAAATGCCTTTGGTGATTGAATTAACGCTGGAATATTCTAACTGCGCGTCGACCTTGTCCTGCGGGAGGACTTTGAAGTCGATGTTAGCATGCTGCCACTGGTCCGGAGGAGCAGTTAAAAAGGATGGACCGCTCCACCACATGTGATTGTGGGCTTCCTTCGTGGCAAGACCGCGAGTGGCGCAGTCTGCCGGATTGTCCTCGGAAGCAACATAATGGAAGCGGACCGGGATGTTTTGAGCCGCTAGCGCAGTCACAGCGTTGCGAATGGCTGTGACGCGATTTTGGACGAACATTTTAAAGGCTTTGGTGGTATGTACCCAGTGTAACGCGATAAGCGAGTCTGAAAAGATGTGAACCGCAGATATTGGAAGGCGAAGCTGCCCAACGAGGTATTGTGCCAAGTTAACGCTAATAAGCGTAACCAGCAGTTCCGATCGTGGAACGGTGAGCGGTTTGATGGTGTTTAGACGCGATTTGGCCATCAGCAGTGTAGAAAACGCGGATGTTGAGCTACGACAGAGTAGATATGAGCAGCACGCGTATAACCGCTTGGAGGCGTCTCCGAACTCGCAAAGCTGGTATGAGCACTGTGGCGTTTGCGCTGACAATATGGACCGTGGTAAGGGTGGAATTGAACCACGAAGATTAGCAAGAAGATGGGACCATTGCTGCTGTTGCGCTTGTGTTAAGGGCGTATCCCAACCACAATCTTCAGCCCACAAGTCCTGTATGAAGACTTTAAGTGGTGCTAAGAAGGGAGTTAGGAACCCTAGAGGATCGTATGTTGACGCTAAAGCGCGTAAAGCAGTTCGCTTGCTATTAACCGCGATTTGTGTGGTTTTGACGGGAATAACCAACGTGTCCCTTACGGGATGCCATTTGAGTCCCAGCAGAGTGGCATTGGTTGTGTCGTGAACCGAAGGATGCGCAGGTTTGATGGAGATGATGGTAAATATGGGTCTTTGAGCCAGAGGAAACGCGTTGCGTCACGCTGTGATGTTTGAAGCCTGATTTGATGGAAAGCTTTCTCTACATCAGCTATCAGAAGAGAGCGATGTAGGCGTGAACGCAAAAGGATACCGATCAGCTCTGGTAACAGAGTAGGACCCTGATAGATACAGTCATTAAGACTGACTGCGCCCTTCGTTTTGGAAGAAGCGTCGAGCACGACTCGTAATTTGGTCGTGGCTGATGACTCTTTGTGGACGGCCTGGTGTGGAATGTAATAAACGCGTGGACCGTCATACGTAAATTCATCGACGTCTTCAACAAACCCAGCTGAAATGTGTTCATCGATGACCTTGATGTACTGTTGCCAGGCTTTGGTCTGGCTTAAACGCTGAAATTGGTTTAAAAGTCTACAGTATGCTAAGTTTTTGTTGTTTTAAGAGGAGGATGATCCTCCTTCCACGGAAACTGAACGTAAAGATGACCTTTTACGAGTTTAGAAGTACTATTGAAATTGTCTAGGATACGTTTTTCGAGTTCACGGTCTATGGATCATGGTCGTCGGTGATGCCTAATGCATCAAGCGACCAGAGTTTCTGGACCGCGTCTTCGTCTCGGTCTGATGACGTGAGCGCTGATGCGGAGTCGACGAGCTCCGCCGGTTCTTCCAAAAAACCGAATTGCCTGAAACAACGGTGCCGAAGCGAGTATGGCTTAAGACCATACCCGACGGCAAACAAATTGGTGCCTCTGGGGAGATGACGTTCCAGTAATAGTCGATCCCGATAAGGATATCAGGAACGACAGAACCGTTTTGGCACAGCGGTGCAGTAAATCCGTGGTTGTATATGAAGTCGAGGTCTTCTTGTGGAAGACGTGGCGGTTGTTGAGCCAGAGTGATGACTTCTTTGGTCGTCAGTTCTAGTCTGAACTCTTTGTCGAGAGAGTCGACAAGAGTAATCTCTGCAATGCCTGAAAGTTCAGAGGTGGTTTCACCACCGAAAATGACGTAAGTACGAAGTTTATTGTCGGTAATTTTGAGGCCTAAACGTTGAGCTGAATTTGCTGAAGTGAAACTGTTTTGGGCGCCTAAATCGAGTAGAACAACGTCCTCGAAGCGGGCGATGTTATGGTTATAGGTTTTGGCTTTGGTAAGCACTAAAGAAGCTGGATTACGTTTGTTAACTGAGAAGATGTTATTAGTATTGTAAAAGTGTAAGACCTTTTCCGCCTCAGCTTTAGACTCGGAAGCATGATACTGAGATGAATAAGGAGATGGACTACGACGTTTTGGCGAATGTGGGCGCTCCCTGACGGGAGAACGAAACGAAACGCGCGATGGAGAGCGCGGTTGAGCGTTACTGTTTTTACGGCTACGAAGTAGCCTGTTGGAACTGTTTCGACCAAATGATGGTGATCTTGACTCACCACTGCTTGGGTGGTAACGTCGTGAATGACGGTCGTCGCGTGATGAACTTCGCGACGAGTACCTTGCCGGCGATCGATGCCTGTAGCGGTCGCGAGTGCGTCGTTCTTGACTTCGGCTGCGTCGTTCTTTGACGGAAGCGCTGTTGGATTTGTTTCGCTCTGCTCTCCTGCAGAGAAGACGATGGTGGTCTCCTCCGCAAAGAGGACAAGCGCGGTACACACAAGAACTAGAGGTATGACCATGACGTAAGCACTTCCAGCAAAGATCGCGCATACGCACGATGTTACGTCGAAGTTTTTGTTACGTCGAAGTATACGGAGCATCTAAAGTTCAACGTGTAGAGCGATGATATTCAGAGCTGCAGAAGCAGCACGTATTTGGTTCGGTATCAGTACGCGTTGGGGATCGCGATGGCTTACGTGTTGAGTGCGACATGTTTACCGCAAAATGACGACCAAGCGTTGTTTAGTTTTCATACCTTTCCTTAGATATGATGATGTGGTCGAGTTTGCGCATAATTTGGTCTAGATCGAATTGCGAGTTGCTTTGATATTCGAGTTCGTGCAACTTCTCGCGTATTGTATCTGGAAACTTGCTCTTGACTAAGTCAAGAAGCGGTAGTACCGTACGGAAGTCTTCGTGCCTACGAAGACCATGTAGTATTGCCGTAAGGCGAGACCAGGTGCGACGAAGTTCAGGACCCGTGTTGCCTGCTTGAGGAAGCTGTTGTAGCTGCACGTGTAGAGCGGCATGCGTCGTATAAGGACAGTCGTACCGCCTTTTAAGTGCTCTCACCAACTCGAAGTAGTTGTTATCAGCAGGGTCCACATCAGCACCATTAAGGCGTCACCAGTTAAAAGACTTTGCAAATGTAAGTACTTTTCCAACGGTGGAATGTTGGGACTGTTGTGCACAGCCAGCTGAAACGCGCCCCAGAAGCGTTGGAACTGAGTAATGTCGCCGTCGAATGGCTTTAGCTTATACTTGCTAAGCTGGATGGTAGTACAGTATGGCAGCTGCGGCGGTGGAATTGCTGTAGCCGCTGGGACGGTAGGATTAGGCGAAAGCTGCGCTTGTACAGGCAACTGAGGGGCTGTGAGAATTTGCTGCTGGCTCGTATGCGAGGCAGTGGTCTCGAGCGAAGCTGAAGCCTCTGTGCCAACGTTGGAACCGTGCGTCATTTCAGAGGGTTGCGCTAAGCGACAACGCTCGATAGCAGCTGCACTTCATCGAGGCTATGGTTCAGCGTACTAAGGATTGACTCTGCCTCGACCACTGTGTCGTTTACGGGCGTTTCTTGCATATAGTTTTCGTACGCCGCATTATCTGCTTCTTGATCAGCAGACGCCTCGACTGTGGAAAGGAACACTTGACGTCGCTCTTGCACCGTACGGATGGCGTGTGTTAGGTCCGCAATGGCCGTCTGGATGTTAAGGCGGCGCGCGTCGAGCATTTGGGGCTGATTACTGTCGCTTGCATCTACAGGTGTTATAAGAGATGCATGAATTTTACATTTGGCGACTGCTAGAGCCGTAAACGCCTTGGTCAGGTTGGCCTCGCAGGTGGTGATTGATGGCATTGTTAGCGTGGGTGTATTGAGCGTTAATGACAGGAGGTGGTACTGTCGGTACCCGAGTCTAAAACAAACAAACTAAGAGTGGACTACCCTGAGGGAGGACTCTGGCCAGGAGCCTCCCCCGCCGAAAGCACGGTCATACGAAGCAAACGATACGTAAGCGCACGACTGCAAGTTGTGACATGTGTAGACATGGAAGGTGAATGGTGTTGAAAATGGAATATGAGGGCTTAATGTATGGGTGTGCGAGTGTGAAACGAGATAGCTGAACAGGAGGGCTCCACCGCACGGCGCCTTCTAGCTAAGGCCAAGGACCAAGAGAAGTTGCGCTCGGAGTACACCGGCGGCAGGTCTGCACCGTATAACGCCGCTAAGGTAACGTACCAGACAACCGTCAGTAAGCTGATTCTGATCGAGCCCTGACCAGTTGTTTTACCTGGGGAATCCCGGTGTCATGTCCGCTAGCATGCTTCTTTGACACTGCGACTTGGTCCTTGAGGGGTTTCCTAGCAGCTTTTGGCTGCTCTCTACTCCTTCTTTCCGCGCGGCGTAGCACTTGTGCCTCGACGTATCACGGCTTTCCCTGCGTCGGTTCCTGCCACTCGAGGCTCCGCAGGTAAGAGGACACGGCTACAACAAGTGAGGAAGGCAGTACCCCAGTTATAGCGTACGCCGCAAGCATCAGCTTCTCCTGAACTCGCTAATCCAGCCTCCCACTCGCACCGTACGTGGCTTGAGCTCAGCTCAGTAGCTTGCGAGCGGATGGAAGGTTCGATCACAAAGGCCCCCGTGGGTTTCCCCACGAAGAACCTCGGTCCGATGCATCATGTCGTGACGCGGGTGGCCGACCCCCCGTCGAAGCATCGGCGGAGAGGGGGGACGCCACCCACGCCCCGGCTTGGAGCCCTTCCGGATCCGCCGCTCGCTAAGGTTGCCCGCCTTTAGACCACGCGGTATTACTGCCCATAGGCCCTATGCGGATCCACAATGCCAGTTGTTAAGACATGAACCCATTCCAGCACACTTCCATGTAACACCCTGCAGTGAGCTCTGAACTTGACACTTGCTCCCAGGGGTACCCCCCTCGGTCGGGGCCCCGACCCCAGGCGGTCCCCCTGGCTTTAGACTGGCTCACACTCTTGCATACTTCGACCAGACATGGAACCGACAGACCAGTTTAGTTGAACAGACTAACTATTAATATCATAAGTTTATGAAAGTCTAAGCTACGTGCCTAAGAATACATAACGATTACAAAGGACCTACGAGTTAGGGGAAGACCGCACCCACGACTACCAAGGGTTAAGCAAGCCGACAACCCGCCGGCCATGGCCGGCCCGGTCCCCGTGGCGTGTGCCAAGTCGGGAACTCCGGGGCCGGTCAGCGGACCGGCGTTACCTGGTGGACTCCGAGGATGACGAGACGACGGGCGTTGGAGACGGAACTCACGATGGACTACGGACCAGGGATGTGCAGAAATTTTTCTGGAAAAAGCGGAAGGCGAAAGACGGAACGGAAACGCTCAAAAATGGCCGGAAACCGGAATACGAAACGCGGAAACGGAAATGACCCATTTTCGTCATTTTTTCTGAAGTGCATCTGAAACGGCGTCAGAAGCGGCTTCCATTGCACTTTTTCTTGCTCAGAACTTTGCGAGCAGCGAAATCTTCAACAGATTAATGCTCATCCTCGTCATAACATAATAGCGAAGCATGAATTTATAATATTGTTACAATAACATTTTAGCTATGGCTAGAGCAGTAAACAAAACAAATTTAGGGTCTTATCTCACTATTCCTCACTATTTCAGCATGCAGTCTCACCGTTATTTCCATAT
This sequence comes from Heligmosomoides polygyrus polygyrus, assembly GCA_947396885.1. Classification (NCBI taxonomy): domain Eukaryota; kingdom Metazoa; phylum Nematoda; class Chromadorea; order Rhabditida; family Heligmosomidae; genus Heligmosomoides; species Heligmosomoides polygyrus. The sequence continues at coordinate 82,323,115 of OX377201.1, forward strand.
CTAGTTCCTGCGAATGAAGTATAAAACTAGAGCAGCCAAATAGATCATTTTGCGACCTGGAAAGAGATTCCTCTCATTTTTAGAAACCTGTGGCATCACAACGACGTGGTGACTGCACAGATGTCTGCATACTCAACATTAGCAGTTATTGTAATCACCAAAAGTAGTACCCAGAATTCATTTTGGGATCTAAGATGGAAAACCTCCAAAATTGAATTTTCACCTTTCATCAGGAATACTGGTGTAATCTTGGACAACCTCCACTGAACCCTTTGCTTCATGATGCTGCGCTATATGCTTACAAAGTTTTTGTAGCTATTTGTAACTAGTGGGAAAAGAATTGAATAATCATTCAAATGTTGAGTGCATTTTCCTAACATACAATGCAGGCATAGCCTTTGCTGGCACATTAATTTTGCCCTGTACTCAGCCGTTGCCATTTTAAGTGCTTTTTTTGATAGTCTAACTTCAAGAACATTAATACTGGAGTTGTCGAACAGATTTCTCTAACAATTATACGAAGGAGACTCTTTTTAATTGATTTTTCATCTTTTTAAATTATAAGCTCTTTTTTAATTTATTGTGTTCAACAGAAAACTAGTGTTGAACAGTGCCTATTTCCGTTTCCGCCTTCCGGTCAAAAAAGAGGCGGAACACGGAACGGAACGGAAGAGCTCAAAACAGCCGGAAACCGGAAGTCGGAACGCGGAAACGGAAATTCCGCACATCCCTGCTACGGACGCTCCAAGTTGTAGGTGGCACCTCGTCGGACTAAGCTGGCTGGTCCTCGACGATCCATGGGCTAAGCTAGGCCCCGACAGTAGCTGGATATCCTGGCGGACGACGACGGATGGCTGGCGACGATGACGACCGAGGCACGACCGCTCAGCAGGAGCGGCATGCCGACGACTGACTGCTAAGCCGGCTAGAGCGCTCAGGGGCACGCTCCCCCTGCGTCTCTAGCCGCTTCCAGAAGCTTCCTTGCGGCGGCGACACGTTGAGACACGTGGAGACACGTGTAGACAGGTATCGACGCGTCGATCGACGCGCGTTGACCTGTTGACCCCCGCGACGACCGTATTGTCGTACGGAAGTCACGACAAGCACCCGCGCAACAACGTACTGGATGCATGTAGACGTTTTTCATGCGTGCGCGGCCCACATGGGTGTTCATAGTTAGCGATATGTGAAGCAGAGTCGAGGACTCCCGGTAGCCGTTAGAAGCTTCCTTATGTTGGGAGATTTCTTCTATGGGCCGCGGGGGTCTAGGGGCCTCGCCGGGCTTGGCGCGGGGCTTCTGCCTACTTCTGCATACTCAGCCTTTCGGTCAGGATTACAGCAACAGCTCAGTTCGATCGCACTCAACATTCCGCAATCATGGGAGAGCTGATAAGCCATTTGCAACGAGGATATATGTGACATGGTTTCTACTAACGTCGATAGCTAGTGGGCTAGCACTCCGACAGGAAGAAAGGGAGGGCAGGTACAAGTCCCGCTTCGTGCGAGAGTTTTAATCGTGCAGCAACAAACAAATGATCTCGCAGCATCAATGTACTCATTTTTGCCGTTGACCATGTCTAACCTACATCTGGTACTCGCTACTCTCACACATAATTTGTCATATTTGTGTGTATAACAAAGGGAATCTTTAAGTACAGGCTTCATTCTAAGATGGATGTTCGCGTTCACACTCTCTTCATGGTCACATTCGTTAGTGCTGTAGCCATATTTGGTCACTGTATGCGATTTTAGATAAATCTGCACGTAAGAGGGTCTCGAGATCAGCTCCAATTAGGACGCGACTCCGTTTTAACGCGGCTTTTCTCCGGTCCCTTCAAGAGCGTTATATTGAGAGGGAACTGTAGCACATTCTTTCTCCTTAATTTGTGCGTAAGAGCCGCATTGGGCCCTGGAAAAAAGGCATGAAAATAGTTGAAGGCTCTCCACATTATACACTTATAGGGCGTAGGGACACACGATTATAAACGTTGGATATCAGGACCGGCTCACCGTAACCACGGTGCGCGTCGCCTAAAAGCGTGGTTGGTGCAGGCTGCAGGGGGGTGAACCCTATGCCTAAAATCACGGACACAGGCTACTCCCGAATACCATTGTAGTACATGGTGGAGCATCACACATCAGTTTTCTACACAATTCGACATGCTAGGTGTGTGTAGCTAGGAAGCGACCTCAGACGTATTGAAATGAAGCATCACACACCAATTTTCTCCACAATTCGACTTTCTCGGTGAAGTTTATAATAGTTTGAGAGTGACCCTAGATGTATTGAAATGAAGCATCACACATCTATTGCCATTGACATATTGAAATTTTGGAAACAAGTCTGTTGCTGCTTTGTGATGTTTTCTAGTAAAAAGTCCGGAGCTATCACATGAACTGTTGTCACTTTATGCATTTGAATATGCACAATAAAAAATAGATTCTTCCAGTGATCCTGTTTTTTCGAATGTGGAGTGGTGTCGCCTTTCTCCATATTAAATGCATTACAATAATGACAGTAGGAAACTGCTATCTGAAGCCTACAATGACACGTTTGCCGGTCCGTAGGTTGCTGAACGTCTGGAAATGCTGCGGACATCCCTGAGCGACAAGGGCAGCTCCCACACGTGCAGCTTAGGTCCACCACACCCTGGAGTCACCTCACTTGTCTGGTTCTACAGCCAATTGATGTGTGATGCTCCACAAGGCTGTTCATGTCCGGCAAGTGAGGAAGCGTGAGCGGCTAAGAGGGCGCCCGAAAGTTTCCGCACTCCATCTCCAAGCGCGATTTTTAAGCAGAGAGCGACAGACGGCATCAGATGTGGGTAGACGGTTGTGTACTATAATGACACTCGTTATGGCGGGTGCCAGAGCACACACCTGGGGCCAGATTCATCAACGATAACGCTGGTATCATCTTACCGCGGATTCACCATACCGACCTACGTAGTATGTGATATGGAGAGATAGAGAACGCGAAGTTCATTCGTAAGCTGTTTTTTCCATAGGATTATGTTTCAATAATCCAATCGTTATCCTCAGCAAGGGTACAACAGTTTCATATGCGGGATGGCATTACGAACACACGAAATAATCGATAAACAGTCATTAGGAAACGTGCAAACTTCCAAAGTGCCTTCCTGCCACTAGAAATTGCAGTTCTTAACTCGACCAGGTCGGTCTTCCAACATTAAAAAAATTCTGAATGGGTCTTTCCGAACTATTGCGGTCATATTTTTCCTTGCAATGTTTGCAAACATCTTTCGAACTCTGACTCTCCTAGTGTCCTATGGCACGATTATACCATAAACGTCGGATATTAGGACCGGCTTACCGTAACCGCAGTGTGCGTCACAGAAGGAGTGGTTGGTGCAAGCTGCAGGGGTGCGGTGAATCTTACGCCTGGAATCGCAGACACGTTACTCGCGAGTACCATCATAGTACACAACTGCTCAGGTGGAGCCCGCAGCTGAGTTTGGGAAGGTAACGGAAGGGACTCCAGGGTGTGGTATATCCAAGCTGGTCGTGTGGAAACTGCTCTCGTCGGTCAGGGGGAGTCTGCAGCGTTCCCAGACGTTCAGCAACCTGAGGGCCGGCAAACGCGCTATTGTGCAAATTCTACTGTCCTTATTGTACTACATCTAATATAGGAAAAAGATGACACCACACAACATTCGAAAAACTGGAATCACTGGGAGATCCTGTTTTCATTGCGCATTTCCAAATGTTTAAAGCGATGGCAGCTCATGTGATAGCTTCGAACTTTTTACTAGAACAACATCACAAAGCAGCAACACTGTCGTGACTTCCGTACGACAGTACGGTCGTCGCGGGGGTCAACAGGTCAACGCGCGTGGATCGACGCGTCGATACCTGTCTCCACGCGCCTCAACGTGTCGTCGCCGCGAGGAAGCTTCTGGAAGCGGCTAGAGACGCAGGGGGAGCGTGCCCCTGGGCGCTCTAGCCGGCTCGGCAGTCAGTCGTCGTCTCCCCGCTCCTGCTGAGCGGTCGTGCCTCGATCGTCATCGTCACCAGCCATCTGCCGTCGGCCGCCAGGATGTCCAACTGATGTCGGGGCCCTGCCTAGCCCGTGGATCGTCGAGGACCATCCAGCTTAGTCCGACGAGGGATCATCTACAACTTGGAGCGTCCGTAGTCCATCGAGAGTCCCGTCTCCAACGCCCGTCGGCTCGTCATCCTCGGAGTCCACCAGGTAACGCCGGCCCGCTGACCGGCCCCGGAGTCCTCGACTTGGCACACGCCACGGGGACCGGGTCGGCCATGGCCGGCGGGTTGTCGGCTTGCTTGACCCTTGGTAGTCGTGGGTGCGGTCTTCCCCCTAACTCGTAGGTATTTTGTAGTTGTCATGTATTTGTAATCATAATAGCTTAGAGTATCATAAACATATAATCCTATCGGTTTAATTACTTAACCAAACTGGTCTGTCGGTTCCATGTCTGGTTGAAGTATGCAGGAGTGTGAGCCAGTCTAAAGCCAGGGGGACCGCCAGCGGTCGGGGGGACGCCTCGACCGAGGGGGGTACCCCTGGGGGCAAGTGTCAGATCCAGTGCTCACTGCAGGGTGTTGCATGGGAGTGTGTTGGAATGGGTTCATGTCTTAACAACTGGCAGCGTGGATCCGCACAGGGCCTATGGGCAATAATTCCGCGTGGTCTAGAGGCGGGCAACCTTAGCGAGCGGCGGATCCGGAAGGGCTCCAAGCCGGGGGGTGGGTGGCGTCCCCCCTCTCCGCCGATGCTTCGACGGGGGGTCGGCCACCCGCGTCACGACATGGTGCATCGGACCGAGGTTCTTCGTGGGGAAACCCACGGGGGGCCTTTGTGATCGAACCTTCCATCCGCTCGCAAGCTACTGAGCTGAGCTCAAGCCGCGCACGGTGCAAGTGTAAAGCCAGATTGGCTGCTCAGGTGCCGCTGATGTGTGCGACGTACGCTATAACTGGGGTACTGCCTTCCTCACTTCTTGTAGCCGTGTCCTCTTACCTGTGCAACCTCGAGTGGCACGAGCCGGCACAGGGACAGCCGCTATGCGTCGAGGCACAAGTGCTACGGCGATCGCAAAGAAGGAGTAGAAAGCAGCCAAAAGCTGCTAGGAAACCCCTCAAGGACCAAGTCGCAGTGTCAAAGAAGCTGTTAACGGGCATCATCACCGGGGAGCCCCAGAGACGCGGGTTTACAGTGGGCCAGTGGCATTAGAGCGATACAGTAGCTGGCAACTGTCTGGTACATGACCCCATGCAGCCGCGCGGGCATTGGCTGCAAGGTGTGGCCCGAGCGTAGCTTCTCTTGGTTCCTTGGCCTTAGCTATAAGGCGTCGTGCCGTTGAGCTCACGCTGTTCAACAATCTTGTCTTTACGCTTGCACACCCATTTCCTAAGCCCTCATAATCCATATCTAACATCATCCACCTTCCATGTTCACACATATGTCACAACTTGCAGTCGTGCATTTACGTATCACTCGCTTCGTATGACCGTGCTTTCGGCGGGGGAGGCTCCTGGCCAGAGTCCTCCCTCAGGGTAGTCCACTCTTAGTTTGCTTGTTTTAGACTCGGGTATCGACAGTACCACCTCCTGTCATTAACGCTCAATACACCCACGCTAGCAATGCCATCAATCACGACCTGCAAGGCCAACCTGACCAAGGCGTTTACGGCTCTAGCAGTCGCCAAAGGTAAAATTCATGCATCTCTTATAACACCTGTAGATGCAAGCGACAGCAATCAGCCCCAAATTCTTGACGCGCGCCGCCTTAACATCCAGGCGGCCATTGCGGACCTAACACACGCCATCCGCACGGTGCAAGAGCGACGACAAATGTTCCTCGCTACGGTCGAAGGGTCTGCTAATCCAGAGGCAGACAATGCTGCATATGAGAACTACATGCAGGAAACGCCCGTGAACGACGCAGTGGTGGACGCAGAGTCAATCCTTAGCACGCTGAATCACAGCCTCGATGAAGTGCAGCTGCTATCGAGCGTTGTCGCTTAGCGCAACCCTCTGAAGTGACGCAGAGTTCCAACACTAGCACAGAGGCTTCAGCTTCTCTCGAGTCCACTGCCTCGCACACGAGCCAACAGCAAGTCGTTACAGACCCTAAGTCGCCTGTACAAGCGCAGCTTCCGCTTAGCTCCAACGTTCCAGCGGTTACAACCATTCCAACGCCGCAGCTGCCATATTGCACTACCATCCAGCTTAGCAAATATAAGCTACAGCCATCTGACGGCGACATTACTAAGTTCCAACGCTTCTGGTGCGCGTTTCAATTGGCCGTTCATAACAACCCCAACATTCCACCGTTGGAAAAGTACCTACAGCTGCAAAGCTTACTAACTGGCGACGCCATGATGGTGCTTGACGATGTGGATCCCGCTGACAACAACTACTTCGAGTTGGTGAGAGCACTCAAAAGGCGGTACGATTGTCCTCACACGACGCGTACCGCTCTACACGTACAGCTCCAACAGCTTCCTCAAGCACGAAACACGGGTTCCGAGCTCCGTCGCACCTGGTCTCGCTTAACAGCTATACTTCACGGTCTTCGTAGGTTCGAAGACTTTCGTACGGTTTTGCCACTTCTTGACTTAGTCAAGAGCAAATTTCCAGACACAATCCGCGCGAAGTTGCACGAGCTCGAATATCAGAGCAACTCCCAGTTTGACTTAGACCAAATTATGCGTAAACTTGACCACATCATCATATCTCAAGAGAGGTATGAAAACTCAACAACATTGGGTCATCATTTTACGGTCAACATGTCACAGGCCACGCGCAGCGCATCGCGATCTCCAACACCTAGCAATAAACGCACTAATCGCTGCTGCTTCTGTGGTTCTGATAATCACAATTCGACACGTTGCTATTCAGATGCCTCATATCGAGTTCGCCGTAATATCGTGCGTATGCTCGATCTCTGCTGGAAGTGCTTTCACGCTGGTCATTCAGCCACCTCTTGTGCTTATCCAGCTTGCCACCTTTGTGGAGGAGACCACAATCGTCTCCTGTGCAGAGCAGCAAAGCAACGAAACAGATCCAACAGCGCTTCCACCAGAGACCGACATCGTGACAGCCAGGAACGGCGCAGCCGCAACCGTTATCGACATCGGTCACCTGCAAGATACTCATCGCGCAGTTCATCACGCGATTACCGTCATTCACGACGCTACCGCTCAAGCAGTGGTGAGTCAAGATCATCATCAGGTCGAAACAAATCCGGCAGGCTGCATCGTAGCCGCCAAGATAATAACTTCCGTCCGCGCTCTCCATCGCGCGTTTCGTTCCGTTCTCCCGTCAGGGAGCGCTCAAATTCGCCAAAACGTCGTAGCCCATCTCCTTATCCATCTCAGTATCATGCTTCCGAGTCTGAAGCTGAGGCGGAAAAGGTTTTACATTTTTACAACTCCAATAACATTTTTTTCAGTCAACAAATATAATCCAGCTTCCCTAATGTTTACTAAAGCCAAAACCTTTAACCGTAACACTGCCTGTTTCGAGGACGTTACCTTGTTCCTTGACTCAGGCGCTCAAAATAGCTTTATTTCAGCCAATTCAGCTCGACATTTAGACCTTAAGATCACTGACAACAAACTTCGTACCTATGTCATCTTCGGTGGTGAAACCACCTCTGAAGTTTCAGGCGTTACAGAGATCACCCTTGTCGACTCGCTCGACAAGGAGCTTACAGTGGAACTGACGACCAAAGAAGTCATCACTCTGGCTCAACAACCGCCACGTCTTCCACAAGAAGACCTCGATTTCATATACGACCACGGATTTACGGCACCGTTGTGTCAAAACGACTCTGTCGTTCCAGATATCCTTATCGGGATAGACCATTATTGGGATGTCATCTCCCCAGAGGCTCCGATCTGTCTGCCGTCGGGCATGGTCTTAAGCCATACTCGCTTCGGCACAATCGTTTCAGGCAATTCGGTTTTTTGGAAGAACCGGCGGAGCTTATCGACTCCGCATCAGCGCTCACAACATCAGAGCGAGACGAAGACGCTGTCCAGAGACTCTGGTCGCTTGATGCACTAGGCAACACAGACGACATGATCCATTTGTCGACCATCAACTTGAAAAACGTATCCTAGACAACTTTAATAATACTTCCAAATTCATAAAAGGTCATCTTTATGTTCAGTTTCCTTGGAGGGAGGATCATCCTCCCCTTAAAGACAACAAAAATTTAGCCTACTGTAGACTTTTAAATCAGTTTCAGCGTTTAAGCCAGACTAAAGCTTGGCAACAGTACATCAAGGTCATCGATGAACACATTTCAGCCGGGTTCGTTGAGGACGTCGATGAATTTACGTATGACGGTCCACACGTTTATTACATTCCACATCAGGCCGTCCACAAAGAGTCATCAGCCACAACCAAGTTACGAGTCGTGTTCGACGCTTCCTCCAAAACGAAGGACGCAGTCAGTCTTAATGACTGTATCTATCAGGGTCCTACTCTGTTACCAGAGCTGATCGGTATTCTTTTGCGTTCACGCCTACATCGCTATCTTCTGATAGCTGATGTAGAGAAAGCCTTCCATCAAATTAGGCTCCAAACATCACAGCGTGACGCAACACGCTTCCTCTGGCTCAAAGACCCATATTTGCCACCATCTCCATCAAACCTGCGCATCCTTCGGTTCACCCGCATACCTTTCGGCATTAACGCATCACCGTTTCTTCTAGCGGCTTCCATCCAGTACTATCTTCGTAGAGAGTCTTCGCCCCTTGGGGACGAGATCCTGCGTAATACTTACGTGGATAACGTCGTCTTGGGTGCGTCCTCGCACGAAGAAGCCATCCAAAAGTACACCATGGCCAAAACCATCTTTAATAAGATGCACATGAACCTTAGAGAGTTCTTGTGTAATTCACCAGCTGTCAACGCCGTTATTTCCAACGCTGATCGCGCTACCAACCCAGCTAATGCCACTCTGCTGGGTATCAATTGGCAACCTTTAAGGGACACTCTGGTTATTCCCATCAAAACCACACAAATCACGGTAAACAGCAAACGCACTGCTTTGCGCGCCTTAGCGTCAACATACGACCCTTTAGGGTTCCTAGCCCCGTTTCTGGCACCACTCAAAGTCTTTATCCAAGACTTGTGGACCGAAGATTTTGGCTGGGACACGCCACTAACGCAGGCGCAACAGCAACAGTGGTCACAACTTCTTGCAAACCTCCGCGTTCCTGTCCCTCCGTTGCCGCGACACATCATTCCAGCGCACAGCTACGCCAACACGTACGAGCTTTGCGTGTTCGGAGACGCCTCCAAACGCCTATACGCGTGCTGCGCATATCTACTCTGCCGCAGCTCAACATCCGCGTTTTCCACGCTGTTAATGGCAAAATCGCGTCTCAAGACCATTAAACCGCTCACCGTTCCGCGCTCGGAACTGTTGGCCACGCTCATAAGCGTTAACCTAGCACAATATCTCGTTGGGCAGCTTGGTCTTTCAATATCTACAGTTCACATCTTTTCGGACTCGCTTATCGCGTTACACTGGGTACATACCACCAAAACCCTTAAAGTGTTCGTCCAAAATCGCGTAACAGCCATTCGTAACGCTGTGACTGCGCTAGCGGCTCAAAACATCCCGGTCCGCTTCCACTATGTTGCTTCCGAGGATAATCCGGCAGATTGAGCCACTCGCGGTCTTGCCACAAAGGAAGCCCACAACCACATGTGGTGGAGCGGTCCCTCCTTTTTAACTGCTCCTCCGGACCAGTGGCCGCATGCTAACATCGACTTCAAAGTCCTCCCGCAGGACAAGGTCGACGCGCAGTTGGAATATTCCAGCGTTAATTCAATCATCAAAGGCATTTTCCAATCGGCCTTACCATTCTCTAGGACCAACAACTACCTTAAGCTGGTCAGAATCACGGCGTACGTTCTCAAATTCATCCGCCGTCAGATCCTAGATCGGCTTCCTCCATATCTTCAAACAGTAATGCAAACAAAACTGCCCGCAGTAGTTTCAGTGTCCCCTTCGGGTACGGTACAGCCGTCGGACGTCAAAGCAACGGAAAAACAGCTCATCTTAGCGCATTATCGCGAAGGTGAACAAGACCTATACCGCTTACAGCTCGCCAATTTTAACGCCAGACGAGCACCCGACCGTCTCATTCGCTGTCCGTACCGGATAGGGCCTCTAGAAACAGCTCCAATTCTAATACTGCCACAACATCGGCTATCCCACCTCTTAGTGCTGCATTACCATCTCAAAAACCATCATTCCGGCGTTTATCACACCATAGCTAATTTGCGTACCCGTTTCTATATTCCATCTATACGGGTCTGTGTCGCTAAGATCCTGCGTACATGCGTTACGTGCCGCAAAAATAATGGCAGACCTTATCGGTACCCTAACGTGCCTCCTCTCCCTCCGGAGAGGACCAAACGCTCAAGACCCTTTCAAAACATCGGACTCGATTATATCGGTCCTCACGCGTGCACTGGTACCATCTCCGGCAAAGTCTGGATCTGCCTCATGACATGCATGTCAACGCGTGCAGTTCATCTCGAGGTCGTACTCGATCTCACTACGCAGGAGTTTCTCTTAGCATTTCGCCGCTTTATAGCACGTAGAGGTACACCAAGTATTGTCTACAGCGACAATTCGACCACGTTTCGTAGCGCAGAGACCGCTATCGCATCGCTCATTTACTCTACCACCTCATGGCACAGCATCTCCAGTTTCTGCTCCACGCAGAAGATCACCTGGAAGTTTATCACCCCGCTGTCGCCATGGAAAGGTGGCTTTTATGAGCGTTCAGTTGGTCTGTTTAAGTCAGCCTACAAAAAGTCCATTGGTCGCGCTGTTTTGCCATTAAATCAACTTCAAACTGTCGTCACAGAAGTCGAGGCCACCTTAAACTGCCGTCCCATAACACCCTACAGGGAACGGGAAACCTTTGTCCACATCCTAAGGCCTATAGACTTCCTAAGTCCTCAGGTAGACCTACAAATACCACCTTTACCGTCCCAAATAGACGACATCTATGATGCCTCACATAATCTTTCCCAGTGGTACAAGGAGAGCTTATCTGTTTTAGATCACTTCTGGGAACTATGGCACTCCGACTATCTTGCAGCCTTGCGAGAACGACATCAAGCTCGCACGAAACAACCAAGGTCGGCTGCACTCGCTCCACAGCTTGGAGATGTCGTGTTGATAGCGGACGAGAAACTGCCACGAGGACAGTGGAACTACGGTATGATCGTTTCACTTATTTCAGGCAAGGACGGAGCCATTCGGGCAGCAGAAGTCCGTACGGCAAGCGGCAAGTGCCTAACTCGATCCATCTCGCACTTGTATCCGCTAGAAATCCGCGCTATTACTACCTATGCGCCGCCGCAGGACTCACCTCTATCTCCGTCTCCTCAGGACTCACCAACAACATTATCGCCAGCGCGAACTCAACCTAAGCGCAGCGCTAAGACTAAACACCTGTTCATCCGAACTTGAGACGCTAAACCGTCGCTAAGGAACATTCCTTAGCCATTAATCCAACAGGAAAGCATCACTGGCTAAGTTTATTACCTTCAACTAGACCTTTCAGGTGCCTAAATACCATCATTAGGCTCAACTCCATCATTAGGCGCTACTAGCTAAGTAATTCCATCCTAAGACGTGCTTAACACGTCTTAAGGCGCCACTTCAAACGGTTCACAGCGATTACGCGCACTTGTCTGCTCGCGCTAATAACATCGCGCCTGGCTCGGACCAGCGGCGGCCTCACGCCCATTGCCGCGGTCCGCCAACATTGTCTTAGCCGCTAAGCGGCTCAATCAGCAGGCTAGGATCACTCAATACATGTGTCGTTGACCTTTTACTCGCGTTCGACCCGCGTCCCGCGCTTATAGTGCGGTTGACGCCCTCTTAGCGAGTCGACCGATGGCACATGCCATCGCCAGCTGACCCCTTCGGTCCGTTTCCGGCTCTACGCCGGCTCAGCCGTTGCGCAAGGGCGCTAACACGCGCCGCGCTTAGCGCAAGTAGCCGTAACTGGCTGGTCCCAGCGCGAATTACCGTACAGCGCCGCTTTGGACTGTCTGCGAATCACTTCTGGACTGTTCTTAGCCCAGATTGGGCATCGTCGACTATTCTCTCTCATTGTACGACTCTTCGATTCCGTTTTCGACCTATTCTCGTCATTTTGGCACCGAAACCGCTCCGTTCACCATCCGCGGGAGACCTCATCGACTCGACACAGGTAAGTCCCTTTCCTTTAATAACTTAAGACGTGTGATTGCGCTAGGAATTTGTGTGTTTTTGCCGTTGGAGCGCCCTTATGGCACATGCGACTATTCCGTCGGATTTTTTGTGTGTTTCATTCACTTTTTACTTAACTAATTTGTGTTTTTCACTCGCCTTTTTTCATCCTACCCTCTTTTATCATCATTTTTATCTCCTTTCTTCTTTGTCTCCATCAAACTCTTCTCGCGCGCTCTGTTTCATGCCCGCTTAGCGAGTCCCATCTTTCTCATCCTCATTCTTCTTAGGGACTCGCGAGAAAAAATAATCACACGTCGCCAAATTTCGTTCCTCCTTGTCTTTACACCTTCACCCTATCATATATTTATTATTTACTTTTCAATCAATCTCTTTCTAATCTAATTACATCGCTAGTGGTGCCCTTAAGGCATCACTACCACATATATTTCTTCTTTTAGTATATACTTTCTGTAAACTTTATACCTTTAAGCCAATTTGCCCTTAAGGCATAATTTTTTATCTTTACACATTCCTTTTAATATATCGTGCCGTGCATTTCGCTTCACACGGCCGCTACAAACCTCCTCTTCTTCTGTAGGCTTATATTTTCTATTTAGTTATACTTTTACGCTTAGCATATCACATTCTACTATTTAGCCTCTTCATAATTTCGTTCTTTCTCAAAACATTCGCTTTCTAAGGCGAAAGTGAGCCACATTGCGAGCTCAGATTCTCTTAGAAAACGACCTTTTAGTCTCCATCCCTTTATCTCTCCAAACATTATAATCCAAATAAACTTAAAACATACATACTTTTATACTTCCTTTGCCACTTCTCTTTTCTATTTGCTTTCATCCAATTACCCCTTTATATACTCACCATATTTTGTACATTTTTCGTTCTGTACCCTTTATTTCTCATTTCTATGTTCTTCATATTCATTTTCATTTCACTTTCTCCCACATCACTTCCGCGATTCCGTTCTCTTCTCGCTTCACGCGCTGCTTCTCTCTCATTTCACCTCCTATCTATTCTATTTCAGAAACATTCTTGCAATGTCTTCTTCATGTCATCACTCGTGCTGCTGCTATAGCTGCTCTTCCACGGTTGACCAGCATCAGTGTCTTCCGACTCCCCTTAGCGGAGACGGTCGACGCTGCGCGCGCTGCCAGCATACCCTTAGCCAGTCTAGTTGCTGTCACCATCATTGCGCTTCTCATCATCACCAGCGCTCCTCTCAACAGTCTGGCACACGGGACCCTTGGCGCACACACCGTGCCACATCGCCGCTTCGTAGCGTATCTCCGCCAGCTCGACGTCGCCATCTGAGCCCGTGGATATCACCTCCACGTGAGCACGCGTCGCGGTACGAGGCTCTGTTCCGGTCTCGTCAACGTGACCCATGGCACGTCGAGCCTTATACCTTCCACCCCTCCTCCTTCAACTCTCTAACTCTATCTTCTTCTTCTCAACCCTCATCCTCTACTCTTAACACCTCTCCTCCTGTACAATCTCACCCACTCTTTCCTAATCGCACCGGTCCTCCTCTTTATTTTGGCCGCCCTCGCACATTCCCAAAAAAGCCTTCTCATTTTTCTCCTCGCCGCGCTCGCCCTTCTCGTAGGCCTACTATTTTCCACTCTCCTCCTCCTTTGGTAGACACACCCACTCATTCTCCATCCCCTTCACCCACCCCAACACCTCATCCTCCTCTTCCATCTCAACCCTCTCTCTTTGCATACCACTCTTCTACTACTACATCTGCGCCAATACAACGCCGTCTCCTTAGGGAGCGACGCCGCTTAAATGCGTCTTCTTCCACCACATCTTCGCTCGCGCACGCTCATCATCAACCATCTACTCAGCCGCCCCTTAGCGCCTCCACTCCGCCGCAGTCGCAAGCGTCCTCAGGCTTAACGCCTGAAGTTGTACGCGCGCTGTTTCGCGCACGGAGTCCGCTCATCAGGCGACCGGTCCCTATGGAGGCCGGGCCTGAGCTCTTCAACGCGCTTAGCACATCGCCGTTTGGACCGCTTGACGGCATGCCGCTGGCAGAGCAGCTCCAATTCCTGGACATACGGCTTGACCGTCCAAGGAGTCCACCAGCACGCTCTCTGCCATGGTCGTCAAGTTACATCCGCAATCCATCGGCAGCGCTTGACTGGGGCCCGCTACGCCATCGGCACATGGGCACGCAGACCACACCACCTCCGTCTGCACCGCCGCGCGAGCCGTATCAGCCACACATCAACATGTGTCCGCCGTCACCGCCGCTTCCGACCCTGCCCTTAGAGCAGCCATCCTCTATGGACAATTCGGCTAGCAGGGAAGGATTCTGGTGGAACCCCACCAGCCGGCGTGAGACACGACGCTCAGCGGCTCATACAGCGCACGCTCCAGACCAGCAGGCTTTCTTAGAGCCTGTTGAGCACCATGCTAACAGGCAGGCACGCCGGGTAACACCATCGCCCACGCCGTCACCACCAGCGCCAAGGCCAACATCACCAGTCCCTCAGGCACGCGCACGCAGTCCAGCCGTACCGGCATCCCCCGTTCGCCGGTCTATGTATGACCCAACACCCCTTGTCCAATCCACACCGCCTCCGGCCTTAGAATGTTGGTTCTGCCATGAGAACCACTTCTCATCATCTTGCCGGAATGTGCCGCGGATCAGCGACCGCATATATATTCATATGAGAAACGCTCGCTGCTTCCGCTGTGGAGGACACCACTTAGACCATGAGTGCGAACAACCTCCTAAGAAATGCCTCGGGTGCGGCTTGGACGACCACCACATCGCATTCTGCGCGCATAACCGCCAGGCAATACGGGACCTTAGCAACGAGCGCTGGCTAAGGCATATGCGTAGGGCACGCCGCAGAGCGTTCATCGCTCGCCGCCTTAAGGAGGAAGAGGAAGCCTGGCTGGAAAACCATCTCTATCGACTGGAGCTTGAAGAACGCGGCATCTTCTAAAAACTGATATGGTATGTTTCCTCTTTCCTCTATACTTTTCCCTTTACTTTTCCATTCTTCTCGTTTATTCTTGTTATGCTTTATACTTCTTATAATCTTTATACGTTACTCTTATATACACATCCTTTTTCATTTCAATGTCTTTATTATATAATCAATATATCTTTTCCATTTTCAATACTCTCAACTTCAGCGCAGTTCTCCCCAGCCTTGTATTCAGGTCTGGTGGTGTCGTTCGTGCCTCGCGTCCGCTTGCGTGCCGTTGTTGTTCTTAACGCGTCGAGCCGCCGATCCGAGTCCACGCCTGCCGACAACATCGCCATCCTGTACATAGCTGTATATATCGCCAACATCAACATTACCGACAACAACATTAACTCCACTTCAACGTCCATCGTAGTCGCCCATCGTTTCGTCCATAGTAGTTCGTCCATCGTAGCATTCCACGACACTTCACTTCCATCTTCACTTCCTCACTTCATTCACTTAGTACCTCAACTCATCCCACCGGTATACGTAGATCTCCCCATCATGTTACTGAAGCTTTAACCCGGTTTTCTTTTTGTGTGTTTTTGTCATGTTTTTACTTAGCTAGTTAATCTCATTTATCATGTATCTTTAACTCGTAGGAAATCTCATTGGCCCTCAAAGTTCCGTCATGCAAACCTGACCTTAGACCGCACCTGTCACACCCTGCGGCGCACGCACCGTGGCATCGCCCGCCACGCCGCCGCCCAAAGTCAACCAAGTAGTCTTCGATTCTTAACATGTATGTAACTTAGTAGGTAAGCAGCAAGCCACAGCTACCTAGTGGGTCGTCTTCTTCGTCGCGGCCCCCAGTGTCGTGACTTCCGTACGACAGTACGGTCGTCGCGGGGGTCAACAGGTCAACGCGCGTGGATCGACGCGTCGATACCTGTCTCCACGCGCCTCAACGTGTCGTCGCCGCGAGGAAGCTTCTGGAAGCGGCTAGAGACGCAGGGGGAGCGTGCCCCTGGGCGCTCTAGCCGGCTCGGCAGTCAGTCGTCGTCTCCCCGCTCCTGCTGAGCGGTCGTGCCTCGGTCGTCATCTTCACCAGCCATCTGCCGTCGGCCGCCAGGATGTCCAACTGATGTCGGGGCCCTGCCTAGCCCGTGGATCGTCGAGGACCAGCCAGCTTAGTCCGACGAGGGATCATCTACAACTTGGAGCGTCCGTAGTCCATCGAGAGTCCCGTCTCCAACGCCCGTCGGCTCGTCATCCTCGGAGTCCACCAGGTAACGCCGGCCCGCTGACCGGCCCCGGAGTCCTCGACTTGGCACACGCCACGGGGACCGGGTCGGCCATGGCCGGCGGGTTGTCGGCTTGCTTGACCCTTGGTAGTCGTGGGTGCGGTCTTCCCCCTAACTCGTAGGTATTTTGTAGTTGTCATGTATTTGTAATCATAGTAGCTTAGAGTATCATAAACATATAATCCTATCGGTTTAATTACTTAACCAAACTGGTCTGTCGGTTCCATGTCTGGTTGAAGTATGCAGGAGTGTGAGCCAGTCTAAAGCCAGGGGGACCGCCAGCGGTCGGGGGACGCCTCGACCGAGGGGGTACCCCTGGGGGCAAGTGTCAGATCCAGTGCTCACTGCAGGGTGTTGCATGGGAGTGTGTTGGAATGGGTTCATGTCTTAACAACTGGCAGCGTGGATCCGCACAGGGCCTATGGGCAATAATTCCGCGTGGTCTAGGGGCGGGCAACCTTAGCGAGCGGCGGATCCGGAAGGGCTCCAAGCCGGGGCGTGGGTGGCGTCCCCCCTCTCCGCCGATGCTTCGACGGGGGGTCGGCCACCCGCGTCACGAAAAACACTCTTGTTTCCAAGATTTCAATATATCAGTGGAGATATTTGATAAGTGACGTTTCATTTCAAAACATCTAGGGCTTCTGAAGCTAAGCCCCACTTAACAAGTCGAATTGTGGAGACAATTGGTGTGTGATGCTTCATTTCAATACGTCTGGGGTCGCTTCCTAACTACACCCCACCTAGCAAGTCGAATTCTGGAGACAATTGATGTGTGATGCTTCACGAGGCAGTTCATGTCCGACACGTGAGGAAGCGTGAGGTGCTAAGAGGGCACTCGAAAGTTTCCGCGCTCCATCGCCAAGCGCGATCTCTAAGCAGAGGAAGCGCGGACGGCATCGAATCAATAGTCGGTTGAGTACTCTAACGTTTTTCTCGCCATAGGTACCGTGATCTATCGCCGAAAAATTCACTTATGGTTAGAATACTTTCTCCATCACAGAAAATGCTAGGGGTACCAAACGGTGCGTATCTATTCAACGCCAATTATGTTGCCGTCGAGGAGCCAGGCGGGAGTGACGACCACTTCCGCCTCGGACAATTCCTTTCTCTTGTAAGGGGTACATACAAGGCCATTAGCAAGCCCAACAAGATATTAGAATACGATCCCAACCATCCCAATCACGCCTTCAAGTTCTACTTGAAAACATTGGCCTTCGATAAATTTTCTGAGTAACAAGTACATATGAGTAACTAACCTCCGTCACGGAGACAATGTCCCTGTCCTGCATTTTCGGCGTGGAAAGCGACGCAGATCATAAGGTAGTAATAACTAAGTTGTCGTTAACAAATTTATTATAGGCTGACGAGTAAGATGCCAGAGATTTTGCCACTCATGATACTTAACCGGTTTTAGTGAATATTTCGGATGTATCCTAATTGGGAGGGGCAGCGATAAGGTTACAGCTGCGCTCAGCGTCCCACGAAGCGACACCCATCCTCTGAGTTCGCTTGTGTACCATAGTATCATTTGGCAGTAGCTGAAACTCTGCGACAAACTCAAAGAGGAGTGGAGAGGTAAGACAGGCGCTATGGTAGTTGGGGGGGGGGGGTCACCATGGCCTGCCGCGGCGGGCAGCCGCGGCGTGTAGCTACATATAGCGAATGTGAATGCAGTCTTATCGCCGCTTTTCGATTACAGATCCGTGTTTTTCGTGCTTCCGAATTTGGCAAGGGAGGGAACTCCAGGATGTAGGCAATTCTAGCACGGGTGCGCCACTCGAGCCACACCCTGGAGTCCCTTCCCCTGCCTAAATCTGTGCTCTCCTCCGCCGTAAGACATAGTATGCCCTCCTCCGATTAAGATTGATCCAAGCCCCCTATTAAGAGCAATGTCAGCAACCTAGATGTGCCTATAGAACTCATATCTAGAACTGGTGTTCCAAGCCATACCTAAGATTATTCGGTAAAAAAGACAAGCACTCTCCAGCTAAAGGATTTGATTCTCGATTCAAACACACACGGAACCTTCTGTGGCCTTACACTATTCAGTAGTACATCGTTTCGAAAAAGGAAATGTTCCAATTTCATCATCCGACATTAGGATGCACCTCCGATTCTGAGAGAAACACAATCACAAAAAAGGCGACGCATAATTGATCTCTTTCTCAGCCTTTCGTTCAATTTAAGAGGTGAATAGTCAGTACAGAACATTCAATGGGTGACGTGTCGCCATTTCCCTTCCGTCTTCCGACTCGAAAGAGAGTGGAACACGGAACGGAGCAGAAGGACTAAAAACAGCCGAAAACCAGAATTCGGAAAACGGAAATGGAAATTTCGCACATCCTTGGTTCTTACTATGGTACTACATTTTCAAATCTTTACCGTAAGAACAGTCGTGGTGGGACCACCACGAGTCCGTGTCATTGCTGGCATCATGCCAACTCGGCGGTACGGAGCTAGGGAATATGAAAGCTCCATACTGCTTGAGGCGAACTGACAGAGCCTGGATAGAAAAGTTTGGAAAGGTTTTATGGTGTAGGTTCTATAGTGTGTAAGAGTGTTCAAGTTGTACCAGCCAGATGTATATGATCAGACATAGCGATGTAGATAAGGGTCTGTCCATACTTCGAGCGACAAGAGCGACTGGAGCGACGAGCGTACGTAAATAGTTACGTACTCCACACTCCGTCCTTCGCTCCAGTCTCTCCAGTCGCTCTTGTCGCTCTTGTCGCTTCAGTCGCTACAGTTGTCCCCGATAGAAAGCTATGCTCAATAGTCGGAACAAAAACGAAACTGTTTCAATGGTTATTTTAACTGCTAACATGGGAACTGTTCATGCACACTGCTTCGACGACCTCTCACTGTGTAAACAGCGGAGGATATGCTTCGCAAAACCATGACCACTATGTTATGTATCAGTTGCCGATCCCTTTCCTTTCAAAGTAAGATCTTAGGCCTGTCCCCTCAACAGGCCAGATTCAACACGCAACTCCTTTATCAACGCTTGGGCCCACAGCTGCCCATGATACCAAGCTGGCACGGTGCCAGCACCGATCGGCAAAGTCATGTAGCCTGTTCATACTTCGCGAAAAGAGCGACTCGTCGCCCGTGCAAAACATGCATATCGATTAAAACCGAGCGCGCGTGTAGCCGCCGAAAAGTGTTCATACTCGAGCGCCGGCGGCGGGAGCGACTTGGGGCGACGAACGCAGTGTGGAGTACGTAATTACACCACCCAGTGCTGGAAGGCGCACTAGTGCTGGAAGGAAACGATTCCTGTTCTGACGTTCTTCATACAAAGGTAAGGAGTGCTTTTATGTCTATTTTGAGTGCCAGACTGATGATTTAGGTAATGACTTCCGTACGACTGTATGGTCGTCGCGGGGGTCAACAGGTCAAAACCCGTCGATCGACACGTCGATGCCTGCGCCAACGCGTCTCCCGCGCAGGGAAGCTTCTGGAAGCGGCTAGAGACGCAGGGGGAGCGTGCCCGTGAGCGCTCTAGCCAGCGGGAGCGGCGGACCGGCTGGTAGCCCAGTCAGTCGTCGGTCCGCCGCTCACGCTAAGCGGTCGTCTCCTGGTCTCCGCGGTCCGCCAACGCCTGCCGTCGTCGAGGAGGGCTACGCCTTAGCCCGAGGTCACCGGAACCGTCCAGCTTAGGACGTCGAGGAGCTGCCATCGTATTGGAGTGTCCGCCAACCATCATGCTCGACTTCTCCAGCCCTCGTCACCTCGTCCGCCGTCCGTGACCCGCAGGTAACGCCGGTCCTCTGACCGGCCCCGTCGCCCCTGACTTGGCTACGCCACAGGGGCAGGGCCGGCTATGGCCGGCGGGTTGTTGGCTTTGCTAGTCCCTGGAAGTTGGGGTGCGGTCTTCCCTTATCTCGTAGATCTTCTTAGTAGGGTTTGTATATTGTACCAATAGTAGTAAGCTCTCATAAACCTATATAATCAATAGCTTGCTTAGTCAAGCAATAAGGTCTGTCGACCTCGTGTCTGTTGGAAGTATCGAAGAGTGTGAGCCAGTCTAAAACCAGGGGGCCACCTGAGGTCGGGGCCCCGACCGAGGGGGCACCCCTGGGGGCAAGTGTCGAGTCCTGTGCTCACTGCAAGGCGTGTCATGGAAGTATGTTGGATAGGGATTAAGCCTTAACACCGCGGCATAATGGATCCGCATAGGGCCTATGGGCAGATACATCGCGTGGTCTTAGGGCGACCACCTTAACGAGCGGCGGATCCGGGAGGGCATCCAGCCGGGACGCAGGGCGACTTCCCCCGTCACCGCCGATGCATTCGACGGGGGACGATCGTCCGCGTCACGACAGGTAATATGATGCCCGTCCTCCAGTGTCGCAGGATCATACCATAGGCCTTACGCTGCGCTGCTGAAAAAAGATGACCTTGTAGGGTCCGACTGCTAGCAACAGGGACGCCTAGGGACATCAAACGCGGGCGATCATCGCATCTTACTGCTGAGCGCATGCTTCAAAGGAGTGGGCGGAAATGGTGAAACATGGTGAGGAAAATTCGAAACACGATTTGGGGCTATTAGCTGTTAACCAGAAATTTCAGAAGCAGGTGCTGGCAACCTTCAGACGGAGATGGGATTGGGGTGGTGAGGGTGGTGACGGTGAAGTATGTAGAAACGTGAGTATTCCACATTCTCTGAGTTTGTTAAAAGATTATCTCTAAAAGAAAGTAAAGCTAGAGATATATTTGAACCATAGGTTTTGAAATGGTATAAAACTCGAACTACAACATGGTAAAGGATAAAGATGAAGGACGGCGCCACTCAATCCCTTCCGAGATGCGCCACGCATTCCACTTCTACGAGATGCCGTGGAGGCGATCTGAATCCGTATTTTACAATGACTTGCGTTGGCCAGCCGATGAGCAAGTCAGCGCCTTATCCGACAAATACAAGTTTGACACCAATTCGCCGACCCCGGAGGGATGGAAAGCTTGGTTTGCCTGGGCGGAAAATCCGAACCAGGAACCTGATATCGGGTGCAGTCGGCACTTCATTTCCGAATGCGCCACATGCGCCCACAACATGAACAGATGGAAAATAGAAACAAGTCAGGCAGTGGTGGAAGTAAGATGTCGATCCACTACATACATAGGTATAAAATATGTACTGCAGCCACTACTACATTTTTACCTAAATAGTGTTATTGATACATCAGCCGTGTTCAATTCTAACCTCTCAAATTAATATTCATCGAAGAGAAATTATGCAGAAGATGAGGGAAAAAGAATCTTTTTACCAAAGTGGTTCGTTTCCTTTTTCCATTTTGAATTGTACAAATTGTATAGGCTTAATCCACAGCTCATCCTGATTTGCGTGAGTGAGTGCAGGTGTGGATGGTTCGCTCGACCAAACAATGCCAGGGGCGTAATGACATAGAGCATTCCCGCCAGGTCAGCAGGAAGTGTGGGTTCGAGTCCCGCCTGGGGCTAGAGTTTTGATCGCGACGAGACATCGGTGTAGCACCCACAGCTCACAGTTAATTTACATTCGTCTGTTGAATTCATTTATGTAAAATAATATGTATTAGTGCTCCATGATATGGAGCACTAATACATAAATATAGTATTGAACAAATTCAGTTGCTGTCAGAAAATCACTAAATCCTCTTTTTTCCTCTTCAGGAGTTCTATTCGGTCTCTCCTTCTAACACAAGGGGTGGCCAATTGAAAATCCAAGTTTCCACTGCAAAAACTAATGTAAGATCCTCATTTTTCACTAATCGAGCGGGTGTTGAAATTCTGAAGCTTTCCAAGAAATATAACCTACCAAGCAGTCTAACCAGGATACTATCTCAACGGTAGGTCGGAACGGCGCAAATGTTGTATATGGGCAGAACCGCCTCTCTCTGGGCAGTAACAAACTGCAGGTATCTCGACCCCAATACAACTCTGCGCAGAGTTAGGGGCGACGGAAGTCGCTGGTTGGCGCCCTGTTGATTCACGTGCTCCACAGCTGACGAGCGCGCGCGGGATGAGGGCTCGTATCGCGGCTAAGCGCAGTAGACAGGTGGCGTAGTAGGGAAGAGCTCGGGCTCGTAAGCGCGGGGTCGGGGGTTTGGATCCCGCAGACTACGTACGTTTTGCACTTTTGCAAAATCCATACTTATCATATAGGTAATCCACCTAGGGGTATTATAGTGTGTTATAGAGCATGTTTACATATAACATGTGCTTCAAACTACAGATTAGCTAAAATGTTCACTTCTGTGTGTCACTTATTTTAAGCCTATTTTGTGTGAAGCTATAGTTATGTAACGATTGATATTTTGTGGCACTAGTAAAAAGTTCCGACTCCACCGACAAGACTTTGGTCAAAAAATTTTTTCGCTGAAACGTTATCTAGGGGGTTATTTGGGGTGCTGATCACGAATCTGACATCCGTTTTTCACGATGCGGTCGGTGGCCACCTATACCGTTAAAAAGGGTGGTCCAGGCAGGGTCACCGATTTCGCTGAAACTTTGTCTAGGGGGTTTATTTGGGGTGCTGATCACGAATCTGACATCCGTTTTTCACGATTCGGCTGAATAATATAGATACAGGAAGGCACAGGATTACATTCTTAAAGTTTCTGCCGATGACGGCAGGTAGAGGCAGAATCGTGAAAAACGGATGTCAGATTCGTGATCAGCACCCCAAATAACCCCCCTAGACAAAGTTTCAGCGAAAAATTTTTTTGACCGAAGTCTTGTCGGTGGAGTCGGAACTTTTTACTAGTGCCACAAAATATCTATCGTTACATAACTATAGCTTCACACAAAATAGGCTTAAAATAAGTGACACACAGAAGTGAACATTTTAGCTAATCTGTAGTTTGAAGCAATGTGTTATATGTAAACATGCTCTATAACACACTATAATACCCCTAGTTGGATTACCTATACGATAAACATGGATTTTGCAAAAGTGCAAAACGAACGCAGTCTGCGGGATCCAAACCCCCGAGCCCGCGTTTACGAGCCAGAGCTCTTCCCTACTACCCCACCTGTACACTGCGCTTAGCCGCGATACGAGCCCTCATCCCGCGCATGCCCGTCAGCTGTGGAGCACGTGAATCAACAGGGCGCCAACCCGCGACTTCCGTCGCCCCTAACTGTGCGCAGAGTTGTATTGGGGTCGAGATACCTGCAGTTTGTTACTTCCCGGAGAGAGGCGGTTCTGCCCATATACAACACTTGCGCCGTTCCGACCTACCGTTGAGATAGTATCCTGGTAAGGCAATTCAAAAAACTAGCTGACAGGTATCTCCAGGAA
Source organism: Heligmosomoides polygyrus polygyrus (assembly GCA_947396885.1). Taxonomy (NCBI): domain Eukaryota; kingdom Metazoa; phylum Nematoda; class Chromadorea; order Rhabditida; family Heligmosomidae; genus Heligmosomoides; species Heligmosomoides polygyrus. The sequence goes on from OX377201.1 coordinate 82,346,887, forward strand.
ACTTTATAGTTTGCTGTTGTTTTTGATGTTTTTGCTTTGTTGTATACTAAATTCACTTATTGTGTTTACCGCTTTTGTGTGTTGATTTGTATTTGGTCTAACTGTATTTCTTAATTGTATCGCGTGGCTGTCCACGTACAGAATAAATAAATGAGCTGCTTTAGAGAGTTAATTTTACTCCACATTTCATGATTAGTCTATTCGAGTTTGTTAGAACCTATGTTGTAAAGCAAATTGCAAGTCTTTAACACATTTGTTGAAGCCTGGAGCGGATGGTATGGAGGCTACACATGTTGCTGAAACAGGAGGCATGTTGCTGAAACATTGTTACTATAAATGCCTTCAGCTTGATCGGTTCCATACTGGGGCCGGATTCATCAACGACTTACAGCAACTTAACAGAAAAAATACAGCCGAAATCCCTGGTAGCGTTGCTTATCAAACGATATGGTGAAGCATTCCGTCTCACTATCAGGACTTCGGCTGTATTTTCTCTGTTAAATTGCTGTAAGTTGTTTACGATTTCGGCCCCTGATATCAGCGGTCGGGTCCTCATATCATGAGGGATTGCTTATGCGTCTCGAGGATATCGCGGATGTTACGTGTGGTCAAACAGAATTGATGCTGCAATGCGCAGCATAACTCTCCGGAAAGCAGAAGGTGCGGGTTCAAGTTCCGCCTGGAGCAATATCCCGAACTATCGCGGTACAAGCGGTAAACTGCAAGATAAGCATTATATTGTGGAATTTTGACCTAGACAGCGGATTCAAAGCTAATCAGCGGTTTTCCAAACGCAGGGGTATAAAAAATGTTATTTTATCACAATACAATGAAATTAGGCAACAGGATAAACAGCGAAGAACCAACGACGGCACGAACCAGGAGGCTTCACCCACGACCACGAACGCTTCCGAAAGAGACGGCTAAAGACTCTAGAACTCTTAACTTGCGACTTTTTAGCGAACCTTCGTGGTGAAGATACACCACGAAGGTTTGCTAAAAAGGAGGCGAACAGTAAGTGGCTGACCACCGCTCGGCCCCAGAGCCCCTACAGAAGACTGACTATTTTCTCCAGCATCTCACACCTCACTTGTTCGCGCCTAGACTATTCGCGAGCTCTCTGCTATAGGTTTCTAACCAACCACGTTCCTCTACCGCACAGCCTGTGTTCCCCATAGAGACAGCTGGTCAGAAACCTTACTGCGGCGGCTCTTTAGCGGAGGTCTTCCGTGGGGCGTGTCCTCCTTGTCTGCCTAGTCTCTTTACCATGTAATACTGATTTTTAGTGAAACAAACACCTCTACAAGAGAAGGACGAGGCCTTGAAAATTGACCTAGTCCTTTTGCATAACACTCTTGTGTTTTTACAATGCCTTTTAAAGGTTAGTCTATTATATCGAGGGTTGCCTATTATTGTAAATCTTTCTTTCTTCTGTCGTACATAATTGTGGAACTTGCAATCGTATTCGGAAAGGTGGAAGGCACGGCCAGTCTGCGATTCGGGAAAAATACGCTCCTGCAATGTGGTGTCCGCTGGTAATTCAGGTGAAAATTTATTGCCATCAAGTTTCATCAGCCAATATGCGTAAGTCTAGAGAATGAAGTAACGTTTCTGACTATACACTTTGTACATTAAGAAATCATGAGTCTCCAACCGTGTGACACACAATAAGGGGTTCGAATAAATTAACACAACACGAACATTCTGTTGTCGTTCTTCCTTAAAAATACAAACAAATACATTAAAGATTGCACACCATATTCTCTTGCGGGTGGCTTTAGCAACGGCACTAGCACCTAGTTTATAAGGAGTTTTTAGAAAAAGCCATAGCACTAGCTTTCAAAGCCACATGTATGATGAATAATCGACTACCCATTACATCAGTTCTGGAATAAATGCGTAATGGCGTTGACTAGGGTAGAGCAAGACTAGCGCTGCTCGACGGTGTCTTCAATCTTCGGCGGTATCGGCAGACCAATGACCGTCGGCTTGCTAATGTCGAAGGCCCGGAAGGGGTTGTTCGGGAGTCGAGGCGGATGGTCCAACATCGGAATCAGAGTCGGCTGAAATCGAGCGCTCATATTAGGAGGGGAGCTGTTGCACTTCACTCGTTTTTCAAATCGGAGAACGCATGCAATCATGAAGCAGAAGAGTCGTAGAAGAATCTGGATTGGGCAAGGAGCAACGTTAGGAGAAAGGCTCCCACTAGGAGAAAACTATGCAGATTTTTCCAGGTATAATTAAAAATGGACAGCTATGGGGTGCATTGGAAAACGTATTTTAACTTATCAAGCAATACTCCCAAAAAACAGGAGTTCCACAAACAGGAGTGTAGTATACCGTAATTCGGGCCGCCAAAGATACGGAGGAGCAGAGTGTGGTCTTCCAGGTTCTCGATTAAGGCAAGAGGACAGCAGCGAAAGAAGGAAGGAAGGCGTTCCGCTGTTGTTAGTGAAAAGACTAGGTAATGGATTAGGTTGACTGGAAAGTTCTGGCGGGTTCTGTGCAGTCGCTTTTCGTTCATTTATTACTGAATCAATATTCAACTTCGTATTTTTATGTAATGTCTAATACGAAATTCCTCGCTCTACGTGACATCATAATTTGCGTTTCACGTATGCTTAACAATAGCGTTTCTTCGAAAACTTACTGAAGTATGTCAAAAGAGCAATTCCAAACGATATTTTACTTCAACTTCAGACTGAATCGATCCGCCGTCGAAACAGCCCGGCAAATCAACCATCTGTGGGGCTGAATAGTGTTCGAGAAAGGACTGTGCAACGGTGGTTCGAGAAACTTCGTTCTTCAAGATTTCTAGAACTGAGAAGAAGAAGATTCAAGAACTTCTTTCTTCGAAGATTTCAACCTTGAAGCTGCATCCCGAAGCGGCAGATCTACAGCAGTGCAGGGGCCAGATTCATCAACGATACCGCCGGTATCATCTCATGGGGGATACGCCATATTGGCCTACGTATTAAGCGATACAGAGAGATACAGAGATGCAGAGGTACAGATACGATAACCGATATAGCGTTATGGACCGGTAAGCGGGTGATGAATCTGGCCCCAGGACGACGATTTGAGGGCCTTCGTGGAAGCCAATCCATCGCGAACAGTCCGTGAAGTTGCGGAAGGGCTAGGAGTCTGTGAAACCGCTGTTGCAGATGATGGCAGAAATGTGACAAAGCTTGAAAAGTGGGTGCCCCGCCAGGAATCTGTTCTTCCTTGCTTCTCCGGAATCAAAACGACCCGTTTTTGGATAGAGTCGTCATATTTGATGAAAGTTGGATTTTTTAAGATAACCGAGCACGATCATGACAGTGCCTTGATGTAGAGGAACCTCCAGGCACTTCCCACATCCGAAATCCCACCAGAAAAAGACGATGGTAACAGTGTGACGATCGGCGGCTGGAGTGATCCACTCCACGAAAAGGTCCCATTTCTGCACGACAACGCCCGCCCACACGTTTCGCAAATCACCATTCGGAAATTGAACGAACTATGAGTTGACGTTCTGCCTCACCCTTCAAACTCACCAGACCTTGCGCCAACCGACTACCAGCTTTTTGATTGCTTTCAGAACTTACCCGCTGGTAGAGCCCTCGCAACAAGACCGCGGAAATATAGTCCTTCTATTATAGATCCATTATCAGCTGTTTGAAAAATGCTTTAAACGTTTATTAGATACAGTCCTTCTAGAACTTGTCGCATCTCGACCAGCCTGTTTTTACTGATGGAATTATTCAAATATTCTCGTGTTGGAAAAGATGTGCTAGTTCGAACGGTGCTTATTTCGGTTTGTATGAAGAAGGTTATGATTGTTTAAAGTGGAACAGTCAAAACTGCCAGAACTTTCCGGCCAACCTAATACAAACCATTGTATTGAATTCCTCTCAACTTTTTTTAAAATTTGACACGACTCCAAAATAATGGGGGACTGTGTTGCCCTGGGCGGGGTCAACGCTTTAATCGATAACAGCTGCGCACGAGAAACTACACCTCACGCAGACTCTGCGTTATCAAGTGCCCGACTGAAAGTGCTTTAAGCAAGGACCGTGAATCTTGTAGTGGTGATGAGGTAATTGAAGTTACATTAAAGTCTGTTAAGAAGTACCATGTTTTTGTCATCCTCGTATTCTCTAAAGAAGTTAGCAGACTATGGAAATTTCTGTTCTTAAGCGAGGTGTACAAAGTTAGAAAATCCTAACGTCTTTCCTTTATATTATCCTCAACGAAAATGTGAATAGTTGCGAACAGGATCATTTTAACTCTATAACTATTAGGATGCTGCAAAAATAATGGTCGTTCCGCACTTGCTATATTTCAGCAATGATAATTAACCAAAATCTTAGACGAATGCGGTGATGATATATATCTTTAGAAAGCACATTTTCTGTGCTATCACTGGTGATTACCGAGTCTCTACCAACGTTTCTTCGGTGACTCCGAGTCGCTGCAATTTGCTGTCAGACGGGAAATTCACGGCGTTTTACTTCAGTAGTTCAAACTCGACCCAAGTTCTGTGGAAGCAACTCGAAATCTGATCAGCGCATGGGATGAGGACACCGCATCTGAATGTATACAACACAAAGACGATTTGAGAAATTCCGGGCTGGAGACTTCAGTCTCGAAGATTGCGAGGGACGCGGTCGGCTATCAGAGGCTGACAACAATGAATTGAAGGCAATAGCAGATACCAAGCTAAGAACATCTACAGTAGAATCTGCTTAAGAGCTAAGCGTAGACGATGCAACTGCATCATGGTGTTTAAAGAAAATTGGAAAGATAAAAAAGCTCGATAAATGTGTGCCGCGTGAGTTGACTGAAAATCAGCAATCTCGTTGTCTCGAAACGTGTTCGCCTCTTTCTTTGCCCAACAAAAGCGATCCTTTTCTAGAACGTATTGTGACGTTTCACGAGAAACAGATTCCCTATTTCGTTCCGGTTAATGGTTGAAACACGACGGTGGTCCGAATATTTCCCAAGTTGACATTGCACCAAAGAAAGGTCCTGGTGATTGTTTGGTAGTCAGCAGCTGGTTTGACCACAACAGTTTCCTAGCTTCAGGCGAAAATATCACAGGGGAAAACTATGGTGAACAGCTCGACAAAAATGCACCAAAAATTGCATCGCCTTTAACCGATACTGGTCAACAGAAAGTCTTCTTCTTCTTCTTCTTCTTCAGCGTCTGTCCCGCTTCGTAGCGGGGTCCGCTATTCTGGTGTCATGACGCCACCTTTCCCGATCCAGCGCTAGATCAGGGTGGACGCCAGCCGCTTTCAAGTCCGTATGTAACGTATCAGCCCAGCGCTGCTTCGGGCGCCCTCTAGGCCGCTTTCCTACCACCTCGAACTTAAGGCCTATCTTGCGGACGCTATCTTCCTTTCCACGCAGAACGTGGCCGTACCATCGTAAGCGAGCTTCGCGCATCTTGTCCGCTATCGGCGCGACACCGAACTTCTGCCGAATGACATCGTTTCGGATGCGGTCCAGGCGCGTGACTCCTGCCGTCCAGCGCAGCATCTTCGTCTCCATGACGCTGAAGCGCGCTTCAACTTCCTTGGTCGCAGGCCAACACTCAGCGCCGTACATCGCTACTGGCCGGATGACTGCCCTGTAGATCTTTGACTTAAAGCGCTCCGGTATCTTCCTATCGCAGAGCACCCCAGTCAACGAGCGCCACTTGGACCAAGCTGCACTCACGCGTGAATTCACTTCGACCATCAGTTTGCCGTCAGACGCGACTGCTGATCCCAGGTACTTAAAGACCGCAGTGCGTGGAAGCTCGATGCCGTTAACCTTGATGGAGCCGGACTCGGTAACGTCCGTCGTTAAATACTCGGTCTTCTTCACGTTCAATCTGAGTCCAAACCGCTCCAAGCGATCACACCAAGCTTGCACCTCTCGCTCGAGTTCACCTTTATCTTCGCTAGCGAGCATCACGTCATCGGCATAAAGCAACGTCCAAGGGACGGGCTTCTGAAGATCTCGTGTGATGGCATCCATGACGACAACAAAGAGGAGTGGGGAAAGCGCAGAACCCTGGTGTACCCCGACAGAGATGGGGAACTCCATCGAGGTTCCAGCTGCAGCTTGCACTCGACTCTTTGGACAAGAGTAGAGAATTCGCACCCACTCTATGAGCTCTTCGGGAACTCCATGATGTCGCAAGGCGTACCATATCACTTCACGCGGTACGCGGTCAAAGGCCTTCTCCAGGTCGAGGAAGGCGATATGCACTGCCTTCTGTTTCTCGCGATGCTTCTCTATCAGGAGGCGGGCGGCGTGTATGGCATCAATGGTGCCACAGCCAGCCACGAAGCCGCACTGATTGCTGGACAGCTGGACGATGTCCCGAATTCGTCCATCGACAATTCGCTCAAAGATCTTCATGCTGTGCGAAAGCAAGCGAATCGGACGGTAATTGGAGCAGTCTGCAGGACTGCCCTTCTTCTTCCAAATCGGGATCGTCGTACTTTGGCGCCAACACTCAGGCACTTTTTTCTCCGCCACAACCTGATTAAAGAACTTCGCCAACCACTCAGCAGGGTACCAAAACTTCGACTTCCACAGTTCTGCTGCCACGTCGTCGGGCCCAGTCGCTTTGCCTGGCCTCATCTTCTTCAAAGCCGCTTCAATCTCCTCCACGGTGATCTTCTGAACGGGGCCGTGGGTTGGAGCCGTTGAGGGGATGGCTGGATGAGGAAATTCTACTGTAGAGATTTCCTCAAAGTAATCGCGCCATCGCTTCAATGCCTTCTTGCGGTCCATAAGAAGACGGCCGTTTTCATCATTGATGCCGAAGAACTTCTCGATGTCCTCGGTCTGGCGATGGCGATTCTTTGCGAGTCGGTACAGATACCGCTCACCATCGCGCGACTCGAGCTTCTCGTTGACATCTCCATAATGAGTGGCTTTTGCAACAGCCACGGCCTTCTTTGCAGCTTTCTTCGCTTCTTGGTACTTCCGCCAGTTATCGGCTGTCTTTTCGCCGAGAAACACGTGATATAGCGTCTTCTTCTCTCGAACTTTGGCTTTCACGTCATCTGTCCACAGCCAGGCCTGCTTGTCGACCTTCCGTCGCCCAGGCTTCGTGATGCCGAGCTCCGACCGTGCAGCGTGACGAATCGCGTCGGTGGCCTTCTCCCAAGTTTCGTCGACAGTTGTCACTGTCGGTAACCGCACGCGAGAAATCACAGCTGCTTCCTTCTCTTTCATTCGCCACCACTTGATTCTTGGTGCACCGCATCGCTCGACCTGCTTCAGCCTCGGAGGGGCGATCTTTAAAGTACAGATCAGCGGTCGATGCTGTGGGGCGACCGACTCATACGGCACGACCTTCGCGTCTGTGACAAGACTTCGGTCTCGATCCTTCACAAGGACAAAGTCTATCTGAGTCCTGGTGTTCCCGCTATAGAACGAGATGAGGTGGGAATCGCGTTTGCGAAATACGGTGTTCACTATGGTGAGGTTGTGCGATTCCGCATATTCAAGGATACGCTCACCATCTGCGTTACGCGATCCGTAACCGAACCCACCATGACAGCCGTACCCGTCTTTCGTCGCGCCGACGTGCCCGTTGAGGTCACCAGCGACTATGATGACATCTTTCGACGGTACCTCTGCTGTCTTCTCATCAAGCAGGCTCCAAAACTCTTCCTTGGCTTGATCCGAGCAGCCAGTCTGCGGAGCATATGCAGAGAAGAAGTGATAGAGTCGCTCCTTCGCGGCGACAACGATCTTCATCAATCGATCGTCAAAGCGCTCGACGCTTACAATCGAGTCACGAAATCGTTCGGAGACGATTATTCCGACACCACTGGTGGTCCTGGGACTTCCACATAGAACGGCCTTGAAGCCACGTCCTATGTCCCTTGACTTGCGGCAGGACCACCTCGTCTCCTGCACCGCACAGAAATCAACTCTTCTACGCTCCAGTGCTTCAACCAACTCGCACGAGCGGCCCGTCAACGTACCCACATTCAGCGTTGCCACGCGGGTCCTGCTTACGTTACGGGACTTTCGGACTAGCTCAGTTGCCCCCCGATGCCGTCCTCGCATCAGGGACCCTCGCATACTTCTCACACTCGCCGGGCTCTGCGAGTGCGCGGCTCCCGCGGACGCCGTAGCACTATCTCGAGAAACTTGAACTGTCATACACCATGTGATGTGACATGGGTCTTCATAGGCCGGCCTGTCACAAGGGCCTGTCGCCTGCAATCGAGTGTCCGTGTTCGGCTTAACTCGCAGAGCGAGTAGTTTCCAGTGGCACCACGTGGAGGAACGGACATCGCCACCACTGGTCAACAGAAAGTGTGCGATCTTAATCCGTGGCAATGCCAGACCCCGCCTTTCATTAACGAAAAGGAAAAAGCCGTTTAAGTTGGGATATACTCGCTAGACCTTTGCTCTACAGGATATCGTATTTTCCTGCGCTAGAAATGCTTCCGAAACCAGGACAATGCAAAAGATGTATTCGACGATTTCGTCGCCTTCAGGACTCGAGGATTTTATGCTGTTGGCATATAAAAAGGCCTCTCGTTGTCAGAACTATCTGATTCTCTTGGTTGTTTTTCGATTGAAAAGCTTTCCTTTGGAGTGAGTCAAATATTTCAAAGTAGTTGCTTCCAAGATGCCATTATTTTTGCACATCCCTAATAGGTTAACATCTCCGCTTTCTATGTTTTCACCCCTTTGAGAGTTGCTGAAGACTGCAGAGCCCAGATTTCTAGTCCTCAAATTCCAATACCACGTTCAAAGCCTGCACTCAAAAGATATCCACATTGATTGAACACATTTGTTTAAGCCTGGAGCGGCTGATATAGAGGCTATATCTTGTTACAGGATGTTTTGTTACGATCAAAACTCTTGCGCCAGGGGGACTCGAACCCGCATCTTCTGCTTTCCGGGCACCGATGTTCGCCTTAAACCACCGACGCTGTTTGACCGCACGTAACATCCACGAAACAACAGATATCCACATTTCATTCATATCTGCGTAGCATGGATGTGACCACAGTTAGGCTCTCGGGTGCCCTACATTAAAGCTACTTTCTCACAAATTTTGTTCAACAATTCAGCCCACCATGTTCAAGAATTTGAAATATTTACTGCGCGGGAGAGGAATTAGGATGAGAATGGGAAGAAATTGCATTAAAAACTAACCAGGTGTTGCTGTTGTGTGGTGCGCAGATCTGTTTCGAGCAACTCATCAGTAGGAGCATGCTGAGGTCGACGTATGTGGCGGTCAACTGAAAAGGGTCCTCCAATTATGCTCACAATTATCGTGAAGCCCTTAAGTAGGATGAGTGTGTGTGTTACAATCTTGTTGCTTCTTGGTCACATTAACCTGTGCTGTGCTTCGTTAACGCTTTCCGTCATCCAGTAGCTGCAGTTAATTATCCTCTCCATCCAGCTTAAATGTTGCTTCGTTCATCCACAGAATGCGTCTTGTAAAATGCGGCTCTTGCTCACATTTAAAACGTGCAATCAATAAACCCGCACGTATCGTGTCTTCCACGAGGCTGTCAAGTTCAAAACGTTAAAAGAAGCACAGCACAGGTTCATGTGACCAAGTAGTAACAAGATTGTAACAAGCATCCAGCCCATACATAATCAATCGAGTCTGAAGGGCAAAGTTTCAAGCTTGAGCATGGCGCAATCTTGACTATTTGCACGCCACAGTAATGCCGTCGCCCTGCGCTTTCATGTGAGTCTCAAATATCTCCAAATGTTTCACTAACAGCAATGTTACAACCCTTCACATAATACCTTTATTTTTTAGAATACGCTCCACTTTTCGCAAGCTATAATGTGTAATTAGGTTTCTAAAGTAAGCACAAATCAATTGAAACGGCCACCTTATGGAGGAATTATTACATGTGTTCAAGCGAAACACAATCAATCGAGTGTAAAACGGAAAATTTCAGATGAGTGCGTGGCGCATTCCATGCCTCTCATATGTCAGAAAATTTCTATTTTTTAAGCTTTCATATGATCACTTAACTTCTTCAGTACCTTTACAATGAGCAAAGTTGTCGCCTTTCAAACAGTGTATACATTTTTTGAGATACCCTGTACAATACACATGTACCGGCAGCATTTTTGGTCATTGAGCGAAAAGGCGCCAAAGAGCAAGAGCGGCGATTTTTTTGTCCGCAAAGCTTTTTCTTTAATGGCTTCTTTAGAGCTCCGTGTTTCGCAATAAGAGGCATATATTTTAGTTCACCAGCTCAAGTTTTGTCTTCTAAGATACAATTATCAAATACAGCTGAGCAATGCATACAAGCCCGACTAGGACGAATGTTCCATTGCTAAACTGGACGCGCAGGCGAATTCGGAGTGCAATAACTCCATCGACTTCGAAGCATTCCGGCTGTAGCTTGTTAGTTTTAAGGTGCGGGAAAGTTCTAGTGAATCAAGCAAGTACAGCAATGCAGGCTAAAAAGCGGCGAAATTATAGTGGTGCGAAAATGCAGGATTCGGTTGTTTTTCGTTCAATTTTTATCCGATTTCAGTCGACCGCTGCAGAGAAAGTCGGCGAGTTACCGGCTTACAAATTCGTCAGCGAACAGAAGGCTTACGGTACTTTACGATGATGTACTCACAATTCCTCAGCTTCCTAACCTCACTTAGCACTCGCAGCCGTTTTAGAGCTGCAGACGGTAACGGTCGATGTTCTCGGCCCTACTACTCACCCAGATTGCAGTTTATCTATTTGCTGAGCACTGTTCAGTTCATAGCAAGAAGGTCTATCCAAGTATACCAATCTTGACATTGCGAAAATGCGGCCGGCATTGCAGCTACAAGTTTAGGGACAAGAAAGTTTCAACTAGTATAAGATTCCAGCGGAAACAGTTGAATGTTGATTAGATTGAGATTATCTTGTAAAGTGCTCTACGCTTTAATTGAAACTAAGTTTTATGTCTAAAATAGGCTCAAAGTTCCTATTTAGAATTCATGTACATGGCTTTGTTCTATGAAGTTCACAGGGTATTTCGTATTCACAGTGCGTTCCCGAAATTAAGGAGGAGGCAAACCAAAACCACGAAAGAAAAACGAATGCGCCATCTATTCTACTTCTACGGGATGTTGTGGACGCTGCTTGAATGCGTGTTTGGGGGACACCGTGAGTTGTAGCGGAAAGCGGGAGGATGCGTCAGTCTTACCCCACGCCGACACGCCTGGTACCCATTCCCAGATCAGAGAGAGTGGAAGGCCTGCTTTGGCCTTGAAAGGTCCCTACACGATCGAGGTCTACACGATACCGGGCGCCTCCTCCGACTGCGCTTCCACGCACGTTAGGCATACTGCAACAATCCAATTGAAGATCTTCAATCCACAATGTTTGTAGCCGTAGAAGGGCTCAAGGACGCCTCTTTTCCTACGCTGCTAATAAGTAAGGCATATATTTTTTGTCTCTCTAATTCAAAAAAGGAAGAAAAACGTATAGAGAAAGGAAAAGGGAAAATGTCTGCTGATACTTGGTCACTGACTAATGAATCTAATTACTCTAGAAATCGAAATAAATGTTCGTGTGCTTCTTGTAGTTACCTTATAATTTTTGCATAGGGCTATTGCATTGTGTTAGCAAAGTGTTTTATCTATGAAATGCTATTTGGCTAACGTGGAATAAACAAATAAATTAAATAAATAAACAAATAAATAAATTTGCTCAACTATTAACCTATGGTTTCCTTCGGTGCGAGAGTCCCTTGGTCTTCCGTTTCCTCCGAGTCCACCTTCAGCGCGAGCTCTTTGCGGAGTTTCTTTCTCTGCTCCTTCGTCATTTTGGCTCGTTCGCTGCTGGAATTGAAGAAGCACATTAGGCACAAGGTTGTAAAAACTTCGCATCCTAAGCATAATGTGAATACCGTTCAGGATCATAGATATCGTTCCTGGTGAGGAACTTCCGCTTGTTCTTCTTGCCTCTATTTCGTCTGAGATAATATCGAACTCGTTGGAGCTGCATTTGGTCTCTGAATCGACTTTACTTTGCCGTTGCTATTAGTTCTACTACGGGGAGAAGCGGCTTAAAACGCAGACTATACGCTTTTCACTCTCCAAGTGTCTCGCATAAATTTAACCCAATAAGCTGTGAAACTTAAGATAGAACAGCAGATCACAAACCTAATTGTACCGGTTCACTTTTGATGGTTTCTTGTGATCGCTCGATATTCAAAAAAAGGAAGGATAAGTATAAAGGATAGCATACGGATAATCAATTCCCTTCTCGGATGCGCCACACGTTCTAATTCTACGGGGTGAATTTGTTGTGGGCAACTTAAATGAGTATTGAGCCTATAGAAGGACCTGCGCTGACCAGCCGATGACACGGCACTGACATGCTTTGTCCTTCTCAGACAAGTCTGTTACCAAGTCGAAAGGAAGGGATATCAAATTAAACCCTGAACTGAGTCACCTCGCCGGAGCGCGAGTTGCGATTTCTTCGAAAGGATTCTCTTCAGCCGCCATCTCTGCAGCAGCTCTTCGGTAACCTGAAATGCGAAATTCGAAATAATCAGTAGTGCGAAGAGAAAGCGGGATCTAATAACCAATGGAAAACAAGGTGTAGACGTAAATAAGTTTGCTATTCGAAGTGTGGTATTTTCACCGTTCCCGGCCGGTAAGCGGTTGATGAATCTTGACCCAAGAGGTGTAAATACAGGTTTTTTGAAACCGAGATTGTAAATAGAAAAAAATAGAAGTTGATTCGCGTGTAAGCATTTGTGCCTTCACTGTGCCACACTCAATTATATAATAAATTATAAATAATAACTTCACAATTATAAGGATAAGGATAAAGGACGGCGTTACTCAATCCCTATTAGGATGCGCCACGCATTCTACTTCTACGGGTTGTCGTGGAGGCGACATGAACGCGTATTTGGCCATACAATGACTTGCGGTGGCCAGCCGATGAACAAGTCAACGTTCTATCCTTCCCAGGCAAGTCTGGTACCAATTCACCGACCCCAGAGGGATGGAAGGTTTGGTTGGCCTGGGGGAGGGGAAAATCAGGAACCAGGTATCGGGTGCGCACGACAGCAGGCACCTCATCCGGCTGCGCTTCAGGCACTCCCTGCAAAACAAAAAATGACATAACAGATAATGCATTCAAAAATGATTAGAATGGTAAAAGTGTATTCCTGCTTTTTTACCATAGGTCGTCCTCACAATAGAACCTATGTAGTTCTCACAGAGGTGAATCAGTCCCATGCTTTTCCCAGTTCTACTTTTCCCACTTTTCCGAGCTTAGCCTGTAAATCCGTTTCCATGAACCCATTTTGTGCCTTCATAAAAGCTTTCTGGGTTGTAATACAAACGTGGCTACCATCGGTGTTTTGTTTGTGACGGACTTCGTCCCTGTGATAGTTAATGAGTTTTACCAGTGATAGAGTTCACTCACTAATGGCGCGAGTAGCGCAGTCGGAGGAGGCGCCGGCTGTCGTCTGCACCCGATACCATGTTCCTGGTTCGGATTTCCCGCCCAGGCCAACCAAGCCCTCCATCCCTCCGGGGTCGGTGAATTGGTACCAGAAAGGATAGAGCGCTGACTTGTCCATCGGCTGGCCACCGCAAGTCATTATATGGCCAAATACGCATTCAATTCGCCTCCACGAAATCCCGTAGAAGTAGAATGCGCTGGCGCATCCCAAAAGGGGTTGAATAACGCCGTTCTATATCCTTTATCCTTAATCTTTGCAGGCAGCTCAAGGTAATGTAGCATAAATCATTGGAAGCTATCTTGATCCTTGTCATGTAAGTCAAGCACCCATTGAGATGTTGTTTGCCAAAGCTCAAAGGTGTCGAACACCGCTTTTGAAAATGGAGCTGTTGTGCAAGCGGATTCACTAACAACGAGCACGGATTCAGTATTATCGCGACGGCTGCTTGTCATTCATTGCTCTAACACACGGGTCCCTCGAGGTGTGCATGTTGCGCTGGATCAAACTGCGCCGGTGGTGTAATGGCGTAGGGCATTCCGCCTTGTCAGCTGGAGGTTCGGGTTCGAGTTCTGCCTGGCGATAGACTATTGATCATAACAAAACATTGTTGCAACATTGCTCCAACAGTTTTTCAAAATTAGAAAAGTTTTTAATGAAAAAACAGACAAAAAATCGCCTAAAACGCAACATGAAACGGGCGTAGGTATGCTTTCGTGGAATCATGATTCAACAGTGGAAAAAGAGATGCATCTGATTCAGTACTACATACAGTTGTGATCCCACAAAATTTTTTAATATTTGAAAGGTTTCAAATGACTACAATTTTCGAAACTGGAATTTAAAAATATCCAAAAGTTACATATTTTTGAATATTCGAATTCGAATATATTCGAAAAATGGGAATTTTTGAATAATCAAACTTGGATGCTCATGAAGATCATTCAAATAAAGTTATAAAAAACGAATACAAGCTGGAATGAATGTAGCTATACAAAATACTCGACAAAAACCCGATTTGGGAAAAAGACACAGTATAGTAAAAAAAGCATAGAGCGGCACGCCTCTCGGATCGGCTTATATTATCGTGTGGAGGTGAGTCTAGCTGCGCGAAAACAATAGGCACAGAATTATACAGCTATACATGTATTAAAAACGTTATATGTGAAAGGGGAGCAGGTTAGCGCAGTCGGAGACGCTAGCCGTCGTCTGGCCCTAGTTCGGATTCTCCTCCCATGCCAACCAAACTTTACATTCATCCGGATTTGGTAAATTGGCACCAGATTTGTCTGGGAAAGATGAAACACCTACCGCAATTCACCGCATCGGTCAGACTCCCATTTCAACTGCCACGAAGGTATCCCGTAGGAACAGAATGCGTGGCGCATCAGGAATTGGTTAGCGCCGCCCTTTAACCTTTTCAACTACTAATGCCTCGTTTTGCAGAAGATGTATGCAGTTCTGCGCACCAGTCAGGGTACCCGAGGCGCTCTTGGATGCGAAGTCTTGGCTGTTCTATAATTTCTATGACTGGCCCAAACACGTTGTTAGCTGTTTCTGCGGTCCTTGGCGACTTTTCCGTTTAAGCACAAAGAAGCCAGTGGAAGTAATTCTTGCTCTTAGAAGCACATAGAAGAACCTTTTACGAGACGGCTATCTGCTCATAAAAATTGGTGTGGCCTGTTACTATAGATTTTGTCTTACAGAATAGGGAGGAGAAAGTGGGTGTACTTCAAAGACCAGATGACTCTTGCAACATATCTTCTACCGTAATATAATAATTGAAGGATATTTGAACGAGAATTAATCAGATGGGAATTGGAGCCAGTCGGAGTTTTATGTTCTTTGAATTTTTGTGGTAGGCGCACGTGTGAAAAGCTTGTTGGATACATATAAGCTGGTTTGATTCTAAGTCCACTTCACACTCTGTATTCAAACAACGACTGGTATGGCATCCTTGACATGAAGCCGACATCACGTCATGGCCATCACCTACGACAAGCTATGTGATCATTTAGAACAGTTTATAGCGAAGGGGAACGATCAATCTGGTCGTTTATCATTCCGATACAAAACGCTTACGCCTTTGAAGCAGTTTGATCCTGCTGAACGGAGAACGCGGCCGGCTGCTCTCGAATTCTGCAACCCTCTGCTCCTTCTTGTTTTCCTTGGTGGGCATCGGTCTTGCAACTGGAGCAGGAGGTTCGATAGAAAGAGCCGCTGTAGGTTGCGGCAGTGCAGCCTGGCCTAATGTGGACAGCGAAGGTGGCCCGTCATCATCGGATGGTTTCTTCTTCGGCCCAGGAGCGATCGCATCTGGAAATAAAGTGGTCATGCTCTTATCACTGAATTATATCAAAAGTTTTAGGAGTCCCATGGTCAGGCTAGCTTAGCCTTGCTGGCAACACCTGAACGACCAGAGATAAGACCTGGCGTCCGATGAAAATGGCTATGAATCCATTTTCGTCGGATACTTTAGGAAGTCCTGAATTGAGAATCGATTGAATTGTATGGCATAGTATGACACCTATTTTCAGAAGAGGTGCAATACTATAAAGTTGAAATCTAAAATAATGATCAAAACAGTAGGCAAGGGTCATTCTTTGAGATGTTCTATCTCATTCGCACACTGCCAGTATCCCTTACGCGAACATGCATCTGCGCCTTAAACGACATACAGAGCATACCAGAAGTTCTGCTCCAACGCTGCTATAACAGCTTTTGTTACAACAGATCCTCATAACTTTCTCTCCTTTGACTTCAATACACCTTCAAAGACGGACATGGAACTTGCCAAGATGGCCGCATACATACTTCCGAAGGTTTGGTCTCAGGCACGTGTCAACTCTGAGCAAGGCTACAAAATCGTATCTTCCTTCCGAGATTTTTCCATCACGACCGACATCTAAGCGGAGTTTGTGGGCCGAACATCTTGACCCAAAAGTTGAGATACACCTCTTCGCATACCGCAGTCATGGATTTCGCTGAATTTGTTGGAGTTCACTCCCGTTGAAGTGTGAATCCGTTATCCCCACAGTGCTTGAACGCACGGCTCCAGGATATTCCTTAGCACTCGCTGCTGATAGTTTGCCGCATTAATTTTGATATGCGATCAAATGGATCCCAGGTCAGACCATTACCGATGCAAGGAAGGAGCTCTGGACAGAGTTAAAGTTGCTGCAGTCTTGTTCCATTCTTTTAAAAAGATGTGATGGAAGTTATAACTGTTGCAGCTACCATCGCCGACCTTTCAGAGAGATGATGAATTTGCTAGGGTGGCTTTCTGAGCCTGGCGAAGAATTATCCTCGATTTTTGAAGTTCATTTTCCTTCTTCTTATCGGTGAGCGATTGGACTCGCCCGATCTTATGACATCTTATGAAAATTCCACATGATTCTGAAAACACTATTTTAGCTCATTTTGAGTTTCTCTTCCGTTTCTCCTACGCGGCGCACTAAATATTGGCGAATCGCCTTCCGATTTTTATACTTTCTTTAATGACAGAATTCTTGGTCCCTCACTTGCAGTTTCAGGATGACATTGAGTTCCTTATCCTTTTTCGTTAAGGCTCTAAAAGTTGGTGGATCCATTAAAAGACGCGATTACCGAATCGCAGTTTCGTGAGAACTTCGAAAAACAACAGTTTTAGAGAAAACTTTCTTCTAGAGAAGCTAGAGCACCAGCCAACCCGTCTATCCATCCAGAGACGACAAATTGGTCCCAGACTTTCCTGGTGAAGGTAAAATACATACTTGTTCATAACAAGCCACCAGTTCTAGACGAAATTTTTGCAGGTCATCTTTAACAATCAAAATTTCTGGATAAAATGCAGACTCATCCAAGGTAAGCCTAAAAACTCACACAACCTTCTTTCGAAGCGTAACGGAAACATAGTGTTTGAAAAATCAAACAAGAAGGAGAGACCACCATATAGTGGAGAACCATGAAGCGATGTGTATACGTAGCATACCAGACAATTCTTGCTTTTATTATTAAAACAGAGCCTACTGTAGCTAAACAATAGAAATATTGTTCTTGTATCAACCAGATAGTGGACTAATTTTTTAGTCACCCTATGCTGCTTGGTTCCGTTTTCAATTCAGAATTGTTTAAAATATGGACGACGACAGAAGTCTAGCGCGGCTTGAAGGAACATGTCAGTGAATGTTCAGGAAATGCGCAAGCTACGATAAGTCAAACTTGGAGATTGAGGGCAGAAACAGATCTTTCTGAAATTTGCAAAGCAAGTTGGCGATTATAATTGACAATGGCAATAAGGTAAATGCTTTTATTCATGTTCGAGAGCCCAGTAGCTATCCATGCCGTATAAGAATGAGTGGACGAAACTGTAGCAATGAAGGAGTTTTAAAGGAGCAGGAGCTTCTAGTTCTGAACGAATAGGTGGGTGAAAAATCACTGTGAACCTCTCTTGTAACAGGACGCTCGTAGTCAATAGATTTAAAAACAGCTGCAATTTTCAGGAAATATTGGAATCTCGGTCTGTGTAGAAAAAAAAACTGAAACTGTGCATTACTTACCCGTGTCCAAAGGTATTGGCTCCCTATCAAGAATGACATCATCCTCCTCTCTAGTACGTGGCAAGTTGGCCGGGCGTTCTACGAGTTTTCGTGATGCGTCGAGTTGGTCGAGTTCCTGGAAGGACAAGTAGTCTTCAAAAAATGGGT
The DNA here is from genome assembly GCA_947396885.1 of Heligmosomoides polygyrus polygyrus. Lineage (NCBI taxonomy): Eukaryota > Metazoa > Nematoda > Chromadorea > Rhabditida > Heligmosomidae > Heligmosomoides > Heligmosomoides polygyrus. The sequence goes on from OX377201.1 coordinate 82,365,017, forward strand.
AAGAATAAGGATCCTACTATGGCAGAAGACTCAGAAGGACCCAACAGTCAAGATATAGTCTTTATATACCATTTTCACGTCAAACTGGACTCTTCTGAACAAGCCTAATGCTTTTGAGATTGAGCCAAATAAAAACGAGCTCCTTCCACATTAAACTAAACCTTCAAAAAAAACCATTTCTTTGAGGAAAATTTTACTATAAGTTTCTTTGAAGGTTTAATTCACTTACGCAGTAAGTGCACACATGGCTTGAAATTCTATGAAGTTCTTCTTTTAGAACATAAATAATGGTTCAAAGTTTGTTATATAAAGCTAGAGAGAAGCAATCAACCGTTTTTAGTGTCAAAAACAGCATTGTACCATGCCCTCTTCCAAGAAGCGTCAATTTTTTATTCGATTGATAGCAAAACCTCTGTTTGCATGGAGTTTCAAATCGGCAAAGGGACAACAAAAAAAACCGTAAAGAGCTCACATATCCTCAACTCGTTGCTTCATTTAAACAGCGTTTACAGCATCAATCAAGCAAAACCGCAACGGGCTTTTCGAGTGCAACTTCGAGCGCAGCTAGAAAAGCTCGTCGCGGTTTCTGTTTGATTGACACTGTAAACGGTGTGATCTCGTCATTTAATGCTTTGAACGATGAGCCTTCTTGTGCTTTACAAATTCTAATTCACTGTTATTTCTCAGAAAAAATATAAATTTATTACTCATGCGGGAGGCTGAACAAAAATTTGCAAAGAAAGTTGTACCAAATGTTTTTATATTTTCTCAGTGAGTTTGTTTAGAAGACTGCCCTATTGGCGTGAAAATGGTGTATATTGTATAAATCACTTACCAGGAAGAGATCATGCTAGTCGTATAATCCAGACCAGTAATTCTAGTGTAGTTTATGCTTGTAAATGTAATAAAATGTAATGAGGCACTAATAAATCCCTCCTGGGCTGCGCCGCGCATTATACTTCTACGGAACTACGGAACGTAATGAGCGATTTGAATGCATATGCTCCTATACAGTGACTTCCGGTGACCGGCCGTTGGGCAAGCAGTGTTTTATTAGTCAAGTCGGGACAGGTCTGGTTCCAACTCAACAACTCCGGAGGGATGGAAGACTTGGTTTGCGTGAGATCCGAACCAGGAATCTGGAACCGTGCCCACGTCACCGCCATGCCCAAGATTCATCAACGAGTTACAGAGATTTAGCGGAGAAATTACAGCCGAAATCCCTGATAACGCCAACATTTCACTATATCGCCTGTTCAAAAAACTCGTTGATCCGCGTGTTTTTTTTTTCAGGAATTTCGGCTGCAATTTCTCCGTTAACTCTCTGTAAGTCGTTGATGAATCCGGCCCCCGGACTGCGCTCCACGCCCCCAAATAAACAGTTGGATAAATAAAAAGTTGTATTCAGAACCTGGAAGTGGTTGGCAACCGAATGTCTCGCATAGAATTCTATTTTTTACTGAATAGCAGAATAGTGTCGTCTCATTTTCGCTAGAGAGAAATTCCACAAACATTAGCACACATTTGGTCCGTCAATCCCAACTAGGAAAAACCTCGTAAAACAGTAAAAAATAGAGTAGAAATGATCAGAGCCCCATAACTAAATCAAGTTTCTTGTGAGGGCTGATTTTTGAGTGAAAAAAGACGGTATGTCTCTTGTGATGGTTGGATGTTGAGAGAACTTTAAACTTTTTTAAAATTTAAACTTTACTTGAAATTTCATTTAACTTAAACTTTAAATTTTAAAGAATTTTAAAGAAGACGACCTCGCCACTTAACAGGTCACCTGCTTTAGCAGTCATTTAGCAGCTTACGTGAAATTCATGGCCTAGTGAATAGTGACGGTCGTTGAGTAACAGACGGACTTTCTCGAAACGAAAATCGGATACCTCGAGAGTAATTCCACCGTACTCCAGGTTCGACTGCGCCATGAGATTCAAATAGATGGCATCGAATGGCTTCAGCTTGGCGCTGTCGAAGTAGCCATGGGGGAAGAGGAAGGGAGGATCGGCAGAAACGAGGAGGAGCGATGACCATAGGAAGCCGATCAGGTGTCGCCTCATCGGTCGTCGATAGTGGCCGGCAGAAACGAGCGCGAAACTCGTTCCGCTAACTGCGGTGAGCTGCGCGCCGCTTACGTAACCGCTGCCTGGGCGGAGGTGTTGCGGATAGGGCGAGAGAGATAAACGAGTTCCCGGCAAGGAGAGTTCGGGTTTTCGACTGTTTGTCATCGCTTACCGTGGCCACCGCGCACTTAATACCTGCAACCGATGCAAAAACCATCAGCGAACCACGGATGATAGGGGCAATCAATTTTGTTGCATCTGAACTCTCAACTCTTTCATCCAGAACCGATCTACAACTAATGGGACGATCCTAATGGGGTTCGCACTTGAAACTGACATTTTTCCTTTTATTTCTTAAGAACGGAAGAGTTATTATTTGAAAGCTTGCAGCGCCTTTCGTTATTCATTTCGCCCATTGTTTGGGAGAAAATTCGTCCTCAAATGATTTCCGAAACTACGACACCAGCCCTGCCCTTTCTGCCAGTCACTTCTCTGTCAGAACTGCGAGAGTCGTGCTTGGATAGTTCGGCAGCCCAGTGGCAGCGTTGATCGACCTCCGCAGGACTCCATCAGCTGCCATGGCATCCGAATGCTAGCGCCGACGAGCACAGCAAAGACGGCGTTAAGCAGACCGCTCGTGAAATGCGCCATGTATTTTCGTGTAGTATTATGATCCTTCCCAAGCAAATGTGGTATCAATTCGCAGACCCTGAAGGGGTGGTGTAGGGCGCTTGAGACGTGGAGAATGATGGTTTTCCTTTCATCTTTGTGGATGGTTCAGACAAGAGTAGAAGAACAACAGAAGAGTGGAAGAATGAACTTTACTGAGGAAGCGACGTTTCTCCAGGGGAGTAGGTGAACATCTCATTGAAGAAGACACATAGGTCATGGCGAAGGTATCAGCACCAGGGATGTGAGGAAATTTTTCTGGAAAAAGCGGAAGACGAAAGGCGGAACGGAAATGCTCAAAAATTACCGGGAACCGGAATGCGAAACACGGAAACGGAAATGACACGTATTTGCCATTTGTTCAAAAGTGCATCTGAAACTGCGTCAGAGGCGGCTTCTATTGCACTTTTTCTTGTTCAGAACTTTGCGAGCAGCAGAATCTTCAACAGACTAATGCTCATCGTCATCATAACATAACATAACATAACAAAGCGTGACTTCGTAATATTGTTTTGATAACCTTTTAGCTATGGCTACAGCAATAAACAAAAACGAATTCAGGGTCATGTATCACTATTTCTCACTATTTTAGCATGCAGTCTCTCCGCTGTTTTCATATCTAGTCCTACGACGGGTTTTCGCTGACTTTTGTTGCAGTAATTTTTTGAACAGATGATTTAACCGACTTATCCACTTCGGGTTACTTAGAGACCAGCGTTTAAAAACTCACTCGGGCGATGTCTAAAACTGGAGCAACCACCTAGATCATTTTCCGATCAGCAGCAAAGACATTCCTCTCAACATTTTTAGAAACCTGTGGCGTCATGGACGACGCGATAACTGCACAGATCTGTATGCTCAAGATTAACAGTTACATTCTAATCACCAAAACTATATGAGGCCACATATTCAGTCTGCGCCAGCCTAGAAGCTCTCTGATATGAAGGTGACACAGCACCAAACGGCTTAGGAAATAACTATCTTCCGATGCTGCAATGCGATCCAGGCTAGTATATGTAGATACCACTGTGCATCGGGTGAATAACAGCATTATATATTCGATTAAGTTCCCGACTTTTCGTGTTCAGGTAGCTTCACGCCGCACCATATGTCATGGTCACTTCGCCTCCACTTGTGTAAGACCAAGAAAAGCAACGAGCCTCATTTTCCAGGGAAAATTTCAGCTTACTTTCTGCTCGACAGACTTACTGGAGTGCTGCTTCAGACTCTTTCATCATTGTGTATGCAATGTTATCGATTCGTGAGGGACGAGTGGTGTATGAAACGACCAATACCAGCTCGACGGAATATTGACGAGTCGAAGATTTGAGTGAGACGATTTTTTTGCACGATCGATGTTGGAGGGGCCTCGTCCGACTGCGCAATTGCAGCTGCAAGACCCCTAACTCCATGTTCAAAAACCTTGCAAACATTAAGCATCTGAACTTATTTGCTAGTTATCGGGTGGAAATTCTCGAATCTCCACCCTATAACTAGCAGTGGTATTCATATATGAAGCGAAAGTGAGATGGAATTGCTCCACAATCCGTAATCTTCCGCCATCAGCTCTCTTCTTCTCCTGAGCGTTTAGTCCCGCGCAGTCGCAGGGTCCGCTGTTCTTGTGATCTGTCGCCACCTCATCCTATCAAGGGCGTCATCTGCCGTGGCGCCGACTTCGGCGAGATCTCTCTTGATGACGTCCTTCCATCTTTTCCTTGGGGCCCCTCTCGGACGCTTCCCGGGTGCCCCGATATCTAGGGCCAACCTTGTGGGGTGATCCTCTGGTCTTCTGAGGAGTGTCCATACCACCTCAGGCGCTGCTCTCTCATTTTCAGCTGGATCGGGGCTGTCTTCATCACTGCCCTAACATCCTCGTTTCGCACCTGTCCCGAGGGGTCCATCCATATGCCCACCTCAGCATCCTCATCTCCGCCGCGTGCAGTTGCCGCTCCTGCGCCTTACCCAGGGCCTAGCACTCACTGTCGTAGAGGAGGGCAGGTCTCACAACTGTTCTATAGAGCTTGCCTTTGAGCGTCCTGGAGCATCTACGGTCGCAGAGGATCCCTGTGGACTCCCTCCACTTGAGCCAGGCTGCGTTTATCCGTCTCCTGACCGCCTGGTCCACACTTCCTTCCTCGGATAGGCCACTTCCGAGGTAGCGGAATTCTTCCACCTTCTCGATCTTTTTTCCTTGGCAGTCTAGGATCGATCCAGCGCACTGCTCAAAGCTAATGAACTTCGTCTTCTTCACGTTCAGCCGTAGGCCGTTGTCTGCGAGAGCTCTCTGCCACAGCTGCACCTTCTCCTCCAGTTCCTCCTGGTTGTCGGCTACTAGGGCGATGTCGTCCGCGTAGAGGATCGTTCTGAGAGGGCCTTCCTCAAGGTGGTGCACTATAGAGTCAGCGTCAGCAGGAAGAGGAACGGGCTCAGAGCCGACCCTTGTTGTACCCCCACTGTGATGTCCACTTTCCTTGTCACCCCGTGTGGAGTTCGAATCGCCGCTTTCGAGCCCTCGTACATGTCCCTTATGACCGTGATCAGATGTTCCGGGACACCCCTCTCTCGAAGGGCATTCCAGATTACGGCCCGAGCTAGCCTGTCGTAGGCCTTCTCCAGGTCCAGGAATGCCAGGTAGCAGGGTTTTCGTTTCTCCCGATAGTTCTCCATCACCTGACGAGCGATGAAGATGGCGTCTGTGGTGGACCTCTCAGGCATGAAGCCCCACTGCACCTGGGAGATGGGTACCATCTCCCTCAGCCTTGAGTCGACCAGTTGTTCGTAGATCTTCATCGTGTGTGAGATCAGTTTGATCCCTCGGTAGTTGGAGCATTCGGAAGCGTCTCCCTTCTGCTTGAAGATGGGGACTATGGTGCTGTTCCTCCAGTCATCCGGCATCTTACATTCTTTCGTGATTCTGTTAAGGAACTGCGTCAGCCAGTTGATTCCGAGGTCCCCGAGCACCTTCCAAGCCTCTGCTGGCACACCGTCAGGCCCTGCTGCCTTTCCGAGTTTCATCTTCCGTATGGCCTTGCGAACCTCTTCTTGCGTCCAGGGTGGGATGGGTCCTTCCGCTGGTTGTTCTTCCTCGGCCTCCCGACGAGGGAACTCCTCGTTCAGGAGTTCCTTGAAGTACTGCTCCCATCTCTCTCTGACCTCGACCGGCTTCCGTAACACCCTACCGTCAGCACTCTTCACAATCTTCACTACTCGAATGTCGAGGCTAGCTCTATGACGCGCCTTGGCCAGACGGATGGCGAACTTCTCTCCCTCTGGTCCGTCTAGTTTCTCGTACAGGGCATCCATTTCCGCGTTCTTTGCCTTTGCTACAGCTGTTTTTGCCAGTTTCTTCAGCTTCCTGTAGGCTGTGAGATGCTCGGGTGCCCTAGTCTTCTGCCACAGCTTGTAGGCCTCCTTCTTCCTCTTCACCGCAGCCTGCACCTCTTCGTTCTAGAACCATGCCGATTTATCCCCTCTGGTTCCTCTCTTTGTTTCTCCCAGCGTTTCCTTGGCACATCTCAGGATTGTTTGGGCTACCCTCCTCCAGGTCTCATTCACGGGACCAGCTGGATCTGGAAGGCCTGCTTCGAGCACTGCCCCTTCGTAGCTTGTTCCGCTCTGAACCCCGCAGTCTCCACCATCGGATCCTGGGTTCCGTCCTCACTTGGGGCTTGGTGTGTAGAGGTATGCTAAGGTCGGCTATCAAGGGTCTATGCTGTGATGACACGTCTTCTCCCGGAATGACCTTCGCATCCCGGACTGTTTTCAGAGCAGCCCTTCGAACCAGGATGTGGTCGACTTCCGTCTTTCTTCCTCCGCTAGCATAGGTCACCTTCTGGCTCTCCCTCTTCGCGAAGAAGGTGCTACAGACAGCCAGGTCGTGGGCGATAGCCAGATCCAGAATTCGTTCTCCATCCGGGTTTATCAGGCCGATCCCTTTAGCTCCATGAACCCTTTGCACTCCTCTTCTGCCACTCCCCACATGCCCGTTCATGTCCTGCTATGGAGAAGTAGTCGCCTTCGGTACGGACCTTATGGCTTCCTCGAGCGAGAGGTAGAAGTCATCCTTGTCGTGCTTGGAGCATCCGGTCTGCGGAGCGTAGACAGACATGATGACCCAGTAACCCTCCTTCGTGTCCAGCCGCAGTGACATGATGCGGTCGTTTATCCTTTGGACAGCCGCTACTGAATCCTTGAGGGACTCCGCGACAGCTATCCCTACCCCGTTCCTCTTGGTGTCCTCTCCGTTGTAGTACAGCTTGACCCCTTCTCCGATCTCCCTGGCTTTCGCCCCTTTCCATCGCGTTTCCTGCAGACACAGGACTTGTATCTTTCTGCGCTTCATCAGGTCTCCCACTTCCCTAGATCTTCCGGTCAGCGTTCCCACATTCAGAGTCCCCATACTTGCAAGATGGGAGCTGATGTCTCCTCTGCCATCAGCTCCCATCTTGCAAGTATTATCCCAGCGAAATGTAATTCAACGCAAATAGTTATGTTTTTTCTTTTTGAACCCAAGCAAGGACTGGTGCCAAGCGCACACCTGTATTGTGTGGGATCATCACGAGAAGTTGTTGAGCTCTTGATTGCAAATAACGCTAAAACGAAGCAATGGAAACCGATTAAAATAAATGAATACAAAAACACGACTGGGGATGACGGTTCGAGAAGGACGGGGATGGAATTACCCGCCAGAGATGAGATATCGTCCGCTAGCGCCCGAAAAATAGTACTACAATATTAAATAAATATTAAGCAAACATATAATATTGAATAACTAATTAATATTTATTTATTTATTTATTCATTTATTTATTTACTACATCTCTTTTATCGTAACGGCACAAACAAGTATCTACGTGCTTCTTTTGCTAAGCGCTCAGCGTTCCTGTTCGGATTCCCTTCAATCAGAGCAGTCCAATTTCTCATGGCTTCTTTTGTCCTTGTCCCTCTGTATCTTGCGATATCGTCCAGCCATCTTGTTCTTGGTCCTCCTTTACTTCGTTTTTATCAGGAATCCAATCAGCTGCAATGCGTGCCCATGAGCGCTCGTTTCCACAGAGCTTATTTGCGAACAGCTGAGCGCATGGTGAATCCTTGAGTCCTGATCTGTGGCGAATAACTCTTGACCGTGCTTTATCGCCCGAACGAACACCAAGAATTGATCTTTCAAGTCTTCGTTGTGCGGATCGTAGTCTCGTAGCAGTTTCTTTTGACCACGACCACGTTTCGCAACCGTATAGAACAGTGGGAAGCACGCAAGAATTAATAAGCTTCTTTTTCAGCTGGACTTCGACGGCCTTAGAGCGAAGAAACAGTCGATATTTAAAATAGACTTCTCTTCCTGCTTGTATCCTTCTCTGAATTTCTTTTAATGGGTTGCATGGGTTTGACAAGAGCTGTCCAAGGTAAATAAATTCGTTGACGCCTTCTATAATTTCTCCGTTAATTTGTATTACATTCCCTTCCGTGTCAGTTGTTGGTCTACCAAGGTTCATCCACTTGGTTTTCGAGTAATTCATTTCTAATCCGACTTGTACTGACATCTCTGCTAGATCTTCTGCCATGCTTTGTAGTTCGTCGCAGCCATGAGCAAGCAATACGAGATCCTCAGCATATACGAGTTATGAAAGCTTCTAGTCATTCATTCGGAAACCTCTATTTCGCCGTATTGCTTCAGCACATGTTGAAGTGTTAACACGAAAAGTGGCAGTGAAGGAGAATCTCCTTGTCGAACGTCTTTTTGAATGTTCAGCTCAACATAACTTGATCCCACCTTCACAGCAGCACTTCCGTTTGCATAAAGCAGTTGAATAGCTTTGACCAGGTTATCCTCGATTTTAAAGTTTTTCAAAGCCTCCCACACTGCTGGTAGTTCGATAGTATCAAAGGCCTTTTTAAAATCAATTAATATAAATACATAATATTAAGCATTAATACAATGGCGCCCCTATCGTTTAGTTTTTGAGAGGAATACGAGCTAAGAACTTCTGTTTTCGCCTGTTGTTATAGCTCTTCAAAGGGGCCTATTCAAAAAACAAAAGTTATCTTCCTAATCTAATGTGGGCGATCTATCCAAGGATGTAGGAGGTGACGTACAGTAGTTTTAGAAAAAAAAAGATTTGAGACCTATAAGACCTGGACCCTGTCGGTGCTATTGCCTCGAGCAATAGGATGAGGGTTGCCGCCGTAAGGTTTTGTAGGTCACCAAAACTACATCTTTCCATTCCCACCATTTTATACCTACATCAATGCATAGATCAGCCACATTCGATTCGAATAGCAACTTTTCTGAATAGTCCACATTGAAGGGAGTTATGGGGAAACGGCGTTTCATTTGCGTTTACTCCCCCCAAGAACTAAAAGGCAGGAGCGGTATTGTACAACCAGAGCGCCCCTCGCCTCTTCATGGATGAGCCAATTCGACGTTCTTGCCACCTTACCTAACAGATGCGGACTCCTGCTGGATCATCCACGTACGATCTGTATCGTCACCTTCTTCGCCAACACCAGTTAGCGATACTTCCTGCGGTAAAGGCTTTCATGTTATCGGCTGTGTTTATTATTGAAAGTTGTCGAGATGCAGGCCGCCGTACGAGCTGAGCTGAGGAAAACCCGCAAAATCCGTCTTTAGGAAGTTACAGTGTGTCGAAAATGAAGCCTATGAAGTCCTGTTTACTGGAATACCTAACATAATTCAACCTCCTCGTCAAACTGTCTACATTTTCGCTGATGTATGCGAAAACAAATGCAACTGATCACGAAGATGAGGACGCCATCTGCTGTACGGCGGAGGCTGATGTATGCTGCTGTTTCCATTCGCTGGTTTCTCTCTTCGTGACCGCCACACCTTTCAGGATCTTTGCTCGGGCTCCGTTACTGCGGATAGAGAAATTGCAAATCTTTATCACCGCGTTTCACAAAGCCAAAACAAAACAGCACAACAACTTGAGATCCTCCGCACCTAGCTTAACGCATGACCGGCCAATTTGTGCACGTCGACGAGAATTTGGCTGAGATCAACTGGTGTAAGATCCTGAAACAAAACTGAATGATGGATGCCGACCACGTTAATTGTGCAGTGCGATGGCCGTCTAACCTCGTAGAGCTTGAGTTTTTCATCGGCTAACACCACTAGTACGTCAATGATTGTCGCGGAATCGTTGCACAGATCCAGGTTGTGCAGAAGCATACGAAGAATGTGGGCGTACAGCCGCTCGCGCAGTGCCTTCAGCTGCTCCAGACGGCTCCAGTCCTGAAGTAGTGATGTATCGACTGGGTGTAAACAATTTTATTCACGCAAAGCACGTATTGTAAAGGACGTATACATTTCGTGCAGGAATTATTAGGTTGGCAACTAAGTTCGTGGACTCTCAAGAACCCTTGCAACGTAAAAGTGCTACCCGTTTATCAGGTAGTTGGTCTATCTTACAGCTGTAGAATTCACGTGCTTTTAAGGCCAAGAATCCATGGAATTGCATCTTGACCTGATCCATATTAGTAAATCGTCTTCCAATCATGAAGAGCTGCACCGAACTAAAAAAGTGGTAATCACTCGGTGAGAGTCTGGGCTGTAGGTGGATGAGTTAGCCGCTCCCAGCCAAGGTCCTCGATTTTTTGAAGCCTCCGATTCGCGAAGTGTTCTCCGTTTGGTGGTGTCAAGAAGGTGTTAACCTCCGGGCGATCATCAAGAGCATTTCCAGTATTAATGATGGAATCTACTCATCTCAGCATAGATGCACGCAGGCTGAACTTCGATAGAATCGGTTAAGACAGCTTTTCAGGAGCGGCATTATCTTTCAGCAAGATAACGCCAGATCAGACATTGCGAATCGGACACTGCGAAACACCGAAGACCTTGGCTGGGGGCGTATAACTCCACCTTGTAGTCCAGGCTGTGCACCGAGTGACTGCCACCTCTTTAGCTCTCTGCAGCACTTCTTGGTTGGACGCCGATTTATTAATGTGGATCCGGTCAAAATGCACCTCCAAGGATTATTGGCCTCAAAAGCAGAAGAATTCTACAGCTGAGGGATGGACCAGCTAGCTTATAAATGGGAAGCAATCCCGCGTTCCAAGGGATCCTATTTTAATTAAAAATTATTATTCGTTACTTCATAATAAAGACTTTTGTCGAAGGTGCATGAGAGTCCACGAATTTAGTCGCCAACCTAATAAAAAAGGACAGCCCCATCAATTCCTTTTCAGAAGAGCTTCTGTATGACCGGTCTCCAAATTCTCGTGACGATCTCATGACGACAGATCGCAAATTACTCTACTCGTCCGACCCCACCACAAGTCGACATTCTGGTACCAATGGAATGAAGGCCATAGCAGCGAAGACTCGAAGGATGGTAAATCCTATTTCACTACTTCCTGTCGTTACAGAGAGGCGGATGACGCGACGGTCAAAAACTCCTTTGAATGGAACAAAAACGAGGCTGCCAATGTTTAGGTACGACAGAAAGCATAAATTCTGCTCCGGAGTCTCGTAATTGGTATCGGGCAATCAAAACTATGCCAGTATACACATTCAGCAAAGCTAGACGCAGACTTCCTATTAAGAAAGCCGAAATAAAGGCTTGCACGCTAATCTTCAGGCAAACGTCGAGAAACGCTAGGAGAGTACATGATTGATCGTAACCTTCATTACACCAGAAAATTTTTCAGATTTCTGACACTTTCAAAATACAGATAACAACAACCAAAAACACTGCTGCGACAAAAACGATAAGAATTTTATAAAAATTCAAAGTGTGCCTTTTCAACAATCTGAAGGCGGTGGCGTTCTCATAAATTTGAAAGTTCACCCAGTCATGATGGTGCTAGGTAACCACGTAATTTACGATCAGCCAATCGGTGCCCCAGCGTTTTTCCTTGGAAAACAACTTCACTAATTCAATGACACCAATACTGAACAGTCTGTCAGTCCAGCTGCTGCCTGCGCACCTTTGTGGAAAATGATTAGCCATAGGACACTCACCTCGTTCGGTTCCGGTCTCCAGCCTGGGTGTCTCACGAACGCTGTGATGGCATCAAGTGTTCGCTTAAAGGGAAAAACTTGCTTTGGCAAATACAGCACACTGGGTAAGTCGTCAAGAAAACGTACAGCTTTGCAGGCGTCCAGAGCTAGCAAAGAGCGTTGTAGGAAAGTCTGGTTGCGCTCAGCGCGAGCGTTGCGCTCCGACAATCCCAATAGGTCGCCTTGCCGTTGCCAGCCTTCACTCCCTCGCTCGTCTTCGAGTTTCTTCTGAGCCGCACTAAGGGCTCTAGCGCATTCTTGCGTGAAGTTGCTGCACTGCGCTTGAGCGAACTGAACACACTTCATGCTTTGATAAGGCTCAATTGTCCTTCTGCATAATGAGCTATATGTTTAGCAAGAGCTTATGCACGGGATAACGGTCTTACAAAGTAGAGGCAGTGGTTGTTGAACTCATCAATGACGACTTCTGCGGCATCCGCGCACAGTTCCATCTCTTCCCGCCTCTCGCTTTTGGCCATCGCTGACAGTCGGTCCACTAACTTCAGGTGCTCACACTCGTTGATCAGCGCCTTCGCTTCTGTTTCCATTTCACCCACTAAACACATTGTATAGTGAAACGGAACAGCCAGCTGGTGAAGGAAACCGTACGTAGAAAATAACGCAGGACAGAGTTCGTTTCGCCGATGGAAGGAAGCAGCTTCCTATCGCCACAAGCGAAGATCCATCGGAGGTAGTCCGCATGATCGACGTTCTCCTGCAGCACACGTTCCGTTGAATGAATGCACGAAACAATAAGGAAAATAGGGCGGACTATGACTTACCACTACACGGAATCGACCAAACTCGACAGCGAGATCCTCGCCGTCGAAGCCTGCTTCGTTCAGTGAAGCGATGAAGGCGACGCGGTCGTTGTCGCTCTTCACATCTACAACGCAAAACATAAAAATGAACAAATGTGCCATAAACTTCCATATCCGGGAAGGTAAAATTCTCGTCGCACACTGTATTTATGCTTGATTCCTTTACAATGGGGGGGGGGGGACCGTAAAGGCGGCCCGCAATTAGATCCAGTAAGAAGAAACGAGTGAAGGGAAACCTGGCGTCGTTCGGAAGGCGTGTCAATGATATCCGGAAACACAAGCTGTTGGGCATGAGAACGGTTGCGAAGGAGCCATCCGAGGGCAGAAGTACTGCGCGGCACAAACATGGCGTTACTGGACGGTCCGGAGAGAATGTCTATGATGAACGCACGGAAGTGGTGGACGGCTTGATGCCAATAAAGTACGCAGCAGATCCTAGATGTTAGCGAGAAAGTACTTTCCGTAGGTCAGTGATGTTGCAGAGTCGCGCAAGCGCGCAAGTGCGAGACACGCCGTTAGGCGTGTCGGAGCACTTGTTTAGCAAAAAACGAAACACAGTCCTGTGATCCTCGTCCGATGCGCTACAAGACCATATAGGTTACGTTGAGAATCTTTGAGGGAAGTTCACGGGCCCTCTTGTAAGAGCATCATTGGCGAAACTCTTGAGACTTTCGCGAATTAGCTTTTATGCGACATCGGGGGCAAGTCGAATCCGCACTTGGTCTATGCAGTGTCATTCCGTCTCCGGGCGATGAAAAAGACAAGAAATTATCCATAGAATTGCACCAACTCAACGGTTCGTGATTATGGAAGGCCTATCGGAGGTCAAACATCAGGCCGACATATGAAGCATGCCATGAAAGCACTTGCCGTCATTTAAAGCCTGTCTGGCCAGACACTAGACGTACAGAAGAGGGCATTTGTTTCTGTCAGCCTTGGGCTACCCAAAGATGCAGCACCTTGTGTTGAAGTCATAACACAAAACAACCTGCGGAAGATGAAAGAATCGTACTAAAGACATTCATACGAGGTATCCTTAAAGATATCGGGCCTAGCATCAAATAACCCCAGGGTAAGGCATCAAAAACTGCCCAATTCACCTCTTGCTTTGCTTATGAAGCTATATGACGAAAGTGCCACCTGCCTCTGCAATAAACGCGGCTTCCAAGGGGCGATTAGTGAAGAGGCAAATACTCACACGGCATCACGTTCCAAATTTGCTTCAAGGCCTCTCCTTTCGGCAGCAACGAAGCGAAAAACGGTATCAGACTGTACAGGCCTTTCTGTAGCAGCACGTCGATCATCTTGCCGACAACAGCCTTACCATGGCTGTCCTAGAGAGAAATTCAAATAAAGATATAGAAATTTGCTCGAACACATTAAGCACTGTTACCCACATTGTGACCATGTTTCAGAATGCGGCAAGCACTTGTGACAAGCCCGAAAAACCGATGGAGAGAGCTCGCTTCCGTTCCTCCTTTCTTCTCCGCCTCTAACTTCTTGCAGTACTCATACATCCAGTCCACGGCCTCGTCCCATGCTCCCCGTAGCATGAAGCTCATGAGGACGTAGTAAGGAGTGGGTTCCGCCTGAAGCTCATAATTTATAGCTCAGTTAAGGACAGGAAACAATCTGCTAATATACCGCATTTATTGCTTCAAATATTCCTTCCACCGTGGTCGGAGCGAAGACTGGATGTTTGATTTCAAGAGCAGCATTTAATCTAAAAAGTGCCTTCCACTACAGAGTGCTTTGGGGGGAATAAACAGAACAGAAATGAAAAACGAAGACGGCGCTAGGTGCGCTCTGACCTGGTCACTTTGCAACTTTAACGTTCAGTGTATGTGAGTTTCATAAGGTTGAAGGTGCGTCCTTTTTTCGGAATGCGCGAAGTATTCTACTTCGGTGGGCTATTGTGGTCTATTTGAGATATCGCATTTATTCAATAGTTCAAATACTACCTACGTACACATTCAGCAGGCTTATTGAAGGCGCATATGGCATATGCAATGAATTGCGGTGCCCAGCCGATGAATAGGTTAGTGTCCTGTCCTTCTCAGATTAGCCTGGAACCAATTATCCCGGGGGGTGATGGAGGGCATGTTTCCGCTAGTTGAGACCCGAACCAGCAACCTCCACTTGGTGTATACGCGACAGTCAGCGCCTCCTGCGATTGCGCTACCACGCACTCAGTGACCTTCATCAAAGGAGTTCAGAATATAGTTGAGGATAAACTTCTGCATGGATCTCGAGATTTAAAGTGTATGAGTTCTGGCTAACCTTACCTAGCATGCACAGCAGCGTTCGCATAGCACCAAATTCGATCGTCGACATTGGTGGCCAGAGGTAGAAGAAACTTCCAGTCGCCTAGTAGAGCTGCGTAAACCATTCGTACAGGCATTGTGTAACTGGTCTAAAACTGAAGGCTAGATTTGAAAACACTCTATTTATTATAGAAAATATAAAACAGTGAGATATGGACCGTGCGCGAGAAACTACGGGATGTCTCATCTAACAGGGAAAGGTTCCCAACTCATGGTGAGCATTCGCGATGCTATTTTGACAAGAGGTAGGGCCGCATGAGCCTTTTATAGGATGCTTCTAAGACAAGCGATTGTGTTCTACTTTTTTCATAGTTTTGCACCGTAGCTGTTAAACAAAGGAAGAGGAACAAGAGTTTATTTTTAGAGAAATGATATGGTGCAGATACACATCGTTGAAAAAGTAGCACATATGAAGGCGAAAATAGACAGTCTTGGTTTGCTGTAAGCACTGACGGTCTAAAGTTGACTCCTGTGATCATGGGAAGCGTAATAACAACAAACTAATGTGCACAAAAATATTGAAATATTCGCAGAACGCGGATTGGAACTCAAACACCCACGGATGTGCTCCTCTGAGGCGGCCCACCTCCCGACTGCCCCACCGAGGCACATTTCGTTGGGTGTAATGGGCGTTAATGATAGTTGCGCGCACGCTTTCAGACCTCCTTTTCAGGTCTTTAAAAAGGTTCAGCAAAAACTAACTTCTGGACTCCGCTCACACGGCCCTACATCCTGTCAGTAGCATCGCAAAAGCTCACCTTGAGCTGGTTATCTTGCTTATAAGGTATGTGTCAAAACTGAACACTGCTGGAGTTCCTTCCCTTGAACAGTCTACGCTCGAAACCAACAAATCCATTGTACACGTACATTTCCACACCTCAGTAACTACCACAGAACAATAAAACAAAAGCTGCTTTAATATCAAACAAAAGACCGGAAGTTGGCACAAGTTCAAGGGGCACTTGAACCATATAAATCTTTGAGCTTCTCGCAGAATTATTGACCAATTTTTCCGGAAAAAAGAAAACGCTAGGTGAAGAGAGTCCCGTCTAGAGTTGCTTTTCAACAAGAAAGCTCGTAAATGTACGTCTCTTCGTCAGAACTCAATATGTAGACGTAAAAAACATACTAATTCGAAAACATCTGAAAATAAAACACCTCCGCTACTCCATCTATCATCGTTTGGTAAGACTGCTCTCTGTAGTGAAGACGAGCCCTTTCATGGCTGGCTAACTCAGCGCTGAGCAAATCGGAATCCGTTAACAACTGCTGTGTTCGAACATATGTCATCATCCACGGCACACAAGTAGTTCGGAGGAGTTCAATTGCCTGAAGAGAAGAACTGCTGATGCATGCAAGGGTCATTTCAGTACAGCTACACTAAGTCTCACAAATATACCTCCTCAAAGCGACCACACCGGAGAAGACTGAACAGCACTCGCATAATTCTGTCGATGCTTGGGTCGTCTGCAACCTTGAGAATCGAGTCCGGGTCAGGGGTCACCTTCCTTTCTCTTATTAGGCGTTTCAGATCTGACCTGAATAGTTCGGTAAAGGGATAAGAAGAAAGGTGCAATTCAATCTCTTTTGGGATGCTCCACGCACTCTACTTCAAAGAGATGGCGTGGAGCCGATTTTAATGCGTGTTTGGCCTATTCAATGATTTGCGGTAGCGTGTCGATGGTCTCAGTGGTTTGCTCTTCCCAGACAAGACTGATCACCGATCCAGGAGGAATCGATGCTATTGGTTAGCTTGGGCGAAAAATTCGACCCAAGAAGTAGGTATCGGGTGCACATTGGACTGCGCTTCATGCGCCCAACGACTCTTTATCTTTAATTTTATCAATGAGCGCGCAATTAAAGTGTTGAATGCGAAGACAACTCTATTTGAGAGGAACTTCAACCTTGTGTTAGTGAGAGAAATATGTGTCACAAGCCTACACCTGCCCCTCTGCTCTTAGACTGAACCATGGTCAAGACATTTTTGAGTTAATCGGAGTGAACTCGTAGAACTCTTTAGTGAACTCTATCACAGGTAAAACTCAAGGACTCCACAAAGCGTATATGGCGCCGGTTACATGTCTGAAAACGCATCACCACGACAGCTTACAACAAAGGCGAAGGGTGTGGTGTTGTAGCGAAAGCTGGCGAGTTACTTTATGGTCGCTTATGGTAAGACGGTTATACTTTTTGGGCAAAAAATGCAGATACTCATGAGCAATATTTGAGTCTAATCTTGATGAGCATTATAAAAGCTGAGAGAATGCTCATAACAGATTTGGCTGGAAACCTTACGGGGTGGGGTCAATATCATCACCAGAATGGTAGCCAGTGGCAATGAGTTCAAGAAGCGGAAGAGTAAAGGGAAATGGGTAAGAAGAGCGTAGCACTCAGTACTGGCAACACCGGCACTCATCCGTACTTGAATGTGTGGCACTACTTAAGTTAGCAAAAGCGAGCAGCGCGCCTAGAGATGCTAAGCAGAACAGCGGGTATCACCACATTCGATTCCTCCGGCAGTAGCAGTACGCTGAAGCAGAGCGGATATCAATGCAGTTGAAACTGCTGCAACCTTAACAACGTTTAACAGGACGAATACACGCAGTTCTAAATTTCAATCTCCTACGTCTATCAACCTAGAAAAGTTAGTGGTTTTGTCACTTTTACTTTTGTGCCTAAAGGGGTGATTTCAACCTGTGAAAAGTATGTAGTGAAGTGAAAATTAATGCAGTGAGGCGCAACAACATTGGAACGACGTCTGTAGACCCTATACAAGAAGTAACTAGAACATAATTATGAGGGGACTTCTTCGGTTGAGCTTGAAAAGATAAAGGTGTTCGTGGACGACAACCAACAACAAAAAATGAGCCTGAAGTGAGCATTGCATGAAACTACTGGTTTTTAGGCTTAGAATGGATTTCTTCACCGATCCTCAACTAAAACGAGAAGAAACGCACAAGCGCCTTGGAGACGGCGAGTGATCTCGTGCAATGGTAACGGCAGAGGTATTACTGCAGTCCGTTCAGCCACGTAGAATCCTTCCATTGTTAAATGAGGGAAATATAACAGCACAAAAATGCAGAAAAGGACTCACACCCCGTTCCCGGAAAAGTCTCTAATGTCCTTGCACTGATGCGCAAGATCAGCAAAGCCCTTGAACTCGGCTGCACAGTTATGCGACCATCGCCATAGTGCCTATAAGGCTAAACGTTGGCTAACAAAAGACCTACAGTGTGGAGCAAAACAACGTACATAGACCAGTCTGAAATCGCGATCTTCAGCTATCAACGAGTTCAGGAAGGAGTCACCCTAAACCAAGCACTGTATAGTTTTCTTTCAACAGACGCAAACTAACGACAGCTCACCCTGTCGCCTCCATAGTCCTGTAGCAGATTGTTTTCCGTTAGGCAAGCGGCTAGGCAACGATACGCTCCAAAGGCGTGGCGAATTTCATCCCCGGGGATGTTGGAGTCGAGGTGCTCCAAGGCCTTGCAATAGTCGCGGAAGACCTGAAACCGCAACCAACTACAGTAGACCATTTAGTGTGATGATCTGACTTGGCGGGATCAACGAAAGGCAGAGCTGAAAGGAAGCAGCGGCAATCTGACGGTCGTCAAAGTCGTAGTATTAAAACGTGCGCAGACTCAAAAGGTCAGAGGCAACCTGAACTGGATTTATTGCAGAAAGCAGGTCCCACAGTGGCAAGCAGTGTCCAACTCAGTGGCTGACATTTCCCATACATATAAAGGGATAATTAAGCGAGTCCATCAGTAGGATCAACGCGAAAACTTCGAGCTTCCTCGTTTACAAGAATCATAGGGAGCTCAACCAAAACGGTGTTAATATGTCTTCGCCCACATTCAAACTGATAGGGTCGGGCCTTCTCCTACTGCACTACTGCACATCCAATTGTAAACTGGACTGTGAGGTCTATACCCGTTCGGCCTATCACCGTGATACAGTCAGATAGCATTCATTCAGCTTATGGTTGGAGCGTGACCACCCTTTCCACAGTGGCAAACATGCTCGTAGTCTTAATAGAACGTTAGCCTCTGGTGGCTAGTAGATGAATCGGAGAATCAGGTAGACATCTGGTTTTATTTTACTCATAATCCCATGTAGTTATCATGGACATAATAGGCTATTCCAAATCTATTGAACATCTATAGCTCATTCGTAGTAGGAGCCTCTGACACCTGAACAATTCAATACTTGGGTCACACCTTTCCAACAAAGCCTTTCACCACTCCACGATCACTAAACTGGTACCAGAGACTTATTCGGAAAGGATAAAGCACCGACCTGTTCACAATATGGATATCACAAATTTCTCGTCGCCTACGAGGCATTGAGATTGACGGTGAACATGTCCTCATTGGACACATTTTGCACATTTCCGAATGCAGCTCGGGCATCGGTGGCGTCCTGTGACGCCCGAGTTGCATTCGGAGATGTGCAAAATGTGCCCAATGAAATAATTGTATAAGCTACTGTACAGGCCGGGCATGCATTCAAACCGTGTACACGTAGAAGCACAATCCGTGTCGTATGCCACAAAAAGATTTATTAAGGCCGATCTCTTTCTCTCGTTCATATTCACAGATAGACAACAAATTATTTTTCGTTGATTCCACAACGGAAAACACGATGATGAGTGTGTGGTCCTGACAAATTTGCGGGCCCACATGAGACGTCCCAGCACCAAGCGTGGCTCAGTGGTTATAGCTTGCCCCTTTTGAAGGGACATTAACAAGGGAACTGTCTGAACGGTACGCCGGAACGGCAAGAACGAATTCTATAGGAAGAATCTCCGTTCTCCAGGTAGTAACAGAACGTGTTTTGTTTTTTGCCGAGTCTTTGAGACAAACGAGTTTTTTTTCTCCTGAGCGTCTAGTCCCGCCTGTCGAAGGGTCCGCTGTTTTTGTGACCAGGCCATCTCATCCTACCAAGGGCGTCGTCTGGCGCGGCGCCGATTTCGGCGAGATCTTTCCAAACGACGTCCTTCCACCTTTTTCTTGGGGCTCCTCTCGGACGTTTTCCGGGTGCCTCGAAATTTAGGGCCAACTTCGTGGGATGATCCTCTGGTCTTCGGAGGATGTGTCCGTACCACCTTAGGCGCTGCTCCCTCATCTTCAGCTGGATCGGAGCTGTCTTCATCACCGCCCTAACATCTTCGTCTCGCACTCTGTCCCGGCGGTCCATCCTCATGCCCATCTGAGCATCCTCATTTCCGCAGCGTGCAGTTGCCGTTCCTGCGTTCTACCTAGGACTCAGCACTCTCAGCCATAGAGGAGAGCCGGCCTCACTACTGTTCTATTTAGCTTGCCTTTGAGTGTCCTGGAGCACCTACGGTCGCAGAGGATTCCTGTGCACTCCCTCCATTTGAGCCATGCTGCACTTATCCGTCTCTTAACCGCCTGGACCACGCTTCCTCCCTTGGATAGATCGCTTACGAGGTAGCAGAATTGTTCCACCTTTTCGATCACCTCCCCTTGGCAGTCTAGGATCGGTTCGGTGCACTGCTCAGAGCTGATGAAGTTCTTTGAGACAAACGAGTAAGAGGGTCTAATGGTTAAAGGTCCGAGCGTTGAGCTTACCATGGCTGTGTAAGGAACTTGTGTCGGGGCCTGAGTGGCACAGTGGTGGAGGTGCTACTTCAAGGCCGTGACGTAACGAGTTCGGTTCCCGTGTTACATCGCATTTTTGCACTTTTTTTACCATAGTATCGGAATTCCATATCTGAACTTTTTAAAAGTTTGCTGATATTTTCACTACATATTCCTTGTCGACATATCGTGATGCAACAGCAATGTCCCAAATATGAAAAATACGATGATACATGAAACGTTCACCCCAGCCGGTGGTTCTCATTGTCGGTGAGGTGAGTGTCACCAGGTACTCACAATGTAGAAGGGGACCAGTCAAGGCACAATCGTCAAGGTTTTCGGGAGGACAGACCGCTTCGACGGAAAATGTCTGCCTATACTAGAACTGTTAAACTACGCGAGGTTGACAACTAGAGAAAATTGGACTGTATCGCGATTCTAGTCTTGGGCTGCAGCGGAGTAGCACCTGGCAGAATCTGTAAAACAATCTCGCAGCAGAGAAAGTACGAGCCACTACTTTAAATTTCTCTGAAGAAAAAAAAAAGAAACATCATCATCACACATCCTGGGGCCGGATTCATCAACGACTTACAGCTATTTAACAGAGATTTTACAGCCGAAATTCTTTATAACGCTGGTCTTTTACCATATCACCTGCTGATAAGTTGCGTTAAGTCGCGTTTTTTTTCAAGAATTTCGGCTGTAAAATCTCTGTTAAATTGCTGTAAGTCGTTGATGAATCCGGCCTCTGTTTGCTTTGAAAACCCGAGTGGAATGGCACCCCGGAAGACCTAGGCCCATGTATAAGTGTAAAGAAACTGTAGCCTTTATATGTTACCCATGCTGTGATCGGTCCCACTGTTTTAGCACTTTCGCCTGTTATGATTGGTGTTGAAGGTTTTCATGAGTCTTTTATATATCATCGTATTTTGCGTAACTGGGGCATTGCTAGTGCATCAGGAGATGTCGACAAGGAATGTATAGTGTTTTTACATCAGCAATCTTCAAAAAAGTTCAGATACGGATAACCATGGAAATCCGATACCATGTTAAAAGTGAAAAAATGCGATGTAGCACGGAAACCGAACTCGTGATGTCACAGTCATCAGGTACCAGCTCTACCACTGCGCCACCTAGACAGCGCCACAAGTACCTTGCGCAGCCCTCGTAAGCCTGACGCTCGGACCCTTAATCATTACACGTTAAGGGTCCGAGCGTCGAGCCATTACTCGTTTGCCTCAAGGACTCGGCAAAAACAAAACACGTTCTGTTTGGAGGACGGAGATTTTCCCTATAGTATTCTTTCTTGCCGTTCCGGTGTACCACTGAGACAGTGCCTTTGTAAGACTAATGATAACCTTCAGTGTAGTGATACCATACGAACGAAAAACTAGAACAAAGGCGGAATAGGAAACAAACTAACTCTTTCCAGGTTATTCCACAGATCATACTCGTTTCCTCCAGAGTTCAAGCGCGATAGCTCGGTATGAATGTCTTCGCATACAGCCTTGTCTACTGGAAAAAGGTATTTTAAGCTATGTAGCGTTGCAGTTACACTTCCCTGCCATTTTAACCACAGGACCTGGAACATTCGCCTACTGACTTATCGTAAGAGCAAACGATGCTCCCACGTTGGGAAGTCCTAGCCGAATACAATGCGTGGGCGAAAAGAGTCATAGCGTTTGGAGGACACATTTTGCTTCGAGTACGGCTTACGAGTATTGGATTCCTCATACTCTTCCCACGACCAAGAATCAAGGATTTTCGCATCAATGACACTATTGTGCTCCATATAGACTAAGCCGCACATGCTCTGCCCTCAGCACATTCCACACGCACTAATCTATTTGGCTTCTATTCTATTTCTCCATTATTTCCTGCAGTAACCGGCATTAGCCTGATGAACGGATAAAGGACGGCCTTACTCAAATTTTATTTGAGATGTGCCACGGGTCCTGCTTCTACAGGATATTTTGGGACAATTTTGTTTATCTGGCCCACACAATGACCTTAGTACAGTCGCAGGACGATGAAGAAGTCAGCGTTTTGAAATCCCGAGGCAAGCATATTGCGAATTCGACGATTTCGATGGAGTGGAAGGCTCGGTTGGCCCAGATGAAACGGGAACCGAGCTTCTGGTGGACGCGGCAGCCGACTATGCCACCGTGCGCTCTATTTATTTATAATTGCACCTTAAATCCGCCCATAAAACATGGTGAAAACAACAAAGCAAACTTGCACGAATTCTGTTATCATACGCGATCAACATAGTAAAAAATAATACCAGTATGCACTGCAATCTCGTATTTTTGCCCATTCTTCCAAGTGCTTTGCAGCCACTCAGAAGCGCAAATACAATTTGCTTGCTGAGAATTAGAATTTGACGAAGCCCTTTGGCATGCGCCACGCATTTTATATATATCGTTGAAGCACTTGAATGCATGTATGACTGACTCACAAGAACAAACCAATGTCTCATGCAATTTTCCACCTCTGGTGCAAGTGTTGAGAGAACGATTCAATCTCTTTCTTCAATTTAACGCCCCCGAAATTAGTCCAGGGACATTCAAAATAAAAGGCCTGATGTTGCAATCATGCGCATGATAGCTGTTGGAGAACATAACGTCTGACGTCATCAAATTGATCCTGCCAATTATGGAAGAAACACAGCATGGACGTGTGGCACCCTAGCTTTCCTGGACACGCGTCTTCAATTGGATGATACCGTTCTAGGGTCTATATCATTACGCGGTGAACCTCCGAGCCGCCCGATCCAACAATCGAGGTGTTTTACGTAAAACCTGAGTTTCCGGCTGTGTTACACGCATTCATGTTAATCAATACACAAAATAAACTCAATTTATTTTAGAAACTGGAGCGCATGGAGCGCGGTCGGAGTCGGCTGTTGCACGCAGCCGACTCCTGGTTCACGGTTCGGGTTTGCCACCCAAACCAACCGAGCCGTCCATCCTTTGGTGGTCATCGGTGGATTGGTACCGCACGTTTCTCGGAAGGATAAATCATTGACTTAACCATCGCTGACCAATGCAAGTCATTCTATTGCCCAAATAAGCAATCAAATGGGATCCGCGATATCCCGTAGAAGTAGAACGTGTGGAGTACCTCAAAGGGATTAATTAAGGTCGTCCTTCATTCTTTTTTACCCATTATTCTGTCACTCGGCATTATCTGTGTTGTAGTCTTGTGATGATAGAAGAAAGAAAAATGGGATAGAAACATGTTTCAGCGGGAAAAAATGAAAATGAAGAGGAGGGAACGAACTTTCCCCCAGATCACGGCCGCTATGGGTCACTTGGCCTCAAATAAGACAAGTCTGCATCCAATTGGGCACTCCCTAACGTTGACCGCAAAACAGTTTACTGTGCATGAGGGCGGGGTCCACTCTCCTTCTCTTTTGTGACACTCACAGAATTTTTGTCACCGTTGCACTTTCAGGACTCCAAAAGTCCAAAAATTTTTGCCCAAACTTCGCCCAGGAGGGAGGTTATTTGGGGTGCTGATCACGAATCTGACATGTGTTTTGCTCATTACGCTGCAGTACAGTAGGTTACAGTAGGTATGGGTGACTAAGGCCATGGTCGCCGATTTCGCCCAAAGGGGTCACTTGGGGTGCTGATCACGAATCTGACATCCGCTTTTGAAATTTCGGCCGAGTGCGGTAGGTAACGATAGGTGCGGGTGACTAAGGTCATGTTGACTTACCATTAGAGCCTTAGTCGTCCGTACCTACCGAACCTGCCGTGATCGTCAGAAACTTCAAAAACGGATGTCAAATTCGTGACCAGCGCCCCAAATAACCTCCTGGGCGAAGTTCTAGGGAAATTTTTTCGACCTCTGGAGTCGTGAAAGTGCAATATTGCCGAATTTTTATATATTTTTTTAAATATTTTCAAAACGAGAACGTTAAGAACGAGTGTGTATGCAATACAACCGAAGAAAGTAGAGAGCTATAGTCCACTAAACCAAAGAGAACCCACGTTCAGTGAACGTACACCCAGCAGCGTCCGAGTTCACCGGCTTCTGCGGTGGTCTAGGCGTTCTCATCCGCTGAAACACGTCGGTTTTTGTCACTAAGGAGTCGATGACCACCACGAAAAATACACAAGCTGCAGACTGAAGTGAAAGAACAGAATTTGGTTATTTAAATTAATTCGAAAGCGCCACGTCTAAGGACACGGGTCAACCAGACGAGCAGAAAGGCGAGAGCGCAGAGAAACAGACACTCCGGCTGCGATCCGACGGCTAGCGGCCAAGTGAGCTGACTCAGTGCGCGGATGAGAGTACCCTCTCGTCGCCTGCTTCTCCATAACCGCTAGCAGTCGCGGAGGCGCATGGTGCAAGAAGGCTGAGTTTCAAGGAGGAGAATTGCAACTTTCGTAGCTTACGGGCTTCCTAAAGGTCACGAAACAGTCGTCTGGAAGCTGCTACGTTTCGGGTGGCACGACAGACATCAATTGGTGAAGGTACGCAGTTTTAGCAAAACTGGATTTGTAAAAATAAATTGGTGGAGACAACGTTTGGGTCCTGCTTACATAATGGCATCGTTTTCACGGAAGCACATGCCAGTGGAAGACAGGAAGCAGCAAACTTAAGTGTATCATACTGATGGTATTCTATTATTCGCCTTCCTTGGGCAGAACATTTGCGTTTATGAACAGATGACAATATTTAAGGCCGTCTCTGATTCTTAAGCTTTCTGGGAGCGTTAGGTCTGTTTCTTTTTACAGACGATAGTGATGGAATATACTCATTTGCATACAACTAGAGGCAATGAACATTAGGATAAAACTTATAAAAAAGGGCCTCGCTTTGAGATAAGAACCAATCAGTGTTCACACAGCACTGCAGTAACTGATCTCCGAAGCGTTCTGCAGCCAGGTTTCGAGAAGTAGCGGACTTGAAATCCCATTGGTCTACACAAGAAAAGCGATATAACCTATTCCAAGCCGCTCAGTACTTTGCGTGTAACCTTAACCAACCAATCAAGCACACCACTGTAACGTTTTGGGTAGTTCACAGCGTGTCCCAGCTTCGCTACGCAGGAGGCATCGAGTCTCACCTTTGAGCCGGGACAGTGGTTGCGAGTACTATTACTAATGTCCTTGGTGTGACATTCTTTTAAAACGTCGAAAAGGTAAGCCAAGACTATCCCATCGCATCAACGTTTCTAATAAAAGAGGTCGCCTAACCGACATCCTTCGTACGCGAAATAATGGTTTATGAAGCGCAGTCCTCGAGCTGCCCTATCTCGCCTGCAGTAGAGAAGCGCGGGGGTGCTCCGTTGTCTGGACTCTAGCGCAACGGTGGAGAGATGCAGCGAGGCAGGAGAGCGGGATCTCTAATCGAGAGGGCGCCGACGGCACGACGAAACCGCCGAAACATGAGTCATGGTTGACCCGTACCCTGTAACCAAAGCGCCAACCGAAATTGTTACTGCGGTCGCAGGCGCGCCGTTTGCTTTGGAGCGTACTAACCGAGCGTGACAGTGGAGCTTGGAGATGAGCGCGCTGGAGTGTAAGGCCTCTCCATGTAGTAGTCGTTGGTGGTATTTCGCAATACGGTTTATGATATTGGTGTGGAGTTGATGCCTAGTGCTATTCAAGGAGAAGACTTCTCAGCTGGAACAAGGTTACAACGTGAAGATAACAATCAAGATGTTCGGAAATCGTAAGTGTCACTTAGCAGGGCAAGCAGGAGAGAGACGTTATTTTTCCGCCATCTTTTCCACCCGTATGATAAGAGTAGTGATGGCGGTGAAGAGCTCATCGAAGCCTTGTTTAGACAGAGTGTTCCTACTCGTACAGCTTCACATCCGAGATCTCAGCATTTGCCGATGTTGTCGTTGACGTGAATAGAAGGGATGCTTTATCCTCGAAGCTCTTCAGACCCTCAAAGACCCTCAAAAACGTTACGTAACGTACGAGACTTTTGTACAATGGGTGCATGGACGGTCTGGTATTGTGAGCACGATGTCGCCAGTGAAGCATAGATAGTGTAGTTCCAGGCAGTTGGTGTTCTCATTGTAGATTTCACATGATGTTTTCAAGAGCAGCAATGAAGGCTCTCCGGGATATGGCATCCCTTCTCGAACTCCCCTTTTCACAAGTGGGGGATTATGGTTGGGGACCGAATGTGGAAGCATCGGAGTACACGTGGATCTTGCGAATATGATGTATATGGGAAACGGAGAGGATTCTGATGCCCCACTCTCGCTCATCGGAACGAGCAACTTCGAATGCTCCAGTTACATGTATCCAGGCCTCGAAGTCAAGACCTACTACCAAAACTGAGCAGGAGGAAACAAGCGGCTGGGAGGCGACCCTTCCTAGAAGGGTCGCCAGGGCTGAGGGCGCGGAGTGCCCCGGCACAGTGAAGCGCCCGGCCCGATCCTCCTTGCTCTGCCGGCTCTGATTTCATCATTCGCGTGTCCGGCCTATTCTGTATCCTGCTATGTCGGCGTTGGTATTGAGATAAACCTATGATGGTGTTCGGTGTGCAAGCGAGGGAATGTGGTGAGTCCGTTGTACAATGTAACTGGTATTGGTGTTGTTGTTGTCATGGCTGTTGTTGGGTTGCTGGGGATAAAGCCTGCAAGCCCCTCGCGGGGTCCGGGCAGGGGGGCAGACTCTGGCCCCCTGCCTGGACGTCGCGAGGGCAGTGTCGTCGGGAGTCAGGCTGGCAACCCAGGGCTAGTGTAGTATTCCCCCCTTGGTCTCGTGCTGGCTGCAACCCTGGGGCTGAAGGGATACAATTCAGTGGGGAGTGAAGGGATGGACCCGGGGAATCGCCACTACGGAAGTGGCACTTCAGGGCATGAGACCCTTCACCTCCCCGGGGCGCTGGGCCTTGGCAGCTTCGGGTGCCCCATGGGGTAGGTTGGTGTCCCACGTGTTGACGGCACAGCCGCTGCACTGGGGCCGCCGACTTGCAACAGTCGAGATGTTCGTCTCACCATAAGAGAGAATCCCTATCACTTTCTAAAAAATTTGCAATTCACCTTTTTAATTTGTAACGGCGAACACGGTGTTTGAAACTTCATAAAGCCTTTTTATAGGGAGGACGTATCGCAATTTATTGAAAAGTGCAGGAAAACAGCAATTTTCAGCGTGTTTAAAAAATAGATTATCTCATGCACTCGTCCAGCATTTCGATCTTCCTACGATTGATTGCAAAAATTTTATTTATAGACGTCAGATGATACAGGTGACCATTTTAATAGAACCGATCGGTCAGGTACCTAATAAATTCATTTTCTGTGACCAATCAATAATGAAGTTGTAGGCGTCCGGCATTTCCAAGAACGTATCGAAAACATACCTTTTCCTGTTGTAGAATCCACGTATTGACGATAGGTTTATGACTTTAACAAGAGCTTAGAACAGCTCAAAAAGCCGGGTGGTGTTCGAGCAACTCTTTTGTTTTACGGCTCCCTTCACCTTATGCATGAACACAAAGGATAAAGAGGATGAAGGGCGGCGTTAGTCAATCCTCAAAGGGAAACAGGATGTCGTGGGAGCAAATTTAATGCGTATTTGATCTAAACAATGGAGGCGACGTCCGTTTCCCACGCGGTGCCGCTGGAAACTGCTCGCT
The DNA here is from genome assembly GCA_947396885.1 of Heligmosomoides polygyrus polygyrus. Classification (NCBI taxonomy): domain Eukaryota; kingdom Metazoa; phylum Nematoda; class Chromadorea; order Rhabditida; family Heligmosomidae; genus Heligmosomoides; species Heligmosomoides polygyrus. The sequence goes on from OX377201.1 coordinate 82,393,133, forward strand.
CTGCGAGCTAAGCTAAGCACGGACACTCGAATGCAGGCGACAGGCCCTTGTGACAGGACGGCCTACAAAGACCCATGTTACATCACATGGTTGATGACGTTACATGAGTATCGTGATAGTGCTACGGCGTCCGCGGGAGCCGACGCGCACTCACAGAGCCCGGCGAGTGTGAGAAGTATGCGAGGTTCCCTGATGCGAGGACGGCATCGGGGGACAACTGAGCTAGTCCGAAAGTCCCGTAACGTAAGCAGGACCCGCGTGGCAACGCTGAAAGTGGGTACTTTGATGGGCCGCTCGTGCGAGTTGGTTGAAGCACTGGCGCGTAGAAGAGTTGATTTCTGTGCTGTGCAGGAGACGAGGTGGTCCTGCCGCAAGTCAAGGAACATAGGACGAGGCTTCAAGGCCGTTCCATGTGGAAGTCCCAGGACCACCAGTGGAGTTGGAGTCATCGTCTCCGAACGATTTCGTGACTCGATTGCAAGCGTCGAACGCTTTGACGGCCGATTGATGAAGATCGTTGTTGCCGCTAAGGAGCGACTCTATCACTTCTTCTCTGCGTATGCTCCGCAAACTGGCTGCTCCGATCAAGCCAAGGATGAATTTTGGAGCCTTTTTGATGAGAAGACAGCAGAGGTGCCGTCGAAAGATGTCATCATAGTTGCCGGTGACATTGATGGGCACGTTGGCGCGACGAAAGACGGGTACAGCTGTCATGGTGGATTCGGTTACGGGTCGCGTAACGCCGATGGTGAGCGTATCCTTGAATATGCGGAATAGCATAACCTCACCATAGTGAACACCGTATTTCGAAGCGCGACTCCCACCTCATCTCATACTATAGTGGGAGCTCCAAGTCTCAGATAGATTTCGTCCTTGTGAAGGATCGCGATCGAAGTCTTGTCACAGATGCGAAGGTCGTGCCGTAGAGACGGTCGCCCCACAGCACTGACCGCTGATCAGCACCCTAAAGATCGCCCCTCCAAAGCAGAAGCAGGTCGAGCGATGCGGTGCACCGAGGATCAAGTGGTGGCGAATGAGAGAGAAGGAAGCAGCTGTGATTTCTCGCGTGCGGTTACTGACAGTCACAACTGCCGACGAAACTTGGAAGAAGGCTGCCGACGCGATACGTGAAGCTGCAAGGTTGGAGCTCGGCATCACGGTGCCTGGCTGCATATAATATTATGGAAACTGGTCAAAGCACTGCCGAATATTGAGGACCAAGGAACAAGACATGGTTAAAACAGTAGTAGAACTGAGTGTAGGTCCGACGAACTTTCTTCGCTGACCTCTCCTGGTCCACCCCTTAAAATTGGAGGACTTGGGCAGGTAGAAATAGCTTAGTAATCCAGCGCGCGAAGTATATATGCTCTCGAGATCGAAGTGAACAATTTCCAAATCAAAAGAAGCGTCTTCCAGACGGGGTCGAAAAGCAGACATGGCTGTGGACAGACGATGTGAAAGCGAAGGTTCGAGAGAAGAAGTCGCTGTATCATGTGTTTCTCGGCGACAGAACAGCCGACAACTGGCAGGAGTATCAGAAGGCGAAGAAGGCTGCAAAGAAAGCCGTGGTTGTTGCAGAAGCCACTCATTATGGAGATGTCAACGAGAAGCTCGAGTCGCGCGATGGTGAGCGGTATTTGTATCGACTTGCTAAGAGCCGCCATCGCCAAACCGAGGATATTGAAAAGTTTTTTGGCATCAATGATGAGAGCGGCCATCTTTTGACAGACCGCAAAAAGGCGATGAAGCGATGGCATGATTGCTTCGAGGAAGTTTCCACTATGGAATTTCCTCACCCGGCCATCCCTTCTGTGGCTTCTGTTCACGGTCCCGTTCACAAGATCACCGTGGAGGAGACAGAAGCGGCTCTGAGGAAGATGAGGCCAGGCAAAGCGGCTGTGCCCGACGGCGTGGCAGCTGATCTGTGGAAGTCAAAGCTGTGGTACCCTGCTTAGTGGTTGGCGAAGTTCTTTAACCAGGTTATGGCGGAGAAGAAGGTGCCTGAGTATTGGCGCCAAAGCACGACGATTCCGATTTGGAAGAAGAAAGGCAGTCCTGCAGACTGCTCCAATTATCGTCCAATTCGCTTGCTTTCGCACAACAAGAAGATCTTTGAGCGAATTGTCGATGGACGAATTCGAGACATCGTCCAGCTGTCCAGCAATCAGTGCGGCTTCGTGGCTGGCTGTGGCACCGTTGATGCCATACACGCCACTCGCCTCCTGATAGAGAAGCATCGCGAGAAACAGAAGCCCGTGCATATCGTCTTCCTCGACTTGGAGAAGGCCTTTGACCGCGTACCTCGTGAAGTGATATGGTACGCCCTGCGCGACATGGAGTTCCTGAGAAGCTCATAGAGTGGGTGCGAATTCTCTACTCTTGTCCAAAGAGTCGAGTTCAAGTTGCAGCTGGAACCTTGATGGAGTTTCCCATCTCTGTCGGGGTACACCAGGGTTCTGCGCTTTCCCCACTCCTCTTTGTTGTCGTGATGGACGCCATTACACGGGATCTTCAGAAGCCAGTCCCCTGGACTTTGCTTTATGCTGATGACATAATGCTCACTAGCGAAGATACATATGAACTCGCGCGAGAGGTGCAAGCTTGGTGTGATCGCTTGGAGCGGTTTGGACTCAGATTCAACGTGAAGAAGACCGAGTATCTCACTTAACATTGATGGAGCGGACTTTACCGAGTCCAGCTCCATCAATGTTAATGGCATCGAGCTCCCACGTAATTCGGTTTTTAAGTACCTGGGATCAGCAGTAGCATCCGATGGCAATCTGATGATTGAAGTGAATTCACGCGTGAGTGCAGCTTGCTCCAAGTGGCGCTCGTTGACTGGGGTGCTCTGCGATAGGAAGATACCGGAGCGCTTGAAGTCGAAGATATACAGAGCAGTCGTCCGGCCAGTAGCGATGTACGGCGCTGAGTGTTGGCCTGCGACCAGGGAAGTTGAAACGCGCCTCAGCGTCATGGAGACGAAGATGCTGCGCTGGACGGCTGGAGTCACGCGCATGGACCGCATTCGAAACGATGCTATTCGGCAGAAGTTCGGTGTCGCGCCGATAGCCGACAAGATGCGCGAAGCTCGCTTGCGATGGTACGGCTACGCTCTGCGCGGAAAGGAAGACAGCGTCCGCAAGATAGGCCTTAACTTCGAGGTAATTGGAAAGCGGCCTAAAGGGCGTCCGAAGCAGCGCTGGTCCGATACGTTACATATGGATTTGAAAGTAGCTGGTGTCCACCCTGATCTAGCGCTGGATGGGGAAAGGTGGCGTCATGACACCAGAATAGCGGACCCCGCTACGAAGCGGGACACACGCTGAAGAAGAAGAAGAAGATCTGAACAATGACTTGTGGTGGCCAGTCAATGAACGAGTCAGTGTTTTGCATTTCCAGACGGGTATGGTACCAATTCACCGACCTCGAGGGCATGGGACGCTTTGTTGGCTGGCTTGAGCGGAATTCAAGGCAAGAATCTTGAATTGACGAAACAGTGCAAAAACATGCAATGCAGCAACCTTTTGAAACGTTTGTTTAAGCCTTGGGTGGCCGAAATGGAGGCTGTATATGTTGTTACAAGGTGTTTTGTTGCGAATCTCAAATCTCCTGCTTTTGGGGGGACTAGAACCCGCAAATTCTGCTTTCCGGGAAGCGAGGCTACGCTTTGCACCAACAGCGCTGTTTGACCCCCACCCTCCTCTCTTGTAACATTCGAGGTGTCGTCGAGACGTATGAGCACTCACCCATGATGTCGGTAAGGCGCCGAGGATATCCGGATGTTACGTGCGTTCAAACAGCGCCGGTGATGTAAGACGCAACATCGCTGCCCGGAAAGTAGATTTTACAATCATAAAGCCTCCATTGAGCTCTTAAAGACATATACGACCACTGTTTTGTGAAGTGGTATATGAATTAGGAACACTGTCGCAGTGAAGCCTCAAAAAAAATCGACAAGTTCCGGCCCACTAAAATAGAGCCGTACTGATGCAGTCTCAGTGATGGTGTAGCAGCACAATGCAAAGGTGCCAATAGTACCAGACAGACGCCCCTTTAGGCTTCGGAAAATTCTACGTGACTCTGCCATTGGTACGAAGGTTGTTGATCGATTGTATTGTTTCAATGTAACCTACTCGGTGAGGTCTTTGTTTTCAGCCGGTGCTGAGCTCCTAGCGCCTCGCGAACGGCCCATCCCAACCGTACGAATGCGACACATGTCAGACGAATCCAGAGAGCATCGATTTTGGGCTCGGCTTTTTGTTTGAGTCAGTCCAGCCTCTCAGTTTAGTTCCAAATTCATCCACAGCGAGCGGGGCCGCATTCATTTTAGCTGTGGAGAGCTTCAGCTCGTTTACTGCTCCTGTTCTCTCTGTGCTTAGTTTTCTTTGCTTGTGGGCATTCTGCGTGAAGCCTTGTATAGCGCTCTGACAGCATGTGTCGCAAGCCAGTTCTAGGCCACAAATGAATGAATACACGTTTCGGGCTTCGTACACTTCGAAATGTTGGCTCAACAATAGACACTCGTGTAGCTGGAGCCAGAAAAACAAAACGATGCTTTCCTGCATTAAACAGCGCCAGAATGAGCAGTGCCTTTGTCGATACAATTTTGCTTTTTGGCACCAGAGAGCAGTGGTTGTATTGTCTACATATAGCGATCTGCAGAACCGTGCCGAAATAGCAACAACTAAGGATACAAGAAAAACATTCATTTTTGTAAATCATGACATTCAGTATCTGAAGGAATAAGTGTCACAGGAGTCAGGTGGGCATTTTGGGCGTGTGGTGCCCTGAATTTATATGGACAGTGTTTCCTGAAAGAATGGACAGATCGCAGTGCGAATTTGAATTTTCGTTATTTTTTCTTCAAAACATCGACTTAATCACAAGCAAGCGTTTGCAAAATGTCGATCATAGTGTGGATTCACGGCTGTTACTTCAGCGGAGGCCATCACAAAATCAATAACCATTTGCGGTTAAGCAGGCCAAAAACGCAAAGCTACCTGTACTAGAGGCAGAGGCAAGTTTCAGAAGGGGCTAGTGCAGTCGCTCACAGAGTGAGCTTTTGCTGTCACATTTCGCCGGCGAGAACGCGGTGCAGTCGGAGTCCTGAGCACATGGCCGTCCTACTTTGTATATGTCCTTTCCAGCAGATAACGCCCTAAACAATGCAATGGATTGTGTTACATGTACGCGTTCTTGTCTCTTTCTGCTTCTTGGCAGCCGCGAATGCTCAACCTTTTGGGAAAAAAGGAGCGAAAAGTTGAAATGCTCACGGTTGATCGTATACACATGCCACCGACGCTAGAACGCCATCACCACACAGTTGAGCAGAGCATCCAACAGAAGTCGTTGCCGAATTGAGCATCTGAGGGTGGACTTCTGTATCATCAGCCAGAAACTCCAAGCAGTACTCACAAAAAAACGCTCACATTCGCGAGTTGCTCAATTTTTGGATCGAACTTGTTGGTTGCCTCCAGTTTTCTCGACTGGGCGTTCCATTCGCCATAAGCTGTGTTGATCACATCATTCAACTTAGTATATGGCTTGCTGGGTTCGAACGGAAATCTAAAACGAGGGCACAGCAGTAATGGAAATTGTCGGTTTAAATGTACAGCGAAACGTACGCTTTAAAATTAAGTGCATGCTTAGTAGGCGGTGTAGTTGGCGGAAGTTCACAGCCCTGCACTAGTCTCTGAGCCATCTCCTCAAGTTTACAGCTCCACCTCTAGAAGTTGAAAAACTCAGGTGAGGCAAGCTTGGTAATAAGAAATAGGCTTCTATACTTCGTAGTATCAGGTTGTTCAAAAGGGTTCCCGGCACTCAGTTTGCATTGCGCCAAATTTTTGAAAAGTAGTCTGGAGCCTCCTACATACATCACTGTTGTTGTATTGCGTTGGGAGTATGGCAATAGCAGCATCCTCGACACAGGGGAAGTTTAACTCTGGAAGTCTAAAAACGGAGATTGTGACTTCCAGGACCAACCGTGGCCTGAGAGACTAGTACAGTGGACGCCTTTTGGCGCTGGTTCAGGAGAACCTCTGGTGTAAGCCTATCGAAAACTCATTGATTTCGTATAAAAATGCAATATGACAACGGGTGAAACTACGTTAAACGTTTCCGATGTTTTTGAAGCTCGCTTAGAGGACATAGTTATCGAATGAATAAGGCTTTATAAACCTAATACGACATTCTTTTGAAGGCTTCTTTGTTACGACAGCGATGCCTAAATGTTTAGATGGAAGACATCCAATTCTTCAGTACCACTTGGATGAGCATCTGAAACTTCAGTGCAATGGGAGAATGAAAAATTTCACATCCTCAAGCAATCCGTTTTTCTTCAGTCTGAGGTGAAGCTCTTAAGCGTAATAAGGTTGATGGAGTGTTCGCCTTTTATTTTTGCTGTGACTTTTATGGCGTCCGTAAACTCAACGACCCATGCCTTTCTTGTCCTAGCATGATCGTCCATGTAGCACTTCTCCGTTCTCATGTATTGTTAGTGGTGCGAGTTGGCGGTGGAAACGAACCTACTACGATGAAAATCGAAGTTATCAGCGCTAGAAGTTGAAGTGTTTGCGGGCAATGCCTTCTTCTACCTTTTCGTACCGGAATTCCCTTCCTCCCTTCCTCACACCTCTGCAAGCCAACTATTTCCTTGTATAGTTTTTTCACTTTCTCTTCCTCTTCTTGCAGTATCTTTATTGGCAATATGGTGGTGACTCTATTCACAACACTCTGCTATGCAGTTGTAACATAGTTAAATAAATAAGTAATAAAGCAAAACGCGACTAAAGTAATGAAGCGATGACCCTGCGGTGAAGGGGACTCCTGCTGTACCCAGCACACCAACGGCGCCTGCCGCTTCGCTTAGTAATTTTCACTCAGAGTAACGGTGGGCAGCTTAATTTTGGATTTCCAAAATGCCTGGAAAGTCAGCGTGATGAACGTCTCCTATGTAAAACAGACGGCTCTGGCCATTCCATAGTTAGATCTATCTAAAAGTTGCTACGACATTCCCTTGAAGTCGCGCTCATCAACAATCATCTAGTACGTTTAAGCTTTCGAAGCGATGATTCAAGCGAAGTGTTGCGGTTCATCTGTAAGCCTCGTCTTTGATAACAATTGGACGAGCGCAGGTTTTAGAAACTAATGAATGATGTAGATCTAAGTTTTTTTGTTCAGAGATAAGGAATGCAATGGATTTACCAGTACCCAAAGCTCTTTTTTCGGAGATACAACTAAGCTATGTAGTCGTCTAGATAATGTCTACTACATGTCAACCAAGGAAGCAAAAAGAAGCTAAGTTTCTGCTGAGAAAGGTTTAGAAGAAGCTTTTCATGAATAATAAAGGATGAAGAAGTAAATTAAACAATGGTCATTAAGGTGCACAAAACACTAGACAGATGGCTGGAAATTCAATAAATTCCATTTAATTCGTTGTTATGGGTGCCTACTCGATCACATCAACGTCAAACAGAAGGTTAGGCATTCCACTTCACTTGAAGGCATTTCCAATGTGCGCCGTGGTGTAATTCAGGATGAAAACCTCAAGCCGGTCAGAAATAACTTCAAATAGATTAACAATAATTCTCCATCTCTGACTGTCATAAAATCTGGGAATTATCTCAGAATTGGCTTAGTGCTTCTATGTCTCGCAAGTACATAGTGTCTGGCATGGCGGTACAATTTTATTTTGGTCTGACGTTTCAGAAACTTGGCAGCTCTCAAAGACCTGAAAGAAGTTCGAATCCTAAGACCAGACCAAGATCTGGCAAAGACTTGCGTCTCCAGCTCTGGCCGTATCAATGAATCGCGCGAGTGTCCGGCGGAATCTCACCGCTCGAGTGAGTTCACCGTTGTCCCACCAGTTCTGAGTGAATGCGCAGCGATAGGATCACCAGCTACTTAGACCCCCATCTGAATCCCTGCTGACGTTAACAGTGTAGCCTCAGAGTTCGCACAACGGGATGAATGGCAAAAGCCACTGTGATCGCATTGCTCTCGCTTCGGTTGTTGATTTTTGGATTGCGTTCGAGAAGTCTCAGAAGACTTCTAGGATCTTTCTGGGACCGATCTCAGGGTAGTGCGATGGATTAGAAGACCACCAGGTTGGAATTAAAATCAATCGTGATGTGTGCGTACGTGACAGTGAGAACTACTGTTAATCGATGTGGTTTGAAACTGTTTCCAGAAGACAAAAGCGTGTGCCGTCATCGTTTTCGAAGTCATGGTGTGTTTCTATCGCCCTATAAAATTCAGTCGTAAATGCATGAGCGCACTCGGTGTCTTATTTCAAATTTCTATGCGTCTATGAAATGAAAACCAAAAGCGTTAATGTTCAGGGCAAGCAGCTCACCATTTTGTACATGTTCTCCGCCGCATGATAGGGCTTCTTATTCTTGTCTTTCACAAAACCTTCTTGCAGCTCAGTTCTGACAATGTTATGATTAGTCAGCGCAATCACTCTGTCGACGTTCGTCATAAAAGTTCCACTGCATTTTGGAACTGAAAGCACATTTATATGGGAGCCGAAAAAACCGTTTCTCAATCCTCTGAAGTCAGAATTTCGTACACTCACCGAGATCGTCACATCGGCTAGTTGGGATTATCTGAAACAGCAGCTCTACTAAAAAGTACGAATGTACGAGAGTTTAAATGCCTTACCGCAATAAAGATGAGAATGGAACTCCGAGCACCGAGCATGGCTTGTCGCTACAGCAGTGGTGGACGAGTGGACAGATTTATGAAGCATTTCGTGCAGTTAATACGGTAGGGCCAGATTCGCGCCGATTCGATGAATAATTTATTTCGAAAAAGAAGCGGCGGTGTCCTTACAATCTGTCCTTTGTTAAGGCTGTTTTTGAGATAGAAGCTTGAACACATACAGCTGGATCCCATCTGTGGTCGATTGCTCGATTGCTCTCATCGGACCTACGGGACCCTAAAACAATATTGATACTCTGTAGTGGCAGCTGAAAGGCACTGTTGGAAAATATCTGCGAAGTGACAGCGAGTACGGGAGAAGACTGAATTTGATGATGGAAAATAAATATGATTCAAAAAACTTCAATAGCAGTTTCCTGCTTTTGTGGAAGCCGTTTGAAGTTCACGAAGGTTTCCTGTGATAGCACTGAAGACGAAATGTATCGCTCTCCGTATTCTTCAAGCGTTGAGGATTTACTGGAGCAGTGTTGTATGAGACAGAAACGAAAGGTTTCGTTTCATTTTACTCGAACAAATCGGAAATCAACCGAACGATAGGTCATACGGTGGCACACCTTTCTGCTCGATATTTGAGGTACTCATCGGAAATCGGCATTTGCGCAGCTCCTCTCCGTACCTCTGAAGAAATTTGTCGTTCTCAATTCTCTCAATTTGTCGTATCTATAGAATTCTGAGAGTCATTGTCTACCTATACTAATGTTCCTCAACTGACTTTCAAACCTTTCCTCTTCTCCCATCGATTGCCAGCACTTCTACTAGCATTTGTACAGCTCGGTGACGGGTCTGTTGTTTTAGGTGGGTGACGAGAATATTTCTGATCAAGTGCTTGATCGGGATGGACGCCATCCATGCTCAAGTCCAATATACAGGGTGTCTCAAAAAATGTATACCGTGTTTGAGAGGTGATAACTTTTCTCACAGTAAAGGAACTGAAGAAGTTAAAGGTTCATACGAAGGCGCAAGAAAGTAGAATTTCTGTCCTATGCGCATTAGGGATTTTCAAGCGCTCTCGTCTGAAATTTTGCATTTTACACTTGACTGATTGTGTTTCGTTTGGACACATTTTGCAGTTTTCTCACAAAGTGGCCGCTTTGATTGATTTGCACGTCTTTTAAGGTATCAGTGGTGTCTTTTAAGGCAGTGGTATCGGAACAATCGTCTCCGAACGATTTCGTGACTCGATTGTAAGCGTCGAACGCTATGACGATCGGTTGATGAAGATCGTTGTCGCCGCGAAGGAGCGACTCTATCACTTCTTCTCTGCGTATGCTCCGCAGAGTGGCTGCTCCGATCAAGCCAAGGAAGAGTTTTGGAGCCTGCTTGATGAGAAGACAGCAGAGGTACCGCCGAAAGATCTCATCATTGTCGCTGGTGACCTTAATGGGCACCTAGGTGCTGCGAAGGACGGGTACAGCTGTCATGGTGGTTTCGGATACGGGTCTCGTAACGCCGATGGTGAGCGCATTCTTGAGTATGCGGAATCGCATAATCTCACCATTGTGAACACCGTTTTCCGAAAACGCGACTCCCACCTCATCTCATACTATAGTGGGAGCTCCAAGTCTCAGATAGACTTTGTGCTTGTGAAGGATCGTGACCGGAGCCTTGTCACAGACGCGAAGGTCGTGCCGTATGAGACGGTCGCCCCACAGCACCGACCGCTGATCTGTACTTTGAAGATCGCCTCTCCGAGGCTGAAGCAGGTCGAGCGATGCGGTGCTGCAAGAATCAAGTGGTGGCGAATGAAAGAGAAGGAAGCAGCTGTGATTTCTCGCGTGCGGTTACCGACAGTTACGACTGTCGATGAAACTTGGAAGAAAGCAACCGACGCGATACGCCAAGCTGCAAGGTTGGAACTCGGCACTACGAAGCCTAGGCGACGCAAGGTCGATAAGCAGACATGGCTGTGGACGGACGATGTGAAGGCAAAGGTTAGAGAGAAGAGGTCGCTCTATCACGTGTTTCTCAGCGATAAAACGGCCGACAACTGGCAAAAGTATCAGAAGGCGAAGAAGGCTGCAAAGAAAGCCGTGGCTGTTGCGAAAGCCACTCATTATAGTGATGTCAACGAAAAGCTCGAGTCACGCGATGGTGAGCGGTATTTGTACCGACTTGCTAAGACCCGCCATCGCCAAACCGAGGATATTGAAAAGTTCTTTGGCATCAACGTTGAGAGCGGCCATCTTCTGACATACCGCAAAAAGGCGCTGAAGCGATGGCGTGATTACTTTGAGGAAATTTCCACTATGGAATTTCCTCACCCGGCCGCCCCTTCTGTGGGTTCTGTTCACGGTCCCGTTCACAAGATCAACATGGAGGAAACAGAAGCGGCCCTGAAGAAGATGAAGCCATGCAAGGCGACAGGACCGGATGATCTGGCAGCCGATGTTTGGAAGTCGAAGCTCTGGTATCCTGCTGAGTGGTTGGCTGAGTTCTTGAACCAGTTAGTAAAGAAGAAGAAAGTACCGGAGTGTTGGCACAACAGTACGACGATTCCGATTTGGTTTGGAAGAAGAAGGGCAGTCCTGCAGACTGCTCCAATTATCGTCCGATTCGCTTGCTTTCGCACAGCATGAAGATCTTCGAGCGAATCCTCGACAGGCGAATTCGTGAAATCGTCAGGCTCTCCAACAACCAGTGCGATTTTATGTCTGGTTGTGGGACCGTTGATGCTATACACGCCGCCCGCCTCCTGGTGGAGAAGCATCGGGAGAAACAGAAGCCGATGCATATAGCCTTTCTCGACTTGGAGAGGGCCTTCGACCGCGTACCGCGTGAGGTTATATGGTACGCCTTGCGACAACACAACGTACCTGAGGAACTCATAGAGTGGGTGCGAATGCTCTACTCTTGCCCAAAGTGTAGAGTGCAAGCTGCAGCTGGAACCTCAACGGAGTTTCCCATCTCTCTTGGGGTGCACCAAGGTTCTGCGCTTTCTCCACTCCTCTTTGTTGTCGTCATGGATGCCATTACGCGAGATCTTCAGAAGCCTGTCCCACGGACATTGCTCTATGCTGATGACGTAATGCTCGCTTGTGAAGATAAAGATGATCTCGAGCGGCAGGTGCAAGCTTGGTGCGACCCCCTGGCGATGTTCGGACTCAAATTCATCATCATTTTCATTAGCGTCTGTCCCGCTTGGTGGCGGGGTCCGCTCTTCTGGTGTGGTGACGCCAATTCTCTCGATCAAATGCTTGATCAGGGTGCACACCAGCCATCTCTAAGTCCAAGCGCAACGTATCTAGCCAACGTTGCTTCGGGCGTCCTCTGGGCCGTTTTCCAGGGACCACAAGATTCAGGCCAATCTTACACACGGTGTCGTCGTTAGCGCGAAGGACGTGGCCGTACCATCGAAGACGAGCTTCGCGCAGCTTCTCGGATATCGGGGCGACACCGAACCTCTGTCGTATGGTGTCGTTACGAACGCGGTCCAATCGCGTAACTCCAGCCGTCCATCGTAGCATCTTCGTCTCCATTGCACTGAGGCGGCTTTCAACTTCCTTCGTCACGGGCGAGCACTCAGCACCGTACGTCGCTACTGGGCGGACTACTGTTCTATAAACCTTCGATTTGAGGTGCTCAGGTATTGTCCTGTCGCAAAGCACCCCAGTCAGCGAGCGCCATTTGGACCAGGCTGCACTCACACGCGCATTCACCTCCATCTTTAAGCTGCCATCGGACGTGACTGTTGACCCAAGATACTTGAAAGATGTCACTCGTAAGAGCTCAGTACCATCGATCTTAATAGATCCGTGCTCATTCACATTCGTCGTCAAGTATTCCGTCTTTTTGACGTTTAGCTTGAGACCGAACAATGCCAAACGATCGCACCACGCCTGTGCCTGTTGCTCGAGCTCGGTTTTGTCTTCACATGCAAGCATGACGTCGTCAGCATACAGCAGCGTCCAAGGTGCCGCCATTTGGAGATCTCGTGAGATTGCATCAATCACGACGACCACGAAGAGCAGTGGGGATAGCGCAGATCCCTGATGCACCCCCACAGAGATGGGAAACTCCATCGAGGTGCCCGCTGGCGCCCGCACTCGACTCCTTGGGCAAGAGTATAGAATGCGCACCCACTCAATAAGCTCTTCAGGAATACCATGTTGTCGCAACGCGTACCATATAACATCTCGCGGAACGCGGTCGAAGGCCTTCTCCAAGTCCAGGAAGGCAAAATGCACCGGTTTCTGTTTCTCGCGGTGCTTTTCTAGCAGAAGACGAACGGCGTGAATGGCATCAACGGTGCCACAGCCAGATACGAAACCACACTGATTCGTGGAAAGCTGTACGACATCCCGGATACGTCCGTCGACAATTCGCTCAAAGATTTTCATGGTGTGCGAAAGAAGACGAATTGGACGGTAACTGGCGCAGTCTGCAGGACTGCCCTTCTTCTTCCAAATCGGGATGGTCGTGCTTTGCTGCCAACCCTCCGGCACTTTCTTCTCAGCAACAACCTGATTGAAAAACGCAGTCAGCCAGTCAGCAGGGCACCAGCCCTTCGACTTCCACAGGTCAGCTGGCAGGTCATCGGGACCAGTGGCTTTGCCTGACTTCATCTTCCTCAGGGCTGCTTCAGTTTCGCTCACTGTGATCTTCTGAACGGGGCCGTATACAGGTGATGCAAAAGGAACAGCAGGATGTTCAAATTCTACATTCGAGATTTCCTCGAAGTAGTCGTGCCATTGCTTCACAGCCCTCTTACGATCCATCAGAAGATGACCGCTCTCGTCGTTAATGCCAAAGAACTTCTCAATGTCTTCTGCTTGGCGACAGCGAGCTTTGGCGAGTCGGTAAATATAACGCTCACCATCGCGCGTTTCCAATTTCTTGCTGACATCAGCGTAGTATGCGGCTTTAGCAGCGGCCACTGCCTTCTTTGCCGCTTTCTTTGCTTCTCGATAGTTCCGCCAATTATGGACTGTTTTATCACCGATAAACACGTGATAGAGCCGTTTCTTTTCTCGGACTTTCTCTCTGACATCATCAGTCCACAGCCATGCCTGCTTGTCGATCCAGCGTCGTCCAGGCTTCGTTGTGCCGAGTTCAAGGCGTGCAGCCCGAGTTATCGCATCGGTAGCGTCCTTCCAGGTTCGTCGACAGTTGTCACTGTCGGCAACCGAATGCGAGAAATCACTGCCGCTTCCTTCTCTTTCAGTCGCCACCATTTGATTCTAGCCGACCCACATCGCTCGACATGTTTACACCTCGAAGGTGTGATCTTCAGCGAGCAGATCAGTGGACGGTGTTGCGTGGCAACCGTCTCATACGGCACGGTCTTCGCGTCTGTGACAAGGCCTTGGTCGCGACGCCTAACAAGGACATAGTCAATCTGCGTTTTAGCATTCCCGCTATAAAACGAGATGAGGTGGGAGTCACGCTTTCGAAATTTGGTGTTCACGATGGTGAGGTCATGTGAGTCTGCATACTCAAGTATACGCTCACCATCGGCGTTGCGCGACCCATATCCAAAACCACCATGACAGTTGTAGCCGTCTTTCGTTGCTCCGACGTGACCATTAAGGTCACCTGCCACAACAACCATATCTTGTGACGGTACTTCCGCTGTCTTCTCATCAAGCAGGGACCAGAACTCGTCCTTGGTTTGCTCGGAACAGCCTGCCTGCGGAGCATACGCAGAAAAGAAATGGCATCGTCGCTCTTCTACGGCGACAACAATCTTCATCAAGCGGTCATCGAAACGTTCTACGCTTGCAATCGCGTCACGGAAACGCTCGGAGACGATTACACCGACACCACTGGTGGTCCTGGGACTTCCACATAGAACGGCCTTGAAGCCACGTCCTATGTCCCTTGACTTGCTGCAGGACCACCTCGTCTCCTGCACCGCACAGAAATCTATCTTTCTTCGCTCCAGTGCTTCTACCAACTCGCACGAGCGGCCCGTCAACGTACCCACATTCAACGTTGCTACGCGGGTCTTGCCTACGTTACGGGACTTTCGGACTAGCTCAGTTGCCCCCCGATGCCGTCCTCCCATCAGGGACCCTCGCACACTTTTCACACTCGCCGGGCTTTGCGAGTGCGCGTCGGCTCCCGCGGACGCCGTAGCATTATCTCGAGAAATCTGAAACTCCATCAACCATATGATGTGACACAAAATGTTCGTAGGCCGGCCTGTCACTAGGGCCTGTCGCCTGCATTCGAATGTCCGTGTTTGGCTCGGCTTGCAAAAGCAAGCAGTTTCCAGTGGCACCACGTGGAGGAACGGACATCGCCACCGTTCGGACTTAAATTGAACGTCAAAAAAAAACCGAGTACCTAACGACTGACGTAAACGAGTCCGGCTCCATTAAGATTAACGGTACTGAGCTTGCACGCACTTCGGTGTTTAAATACCTGGGATCAGCAATAGCGTCTGACGGCGGTCCGATGGTTGAAGTGAACTCACGCGTGAGTGCAGCTTGGTCCAAGTGGCGTTCGCTGACTGGTGTGCTCTGCGATAGGAAGATACCAGAGCACCTGAAGTCAAAGATCTACAGAACAGTCGTGAGGCCGGTAGCAATATACGGCGCTGAATGTTGGCCTGCGACTAAGGAAGTTGAAATGCGCCTCAGCGTCATGAAGACGAAGATGCTGCGCTGGACGGCTGGAGTCACCCGCATGGACCGCATCAGAAATGATGCTATTCGGTAGAAGTTCGGTGTCGCGCCGATAGCTGACAAGTTGCTCGAAGCTCGCTTACGATGGTACGGCCACGGTCTGCTTGGGAAAGAGAACAGCGTCCGCAAGATAGGCCTTGAGTAGGAAGTGTCAGGAAAGCGGCCTAGAGGGCGCCCGAAGTAGCGTTTGTCGGATACGTTACACATGGGCATGAAAGTAACTGGCGTCCACCCCGATCAAGCGCATGACCGGGAAAGGTGGCGTCATGACACCAGAAGAGCGGACCCCGCGACGAAGCGGGACAAACGCTGAAGAAGAAGAAGTAGTACGTCTTTTAAGGTATAAATTTTGAAACACACTACTGCTTGCAAAAAATGCGGTGTGTCCTTAAAAAAGTTGGTACTAATTAAAAGCTTCTAACATTGCTGCTATTGAAGCTTTTAAAAACGTTAAAAACATTTAGGAAAGCACAGGGTAGCGATTTGTCTGTTGCGTGCAAATAATCAAGATTGCTCTATGCTTCTGCCTGAAACCTTGCATTTTAGCCTCGATTGAATGTGCATGGGCTGAATGACTGTTATAATCTTCTTGCTACTTGACTAGAATAACTTGTGCTGTGCTTCTTTTAACGGTTAGAACTTGAAAATCATGTGAAAGAAACGTGACGTGCGAGTTTATTAACTGCACAATTTAAATGTGAGCAGGAGCCCCACTTTCCAAGACGGATTCTGTAGACTGATGAAGCAACATTCAAGCTGAAAGGAAAGCTTAATCGGCATTATGACAGCTATTGGGCAACAAAAAACGTTAGAAGAAGCACAGCACAGGGTAATCTGGCTAATTAGTAACAAGGTATTAATGAGCATTCAGCCCATGCACAATCATTCGAGTTTGAAATGCAACGCTTAAGGCGAGGGCATGGCGCAATCTTGATTATTTACATGCTACAGAAATCTCGTTACCCTGCGCTTTCATACAAATCTCAAATATTTTCAAAAGATTCACTAGCAGCAATGTTACATCCTTTCACATAGTACCTCCGTTTTTAGGACAGTCCGCATTTTTCGCAAGCTATAGCATGTTTTTAAGTTTTAAACCTTAAAAGAAGCACAGATCAATCAAAACGGCTACTTTGTGAAGAAATTATAACATGTATTCAAGCGAAACACAATCAATCGATGTAAAAAGCAAAATTTTAGACGAGTGCCTGGCGCATATCATGCCGGTCATATGTCCGAAAACTTCTATTTTCTTAAGCTTTCATATGAAATCTTAAATTTGTCAGTACCTCTACTCTGAGTAAAGTTATCACCTTTCAAACAGTGTATACATTTTTTGAGACACCCTGTATCTTTCCAACGTTATTTTGAGTGGGACCTGAGAGCCGTTCTTTACAGACCACATGGGGTTCAGGCCAATCTCAAGAACGACAGCGTCATCAAGCGAAGGACTTGGCGCAGGCGAACTTCGCGGAACATGTACGGTATCAGAGCTATACTGTACCTCTTTCATATTTATTTATTTACTTATTTATTTATATTTATACGGTACAATCTACGCGATAAAAAGCGCAAAGAGAGCTTAAGCAAAAAAGTAAATAAAGCTCTTAACAAGGAGGATCCAACATATCATTGATCAACATATAGATTGTGAGATCAGATCAATTTTTCCTACTAGAAGCAGGGGTACGTAAATTGAAGCTTTTGTTCCTAACAAGAGTTAATGGAACGTGGATGCAATTAGATCCATTACTTAATTTGCTGCTTGAGAGGAGCGATGTTCTGGTGACTCCGTCTGCATCTACCAGTGGAATGTATCTTGCTTGATAAATATTTCAATGTTGTGCTGTACAGGATGTGATGAAAACGTAGCACGAGATTTGATATCTAACTGAGTTATTTACGTACCAGACGTTCAGCGGCCTAGCGGCCGCCAAACGTCTTGTTGGGGGCTTCGCCCCCTAACTCGAGAATAGAACAACCCCAATCTTCCTCCATTCTCCTTTAGGCCTTCTTCCTTTTATTAAGTAAAAAACCGGTTTTACCATATAGAGTAGTGCAGCGAGATATGGTTGGGCAGAATTTTCACTGCTCCTATGAAGCCCATACACCCTCTATGGCTTGTACGCGATTTAATCTTCGAAGTGTCCGTTCTCTACGTGGCAAGGAACAGATCGTGACAGTCCCAATCCGAAGTGCTTAATCTGCAGAAACGCAGTTGAAATTAATCGGTATTGGTCGACAGGTCGACACCGCTTACTATCCGATGGCAATAATATTCCTACGGATCTCACAGTCACTCTCTATACCTCTCTCTTCCCCCTCTGCCCTCCTTCCCCCCCCCCACCCTTTGCAACGCTAATGGTTCCTTACCGTATGTGCTGGCAAAGAAATGGAGTGAGAGTCAAGCACGCACATGTGACACTGAGTACCGATTCACGTGTCACCACGTTGCCGCGACTTCTGTGACCCGTTTTCAGAAACTCGACGCACATTGGACGATATTGAGGGGAAAAACTGGTCCCCCTTATTCTCCTCCCCCTCTAGTGGTCCTTCTTTGATGATCACTTCTTCACTGGTCGCCCTCCTACTGGTCCTCTTTACTCGGAATTCCTACGCAAGGTAGACGTCTGCGGCACGTCTCCTGAATCCCAACGCTCTAGACTTGATCCCCATTCGTACTCTGACACATTGCCCGCTGAATATACCGTAAACTTGGGTGATGCGCCGCCAAGGTTATCATTTTGCCAGCCATCGCCCATGGTTAAGCTGGAAGAAAGCCCGGCTGGAATACGCCGCATTATCGTAGGCATCTCTTGGCTTCAGTTCTCCTCCCCGTGACTGATAACGTGACCCACGGATGTAGCGAATTATATATAGTAAGATTTAAGTTGTTCTGTTCAGTTCTTTTTGCTAGTTTGTAACGTGAAGACTCATGCCAACCCCTATAATAAATAAATAAATAAAGGATAAAAAGGATAAAGGACGGCGTTACTCAATCCCTTCTGGGATGCGCCAGCGCATTCTATTTCTACGGGATGTCGTGGAGGCGACATGAATGCGTATTTGGCCATACAATGACTTGCGGTGGCCAGCCGATGAACAAGTCAGCGCTTTATCCTTCCCAGACACGTCTGGTACCAATTCACCGACCCTGGAGGGATGGAAGGCTTGGTTGGCCTGGGCGGAAAATCCGAACCAGGAACCTGGTATCGGGTGCACGCGGCAGTCGCGCCTCCTCCGACTGCGCTACACGCGCCCAAATAAATAAATAAATAAATAAATAAATAAATAGATAAGACTATAGGATAAGACTTTAGGGTACGTTAAGGCGTTAGGGTCTGACCTATGTATAGGATGAGAGAGTTGCAGACGCGCAACTCCAGTCGTGAACAGCAGCATTTTCGCCTTTATCACACTGAGCCTGCTTTCAGTGCCTTTGGAAACTGGCACCAGTGGGTGAACAACTTCTCTTCAAGCTTATGGTTTGAAGCGTTCAGATTTCGTCGGAGCACCGCTATTAAAGTGTGCAATTCGGTTACGGCTACACAGGAGCATTCACTTCCAATGTCACACTGCCACCACGTGTTGATACGAGATGATTACAAGATATAACCCCAAACAGTCGCCCTTTTCCGATGCTTGTTGCTCTGGTTCCGTTTTATAGACGCATGCAAGAAGAATAACACCGTCACCATACAGTAGCGTCCAAGGAACCGCTCCGTGGAGATCTCTCGGAACTGTATCTACGTCCACGAAAAGCAATAGGGAAATCCCAGATCTTTTGTGCACTTCGACAGAGAAGCGAAACTGTGTCGAGGTGTTTGCTGTTGCTTGCACCCCTATCCCCGCCAGTTCTCGCCCTTGCTTGAGGCACATTTTGATCAACGGAGATGGAGTCATTAAAGCAGACAAGATTTCATTTATTTCCTCATCACAGGATTAGAAGCCAATAAAATAACATAATTTCTGTACATGATAATGAGTCAGAGATCACTGCAACACCAAATATGCAGCACACAATTCACCAGAGATCGTAAAATATCCGTAAAGTTTGGTGAAGAGAACACGATAATAGTCTTCAGTAGGTGGTATCTCCACCTTGAAGTAGAATGAACAGGCAAATGTTGGGACGATCTGGAACTCGTGGAGAAGATTTGGCAAGGAGAAAAGCGGTGATGCTCAGCTTGAAATAATTTCTGTGCTAGGAAACCTGCTCGTCGACATCTCTAACACGAATTCTCGCTACCCGCTCTGTCAACAATTAAGCAATTAACTGAGGAACGCGATGACGACGAGTATCTTGGCAGATCAGCCATCGTCTCCAGAGCGGCTTTTGTGCTTGTGGCAACCATAGAGGAGAACCTCGGCGACTCCACTATCGTTTCCAGACCGGTTTTCGTGTTTGTGGCGACCATAGAGGAAGACTTTCGGATCGATCCGAAACGTCCTCTTCGTAGTGGTCTCTTAATACAATTCCGGTGTGCCGGCGGAGCTGAGTTGTTCCTCGTACGCTCACCGCGATTCGTCTGAAAATGCGTGAAATAATTGGTGGAAGCCATGCAAATTAGTTTTGGAAAATTTGATGGCGAAGCAACTTTTGGCAAAAAGACCTATGAATTAATATTCCTGCCAGAGGCAAGAAAGCGCATGCAAGTCGTATAACTGTACTGATCGATTACTATTTCGTTGAAGCCTGCTATATGAAAAAGGAATATTCTAGAGCGAAGGCAACAAATAGCCTGTGAGCACTCTTTTATCCAAAAAAGTATCCTTCTAACGGCAGTCTCTACCTGACAAGTATTGAGTAACACCATGTTTTCATATTCTAAGCTATCACGTCATGAATTCCTGATCAGCTGCTGCTGCTCCCTCATTAAGCCTCGACCAGCGACCATTGACAAGAAGTGCCTTGTAATTTTTGTGAGTTGATCGGAAACTCTTGCAACACTAGCACAACAATATTACAATACAATACAATATAATCCAATATACAAAAACTCAGTCCTAGGCTAGCTCGGGCCGTAATCTGGAATGCCCTTCGAGGGAGGGGTGTCCCCGAACGTCTGATCACGGTCATAAGGGACATGTACGAGGGTTCGAAAGCGGCGATACGAACTCCACACGGGGTGACAAGGAAAGTGGACATCACAGTGGGGGTACAACAAGGGTCGGCTCTGAGCCCGTTCCTCTTCCTGCTGACGCTTGACTCTATAGTGAACCACCTTGAGGAAGGCCCTCTCAGAACGATCCTCTACGCGGACGATATCGCCCTAGTAGCCGACAACCAGGAGGAGCTGGAGGAGAAGGTGCAGCTGTGGCAGAGAGCCCTCGCACTCGCAGACAACGGCCTACGGCTGAACGTGAAGAAGACGAAGTTCATCAGCTTTGAGCAGTGCGCTGGATCGATCCTAGACTGCCAAGGGAAAAAGATCGAGAAGGTGGAAGAATTCCGCTACCTCGGAAGTGACCTATCCGAGGAAGGAAGTGTGGACCAAGCGGTCAGGGGACGGATGAACGCAGCCTGGCTCAAGTAGAGGGAGCCCACAGGGATCCTCTGCGACCGCAGATGCTCTAGGACGCTCAAAGGCAAGCTCCATAGAACAGTTGTGAGACCTGCCCTCCTCTACGGCAGTGAGTGCTGGGCCCTGGGTAAGGCGAAGGAGCGGCAACTGCACGCTGCGGAAATGAGGATGCTGAGGTGGGCATGTGGATGGACCCGTCGGGACAGAGTGCGAAACGAGGATGTTAGGGCAGTGATGAAGACAGCCCCGATCCAGCTGAAGATGAGAGAGCAGCGCCTGAGGTGGTATGGACACGTCCTCAGAAGACCAGAGGATCACCCCACAAGGTTGGCCCTAGATTTCGAGTCACCCGGTCCGAGAGGAGCCCCAAGGAAAGGATGGAAGGACGTCATCAAGAGAGATCTCGCCGAAGTCGGCGCCACGGCAGATCACAAGAACAGCGGACCCTGTGACTGCGCGGGACTAAATGCTCAGGAGAAGAAGATACAAAAACTCAGTCCACGATATATTCCCCATCCAAGTCTATGTTCCTGCCCCATCTTTCAGGCAGCCTTTCAATTCCCTTCCGCCAGAATTCCGAGGGCTGTGAGGAAAAGAATTCAGAAACCTCCATTTCCAGTTGACGTCGACCATCGAACTCTCTACCTCGAGGATGCTGCTTCAGAGCTCTGAACATGTCGTAGTCAGAAGAAGCGAGGTCTGGAGAGTACGGTGGATGGGGCAGAACTTCCCAGCCAAACCCCTGGGTTTTTTCGTGACTCACATTGGCGACATGAGGACGCGCGTTGTCGTGCAGTAGGTAGACATTTTCCCGTTCTGGACGTTTTTGGCGCATGGCGTGGGCCAAGCTCTGGAGATGGGTAGCGTAGACAGATGCTGTGACCGTGGTCTCACCACCCATCAACTCCCAGTAAGACATGCCTTCTGAGTCCAACAGAGCGGCGTCCGGCACGTGGTCGACCTTCGACTGAGATATCTCCAGCCTTGAAGCGCTGATACTAACGGGCCACTGTGGATTAGTGAATGACTTCTTCCTTGAATGCAGCGCAGATGTTGGAGCCTGCAGTCCTTCCGTATGGCTTTGCAGAAATTTGCAGTAGACGACAGGGCGTAGGATGCTGCTGCTTATCGTTGACATTGTTGCTGTATTCCTACTCGACGAGGCTTTATATAGTATGCTTGAGGAAGCTTCCAGAATGTACTGTGACGTCACCACACAAGATCAATACTGTAAGAGCTTTTTACAAATTTAACAGGCAAAAGCGTCAAGTGTTGGAAAGACTTTTCGATCAACCTAATAGATCACAAGATAAAGTTCTCGGAGATCTAGGAGCGCTGTCGTTCAAGAATAGCCTTTCTTTCTCTAATGATGGTGTGCGGAATGTTAAAGGATGTGCTACTAGAATAAATGTGCTACATGGTGAACACCAACATTCATTTTAAGCTACTTTTTAACTAGTCGGTCACTTTCAAAGCAATGATCTGTCAAAGTTTTCAGGCAATGTCAGTCAAGTTAGGCCATCTGCAGCGATCTAATATTATAGTGGCTTTGCAAATCCTCCTTTCCAAACTCAAAATTTGCAGCGTCATGTTTTCCTATTCCTATCCTTTCTCAAACCTGACCAAGTGTATATGGAATACAAATTTTTAAGAAGAAAATGTTTCCTTCTATTTGACAATCCATCATTTGTATTAGAGTGCCTGAAATGGATAATTCCATTTTGAATAAAGACGCTTTGGGAGCCCGATGGATCTGAAGTTAGAAATGCTGTGGGACAAAGTGAAAGCTCCACCATATCAACATCGAAGGCGGAGTGGCGTTCTACCCCCCGCCCTTTAAACAGAGGCGTGGCAAATGTCTGCGTCTCCACTATCTCGTAAGGCAGCCACTGGACTCTCGAGCAAGCCCAGGGGTTGGGGGGTGGGCGGGCCAGGGGACGAGGGGGTAGAACGCTCGACCCCCACATCGAACGGTAAATCTCTGTTGGTGTTACCCACCAACTACACTTCTTGTAATGAAGTTGACCGGTAAGATTCAAAAATGAGGTGGATTGGTGCCCAACCTACTGGTCCTGGATGATATTGATCGCTACCCCGTATCACTTTTCTCGCAGTTCTTGGCTGCACAAAAGGATCCGTTGATCGAATTACCGCTACTATCAATCAATAAGAAGTGCTATTCTGCTCTAGCGTCAAAATCGGCGAGAAACGAGACGAAAAATGAAATCTAACGAGCCGGTGAAGAAAGCTATTGGCCTAAGGCTGAGAGAGCTGGTTCTAAGTATGTAGTCGCTAGATGAAGGTGCAGTGTTGGTCACAGACGTCTACCCATATAAAATAAAAATAGAAAGCCCAGCTTGAAGTCATAGGTGAGCAACAAAACAATCTGTGCTTCAAACGCAACGCATTAGGCCAACTACTGCAAGGTCTACGTAGTCTAAAGAGGAGAACTGCTGGACTATCAGGGACTGATAATCCGACCGTTCATTATTTTAGACTTTCCAGCCTTCACACTTGCCGACCATCACCTTTATTCTAACATTTCGAATAGTTCGTACTTCACTAACTGCGATTAAGCTGGAGCCGTGCATAATCCCTCTTCAAAAACCAGCTTTATACGTTCTGTAGCAAAGATACCCATGACCTACCAACAGGGTGGCAGAGTTGAAAGATTTTAATGGTACCACTGCAAATACATAATTCGCTGTTACCGTCTAAATATGGAGAATTAAATTTGTGTGATCTAGGTGTCCCACAGCTTACCAGATTAATAACTTCCGCCCTGGCCTTCTTCCGTTCGATAACTTTCGAATTCTCGAACGTCTACCGAACGAAAAAATATGGAATTTATACAACCACCACTTGGTCTTTCCTATTTTACTTATCATTATCTGGTCTTCTTGCAATTTTCTTCAGAAGAGCATAGACCAAATGACTAAAGGAATGCTTGGCAACAACCTTCCTTTATTTCTTCCTAAAGTATGAAATATACCAAGGAGTGCCTAGAGCGTGAGGATCTTCAGAAAACACGACAATATTACGCTGGTTGTTACTCGGTAGGTTTTTGAACAAAATTCGGAGAAGAGTTGTCCCCTTCGAGTTGTCGTAAACTTGCGGTTCATTCTCAAGGGATCATTTCACCATATATTTGATGCATTTTGCTGGTGGATCTAAGGTGCACTAGAGATTAGGTTACTACCCGCTTTTGAATGAGCGGTGAAGGTATTGACAGGATCACTGAAAAAAGGCACAGCGATATGAACGCGAGAAACGATCTAAAAAGATGCAGAAACATATCACAAACAAAAGGGCTCACAACGATAGGGGCAAAGAAAAATCGAAGACGCTCACTCATTCAGGAGCAAACCCGCATTAGGACTCCCCGCCTACCATTAGCGAAGCTGCTACTAACACTGATCCGTTACCATAATGTGTTTCTTCTGCTGCAAAGCTTTCAAACCAGCTAAGCTTCACGATAAAGTTAGCGTGTGTTAAAAATTTCTGCAAAGAAATTTTCACCCTAAATGTTGCATACCGTCTAATGAGGTATTTGTTTATATTTGTTCTGTATAGGCCATGAGCCACGTCCACCCGCCCCATCCCATCTTCCGTCGTCCCTGTGTTCTTCCTTCCGAGATCCGACACGCCATCCCGTCGGTGATGAAACGTACAGCACCCGGTGCCGACCGGATCACACCTGAACACCTGAAGAACCTCCCGCCAGCGCTCATCAACACCCTGGCTCGGCTCTTCACACGCTTTCGGAGTGCATGTTCAGTGGAACACCAGCAGGACCATCTTGCTGAACATGAAGACGTGCACGACATTGGCAACTAACGACATTCGCCCGATCTACCTGCTGTCCGTAGTCTACAAGCTGTTCACTCGAGTCATGCTGAATAGGATCAGCAGAACGCTGGACGAAGAAGAGCCATGCGAACAAGCAGAATTTCGGAGAGGATTCAGCACGATCGACCACATACACACCATTACGAAGCTCATCGAAGTGTCGCGAGAGCACAAGCTGCCGCTGTGTTACGTTCATCGACCTGAAGAAGGCATTCAACTCCGTCGAGACTGAAGCGGTCCTCGAAGCCCTGCTCCTCAGGGCGTTCCTACCCAGTACATCAGAGTCCTTCGAGAGCTGTGCACTGGATTCACGACCAAGATCTCACCATTCTACAACGACGTCGTCATCGATGTAATGAGAGGGGTTCGGCAGGGGATACATTATACCCCGAAGCTCTTCAGCGCCGCCCTCGAAAACGTCATGTGCGAACTAGAATGGGAAGACATGGGAGTGAAGGTCGAGGCCGGCAACTACATCATCTTCGCTTCGCTGACGACATCGTGCTCATAACACCGAGCATCAGCCAGGCGGAGCGAATGCTGGCCGACTTCGATCGTGTATGTGGGAACGTTGGACTGCAGCTGAATCTTACGAAGACGATGTTCATGAGGAACGGACAAGTTTCTGATGCCCCATTCTCGCTCAACGGAACGAACATCTCCGAATGCTCCAGCTACGTCTATCTGGGTCGCGAAGTCAATATGGCCAACGACCTAGCGCCAGAGCTGAGCAGGAGGAAACGAGCGGCTTTGGGAGCTTTCAAGAGCGTCGAAGAAGTCGCGAAGAAGACGAAGAACGTCCGACTCCGTGCCCACCTATTCGACTCCACTGTTCTTCCTGCCCTAACATAGGCCTCAGAGACCTCGGCTATACGAAAGCAGGATGAACACGCGATCAGCGTCGTGCAGCGTGGAGTCGAGAGGATGCTCGGAGTGACACGACTCACGCAAGTGAGAGGAGGCCTCCGGAGTTCCGAGTTTTGCCGACGTTCGGAGATCAGAGACGCTGTCGCGTGGGCCAAGTTGTCGAAAATTAGGTGGCCCGGCCACGTAATGCGCTTCGTAGACACCGGCTGGACGAGAGCCCTTACCGACTGCGTTCCGCGGGATGTCAAGAGAACACCAGGACGCCCAACAACGCGTTGGTCGGACTTCTTCGTGAAAGCCTCGAACGACCGATATGACGAACTTCGTGTCCCTCGGGCGAGGCGTAACCATTGGAGGACTCTGGCCCGCGACAGAGACGAATAGAGGCGCTGCTGGCGCCCGCTCGAGCAAGTCGGTGATCAGCGGGACGACAGGTGATACAGGTGATGGGCCATAATAAACATATTGCTTTAAGTGGTTCTAAAAAGTATCCCAGGGTCATGTTTAAAAAGCGAGATGAGCATTTGAGCGATTACATTTTTGCTCGCTACTGCATGAGCGCTTTAGAGAGATAAAGACTAACATGAATCTAAAAAAAGCAACATTCAAGGTCTTTTGATTTCATATGTCGAAAATTTAAATTTTTTCGACATATTAAATCAATGCGATTTTTTTCAAATTTTGGATTTGATCTAGCAAAAAGCTTCCTGTCCAAGCTAATCGAGAAATGATTCCAAACAGCACATCAAAATTGTGGGAGTGAAACGTGATTGATTTACTTAATCCTTCAAAACATGCTGTTCAAAGGGTACTATTAGCCGAGTAAGTGTACAAAAGTGGGAAATGCGAATTTGGCATCAAACAAAAAATTGAAGAAAAACGCAGCAACATGAGCTACCTAAGAGTAATGATAAGAGTAATGACTGTTAGCCGCAAAAAGGTGCGCCGTGCTCTCGAAGGACGGAAAGCGACCATCGTGACGAAACACGATCTCTCTCGGGGTTCTGTGAGCAGACGCTGGTATTTTGCTTTATCTAACAATGGTGGGATATTCCATAGAGGCGTCTGCTCACAGAAGCCCGTGAGGCGGAGTTATTCACGTCTGTCTACCGCGACACGGCAGAATCTGAATCTTTCTTAAAAGTTTTAATGTTCTACCTTTTTTTGCTGCTCTGCTAAATATAGTTCATCACCTACATAATTCCACATCTACTCCATGTTTGGGTTTGGGTACTCCTCATCAACCTTTTCCTGGACAAAACACAAACACGCCTTGACTG
Source organism: Heligmosomoides polygyrus polygyrus (assembly GCA_947396885.1). Lineage (NCBI taxonomy): Eukaryota > Metazoa > Nematoda > Chromadorea > Rhabditida > Heligmosomidae > Heligmosomoides > Heligmosomoides polygyrus. The sequence continues at coordinate 82,420,001 of OX377201.1, forward strand.
CAGTGAATTGCATTTTTTTCGTATAGTGTACTCGCAAAAGAACTTGTTAAAGTTGGATCAATTTCCCAAGTTTGAGATTGCCATCGAGTGGTCAAATAAACATTGGTGACGAACTGTGGTTTGCCAACCGTGGAATCGTGGTCGATCAAGTTAGCTAGTAATCACTGAACCGCCGCAACTATTAAAGCGACTAAGAAGTAGAGGTCAGGCTATCACAATTTTTTTGCTGTATAACCACACACAATAGCTACGGCATGCAGGTACGAGTGCTGTAAACAAAAAGAAGGTGAGGCAAAGCGTAGTGACTGTGAGCAGTGGTCGGTGCTGTGAGTGAGTGGGTGGAGCGGAAAGTGAAAGCGAAAAGTGTTAGAGGGCAACGAACTTGCAGGTTGAACCACGATTCACATTGACAGGCAGGGATCCGGATCGCGATGGCGTAAAATGTCGGAAACTCACACGAAGATCGCGAAACTGCCTCGTGAACAGAAAGTACAACTGAAAAAGAGATGCATTACTCAAAGAATCTCAAGCACCTTTCATTCAATAGTAAATCTGAATTTGTTGTTTCTAATTTGCTATTTCTGAGTATGAATGCTCTCCAGACAGCCCGCAGTATGTATCCCACTTAATATCAAAAATGTTAAAACCTAATCCAGAACTCTAAGAGCACTTGACGTCAGATCATGTATACGAAGGTGATCGATGTCCTCTTCTCATCAAAGAATGCAAAGCAATACCGAGTTTTGTGTCACAACTTCTGACTCTGCTTTGTAATTAATGTGCGTATAAAAATACTCTCCTCTGAAGGAGCGAAAATCTCAGGCCTAAAAATTTTAATTTTAGAGGGAATTAAGACCTCGAAAAAAGCCTTCTAGCGATATTCCGTGACCTCTTTGTTTTTACAATTCTGTTTTCAAAACTGCACCACAATGGGTACATGCTTTTAAATTATGTGTATATACCAACCGCATCAGCTCTACCTAGATAATTTACATGAATTCAGCTTTAGAGAAGATAAATGAAGAAGTACGTGCTGCTTCTTGGTAACTGCTGGTAAATTCCATATTCTCTAACCTTACATTAATCACTCATGTGTGACAGCAAAAAGCGATGAGAGAACATCTACACCTCTGCTCTCCAGGTTTGACGCTTTAGACCAAATTATGGGATAAAGTTATGGCTAGATCCGCACGCAGGCATCATTGGAAATCGAAAGCGCTACCCTTTTCATGTTGTGATTCTCGGGACGAGGAAGCAAATGTTCACGCTTCCACATGGCCTTTATATTCAAAAATGTTTTCCAGCAGATTTGGAGAGGTGCTGGTGCTGTGTTTCTCTCGAATGAATTGTACTTACACATCCATATATTGATCACGAATGCTTTCGCTACCTGTGCGAAGTTCTCTAATTTCTCTGCCTTCACTCACCATTGGATTAGCAAACGAGTTGATATTGAAGAGAAGATTGATGCAGTCTTTAACGAGCACGAACAGCGCCGAATCAGCATATTTCGACTGATCGACGAAGCGAATCGCAAGACCACCTGGAACGCAGACGAAGGCTTAAGTTCATTCGCAAGTGATTATCAACCACAACAGATGTAATTGGGGTTAAAATCTAGGCGCCGATAACCCTGTCATAGTGGGTCACGCGCAACTTCGTTCAAAAGCGTCACTCATAGACTCATCTCGCTCTCGAAAACATTCTGATATGTCTGATGGCGGGGAATTGGAGCACAACATCTGAGGTAGCAGCATGGTCATATGTATCTCTTCTAGTTTTCTACCGTTCCTCCTAGTCTTTTATCGTTGTTCATTCATTTCTAGCAGTGTCCCGATGTTTCGATAGTTTCAAAATACAACTACTTGGTTTAAGGCGGATTGTAGGTTCAAACCCTGGATGAGCAACAAATTCCTTGAATGTCTATTTGGCTTATATTTACAATGACCCAGGGGTCATTTAGGCAATGTTATACTTCGGCATCGCCGGCAGCTCCGTAGGGGGTGTCATACTTCCGTCGGTGACGTCATCCAAGGGTGGCAGGAAATGCGCTCCGATGGAGTACTTTGATTGGGGGTTGGTTCTTCTTTCCCGGCCCTGCCATCATCCCCACCGGACCTGGAATTACGAAATCGAGAAGTGCAAAAGCGCCCGTCTTGCGGACACCAACAGTGCAATTTTTACTCTCAATGGTCCTTTATGGTTAGTCTCACAACCATTACCTAATGCTGTGCGAAAATCCGTTCAGGTTGCTGGAGCACTGAGTGTTTGGGGAGGGAGGGGAGCCTAATCCTTACGTTCCCTTCGCGTTGTCACCTTTCTTCGCTTCTCTGTCGTTATCACCCGTTTTATTCGCCTTTTCTAGACCTTTTCGCTTTCTTGCAAAGCAAGTGACACAGAATAAAACTGTGAAGAAAACTGAAAACGTGAAGATAACGGTGAGGAATTTCGAAAAAACTGATACGGAGCAGCCAAAATATGAAGGATGGCCTTGAAACAGAAAATACGAAACGGCGGTTGAGAAACTGATTCAAATAAGTAGTGTTTCCCCGTTTCTGAAATGATACTGCAAACCTATACGAAGCGCTTTTTCGAAATACAATTTACATTAATTAAGAGTTAAATTTTTCTGTGAATCTCTCGAAAATTCCGCGTAAATTTAATTTCAATGCGATTTAAAGAAAAAGGCCTTTCTAAACTCCAATAGAGAAATTAAACGAAAATGCTGGTAGACGGTGACGGGCTGTCGGCGACGCGTCGCCGAAGTATAACATAGGCCTAAATGTTATAGGCCTATGTTATACTTCGGCGACGCTGTTGTCGGGGAGAGTGTTAAGGCCCCCACAGAATTCTGCGGCAGCGCCGCGGCCCTATGCTTAACCATAGGGCAGAGACGCAGAGCTCGCCGCCGGCGGCGTCCCTGCCCTATCCTTAACCACAGCGGCGAGCGGCGTTGACGCAGAACTCTGTAGGGGCCTTAACCATAGCGGCGAGCGGCGTTACCGCAGAACTCTGTGGGGCCTTAAAGAGAGTATTTCGATCATGGGTTGGTCCTTCGTTCCCGGCACTGCCGTCATCCCCACCGGACTTCGAATTAGGAAATCGAGATCGAGAGGCAAAAGGCGCCCGTCTTGCGGACACCCATTCAGTTTTCATCGAGTACTCGCTCTTGGCAGCGTTACAGGAGGTACAATCGAGTTTACCATTTTTTCTAGCCTCTTCTATTCTATTTTCCATTTTCTGGTACTAGAATAGGGGGTTGGTAAATTTCAATGAGACACTTAGGATGTGACAATGCACGATGCACAGATTTGGACAAGGGAAGGGATTCGGGGTCTGGGTCGAGTTAAGAAATGACTCTTTATGACCTCAAAAAGTCGTTGGGTTGACCTGCTCACATGGCCATGCCATCCTCTTACCTGATAGAGAGTACAACGCGCAACACGTGAGTTTTGATAAAACTCCGAGGTTCAGGGTAAGAACGGGAAACGCACATTGGTACGAGGTATTCAGACGGAGTTTGAATCTGTTAAAGTTTAAAGCTATGCTTCCTGGAAGAGATTTGAACTCCGTCTGGATAAGCTATGCTTCCTGGAAGGGATTTAAACTCCGTCTGGATACCTCGGACCAATGTGCGTCGCCGATGGTACCGACGACGTCGCTGACACAGGCGACGGCGACGGTACCATCAGGGACGTCGTCGGTACAGCGACGGGCTGTCAGTGCTGGGTCGCAGCGTATAACAAAAGTATAACATTGGCCTAAACGATCCCTTACAGTGGCCAATCCACGTCAAGTCAATGGAGCCTAGGCGTGTGGTAGCGCAGTCGGAGGAGGCGCCAGCAGCCACCTGCACTCCCTCCTAGGGCAACCAAGTCTTTCATTTCTTTGGGATGAACTGGCACCATACTTGACTGGGAAGGCTCTCCCTTCTATTCCACCACAGACGGGGTCTCTTAGAGCATTGGGAGTCTCAAATTGCTTCCCGAAACCATCACTATAACGGAAACAATGTTGACAAGTATTCAGGCAAAAGGAACTAAAGTGAACTAGTGAGGAATAGTGGCATGCGAAACATTTTTTGGATGAGCTTCAGAGCGATAATCTAAAGATCTTTTAGCGAATAGCATTGCAGCTCACCTGTATGACAAAAGAAGAATAAGCTGACGATTGAGATGAGCAGAGTGACCGAACGTCGTTCCTGAGCCAGTCGACTCTTGTGGTCGAAGGCGACTCGTTGAGCAGAGATGTGTGAAAGAATCCGAAAGTTTAACACCGACAGCAGTAGCAGCGGCACGAGGTAGACCAACACTGGGTACAGGAAGTGGTCGAACTGAAACACGTATGGTTTGACAGAAGTTCGTTTAAAAGCGCTGCACGAAAATCTTTTCTAGCGCCTTTTGGAAACAGGCTTAGCCTGTTGTTGTCCTACGAAAATTTTGAAAACGGAAAGGCAGGGCAGAGATATGTAGTCTCAAATGCTTCAGGGATTTCAAACAGGCATCTTTCAGGTTGGCGAATGGCAGCGCAAAGGAGGAAAGTCGAACTGTGCGTGCATCGCAGGAAAGGCCAACTGTGCGTGCATCGCGAGTCAAAGTTCTTGATTCACCTCCCACTTGGGACCACTAAGCGTCCCATTTGTCGAATAATTCAAGACCATTTCTATGTCATATCGGACACTTCAAATCAAACTGGGTACTCATGAGCAAGAATGACGATTTGAAATCATGCTGATCATCTTCCAAATCAAAAGAGTGTCTTTGAGATTAAACTAGACACTCTCCAACATGGTTAGAACAATTTTTGTTTCAGGAAATTTCGTGTAACTTTTTAGATTTTTCAAAATTCATCCTCGCAGTAGACGATTGTTTAAAAAAATTTATTTTGACGAAAAATAATGCATTAAGTTTCGTTTTAAAACACACAAAGGCAGCATCCATCTAGCGTGCTAGAAGAAGAGATCGCGCCATACAATCGACGAGATCGTCGCGATTTTTATTTGATCGATAGTGCTACTTGCTTGAAGCAGGGATGTGAGGATGTGTCTTTTCTATAACTGTTCTTGTCGTAGCTGTGTTATTTCACGCAAGCAGAATTTTTGCTAGCAATAAAAGTCGCGACGATGTGGTGCACGAAGTGATCGCTTCTCTTAATGCATCAAATAATTGCAGCCTTCCTGCGCTTTAAATCTATGTTTGATTCAAGGTTTTTCCTTGAAAGTAAGATTTTCATTAAATTTCACATAGTGGGTCCACTTATTCGGGCAGGTGAATTGAAAAACTTCAACGAAATTTGTGCTAAATTTTCTTTAAAAAATAACTCTTACCGTGTTGCATTTGGTAGACTATGGTTTTGAGGTGGATGACGAGGTGATTTCAAAAGCGTTAAGCTTTTGATTTGATTTTAAAAGTGTCCAAGGAGTTTTGAAAAGTGTCAAATTTTTTCAAGTTAGACACTCTTTCAAGCTAGCCTAAAACTTTTGAAATCAAAGCGAACTTATCCAAATCAAAATGTGCTTTTTCTACATTAAACTAGAGACCTTCTAAGTTAGAATAACTTTTTGTTCAAGGAAAATTTTAGTATACGTTTCTTTAGAGTTTTAGTTTACTTCTCTATAAGAGAACATGAAGTTTGAGATTTTATAATTTTTTTTGGGGGAAAACAATGATCTGAAACTTGTTTTAAAGAGCAGCAAGGCGGCCACTTTCCATTGCCAAACAGAGATTTCGCCATGTCCCTTTTGAAACATCGCGATTTTCATTCGATTGATAGAAAATTCTGTTTACATGCGGTCTCACGCCTGCAAACGATGCAACATAAACAACTAAAATCACGCATATCCTAACTTTCTTACTGCATGCAAGCAGTATTTAAACTATCGATCAAATAAACGTTGCGACCTGCTTTTCGTATACTTAGCGCGATCCAGTTTTTTAATGCACTACATGATCGATACCTTGCTGCACTTTAATTTATTATTTTTCAAAAAATAAAATTTTTATAAAATTATTACACATCTTGGGACAGGTGAATTTTAAAGAGAGTTCTACCCAAAACAAACAAAAAATCATGCTACCTATCATAGTGAGATTGCAGTTTAATCTGCCTAAATGTCGCTTCGATTTGGAAGAGTTCGCTCTGATTTCAAATGTTTTAGCCTAGCTTAGAAGAGTGCCTCATTTTACGTGAAAAGTTTTCAGTTTAATTGAACATTGCCCATCAATGTGAAAATGGTAACTGAAATGGTAAAAGGAACTATTAAGCAAATCCTCGTGCACAGTCCGGCCTACAAGAGTTATAACATAAACGAGGTTATCTTCACAACATCCCGTAGAAGCAGAATGCGTGGTGCATCCCAAAAGGGAAGAAGTAACGCCCTCCTTTATTCTTATTCCTGTGCCGACCTACAAGATTCATTGCATGGGCGAGGTTATCTCCAGGACAATCCTTAGATGTAGAATGCGCGGCGTGTCCCACATAGGAATAGATTAACGACACCCGCTCTCTTCTCTTACAGGTGTATTTAGACTGGAATCTTTTCCAGATTCCAGCTTAAATGCACTACACAATACACTACAGTATTCAAAAATCCCATCTAGCAAAAATAAGCTGCGAGAGGTCAGTTCTGCCTGATGCAATGCTGCTGTCAGAAAATTGTCTCATGCTCCTGAAGCCGTGCCGAAGGAAAGAGTTCCGATGACCACATCCCCTCCCTTCCCCGTCTTCGCTCGCAGTTTTAATCTCGCGATCTGTTGGTGTATTGAAGTTGAGAGAGAGGCGCATAATAAGAGGAGATATTAAATTTAGACTCGAGCCGAGCAGAAGAAACTAATTAGCGACGCGAAGACCGCCATCGACGCGGTCGCCGCTGCCAGCAGCGCTTTTCAATTGAGCGTCTCCCGCAATTTGCGTGGACTGCGTGAGATCGAAGTCTGAACTGCCCCGGAAATAGACCTCCCAAGAGATGAGCTGCCTGAACACTCGTCGGCAGCAGATGTGGAAGCAAACTCAACCAATAAAGGAAATAGTGGATTTTAAGAAATAGCGGCGTTTTTTAAACAAAGGGAAGAGTTGAGTTGGTGGATACGAGGAATTATTAAATAAAGACCTAAACGCTGCAAGGTGGGGATTGGTTCAATGCCCAAGTTTCTTTACCCAGTAATCTGAGCGTTTTATCCTTGTTTTGAAAGTAATACTCTGTTGCAGCAACGGCGATGTTTCAGGAAAGTAGAGGGAGCGGGTTCGAGTTCAGCCTAGCGCAAGCAGTTCGATAGCAACGGAACCTTCTCTTGTAGTAGATAGCAACTTGCAGACGCTCTAGACGAAAATGGCAGTGCAGAACGCTGCCTTTGCTTCAACACACGCTTCTGTCCTGCTAGGTCGAACAAAACCAGTGCTGCGAGAAATGTCGTGGAGTTTCAAATTCAGGCTTCAAAAAATATTCGCCATCGTATCGTAATGGTTACAAAAATGAAACATTTGGCCACATTGGTGTAGTGGAACACCATTCACAGCGCAGTAAAGTAAGTCTTCTGAAGTGCAACACGCTGAGGTATGTAGTGATGCATGCACTCGACTAGATCGCCGCTATTTCTACTTCATTGATTGTGTAAATGCCACTTACTTGCGAGACGCTTCCAAACACGCTATTTGATAAAGGCAATGCTGAAGGTTTGGTGATTTCAGAAAGGTAACTTCTAATAAAAGAATTTGTTGTTATAAAACCATTTAAATATTAAAAATTAATAAAGTCCCGGAGCAATTCGCAGGCATCAAAAAAGGATTTCAAAAACACCACCAATTACTAGTTTCAATAACAGTTCCAACTGGAAGGAACTGCTGTCATATTCTTTCCATTCGCTTTCCTTTAAAGTAACATAAGCTGTAGAGTTCTTGCGAGGTCCCAAAGGCAAAGGGATGTGTCGTATCGAGAATTACCGAAATCTGGCATTCCATTTCGGCCGCAATAAGGAAGTCCCATTTGGGGATTCTTCCAAAAGTAGGATAGGTTGAGAACATCAAAGCTCAAGGCCGCTTCCCGCACTTCATTTTTGCTTTCCATAGAAACTCATGGAAGTGGGAGGCCATAACTCTCACACAACAGCTTAAAGTTTAAGGTGAAGATGATGACGAGCATACAAAAGCGCGATTCTCTTCCACTGTAGGCACTCACCATTCGTCGATAGGTGTCGTTGTAGGCGAGTTCTGACGGTTCGTGCACGAGAAATCTGCTCGTCGTGTTCTCGACGTCGATCCACTGCCACCGAAACTCGGCCCACTTCGAGCCGTTGAAGATCAGCGCCGCAAGTGCGATCGTCATCAGCGGGTAGAATGGTCGAGGAGGCGCGTACATTGACGACAGCGGACGAAGAATCGCCTGAATCAGAGACTGAGGTCATAACCAGCTACCCCCGATGTCTATCAGCTGTGTACTCCAGAATACGGACGAAGTTATGAGTAAGGGCACCGAGGCAGGGTAAGCAGGCTCTCTGGTAGAATGCATGGGAACAATTAGTGTTGGAAAGGAGACTAAGCAGTGAAGAGGATGAGGACATAGCAAGGACCAAGTTGTACGATTACTTATCAATTTATTCAAATGCACTTGAGAGCACTACAACGTCAACGCAATTTTCACGTCACGTCACGTCACGCAAACAAAATAACCGTTAAAAACAACAACAAAATAAACGATCAATTACATTAGAAGTAGCAAATTTTCTAATTTAATAAATAATAAGTTAAAAAATTAAGTAAATAATGAAAAAATAAATAATAATCGTAATAATTTAATAAATAATTTAGTATAATAATTACCATCTAGCTACACGGATTTTAGCAATGTACCTATACTTGCGTTTCCGAATAGAATGACCTCTTAAATTTTTATCGGTTGAAAAACATTGTTGCATTTGTTTCCGCAGTCTCTACTAAAACGTTATCAGTTTCCTTAGTAGCACCACCCAAGAAGCCTGGACTAACGTTCACTATAACATGATTTCTTGGGCCACTGGTCGGGTTGACAGCTCTGTTTGGGATTATGAATTAAGCAAAGTTCTCTTGAAAATTCCCCGACGACGTTCTTCGACAGCGGGGCGAAAAAACAGGAAAGGTTGAAAAAAAACAACCAAGGGTAGCAAAAACAGCTACCTGATGGTACAAATGGAATCATGTGTATTTCAAAAAATGTACGGAAGTGTGCGTATAGCGTTCTTCCCTCGCAACTTCTTTCACAATTTTGCTTTCTTTCATTTTATTTTAATTTAGCATATTTGCTGTTTCTATCATAAGCTGGTTGCTATTACATGCACAGCTCGGATGACAACTTGAATAATCAAATCAAATAAAATAGTAACAAAACAGTATCCTCGTCGTCAATGAAGCTTCACTATAAAAAGGATCTATGAAACTTTTTCGAAAATTATTAAGAAGAGAAGTAATTATGAAATATGACTGATGAGCAGTAAAGTGGAAAGCCAATTGAAGGGAAAGTATCACTCTACTTTCCATACTGATCACTCAAACTGGACAGAGTAGCAAGGCAAATGTTCACTAGCATCCTTATCCAACATCTAATGGATAAAGAGTCATACAACTAACAAGTCTCAGTTTGTAATTATTTATTTCCCCGGAAGCACAACAGCGACAACTGTAAAAAAATATAAGCAACAAAACACGGTATGCAGCAAGCAACAACTGGAACTGGCTGATTGAATTTCATATATGGAAAAACTACCTTGTGACGTTGGATGGAGATGTAGCAGATTGTCCAGATACTGGCGCAGTTGAAGGCTAACAGCAACGGGGACAACAGCCCGGTTGACAAGTACGCTATCTGGCCTGAAAAAACGTAGGCTTTATGTAGTCAATGGGGCTACGATACCACATTCCATCACATGAAAATAGTCTACGAAAAACAAGGGAAAGCGGATCGAGATTCTTAACACATTCTGAAATAGACAGCGTGCTTAGCGTCAGCTCAATACTTTTTTGGAGAGTACGTGGGTTATGATAAAATGCTTAGCGGTTGCGAAGTCGCACTAAACTTCATTGAAATCATACCAAGCGTCTTACAGTACCACGCATGTCCTTTGGTCAATTGCCGAAAAAGCCGCTTTGGAGCGTGCCATAGCGGCTTTTTTGAATAACTTTTTTAAAAATCAAGTACTTGTACAAATAAGCACATATTTGTGCTCAGCAGCTTAAGCTCTGTCTTTTGACGTACAAATTTCAGTAAGGTTGAATAATGCATATAGGCCCGACACAATCAATCGAGTGGGCGAGACAACCTGTAGAGCGAGCAGCAGATTGTAGAGAGAGCGCTTGGGGATATTTATCGGAAATGCATTGTTCACGGCGCACTCCAAAGGCAAGCTAGACAGTCTTAAAACAATTCCTGATTAGGACAGCTAAGAATTTCCGATAAATCTCCCTAAGCGCTCACTCTACAATCTGTTGCTCGCTCTACAGGTTGTCTCGCCCTCTCGATTGATTGTGTCGGGCCTATATGCATTGTTCAACTCTATTTAGATTTATATGCCAAAAGATAGAGCTTGAGGTGCTGAGCTCAAATATATGCCTATTTTTACAAGTACTTGCCTTTAAAAAGGTTATTTAAAAAAGCCGCTTCGGAGCATTCCAAAGCGGCTTTTTCGGCAATTGACCGAAGGACATGCGTGGTGCTGTATGAAAATAATTTTCTGACCATGGAAAAATTGCTACGACTTTGTATGGAAATTTTCAAATCACCTGCCCCAGAAACTGAAGATCCTGTTTAAAGTTCTACAAGCTCTTTATTTTTTCAGCAGATATAACTGTTTTAGGATTATTTTAAATTGTAGCAAGGTAACAGTTTTGTAGTGCGGAAAGAAGAGATCACGCAATGCACTCGTCCATGATGTCGTGATTTAACTTTCATCCATATTGCAAAAATTCTGTTTGCGTGCAGTTGTACACTAGCCAACGGTCAAACTTGTGAAAAACACACATATCCCAGCTTTGCTCCTTTAAAAAGCAGCACTCACAGTACCAAACAAAAGATCGCGCCGTCCAGGACGAATACGTGGTGAAACCTCGTCACGTACCAAAAATCGCTACTTTTCTGCACTTTAAAATAAGCTCTTAAAAATAAAAACAAGCATTCAAGCAGTGTGTTCAGTTTTAGACCAGATGAATCAACAATATTCCGAAGTCATGTAGAATTCTCCTAAGACAAAAAAAATTACTTTAGCCTTTCTAGATTTTATGTTTTAACCCACGTGATTTCGTCTACAATATTATTGCATGCTGTTGCCTTTCCGCTTCTCTATCAAGAATAAAAAACAGCGAGATCAGTTCTTTCCTGTTATGCGCCACGCATTCAGGTTCGACGGGATGGTGTGGAGAAGCTGATCACCCTTCGAAAAATAAAGAGGAAAGGAATGATCGAATGCAGTAACATCGCAAGTCAGTACACTGAACTGTGTATGTACTTTTATGAGCAAAACAGAACGGCACTGAATTCAAACCTTTGGCCTCAGGTTTGTTACTCCGTTACCACATTCACTAGGCCAGCCCCATGGCCCTGTTGGCGAAGCAGCTTCTTACTCGCGAGAGTGACTGCCCTCCATCTTTAATCGCTTGCAACTCTGCTTAATGAAGTTGTGGAAATTCCAGTCGAAAGAGGCGCCTGCTGTCGCGTGCACTCGATTCTAGGTTCTTGGTTGGAAACTTCCGCCCAGGCCAGCTATGCCCTCTGCCTCTGATCGGTGAATTGGTACCAGACTTGTCTGGAAAGGGTACAACAATAACTATTCCATCAGGTGTTCACCCCAAATCATTTCTCATGTCAAATAAGCATTGAAACTGCCTCCGCGAAATCCCTTAGAAACAAGATGCCTGGCGCATACTAACGGTCTTGATCAACACCATCCTTTAGCATTTTCGACGTCCTTTACCCCTCAACTGTGCACTGTGCAAGACTCGGGTACATGCGTCTTCAAGTTTCTGGGACAGACTTATTTACACAAGGGATTGAGGGTAAACTTAGGCGTTACTCGATCCCTTTTTGAGATTGCGCCACGCATTCTACTTCTATTGGAAAGTCGTGGAGGCGATTTGAATTCGTATTGGGCCAAATTGCGACAAAAACTTGCGGTGGCCAGTCAATGAAGAAGTGCTTTATCCTTCTCGGACAAGTCTGGTAACAATTCATTGACTCCGGAGGGATGGAACGCCTAGTTCGCCTGGCTGGAAAATCCGATCCAGAAACCTAGTTCGTTAAGAATTAAGAGAGCCAGTAGCAGACTTGTCTCAAAGGGCAATACGCTGAATTGTCATTGTTTAGGTCAAAACGCATTCAAATTGCCTTCACGAAATCCTATGGAAGACAAGTGCGTGGCGCATCCCGAATTGAATTGGTCAACGGCTTCCTTGATGTCATATCCATTTGCTTTGGCTCTTTCTTATAGTCTGACGTGTTTACTGTACCTTTTCCTGGAACGGCATCGAATAACTGTGGCCTTACTATAAGTTATCCTTCATTTTGTGGTAGCTTCTGAGATTTTAAGCAATCATCTTCCCGTACGTGAAGCACTGCCACCTACACATTCGGAGACGGCTTATACGCTATTACAGGAGCAGAACACGAACGATCGGTGCTGGGGCAACTAGAGTTATTGCCAGTTTTTCGAAACCTGAAAGTCGTTTGCATGACGATCGTTGGCCCAATAAAGTGTCCTAACGATGTTCATGCCCAGAGCGGCGCTTTCCAGAAAAGGGCATTTGCATATGATATGCCAACGGAGACAAGCAGTTGTTCAGCCAGAGATGAGGGTTTACTTTGAACGCTCTTCCGGCAAGCTTGATACTTTTGAAGACAAACTGATCCTATTCCAAATCGAAAGATGCGCCTTCCAGATAGATTAGATATTCTCCAACACGGTTTGAATGACTTCTTCTTCAAGGAAAATTTGATATACGTTTTTGAAATTTTTTAAAATTTATCCACTCCAATAAGTGCATGCACTATTTAAAATTTTAAAACTTTTTAGCATTAAGAGAAACAATCATGGTTTACAACTTGTCTTACAGTAAGGGAAATCAGAAACGTTATTAATGATAAAATAAGATGCGACATGCACTCGTCTAGATCGTTGCGAATTGTGATTTATTTGAAAGTGCAAATGCAGCATGCTCAAAACAGCAAAGCGAAGCTAGCGCGTTTTTTGCAACAATTTTTCTTGAGCAGTTTACAAATGTGTATTTCCACGAACGCAAACGGCATTTTTTCTATCAAAAAGATGATGATCGCGACATCCCGGACGAGTGTTTGGAGCAGACTTTTTTCTTTGCGCTTTGAGAATGCTGCCCTCTTCCATTTCAAGATACGCCTTTAATCAGATTTTTTCTTGAAAAATAAATTATATATTTTTTCGAATTTCAAGCAGATTTTCTTTTTTTATTAACTCAGGTGAAATAGAAAATTCCAAGAAATTTATACTAACTTTTCATAGGACCAAAAATTGTTGCAGCGTCTTAGAGAGCCTCTAGTTCAATCTGAAGGACGCTCATTTTGATCTCGAAGACGATAACTTTGGTTACAAAAGCGTGAAGTTTGCTTAGCAAAGAGTTCAATTTAATTTGAAAAGGTTACACAGTTTAGGAATGCTAGGAAAAGAGTCTATCACATGAAAAAAGCCAGTAAAAAATCGGGCGCTTATTAAAGGAAAGATTCCGAGGAAACAGCTCCCGCAAAGGTCAAAGGATTGCAGGGGATCTCAGGAGCAAGACTCCAAACGATAACGCATGCGAAATAAAAACAGAATGAAGTAGGTCGCAGCAGAATTGGGACCGTACCTAGTGCTCCGAATCGCTCGGCGTTCGTGAAGTCGTGCAACGCCGGAATGAACAGCACGAATATAGTGAGCGTGAGCTGGAGCAGATCGCAGATGGAGAGCACGATCAGCGCCGGAACCAGTGGATGTGACCGATGCGAGACGAACACCATCAGGCAGCACACGTTTAGAATCACTCCTGTAACCAACAAGAGTCAGCTCGCTAAGGGCAGACCAGGACTTTCAAAGGATGGAGATCGCGCTGCTTCCAAAGAATTCATCTCATTTCCTTTGGGATGCCTTCCTCTCGTCAAAGGCGCCACATTTCCAGAAACTGAATGCGGCGGGTCGTTATCTTTTCCACATTCTCAGGTGTTTTTCTTTAGACCGCAAATAAAACAAATATCTGCAGTACATGAAGTCATCCTCTAAAGCAGTCACTTTCCGAAAGCATGGTGTTATTTCAGTTCTAAAGAAAACGCGCTAAAATTCCTCGGTTAGAATATGGGACATGAAGGAACATAGTAGCGGTTTAGAGTGCTGAAATTGAATTGCCTTAGAAAGCGACGAAATATACCATTTTCATCGAATTGGACACTTTTGAAACCAAATTGGATACTCTTCCAAGCTAGCCTAAGACTGTTGAAATCATAGCAAACTCTTCTAAATTTGAATGAGCGTCTTCTACATTAAACCCTCGAAAAAAGTTAAAACTTACTTAAAAAAGTTATTTTTTTCAAGGAATTAGTATAACTTCCTTTGAAGTTTTAATTTATTGACTCAATAAGTGAACCTATTGTTGTAGGCTAGTTTTAGAAAGGCGCCCATTTTTGGTGCCAAAAATGGATTGCGCCATGCCCTCTTCGAAGACGACGCAATTTTTACTGGGTTGATAGCATAGCAGACTTTTGTAGTTATAAAGTTTGACACCTTTTAACGATAAAACAAAACAACTGTAAAGAACACACACATCCTCGGTTCGATGGTTCATGTAAATGTGGTATTTACATTACCAATAAAAAAAACTGCGGCGAAATGTTAAACAATGCTATACCAATTTCTCCTTGAGCAAAAAATTATTCTAATCATCTTATTGTGTTTGTAGTTCAACCTGCTTGAAGGTCATTTCGAACAGCTTGCTTTGTAAAAGCATTGTAAAAGCCCTAAGGCTAGCTTGGAAGATTGTCCGAAGAGTCCAATTTAATTTGAAAAGTGTCTAACTCGACGTGAAACGTTGTTCATAGTCTCCAGCTTCTCTCGTCGTAAAACCTCGGCATTGTAGATAATAGTTGTTAGTGTTTTACTTTGTGCCGTTCGAGGTTGTTATGGTGGACCTTTGTTGCCAGGCTTAACGTTTCGACGCTTCCGTCTTCCTCATAGGCCTGAACGTGGTATTCGATATGCGATTTACCCCACCAAGCGCTAGCCCCACTCTAGCCGTTCCGCTTCCTTACTGCACAGTAAGTCTTATTCGCCCGGTCGTACTAACAGAGAGCTGCGGCTCCTTTGGTGGATCTAACGTAAGTTTATCCCTCTTTGAGTGGGCTTTCATGGGTGGTTTCTCTAAGGAAGCGGAACCGCTAGAGTGGGGCTAGCGCTTGGTGGGGTTAATCGCATATCTAATATTTGCACCACGTTCAGGCCTCTGAGGAAACGGAAGCGTCGAAACGTTAGGCCTGGCAATAAAGGTCCACCATAACAACCTCGAACGGCACAAAGAAAACACTAACAACTGTTGTTCATAGTGTTTTAACATCTAACGTTTTTCAAAGGGTTATATGTTTTCTCATACGTGGAATTTTCAGACCAAGGAGGCGTTCCTCAATTGCACGAAGGTTTGCACAAGCCATTGCTCCTCTTCATTTCGACCCATGACGCAGACCAAGGAATGCAACTAACAGCATAGTGAGAAAGGAGCTCATCTCAGGTAGCACGCAACCACTGCGTCACACAGGCTACATCGACCTCAGTTTGCGTCGGCGTGGTATCTCAACTTGCTGCTTGGCATCTATTAATTCATTATGCCAACTTTGAGCGCCTTTAACTCATTTCCTCCAAGACCTTGACAAGAACAACGTCCTCTGCTACTGTTTTAAGGGTGGAAATTCTTGAATGCATCATGTCTGCAGCTTCGACGTACCGTTCAAGCACTGCTCTGGTAAGACAAAGTGGTATAACAACCATGGGTCCACCACAAGAACTAGGCAGTACCAAGGTTCCCTTGAACTGCCCGAAGTTTTCGTTGCGGACGACATACTTGCCGTGCAAAAAAACCGGCACACGCGTATTTTGAAAAATCTACAAGATTTCTAAGAACCTCGGTAAACTTATCTTTGACGCATAATAATTACAGCTACAGTTGAGAATTCTTTTTCTTAAAATTTGCAGGACGCAGAGAACAACTATCCAGGTTACGACGGTTGATGCGTTGGGAGGTGGAAACGCGACAGCCAATCCTAATCAAGCAGAGCTCCGATAGCCAATCAGGGTGCTGACCGTACATTTCTTCTCTCAATGGCACCATTCTACGCCATTCGATGCGACCGGGTTGTCGGCCACGTTCACACGTTCCAATGCTGTCCACTTTTACGACATGTACCAGGATATCGATCTTCTTGAAAGCATTCAGAACAGCTTCACCAGAAAACTGATGATGAGATGTTTCCCAGTGAGATATGACATGATTCCTAATGGGCCTCAGAGATCAGAACTATTTGGTCTGCCTTCACTAATGAGCACAAGAAAGAGAGCAGATCTTATCATGATGTTCAGAATTCTCACCAAAAAGTTGAACAACGACACAGAAGAATTATTAGACGGGGAACTGACGAGATCCGTAAGAGGAAAGCTCAAACAACGTGTACCACCTGCAAAGTCAAGACTTAGAACAGATTTCCTAACTTACAGAACTCTCACGGAACTAAACTTGCTTCTTGGTAGATACGACGATATTGAGAGCACTATTGACTATGTCTGCACATGTTTGGAGTAGAGCTATTGCTTGTTGATGTTTTTAAGTGTGATTGTAGCTGACTAACGTATGATAGCGTTTTGTTCGTCTGTGGTAGTTTTGTCCTTGTTTTTGTTTCTGTCGAATTTCTATACGTGAATCACGTTCACGATTGAATAAATAAATAAATAAATAAATAAATAAATAAGTAAATAAACCATGTCTACTATGTCACTCATCGGTCTTTAATAGGCTTGGTTTGTTAATACACAGCGATTTCTTCGAGCGTAAGCCAGTGCGAACCTTGCTATCCTGCTTAATGTAATTCTTTATTGCGGATAAAGCCCCACGATCCTCCCCAGTTATTGTCCTAGAAATCGAAATCCACTATAGGGCTAGTATAAAACCCACCAGGTGGGTTAGAACTCACATGCCAGTCCGGTCTCTAGGCAGCAGTTTGATCTCCAATAATAAGTTAAAGAAAAATATTGAGGAAAAACAAAAAAGAATCGATACGATAATAAGCTGAACATAAAACAATACCATTAAGCAGGCAAATTTTACTCATATTTATTGAATAATAAAACTAAAAAATCCAACGACACCGAGTTCTCCTGTAACAAAGGGAGGGCCGAGAATGTACAGATAGTGTTCAGTAAGAAGAATGGATTATATGTCTGATTGAGGTCGAATATACATTGACAAAAACAATCTCGACAAGTATTTAAGCGAAACACAAACAAGCGTGTGAAATAGTTTTTCTGTAAGATTTTTTTGAAAAAGAAATTTAGCGACATATGAGCGGTATGGAATGCGCCATACACTTGCCTGAAATTTTGCATTTTACATACGATTGATTGTGCTTCATATCCATTTTACTTTTAAAAATTGAAAAACTATAGCACAGACAGAGAAGGCATGGTGAGTGCCTTGCCTTTGCCGTTGCCCACTTACCAACTAAGCAGACGATCGGATGAATCCACAGATCGAGAATACATCCACAGGTCCGCCAGTTGTCCTCCTCATTCCAGCACATCGTACGCTACCTGGAATTCGCTGACTCGAGCGGCTCCTTCATGTCGTCTTCGACGACGACGACAACGACGGCGACGAATCGACTGCGCTTCGGTGGCGCTCGTCGACGAGCACGAAAACAATGCACAGAGCGAATATGGTAATGAGATGAAGCGAGAAGCGGAGAAATTGGCTATGGAGACGTGGCACGATGTGTGATGTGCGCAGGTCGAGCACCGAAGTACCCGGGAGATGTGCTAGAGGGAACACGGGGAAACGAGCGATGCTCAGCAACGGTCACCAATTGTTGTAGCTGTGGAACACGATCACTATCTGGCATCGATCAGACCGTGGTAATTTACACAGGGGTTCAGAAAGCACGGTCTTCACAGAATCCTCACCTACGCAATACACTCACCATGTTGAGTCCGTTGGTAAAACTAGACAAATCTTATTCTGGGATATTTGGAACTTTTCGTATGCTCTAGGAAGAAAGATACGTAGTGTTACCATTCAAGAATCTTTTCTAAACATGAAGGAGAAAGGTGAAAAGCAGTAAGCCTGCTCCAGATGCGTCGAGCGTTCTACCTTTTATATCTCCTTCATGGCACAAAAAGCGCATCTGAGCCTACGCAAGTGGCAGGAAAAGCATAAGCGTAGTCACGAATTTCTACTGTTTCTATAACATCAAAATCTAAAGCTCTTTAACTTATCTCAAAAAACAATAAGGTTAAAATTCTCCCAAGTGGTTATATTTTGTTGCTACCTTTGAAGCAATTAAGATACGTGCCTAGTGTAATCAAATTTACTCGATTGTTAGTGAGCTGGCTTTGGTCCGAAGTACTGTGTCTGAGAGTTGAAGAATTTTTTTGCGCTCCGCATAGCTGAACCTTTCAATTTATGGAGCAATGTTGATTAGGCAACATTACCTGAAGCGAGATCTTCAGAATCAAATGAGCACGCATTGCGACTGATCGGTAACCGGATGAAAAAAGAGATAAAGGGAGCTGAGAACAAGAACGCTGGACAACGATAGCGAACGTACAGCGTTGATGGGAGAAAATTTGAACAAGAGCATCAAACTCTTTGCAAGACCAATACACAGAGACCTTACGATGAAACAGATGTAATTGCGATTTTATTTGCAAAAAATTTCTGCCCGAACAACTCTTACGAGAATATTAAAAATTCCATCTCAATTTTGCTTTTGGAACAGAAACAAAGTTTCCTGATTGAAGCAATTTCGAAATTTTGCTAGCAATGGAGAGAATTGGACACTGCGCTTCCAAGCGCTGAACCAGCCCTGACTTGCGTTAGGTCGCCATCTCGTTTCTGAAAATATGGCATAGAATCGAGGAAATGATTGTTTATCGATTTGTACAGGATTGGCTGCTGACTGCTACGGTCGCTAATTTTAGATTGTTTTAGAAAAAAATCTTTCTTGTGATCTGGAAATACTGTATCGTCCAGGTTCAGGCTTATCTCGAAGTAAAAATTCTGCCATGAAGTTTGTTGGTACCCTTAGGTAATCGAAATGAAGTCCTATAAAACAGGCGTGTTCCTCTATTGCAAAGCTTGAAATGTGATTTGTATTAGCACTATTAACCAAGTGCACACAAGACGTGCACGGCGCAATATCCACACTAAACCACAAGAAGGAGCGAGGAGTCCAGTACTGAACGCCATTTTTTTAGGTTACTTAGGAAGGAACACGTGAAGCCGAAGCGAGAAACACAGCGACAGCACTGGAACTTCGAACCGCAGGGGCCGCCCATGTGAATCAGAAACAGAAACACTTCAAAGAAGCCACTTGGCTTCAGTCTGGTTAAAGAGCTGATTCATAACTAGACTAATGTTTGGCCATAACAGAATACGGCTCTCGAATTTGTCGCCATCGTAGCGCAGACGACGTCACGGTTGCTCTTCTTCAGAAGACTTGGTCGGCCAACCATAGCGGAACAGTCCTCTTCCAACCAGCATGCAATTGCAGTTTTGAGATACTCTGGTTTCCTTAAGGGTAGCCGAAGGCTGTACGGCGTCTCTGACGAAGGAAACGCGCAAAGTGACTACTCTAGTTTTCTGTTTATCACGGAGCGCAGGGAATAGCGGAGAAACAACACTGGAAGCCCCTTGTCAGTACCGACGGCATGCCGTTTAGTCAAACGTTTCTCGTTAGAATAATGATTTATGAGGGCTCCGTTTCTCTTCGTAAGTCTACCGGGTCATCGAATTCCTCCGCGCTACAACTCACGTTCGCTGACGATCAGTTCGCTGACGATGGTTGGCTGTGAAAATGAACTCTCTGTATTGATCTCGAAAGAATGCATTGTCATCAGGTTTCCTAAACCTTTCCTCGTTATAAGATTCTCTTATGTCTTTGCTAGCGCAGCTGGAAGCGCTCAGAGTCATCGAGGAGCAAGATGTTACGGTCAGAAACAGTGGCCATTTCACAGCTACTAGCCCAGTTTGCTGTCCCTCTGCTGTAATGAAACATATCCTAGGCACATTTGATTCTGCTGACTTCGAAATGCTCCTATTCTCCTGAAGCAGCTCCTTGAAGAATCTTGGATTTCCAACAGAGAAAGATATCATTGGAGGAAATGGTACGGGAACTGCTCTGTATACGGGTCATAAAGATGGAGACGGTTCCATTATAGATTCGCTTTTCGTGGCTTTTAAATAATTTCTGGCTTTTCGCCACTGCACCATAACTACATACTTCTCTAGCTTTGCAGAGAGGGTCAGAAAATCTTTTTCCTGGGTGCTTTAGTACCCGGTAAAAACGTAGATATTTCGGATGCCGTAGATATTTCGGATTTCAATTTAATTTTATTTCAATCGAAGTGAAGTTTGGTGGAAAATTCATTGATCAGGTGCGAGAACCCATTTCAGCCTTTTAGATCTTACAATGTCTAGTTAGGAAACTTTAATAACCACTCGTTCAAATGAGCTTAAGAGCAATTATGTGAAACTCAAGAGGCTATAACATTTGTGCCAGTAAAGCTACTAGAGATACTTAAGTCTAGTATGTATAACAGCGCGAAAAATTGGCATTCTCTCGCATGCACGGAGAGGAGCTTTAACGCAGGTAAAGCGTTAAAGCTTGACCGACTGTGTATGAGCCGAGGGTGTTTTAAAATTCTAGTACTCCAGAGAAGAAGAATAATAGGAGGAGGAAGGAGAAGAGGCAGATAAGAGTTTAACAGCAGACGAAGAAATACATATGCTTTTAACTCTACGTTTCGCATGAAAAAAGTCTGTTCTCCTTCATTTTTTATGAGCCCTGAACCCTTCGGCAGGCTTGCTGAATTTCATACCGTGGTTTCAGTTTTGGGGCTCCTCGTATAGGTGTGGCGATGTAACGATAGCGTAAAAAACAGAAATGAAACCAGTCAAGTGAGCATCTCCTGTGCTGATACATGGTGAACCAGTGCAAAGGATTGTGGGTGAAAATTTCACAGCTCCATTCCTAACAGTCCTAACAAAAGATATTTGAAGAATAGAATATCTATTTCTAAACATATTAGGAACTTCGCACTTGAAGCAGTGTTTTATCCGCCTTCTAGCCGCTCTAGACCACTCTAGACCGGGACTGTGAGGGGATGAAGCCCAATTTCTCTTTGTAAAATTCATAGAATTTGTCGAAAAACTTTTAAGGCGAAAACTTTAAGCAAATTTCCGATCCCGAAGAGATAGAAGGCTTGTATGGCCCAGGCGGGGCCCGATCTAAGCCACGAGCCGTCTCAGAGTGCAAATGAAAGTGCAGGCCTTTCTCGACTGCACTGGCAGCGAGAGATAGGATCAAAAACCCGACAATTAGCTTAGTTCCAAACTTCATTCAGTATTCATATGAGGAGTGTTCATACAACGATGCTCCTTATTGATTCTGATGCGAAGGTTTCGAAAGCTTGTCACATCTAGACGAAAAGGAAGCACGAGTTCACACTATAGCGATGGGCGCTCGATTCAGTGCCAATGAGAAATGCAGCGATACCATTTACCCTTGAAGGCCTAGGTTATGCCCACGCGATTCATAAAAGAACTAGACGAAAACAAAACCGCAGAAAACTTAAGAGGAACTACAGCATAAGTTAGAAAACATGGAAATCAAACTGCGAATGAGGAGCGTACTCACCAAATTCCATTCATTACTCGTTGCTCTTACTGGGTATTCGAAAACGGATTGAGCAGCTGTGCACCTATCAATATCCTTGACACTTATATTAGACCATTTAATGAAGGAATCAACTTGCGATTAGCAGTTCACTTAAAGCCCTGCGTGACCAACCTCAAAGAAGGAACCGACTGGTGTAGGGTGCAGGGTGCAGCGGAGAGAGTTAAAACGCTCTACAGCCTAGTGAAGCTCATTTTAGATGATTACCAATTCTTCCGCACGAACACCTCCGTCAGGCTTCCTACTAAAAGGATGGCCTAAAAAATCGCCTGGCTAAAGTGCAAACTGTTGAGAAGCCGCATGCGTTAATGCAATCGACTGCTCAAATTAACCGCAGAAGCTTTTCTTGCCAAAACAGTGACGAACTAGAACACTGCTGACTGTGACCTATTACCATGAAGCACTAGGGGACTGACGATGATTCCATAGTTGGATAATGAAATCTAAAGGGCATGGGATTAGTCGC
Source organism: Heligmosomoides polygyrus polygyrus (assembly GCA_947396885.1). NCBI lineage: Eukaryota > Metazoa > Nematoda > Chromadorea > Rhabditida > Heligmosomidae > Heligmosomoides > Heligmosomoides polygyrus. Next base: position 82,442,416 of record OX377201.1, read on the forward strand.
CCTATACGTAGCTATACGAGAGCCGGAAGCACGGCTTGGAGATCAGCCGTCACCGCATCGCTTGAAGGTTTTGAGCGTGAATCTATTCAAGGCCGGAATAACGTCAAGAAGATAACCGTCAGTAAATCGCTCAGTGCAACTACGTCATCTACGTCTTCTTCCCGAGTCAAGCAGAGGAATGCGACAAAAGAGCTCAAAAAACGTGCTAACAATACATCATAATTAACATTGCACATATTTATTTATTTATTTATTTTCTACATGGCTAGCAATGCAAAAGAAAAACAAAGCAGATATTCTTCTAAACGTAGGTTAAAGTCATTGTAAACAGGAAAAAACAAAACAAGCAACAAGACTAAACCTTGAGAAGATGGAAAAAAAGAGAAAAAGAAACAAAAAAGAAACCAAAAAAACTTCTAAGCTGCATCCTGAAGATACCGGTCAAAACGTTGTTTTATATTGCCTTATTGAGTTAGGTAAGATGCGTTTCGTACAATGGCAGAAGGTTAGGATGGATATGTGTGAGTAAAGGGTGTACGCAGAATAAGGCACTGCTGCCTTTCACGATTCTAGAGGTCGAGGAGAGGCCGAAATAAAAAAATTCCGCCCAAACATCGCCCACGTGGGTTATTTGGGGTGCTGATCACGGATGTGATACCTGTTTTTAAAATTTCGGCATATTACGGCAGGATACGGTAGATATGGGTGACAAAAGCTGTACACGTTTCCTTCTCCAATGTTGTCAGATTTCTTTTCCAACCTTCGAGTTCAACTTTGATAAAAAGTAGTACAGGCAAAGTGATAATTTAGAAAAAGAGTGACAGATTCGTAGTCAGCGGCTTTAATTGTTCCATTCCAGCTGTCATTTATGCCTTATCAACCCGCTCTGAAGTGATACAAATTTTTTGCCATTTTCGGACCATCCAATGGACCGCTGCAAAAACGAAGCCCAGCTCTGTGATCCTCGTACGATGCCCTATAAGACCACATAGGTATCGTTGAGAATTTTTGGGGAAATTTCATGGGCTTCCCTTGTTAGATAAATTCAAAAATTCAGAGCCAGCCCGGCAAGCGAAAACTTGAGACCTTATAATGCTTTTTGCTCTGGAAAACTGGATCTTTTATCATCTTACACACTGTAATTAAAACGTATCTTCTCATACGACATTCAAGTGTATGTAGATAGAAAAATCCGTGAAGTCAGTGAAGGGGTGGTATTTTTATCATACCCATGTACTTGTATCCAGATTTTTCTTATAGAGCTATGAAAAATGTGTAAACTTCGATCGCGGTTACAAACTTCACAGCTTCACATCTTTACTCAAGTCTGCGCAGCATTGTCATGACGTGGGCGCATCTATCGAAAAGCAAGTTTTGAGTGCCGCTAGAGACCTGAAGGTAGAAAAGAGCTGTTCTATGTCTTGACTTTGCGACTGGCAGACGCAGTTTGAGCAATCCTCTCATGGGTATTGTCAGTTCGCCGCCAACGAAATCTTCAGGGCATATGGTCAGACTGCTTTTAAAAGTTTTAAAAATAAGGACAAAATCTGCTCCTCTTTCTCTGCTTATTAGTTCAGGCATATCAAAACATGAAGATCTCTGAAGCAGACCAGCACACAGGCTCTAGGCCACTGGAAAACATCTCATTATAACATATTTTTTTTGTGAAGATGTTTAGGGTGTTTTCGTTAACAATAATAATAATAATAATAATAATAATAATAATAATAATAATAATAATAATAATAATAATAATAATAATAATAATAATAATAATAATAATAATAATAATAATAATAATAATAATACGGTCCACGTTCGACTATTCATGAATCTTGGCATTTTGACGTTTAATTCACTTAGGCTGATTGCTTAGCTGAGCCAATATTGTCAATAATATCTATTGCGGCCAACGTTTCGGCATTGTCGCCTCCTTCGGGGCTTGTAAAAGTCAAAGTCATCTGAGAAACTACCCTACCCTAAATGCGGGAAAGTCGAAGTCAAGTCTGAGTATCTGAGAGCTGCTCCGAGAATTTTTGTTTTCACAAGACATCACTCAGCCTGAATGCGCAGTTTTCGCATTTTCATCCATATTCATTCCAGATCTTAATTACGATCAATCACAAGCAAAACCCATAAGAATTTATAAGTGTTCAAAAAACCATCTACAGAAATCCTTGGGTGGTTAAAAATGCTTCAACTACTGACACATAGGCGTGTTAAAGAATCCTCATATTTAGGATTCAGATTCGCCTTTGAATTTTATAAGGTTCTGCAAAAAAAAAGAAAAGAAAAAAAGAAGAGAAAAATAAAAATAGACCTAGCCTGTTGTGCTGGAACTCTGGGATACAATTTAATTCTTCCTGCTCTGCTTCTCGTTAGTGGGATATCAACAAAAAATCGTTAATTTCAGTAAAAATTTTCTCCGTGAGGACTTTGAGAAGCATGATTATTTCAGCCGTTTTGCTTCTGTTTCGCAGACAGGGTAATCCTAGGTGCTTCGCCCTTTAGGCTCCGCTTAGAATGAGCGCATATCCCAGCTTTAAATACCTCATAAATATTAATTTATGGGTATTTTGGACGCTTTCATGTTATTGGATGGGTTTCATCCGACAAAGGATAAAAAACGGAAGTAATGAATTACAAGATGAGTCTAAACATAACATCTGCATGCATGCAGAAGAGCCAGTGGAAGGTAACTGACAAATACATAGTCCATCAAAGGTTCACATTAACAGGATTGTTCGGCATGTGTAACGTATTCCATTTCTATGGGATGTCGTAGAGGCAATCGTAATGATTTGCCTATGCAACGTCTTGCGGTGGTCGGATGGGCAAGTCTGTCCAACTGTGCTAAATCCGAGAACTAAAAAACTGGTGGTAGGATGAAAGCCTGCAGCATTGCTTCGCACCAAATAGCGAGATCCATGGTCTCCCTTCGCGATCTCCTCAAACAAGCAGCCATTTCTCAAGCTCTCTGTTATTTGGCTGAGATGCAGACTGCTAATGCTGCAAATAAGAACGGTGTTTTTCAAACAGGCACAAGAAACGGGTTAGTGACGTGGAAAATTAAGGGAAATTGCGAAATCAAAGAGCGCAAGATGCAGAACAAAGCATTGGTCGAATTTTTTCATGAAGGCGTGAAAGAGAAATGTGAAATTGAGCAAAGAATTCCATTGAGCTGCTCTGTTGAAAGCCAAAGATGAATATGGACGCTGCTGGGAACGCTTCTGCTTAATAGTTCTTCCCAAGCTCCTGGGAAAGGCTTGGAAAGAAATTGGCGAAGCAATTCGTTGAATTACGGAGACAGTTTAGCTGCAGGCCGTAAAACACAATGGAAACAGCGCGCTGGTTACATTTAAGCTGAATAGCTGCAGATGGGGAAGAAGCATGAAGAGCAACGAAAAGCATAACATTGAGTTTCCATCAAAATCAGCATATCGTATGCGAGTGGTTGAGTAATAGAAGGGAAAAGGGTCGTCGTTATCCAGTCCTTTTGAGGTCAATCCCTTGCGTCAGGTGTCTACTTCTGCACGTCACGATGCCAGCAGTAAAGGCAATTTAAGCGCATGATCCACATGAATATGAACACGAGTTCGAATGACGGACGCTCTTCTGTGTTCTCAGCTCTTGGGACTTTCACCCTTTGCTAACCACTGTGTATACAATTTTCACGTTTAACTGGATGCAATTCAAATCCAATTGAACTGATTGCTAAACGAGCTTGACGCGTTTGAAATCAAATTGAACATCTTCCAGTTCAAAACGAGCTTTCTCCGCATCAAATTAGATACTCTTTGGGACGGTTAGAATACTTTTTGCTCAATGAAAATTTAGTGAAATGACGACCATTGCTTGAAATTTCATAAAATTTCTATTTTTTGAGAAAAACATTGGTATAAAGGTTTGTTCTAAAAGAAGAAAATGCATAATATTTTAGCGTGTCATAAGAAGAGATCGCGTCATGCACTCGTCTAGTCCGCTGCGAATTTCATCTTGATTGGGCAAATGCTGTTCACATTAACCAGCGAAGTGAACATATATGCTACACACTACCAGTTTTTCGCGATCACAGTGACATGATTTTGTGAGAGATTCGATATTTTCACTCCCTTTAAAATTGTGGACTTTGGAGTCACTTGTTTTGCAACTGCAAGATTCTGGCCATTTCCCCATCTTCCTCAGCATTAATTCTGTTTAGCCGCAGGGTCGGCTCTTCTGGTCCTCCATTCTGCGCGGTAGAGAGCTTGGTCAGGATAGAATAATGCGGCTTAGAAGTCGGCGTGTAGCGTGCCAAGCCATCAGTGCCTTCATCTGTATTTCGGTCAAGTAGATAAACGCTTTAAACTAGACCGATTTCAATTCTTCTCGAGCTAGATGGGAGTATGTATCGTGAGGGTGTAATTAACTCCTACGAGGAAAGGGGTTAGTTGCGCAGCAGAAAGTAGATCACTGGAGAAATTTTCAAACGCTCGCTTGACGTCTTACATATCATCGAAAGCTTGAAATAGCTCGGTGCTGATCCCGAATATGTGTTTCATTTTACAATTCGTTTATTCTAAATCGACGACAAAGGTGTTTTCCTCTTTTTTGCCCAGAAAGACTAAAAGATACGGACGGTATTGTATACCACTATGTCCTCAGATGCAACTCCATTCCCTGCGCTTCTGCAATAAGGAAAAAAGATTTCAAACCATGGAGAAGTGTTGATGTTGGTCATTCGCTCGTGATACGCCGCGCACCCGATTAATTCTTGGTGAATGTGGAGCGATAAACAAACAAGAGATGTGGGCATGAGCTTAAGGTATAGCTCAGGTCCACATCATAGCTAAGGCGAGGATGAGCAAGCTGTTCAATGCCCGTGTCTCCTTGATGAGGTGAACACTATACATAATGCTGTATAGGGTGTTAATTGTTTGCACTATAACTGGGTTCATGTAGGGTTTTTCGAGCCACAATGGAGGCTCACTGAATACATTCTGAAGCGGTTAGGAGAGCTACCATAGCCATAGCAAGAACACATGGTCAGAGCACAAACATTGACGGTTCACTTCGTAATGCTATTTATTTATTTATTTATTTATTTATTTCTGTACGATGCATAAGGCATACGTAATATAGGAAGTAATACAATACAAAACACCAATACAGGAAGAGCAACTGTTAAATCTAGAAATGTAAAAGCTTGTTTCTAGCCATGTGCTAGAACAGCCATACAGGAAGAACAACTGTTAAATCTAGAAATGTAAAAGCTTGTTTCTAGCCATGTGCTTGAACAGCCTGTAATGTGCCGACGATCGAGGGACACAGGAGTTTAGCGAGATAAAGCTGGAACCAGCTCTACACGTGAAACTACATGACCTGGTATTCGTTTTGGGTACACCGTAAGATATTTTTTCTGAGCTGCCCCTAGTTCTAGATATTATTATACGATAGAATTTTGAAGCATCTACATCAATTAGGCCAGTCAAGAGTTTGAAAACCACACAGACATCAGTAAGTTTACGACGAGAGACTAAGGAATGCAATTTATATTCGCTATTTCTAGCTACAGGACGAGGAGCTCTTATATATCTACTACAAGCTATCCTAAAAAATAATTTGCGAGTGAAATTGTCTTGCACCTTTTCAAGAAGAGCGATGTCTTTTGATTTCGAAGGAGAAAAGACTGGTGAACCATACTCCACAATAGGGCGAATGTATGACTTGTAAGCCCTAAGAAGCATTTCCTGATCCACTATAGAGAGAGCTTTGAATATAAGGAATGTTCGAGAAGACGCTTTATTGTAAATCATTTTGTAGTGCTCGGAGAAGTCAAGCTTATTGTCGTAGTGAAATCCTAAATCTTTGACGCGAGAAACGGGTGTTAATGAGTGATTTCTGATGCTATAATTGGCGTCATAATCAGAGTTACCCAACCTCATAAACACCGTTTTCTCAGGTGCCAGGGGGAGTCCCCATGTTTCAGACCACATCTGTATAGCATCAAGGGCAGACTGAATAGACTCTATGTCACTTGGGCCTCTGATACTTCTATATATCTTTACATCATCTGCGAACTGCTTACAACTAACACCACATCCTTCTAAAATTACAGGTAGATCAGACGTATAAATAGCAAAAAGAATTGGGGACAGCACCCCACCCTGGGGCACCCCACTTGAAACAGGTTTAGTAGTGGAGAAGCTGTGAGCGACTTTAACCTGGAAACTCCTCTCTATCAGGTAGTCCTTTATCCAGCTGACTACTATAGGATGGAACTCCAAACTTTCAATCTTGTGTAGTAGCTTACTGTGGTCGACCCTATCGAATGCCTTCGAAAAATCAAAGTAAATTACATCGCAACATCCTTTCTTATCCAAGTATTCAGTCCAGTCATTTATACATTCCAATAAATTAGATACTGCAGATTTGTGCGGCACAAACCCATGCTGATTACCAGGAATGATTTTGTTAATCTCTAAATGGGACATTATATGTTTCTTGAGAATCTTCTCAAAAATTCTGCAGAAGAAAGAGGTGATACTAATAGGCCTATAGTTATCAACAGAATTAGCCGGTTCTTTTTTTGAGTAGCGGTGTTACAAAAGAATGTTTCCACCTTAATGGAACTTCCGACCAAATCAAAGATTGGTTATACAAATACGCTAATGGTTCGGCAATAACGTGAGCTATCTTTCGTACAAAAGTGGCGGGAATATGATCTGGTGTAACAGAATACGAGTATGGCAAATCATTGAGAAGTTTATATACTGTTACACCATCACACCACGGAAAGAGAGACATAGGTATATTTACTGCAGCATTGAAGGTGGAATTGTTGTCATCACTTTGAATGAACACCTCAGCAAACTTATCTGCAAGTACGTTGGCTTTGTCCATATCAGAAAACGCCCTAGACTCTCCTTTTTGAAGACTAGGAATACTACATTTTGTTTCCATTCTTTTGTTTAGAAATTTGAAGAAACCTCTCTTATGATTAGAATAGATTATCCTTTTTTCTAAATTTCTGTTGTACTTCTTCAGACGTGACTCAAATCTAAGAGAAAAACTACGAAACTTTCCCCAATCTCCGGCCAATTGAGTAATACAAGCCAACTTAAACAAACAGCTTCTATGTTCAACCATATTCTGGAGGTATTTCGGTATGAAGGACTTAGAAGTTGGAACTTTTTTCCATGGCACAAACATATCAATAGAGTGATGTAAGATAGCAAGAAACATTTCATATTTATCATTTACCGAAGCGGCCGTTTCAAAAGAAGATCTCCAATCAATACCATACAAATATTCATTCAACCTACTGTAAACACATCCAGAAAAATGCCTGAAGTACGTAAACCTCGCTTCCTGGAAAATGCAAGACAATTCGAATGCCACACTATTATGATCACTGGATCCCAAAGGAGGCTCAAGCCTAACACTGCCAATTAACGTATCATCGTTTGACAATATAAGGTCCAGCGTATTATTACCTCTTGTAGGAAATCTAACATATTGTTTTATGCTATGTGTAGTTAGCAAATCGGTGAACACAGAAGAGGAAGAAGAGGTTGGCTTATCTAGATCATTCCAATCGATATCCGCGTAGTTAAAATCACCTGTAATGATGGAAGGGTGCTCACATGAAACGATGTCACTTAGAGTATTCACGAGCGACTCGTTTGAAGCAGCTGAACAAGATGGAGCTCTATAAACTGCAATAAGCCGTACTTTGTAACAATCGAAAAGAATATCTACCGCTAGCATTTCATAAGAATCAGGAACAGACTCAGAGTAAACCTCAGTGTAGCCAAAACTGTTCCTTATAAATATAATTACTCCACCTCCCTGTTTCCTGACTCGGTCGCAGCGCAACACATGGTAGCCACTGCATAGGCAGCACAATAAACTAGACAGCACATGAGAAGAAGTAAGCCAAGTTTCACAGAAAATATACAAATCATAGCAATAACCCAGCACATAATCAATATGGCTCGCATTTTTGACCACGGACCTAGCGTTACTATAAAAACATTTCAGACAACGAGACCAAATGCGAGCTACATTCAATTTAAAGTATCACGCTGACTATACAAGTGAGCAGGAACAGTGGGATTTGTGGAGGAGGGCTGATTGGTGACAGAAATATCCGCATTCCCGCTCCTATCTCGCGACACAGGAGCTGGAGGATAAATCGTACCACCATCCCTCACTCCACCATGAACATAGACACTCTTTCCTTCGTTTTCTCTCCTCATATGTTAAAGACGCTCTTAGAAAGAGACCCTTCCCAGGATAAAAACGAAGACGGGGCGCCCTCTGGAGTGCTAACGATTGAAGAGACGAGGATGGAAGTACTATTTTCAGAAGACGGTTGTAGCCAGGCTTGGGCCTACCAAGGCGATATACAGCAGTCGGAGAGCACTCTATGTTCAAGAAAAGGAGAACATTAACAGCAGTCATGAAATCATAAGAGAGACGCCTACTGAGTGTCATAGACATTTGTTCTGGAACACCCTTAAGAATAATTGACCTACGGCGCTCAATCTCACAAGAATCATTGGGATCGACAGAAGTGTTGGAAATCATTTCAGCCACTTGTGGTTGCGGTTGACTAGGCTGTAGCTTTTTTACAGCAGCTTCGGAACTAGAGCATTGTTTCTTCAGTTTCATGTTTTCTTGACGAAGAGTCAGCAGTTCTTCTTCAAGCTGCCGATTTCTTGCGACGAGATAGTCCATTTGCTCTTTAGATCGATATAAGTATAACAATAAATCTTTGACGTGACTGGCAATATTCGGGTCGTTCTTCAAACGGTCAATTGCATCAGAAATCTCCTTTTCCATGAGAGCTTCGGAACCGGAAAGAAGTGAACGAAGAAAAGAATCAATAAGTCGATTGGAGTGAGTACTTTCGTAAGAAATACACCTCGTTAGGCGGCAATCGAACAGATATAATAACCCTTGCCGCAAGGGAACAGCCAGAACTTCGATAATTCCAACAACAGCTGGAACAACAAATTGTAGCTGAAGCGGTTAGAACAACCCACTTGAAGATAATGATAGTCGGCACTGGGAAGTCGATATAAATACCACACTCAGACCGCTAGAGCAAACCAACCACTCGCGAGTAACGCAGGCAGTGGAATGTAGTGCATTTTACGGTAGCAATCTCACTTTTCATCTGTACATCCCATCTTCTAACGTCTCTATTCCCACGATCCGTCACCGCGGTACAGTCATCAAGGACGAGAGCAAGTTCCCCACCGGGAGATTTCACCACCTCCCGTTGACCGTTCGCCCTCTGCCCGAAACCCTTTGGTGTGCCGAGAAAGGCAGTGTGTGTTGGCCATTGAAGGTGTTAACGGAGATGAACTGCTAGTTCAGAATATCTTAGGAGCACGGCTACTCGGTATCCGTACTACGTGCTACGCAAACGTTGCATGCATTTTTCCTCCATAACACCACATAAAACGAAGACGCTTTGCGCAGCGATAGTCTCGGAGTCTCGGCGACTGTCATACTTTTCTCCCTTATTCTGACGAGGTTTGGAAACCTGTTGCACTACCTGCATGTGAATATATAGGTAGTGCTCTTCTTCTCCATGTAAGCTCTGCTTCAGTAAGCTGTCAAAACAACCTTCGTAACAATGACAGGTGGGAAAGAAACTAAATAAAGTCACTTTAGTAAGGTGTGTAAGCAAAGAGAGCTAAATAGAAGGGTCAGAACTTGCTCTTGGAAGTATTGAGCGAAGCTGACCACGGAAGGGTCGTTCAGAGCACTAAGCGGAAGGCACCGCGGAAGCCGTTCAGCAGTCGCTGAAAGTCAGGAAACTGATCGACGACTACATATGCCGAAAGGCTTCGCATAAAGCACAATTCGTCGGCTGCGATTTTAACTCAGCTTTTTGGCTTCACCGAAGCGAACAGCTCTCATATTAGGCTGTCGCAAAACTAATCTCCGTCTCCAGATATGTATAAATAAATAAGTTTTTTTAACCCTAAATCACTCCGACTCGGGGAAAGCAACACAGACCGATCGTTGTTTTTTCCGCTCTTTCAAAAAACGTACGTGGATGTCGCCCTCATCTTTCTAGCCGACCTTCTTCGGGGCTCCATGAAATCATGAACCGCCTTCGGCAGAGGCATCCTGTAACCTTAGCAGCGCTTTTGGGCGGACTGCCCTTTTGAACAAACCTTTCTTTCAATTTTTTAAAATTTCAGCTGCCTGAATGAGTGCAATAGTTTTATGAAGTTTTTATATTTTTTTGCGAAAAAATAATTTGTTTCAAAGTGGAACAAGAAAGCAGTTATGTGGTCACTAAAAGACGAGATCACGCCGTGCATTCTAAAAGCTCGTCGCAATTTTTATTTGATTGATAGTGTAAATGCTGGTTGCAAGAAGCACTAACGTGAAGATGCATGTGATCTTTACGATTGTTTTTTTGCATCGTGTACAGATGTGAAACTTCACGCAAGTAGAAATTTTGCTACCAGTCGAATGAAAATCGCGACGTTTTAGACTTTTTTGGCACTAAACCTTTTATGGTGCTAAAAATAGCAGCCTCCCTTCTCTTTAAAGCATGCTTTAAACCATTACTTAAAAAAAAGAATTTTTATAAAATTAAAAAACAATGTGTGCGCTTACTGGATAGGTGAGTAAAACTCCAAAGAAATCATACTAAAATTCCTCAAACGAAAAATTATTTTATCTTTTTTGGAGAGTCTTTAGTTTAGTGTAGAAGGAGCTCGTTTAGAATTGGAAGGTGTTTGGTTTGATTTTAAAAGCGTTAATATGGTTTGGAATAGCGTTCACTCTGATGTAGACTGTGACCAATTTTACGAGAAAATGCGATATGGGCGATGCTGCTGGGCTGTCTCAAAATTAATCTCCTTTTTGAGGTATGTATAAATAAATAAGTTTTTTTATCCTAAATTGTTTCGTCTCAGCGAGACATACAGTTCGGTAGGTTTTTTCCTGCTCTTTCGAAAAGCATGTCTGCGGATGTTGCCCTAATTTTTCTAGCCGACCTTTTCCGGGGCTCCGTAAAGTTATGAACATTAACCGACAAGACTATCGACACGAGTCATCATGTATTAAGATTTTGAATTGGGACATTCTGCGGCCAAGGCATTCCGAAACCTTAGCAGCGCGTTTGAGACGGACTGCCATTGCGAACAAACGTGAGGCTCTACTTCGAAAAATTCGCATCTGGCGATTTTGATCTCGAAGAAAAACCCGCTCTTCGCGTGACGATGAAGTTTTGAGGAGAGCTGTAGCAGCAAATCCGGAGAAGAATACACGTACGTTAGGGAAGGACCTTGGCGTACATCATAGCATGATAGCAAGACATTTGGCAGGAATCGGCAAGGTGAAGAAGATGTGAAGTGGTGTCTCATGAGCTGACCGATGAGCAGCGTCTGGCACGCTTCGTCACTTGCTCGAATTTGCTAGTTCGCTTTGGAAATGAGCCTTCTGTAAGCCGCGTTATAATTGTAAATGAGAAACGAGGTCCTTTACAATAACAGGAAGCGGAGGCTTGTCTGGGTAGATAGGGATGCTCCTCCAACCTTCTTTCCTAAACCCGACCTTCACCTTGAAAACGTAAAAGTGTAACTCATTACAGCTTTTTGCTACCTGACCAGGCAGTCAGAACAGCGTCTTTCTGCTGTGATTTATACCAAACGTTTGAGAAGTTGCAAAACTGTGGCCGGCAGTGATGAATAGGGGGGGGGGGGCGCTCCTGTTGCAGGACAACGAAAGGCCACGCACAATCTCACAAATCACTTGACGAGAATTAACCCATTTAGGTATCGAAGTTCTTTCTCACCCTCCATCTTCTCCCGACCCTTCCTCCACTGACTACCACTTCCTTCGAGCTCTTGATTCTAATTTGCGTCAGAAACAATTCACTAATTTCGACGATGTTGAATCTGCCCTCCTTGATTTCGGTAAATCCTGTGATCTCAGTTTTTATATTGAAAAGGCTTAGATTTTTCCAGTTCGTTGGCAAAGACACATGAATTCAGGGGTTTTTTACTTTGATAAATAAGATTGTGTTTAAGCCGAGTTATAGCAGGTTGATATATACGGTCCCCCTGAATTAATGGACTTTGGGCCCCAACCCCCTCCCCCCCCCATTCCTCTCTGGTCGGTGAATTGGCACCACCGTGGTCTGAAAAAGACAAATCACTACCATGTTTCTCTTCTGGTCACCGCAGTCTATTGTATGGGCCAAATAAAGGATGGAAGATAAATAACTAAGGAGAGCCTTATTCAGCTCCTGTTTGGGATCCGCCATCACTTCTACGGGACGTCGAAGAAGCAATTGGATGCATGTTTGACACACCCGACTAGCTGTTGCGGACAGCCGACGAACGAGGTCTAATGCGAATTCAACAAGCCTGTAACGAAGGAAAGCGAGGTTGGCCTTGGATCCACCAAAGCCAAGAACCTCAGATCGGAGTGTATGCGCCAGCTTCCGCCCTCCAACTGCACTACCACCCGCCCATACAGACTGTGTAGACCAAATACGCCATGATGTTTTATCCACAATATTCGCTCACAGATAGAATACGCGGCGCATCTCAACCATGAGTGACTTATACTCGCCTTTATTCATAAGCTTTCAGCGCTTAAAAGCGTATAAGTTGCACTGTTACTCATTATCTTGTCAAAAATACTCTAGCAGGAATTCTAGTCCTGCCAAATCGGTGAGCTCCAGACACGTTCTCGCTCCAGCTCCAAGTATGGAATTTGGTACACACTTGGATTGTAGTGTCTAGTAGCAACTACTTTAGAGAGGCTCTCTGCTCAAGCCTGTAGAATGTTTGTCAAAGATTGAATGCCAAACAGGCAAGAAATGATCCCTGTTGTTTGTTAATTACTTGGCTTGTATTCGAGTGGTCAATCTGTGATGTTTTGTTCGATGTTTTTTTACACTCTACGTGCTAGACAGTTGTCTGTGTCTGCCTATGCCTTGAATAAAAAAATAAAAAAATAAGTAAAACAAATAAAACGTTGAAAGTTTGAATTTTGGCTTCTTTGAAAATGTGTATTATAGGGAGAAAGTCTTCCACCAATGTAAATACGTTTCTTCATCTGTATTTGTTCACGATTTTCGTGCAAACATAATGCACGAGTTTTCGAGTTTTTGCTGTTGAGTTGAAGTCTTCGACAAAGTCGTTTCCGATGTGCTTCAACCCCTTGCAAAAAGAGACAAACTTTCCCAGAAAAGTAAGGCTCCAACAGCGCCATGAAAGAGGGCAAGGGACGAGTAGGTTCTTCGACGGTCGACAGAGTCAGAATTTCTGCAGCTAAGCTAAGAGTATGAGGCAGACACTGTCATTAGGATTAATCTTGCTCTATTCACTAATGCCGGCACACGCTTCTCATGAAAGATGGGTGATTCTTGATGGTAGATCCTTTGCTGTGGAAATATCGCCGTTCACGTAACCCCTGACAGAGAAGATAAGGATTTAGGTTGAAAAAGACCAGACGATTGCGGCAGTTCTTGAACAGACAATTGCGTAAGAGAGCCTGTTCCTGTTCGTGGTGCTTGCGTGATGAAGTAGATGTACGTCGGCTTAAAAGGATAATAGGAACTAGGCATTCAGTTGCCTTCGCCCGAACCGCCCGCCCACATTCATTTTCACTTCATTTTGAAAAGAAACTTATCTTACTGCGAACATAGTGCAGCAGTCCTTGCATCCAAGACGAAAATGAGCTACTCAATTCTTGTGTGGGCATATCTTTACATGATGGGGTACAGTGAACAGCTCTGAATACGCAAACGAATACAGGTAACCTTCGCATCAAGCACGATAGGTTTACCAGCGCTTACTTCCCTTCAGCGGACCGATCACCTTAAACGAAGATTTACGCTAGGTGAGCGTCCAAAATGCATTGGACAGGTCCGTGGTTTTCTTGAATTCGTTATACGCTCCGAACACGCCCGCGCGTGCAATTTGCGGGCGGTCGCCCAACTCGATTGATAGGTTCGATCCTATATGCGTTGTGCACGGAGAACTCCAAAGACTAGCTGGTCAGTCTTAGAGCAATTCCTGAGTAGAGCGACTGGGAATTTCCGGTAAAACTCCCCAAACGTTCACTCTACAGGTTGTCGCGCCCCCTCGATTGATAGGTTCGATTCTGTACGCATTTTTCACGGCGCACTCCAATTCCTCAAGGGCAAGCTGGACAGTCTTAGAGCAATTTCTGAATAGGGAGGCTGGGAATTTCCGATAAAACTCCCAAAACGTCCACTCTACAGGCTGTTGCGCCCACTCGATTGATTGTGTTCGGCCTATTGTCAAAAGATAGAGCTCGAGCTGCTGAGCTCAAATATATGTCTCTTTTCACAAGTACGTGATTTAAAAAAAGTTATTTAAAAAGGTCGCTTTGGAACGCTCCAATGCGTTCTTTTCGGCAGTTGAGCGAATCATATGCGCGGTACTGTACATGAGGAATGTAGTGAATGGAATCAGGAGCTATGGTTACAAGGGTACCCTGCAGCTTCGTCCAGGAAACGTCGGAAATTATTAAAGGATAAAGGATAAAGGACGGCGTTACTCAATCCCTTCTGGGATGCGCCAGCGCATTCTACTTCTACGGGATGTCGTGGAGGCGACATGAATGCGTATTTGGCCATACAATGACTTGCGGTGGCCAGCCGATGAACAAGTCAGCGCTCTATCCTTCCCAGACAAGTCTGGTACCAATTCACCGACCCCGGAGGGATGGAAGGCTTGGATGGCCTGGGCGGGAAATCTGAACCAGGAACCTGGTACGCGACAGTCGCGCCTCCTCCGACTGCGCTACACGCGCCCCGGAAATTATTATACTGCTATAATCAAACTTTAATTTGAGATCCAAACGTCTTTAGGGTCAAGTTCTGAGCACGACAGGGCCATTCCAAGTGTCACTGTTGCCCTATCAACCAGCTCTGAAGTGATACAATTTCTGCCATTTTTGGACCACCCAGTGGTCCGTAGCAAAAACAAAACACAGTTCTGTGATCCTCGTCCGAAACCCTACAAGACCATATTGGTCTCGATGAGAATCTTTGGGAGAAGTTCATGGGCGCCCCTTGTCAGTTCATAGACATAATTCCAAAATTCTGTGCTCCACTAAAGCCTCCCAAAAATTTCCCCACTCCTTTTTCTCGCACATTCTCCCAAGCAGCAGTTACGCGGGCACTAAAGTGATGAAGACGGTGGACCTACTAGCGATTTATTTTTATCAGGAGCCGTTCTTCTCGTGCGACTTGCAGTGTTTGGCGAGACACTGCTCGCGTTCATCAGTTGCTGCTGTTACTGCTTCGGCCAGTGCATAATTAATTCGTTATATGACGATTTACTTACATTCTTCAGCAGATGCATTGCCGTCACTCTCCATTTTTTATTTTATTTTATGGTTTCTTTTTTGTTTTTCATTTTATCGTACTGAGCTTAAAGTTTTGAATTATTGAGGTTTTCATCATTTTCTCACCCTGTTTCTCTAAGTATACTATATGTTCATACACTGACTGTGCGCACGATTATAATGGAAACAAATCGAAAATACGGAAGATTTTCGTAAAGTTTAAACCTTTCTTCCACGGCTTTAAGTGAATTCCCTTTCGAAAACAAAATAACTAGAGACCCAGCCACTAGACAAAGGTTGTGTTTTTAAATAAAACAAACTAATAAAAAGGAATTAAGAAAATATATCGGATGCATCCCACATAGTTGGGCGCCATCATATGGCCAGCAACAATTTCAAAGACCAAAAAAGATGAAAGAAAAAACCGGGCTTCTAGAGAACGGTCGCACTGTCATCCGAAAAGGCAATGAAATCGAATAAAGAGATTCGACAGATCCATCGATGTTGGGCTCTATCATATAGCCAGCAATAAGTTCAGACTACTAAAAATAGTATCAAAATATGGAATAATATGGTATACAAGCAAATGTATGATGCCCTAGTAGCCAACAAAAAAAATCTTGTAAGTTGGCTACATCAGTTTATATGGTAGCACCGTCGAGCTAGGACAAATCCGATTTCTCTCGTCTTGTTCGCTGCTTGCGAGCCTTGGGTAAGAAATCCTAGAGCTACTTCCTTGATTTCATCAAGAAATGTCGTATTTGAGCCAGGGGTGCACATTTAACGGTTAACGATTTAACGAATTTAACGAATTAACGGCATTTTTCGGTAAAACCTGGCTTAACGATTTAACGGGAATTTTTAGAAATTTAACGGATTTTTTAACGGACGTTTTTCTCAGTGAGTTTATCACCTCTCATCCCCCCGATTAGGACTGCTCTTGAAGAAACTATTGTTGTCAGCAAGAACATTTTAATATTTTCATGAATTTGTTTAACTTTTTGGAAATAATGCGTTTTGGGGCACGTATAGAGCAGTCGGAGGAGATGCTCGCGTGCAGCCGATACCAGTTTCCTGGTTCGGATTTCCCGCTCAGGCCAATCAAACCTTCCATCCCTCCCGTGTCGGAGAAATGATACCAGAACTGTCTGGGAAGGAGAGGGCGCTGACTTCTTCATCGGCTGGCTACCGCAAGTCATTTTACGGCCCAATACGCAATCAAATCGCCTTCAGGATATCCCTTAGAAGTAGAATGCGTGGCCCATCCCAAAGGGGATTGAGCAACGCCGTCCTTTATCCTTATCCTTCAATGCATTTTGGAGCTAGAAATTTCTTCGCCGAGCCAGCAAGCACGTCAACGAGCCCACCAAGTACTGATCTAACCCCTCATAAGATATGCCTCTCCTCACTTGGCGTTGTTTGTCCCAGAATACGTTTGCCAGCCACTTAGAACAGTGGAGACGGAGAGAATGTTTTCGGCTGCTGGAAGTATTTAAAGATTTTAGAAAAACGCTAATAACAAAAATTAGAAAAGCTATTTATCGCGAACGTTAACACGTTGATGACGTGTCACACCCTTTCGGCAGTGTGGGACGGTGTGACACGATGCCGCATCATGGTCCCGACGTTGCAAAAAAATGGATTGGTCCCACACACCAAGCACTTGAAAATCATGTGTTTGACAACGCGTTAACATGCCACTGATGGGCTTTCATGCCACGGATGGGCTCTTAATTGTATTTTTTATTAACTCTTTCTGCACTAGCGGGCTGGTGCCCGCATCGAGATTGTATATGCTCGTAGAACAGTCACACAGAAAGGTTTGGCAAAGAACTAGGAAAGGAGGGAAGGGGGAATCCGGGTTCTGCCTGGTGACACATTTTAATATGCCCTGTTGGTGGTCATCATCAATGATAAATCCATAGCTGTTCTTACTCCACAACTGTGGGTAATTTTTTGCTGAGAGCTTCTCCATTTTTTTATGTTTGTTGATGTTCAATTGATTAATTTACATTGTAGTATTACACTCCATTCCTTGAACTTTAGCTGCTGATCTCTTGAAGTTGAAACATAGAAGGTTTTCCTTGATTATTTCCACTTGAAATAATGATTTGCAGCTAATGGCATTTTTTAACGAAATTTAACGATTTACCGGAAATTTAACGAAAATTTTCCGTTAAAAAATTTCGTTAAAAAATTTAACGCACAGAATTTTGTGTGCACCCCTGATTTGAGCAGTATTTTGTTCACAAACAGTTTGTCTTGTTGAGGAGATAAGACGTTTGAAATATTTTCTGCGACCTGAGGCATGCGCTGCCAGCTCTATGTGAAAGAGTTGGCATACAGAATATCTCCTCCATGAGAGATCAACGGTTTCTGACTGTCCATTCGCTCTCAATGCGACAGAAGAACATCTCCGAGTGCAGGCTCGTAATTGGGAACGAGGATACGAGATTCATGGAAAGCTTTATATCAGGAAATTCAGTGAAGTAGTGAAAGAACGAAGAACATTCGGCAACCTGAAAACGTAGTTTTTCGGCGTTCTGGACATTTCCGACACATGTGTCGCCTGGACATTTCCGACAAAGGATGAACATAGAAAAAGGATGAACATATTCTGGACATTTCCGACAAAGGATGAACATAGAAGTGCGGAGCAGCAAGGAATGGGCAGGATGATGGGATGGGAGAGGGCCTAAGCAGTCTCGATTATCGTCGACGTTCGAGCATAGGGTAGGAGACGCTATTGCTTGGGCGAAATGGTGGAAAATTAGGTGGGCCGGTCAAAAAAGGTTTTTTGCTGACACCTGCTGGTTAAAAACGGTAACCGTTTGGTTTCGAATGTCAAAGGGACTCAGAAACCACCAATTCTTTAGCCTGCGCTCCCAGCAAAGATCATGAACGAACGACATCACGCTGCTCGCGTTCTTCGAGTGAAGGAAATCTATTGGAGCACTCTGGCAGTCGACGGAGACCAAGGGCGACAGATGATAGAGCTGACGAATAGTCATCGGATGTACTCCAAGGACAGCCCTATCGATCTTTTTTTCTGACTAACCCTTGAAGCTAAAAGCAAGCACCAGCGGAGGAGGAGAGCTAATCAAACGGGTAATGCTACCACGCACCTCTTCTTGAAGTGAGGGGAAGCTCGAGAAGAAGACACTTCTTTCTCACGCGTACGAGATGGGTGGGGAAAACATCCATTAGGTGACGCCAGAGTTTCACAGAACAATCCTATTGACAACAACTAACGTTGCTTGCATTCATTTGCATGCGTCTGAAGCACGTCCGAAACGAACGCGATGATGCATAGTTATATCATGGTTATACACAACGATTAAGTATCGAAAATACGCATAGACGCTCAGCATTTTCAATTTCTGTGTCTACACCTAGTGCTGGTGGATTCAGGTCACCAAGAAGAAACCTTTGGGGAAAACACGCCAGAGGATAGAGGTGGATTCTTCTAATGTGTAGAAAACCAAATGAAGTCACGACGCCAAAAAAGCCAGTGAAATTCTGGGAGTTTCAAGCCTTAGGATTGGATTTCTGAAGTGCCTCAAAGGTGCAGAAGTAGTTTTGCTTCAAGAAGTCCACAGAGCAGAGAGCGGAGGAGAGTGTGAATTTCGGCAATCTCTGATCCTCGTGCGGCATCGTTGGAGTAGAGTTTCGGCCGCCGTGAGACGTCACTGTGAAATTATTAGCCGCGTTATAATTTAAAACTGGAGCGGATTCCAAGGATGTAAGGCTTTTCTCGAGCGCTCTGATTAATCCTCTTGGTCCATTTCTTCAAAGAACTCGGCGAAATCAAAGTGGCAGAGCTATTGGTAAACACTACAGAATCGAAAGAAGAGTGTAAGAGTTTTCCGCTGTGATCACTCGCATCACTGAAACTTATGGTCTGGTGTAGAATTTCTTGGGACACTGCAGAAGAATGGACGCTAAATCCAGTGTGGAATCGTTTTGACTTCATTGCATGGCGAGAACAAAAATCATTACCACTACAGTACACTGTGCTGGAGTGCAGTGCTCTGGCAAGTGTAACAGGTCCAGTCATCAACACCCTACCTTCGTCGATGAAACGCTGCTTAGAAATGGCGGCGACCACAATGAAGAAATGTTTGGAAGTAAATCGAGCCCCAGAGAAATATAAATTTTGGCCGATTCATTAAGCAGATAGAGTAAGCGCTGTTCTTCAAGAAACCCTGAATAGATCCAAAGTTCGGGTTCGTCCCAATCGAGCCGAGTCCCCTTCAAGACCTTCAAGAGCTCGATGAGTTAGCAGAACCTAACTTGCTTGGTAATGACCATACACAGAATCGCACAATGCATTCAAATTTTCTCCACGATGTCCCGTAAAAATATGAAGCTTTGCGTATTCCACGAAACGCCGAAATCTGCAA
Organism: Heligmosomoides polygyrus polygyrus; assembly: GCA_947396885.1. Classification (NCBI taxonomy): domain Eukaryota; kingdom Metazoa; phylum Nematoda; class Chromadorea; order Rhabditida; family Heligmosomidae; genus Heligmosomoides; species Heligmosomoides polygyrus. The sequence goes on from OX377201.1 coordinate 82,462,161, forward strand.
TTATATGGGTGCTATATAGTGCCGGGCGCGTGTAGCGCAGTCGGAGGAGGCGCGAATATCGCGTGCACCCGATACCAGGTTCCTGGTTCGGATTTCCCGCCCAGGCCAACCAAGCCTTCCATCTCTCCGGGTCGGTGAATTGGTACCAGACTTGTATGGGAAGGATAGAGCGCTGACTTGTTCATCGGCTAGCCACCGCAAGTCATTGTATGGCCAAATACGCATTCAAATCGCCTCCCGACATCCCGCAGAGATAGAATACGTAGCGCATCCTAAAAGGGGTTGAGAGCGTCCTTTATCCTTTATGTATTACCACCCTAGCCTCTGAAGATGAGGTGGATATGTAAAGGGAAAATGCTTTTTCGAAATACAACACATATTAATTAAGAGTTAAATTTTCCTGTGAATTTCGAAAATTCCGCGTAAATTTAATTTCAATGCGATTTAACGAAAAGGCGTTTGCTGGAGTCCAATAAAGAAATTTAACTAAAATGCTGGTAAAACTGTTAAATTTATTTATTTATTTATGTATACGTGGAAACCCACGCAAAAAAAAACAACACAATACGAAAAAAATCAGAACACTGAAAACATCAAGAACAGAACCAGTGGTTAGTGAAACAATGTAATCAAAGAAAACGAAGTACTAGGAGACTTCTTGCAGATACCTGTCAATAATCGTTTTATATTGCCTCAAGGAGTTTGGAAGCACAAATTTCTTTGTTAATTTCAGGAATTCAGTGCCTGCTCTGTTTGTGAAGAAAGTAGATCTAATATTACTATGAGCTCTAGGAATTTGGATTTTCCATGGGCCACCTCTGGTGTTCGAATGAGATATTGAATAGAAGTCATTTACAGAAAGACCCACAGTAGCATTTATCATCTTATAAATTGTGACCAAATCATATCTTTTCCTGCGACAGGCGAGAGAGCGCAAATTAAAGAGTTTATTCCTTTCAGATGCCAAGGGGATGCTGTTGTAGTCATATCCATGTACTCTTATCCAGAGCTTTCTTGTAAAACTGTTTTGCACCGCTTCCAATCTGGCGATTTCTCGCTTGGTATTAGGACTAAATACAGTAGTACCATACTCTAGCATAGGCCTCACATAGGTCTTGTATGCGCTAAATCGGTAAATCAATAGTCGTTGAATGCTCAACACCGCCCCGCACTTCTATTATTGTTATATCTTGCCTACAATCAATGTGTAAAACCCGAAACATATTAAGAAAAGCATACAATGTAAGCAAGTTCGAGGTATACAATACCGCTCGTGCCGCACGGTCAAAAGTGGGCGAAAAAACGCAAAAATAGCGTCGCAAAGCGTCGCCTGTTCATAATTCCTTCAGTTTTAGGTTTTTTGAAAAAAAGGTTTGCATAATTCGATTAGTCTCTTCGAGGTCTACACAAACGTATATACAGCCTTATCGAAGCACCCATGTCTTCGCCGTGGGTGGTAAATTGATTGGAGCAGGCCTTTGCGATTAGAGCAGCTTATTTCCCAGGACATGCCCGCTTTCGGAATTTCAAGCATGGCGTACGTTGCTAGTGCTCTGTCATTCCAGGAATACCGCTGGAGTGCGCCGTGCACAATGCACACAGAATCGAACCTATCAATCAAGTGAACGAGTGTTCCACTGCGCTTCTATCTTCTCTTACTGGGAAATGCGAAGTCCTCAACACTATTTCGAACCGTTTGGAGAATGTTCTCAGAAATTTCCAGCCACCCCACTCAGGATTAGCTCCAATCTGTCCAGCGAAACTTTGGTGTGCGCCGTGTACAATGTGCATAGAGAGGAACCTTTCAGTCGAGGGAGGGGGGTGGGGGACAGCTTTGTAGACTGATCGTTTGAGGAGTTTTATAAGAAATTTTTTGCCACCCTACTCAGGAGTTGCTGTAAGGTTGTCCAGCTGGCCTTTGAAGTGCTCCGTGAACAATGCATACAGATTCGAACCTATTCAATCGAGTGGGGCGACCCGCTCGCAAATTGCACGCGCAGGGCGTGTTCGGAGCGCAATAGCTCTGTCATATTGGAACCTTTCAGGTTGCAGGTTGTAGGTTTTGTAGGCAGTCGAGCGGCCTGTTAGCACGCCAAAGTATAATGTTTAGCTTATGAGGACGCAATGTTATTGGGGTGCGAATATGCAGGTGAGGCTTGTGTGAAGCATTTTTTCCGACTTCCGTGGACCACTGCGGGAAGACCGGCGAGCGAACGGCTTTGAAATGCGTATGCAAACAGAGCACTAAAGACACTTTACGATGACGTCCTCATAGCTCCTCAGCTGCCTAACCGGCCTTAGCCTCAGCTGCCGTTTTAGAGTGGCGAAAGCTAGCGGTTAGAGTTTCTTGCGCTCCTGGGCCATGCTTGATACCATTCGCCTTCACGTTTTCATGCTGAACGAAACGGTGCCATTACGTGTGTCTATGACTCAAATCTGGGCGAGTACCCGCTAGCTTTAGCCACCCTAAAACGGCAGCTGAGGCTAAGGCCTGTTAGGCAGCTGAGGAGCTATGGGGACGTCATCGTAAAGTGTCTTTAGCGCTCTGTTTGCATAAGCATTTCGAAGCCGTTCGCTCGCCGGGTCTTCCCGCAGTGGTCCACGGAAGTCGGAAAAAATGCTTCACACAAGCCTCACCTGCATACTCGCACCCCAATAAAATTGCCCCCTCATAAGGTTCGAATCTGCATGCATTGTTCACGGCGCACTTCAAAGGCCAGCTGGACAGTCTTAGCAACTCCTGAGTAGGGTGGCAAAAAATTTCTGATAAAACTCCCCAAACGATCAGTCTACAAGCTGTCCCCCCCCCCCCCCTCACCCTCAACGGAAAGGTTTTTCTCTGTGCACATTGTACACGGCGCACACCAAAGTTTCTCTGGACAGATTGGAGCTAATCCTGAGTGGGGTGGCTGGAAATTTCTGCGAACATTCTCCAAACGGTTCGATAGTCTTGAGGATTCGCATTTCCAGTAAGAGAAGATAGAAGCGAAGTGGACACTCATCCACTTGATTGATATGTTCGATTCTGTGTGCATTGTGCACGGCGCACTCCAGCGGTATTCCTGGCATGACAGAGCACTAACAACGTACGCCATGCTTGAAATTCCGAAAGCGGGCATGTCCTGGGAAATAGCTGCTCTAATCGCAAAAGCCTGCTCCAATCAATTTGGACCACCCACGGCGAAGACATGGGGTGCTTCGATAAGGCTGTATATACGCTTGTGTAGACCTCGAAGAGACGAATCGAATGATGCAAACCTTTAAAAAAACCTAAACTGAAGGAGTTATGAAAAAGCTACGGTTTGCGACGCTATTTTGCGTTTTTTCGCCCACTTTTGACCGTGCGGCGCGAGCGGTATTGTATGTGATCACCTAACATTTCCATCCGCAGTCTGGTTACCAAATGATGACATTGAAAACGCGCTGCGATACTAAAAATGTGCTCTGATGCTCTCCTGTCGACGACATCGCTACGGATCTGTCGACGTCGCCGACGTCGGTGACGATTGTCGGTTACGGGTCGCAGCGTCGGCGACGCGTCGCCGAAGTATAACATAGGGCCTCACGTCGCACGGTCAAAACTGCAATTTCCGACGGAAAAATAGCGCCGCATGATCATCTAACCTCTGACTCTAACGGACTTAAAATGCGTGAGCTAGCAGGACACTGAAGACACTTCACGATGACTTGCTCACAGCTACCCAGCTGCCTAAACTGCCTTAATCTCGTCTGTTATTTTAGAGCGGCGGACGGAGCAGTAAAGTTTCTTCGGCCTTTACTCGCCCATGTTTGCGTTTTCGACACCCCCAATGCCACCATTCCGTTCAGCTCGAGCTCTGTCGAACGGTATCAATTTCGACAACTTTCAGAAAAATCGATTTTCTTACAATTTCGCATAGAGGACGAGGCTGCTCTAGGCCGCGGCAGACGAACGATGACGTCATCGAAAATCAATACCTTAGTAGTAAGGAGTAAGGATAGTAGAAAAAACAGTATATACTGCACTTAAGCGAAATGGCATAGCTTATGAATGGGCAAAGTTACAGCGGTGCAACAATGCAGGTTAGCCATGTGTGTCGCCTTAGGCTGAGTCACTCCGCCTGCCTTGTGTGTTGAGAGAGCGTATCGGAACTTCATTCTTTAAGGGTTCATGCCTAGCAATGTAACTATAACGACAGATATAGAATTAATTCCATAGCATCTTTTTTTGTTTTTCGTTATTTGATGCTCTTCTAACACCACCCAACCACACACTTTCGGCAACCACGTCCAATCAACGTGTTACCACGTACATTTACTTTCAAATTCATTAACTTGGTCACAGAACAATTGCTGCATAACTGTACAAAGAACTAATATCTTCTTCATGGCTATTCCGCTTTTGCATCAGGCTCATTCTCTTAGTTGAGTAAGATGAACAACAAAAAGTCGAATACCGTCACGAAGGCAGGCACATATTCACTAAGCATATGTTATACCTTGACGACAGCGTCGGCGAAGCGGTCGGAGACAGTATTGCACGGGCTGCTGCGCACTGCATAGCATGCGCCCAGCAATGTCGCCGAAATACATGTGTAAGCATGTGGTAAGGCACTCAAGAGCTTGATTTAATTTATAAATGATGACTCGGTGATGATGTGCTTTATGCGACATAGTGAAGTCACACAATATGACTGCACTGCAGAAGCACAGTAGGTAGACCTAGTCAATTTTGGAAGCCTGTTGTTAAACCCATTTTACATAGTGCACAGTTCTATAGGAAGACCATTTGGCACTAGATCACATGGCTTCCTATGCGTTAAGCAGGGTTATTCATACCATTTTCTTATAAAATTCAACACTATTCTGTTTTAAGCCAAACTTTGGTTGCGTGAAGTGACCCAGATGTAAAGCGCACAACAAGAATAGCTGACAAAAACGCATGTATACCCACCCATATTACAACCCTCTCTCACGTAAGCAAGATTTACACTTCAAATGAAAATTTAAAGGAATGCATGGAGCGATCTCTTCTTCTAATATGCTAAGTGATTGTTGCCGTTCTGTGCTTTAAAGCTGGACCATCTGCTTTTATGGGCAGCGATGCTACGTCAGAAGCAAGGTGCGAGTACCTCTGTCCCCAGGCAGCACAACATGCTATTTGAAGAAAAATGCCAAGATCGACGTAACGCTCAGCAGCGTGCTAAAGGTATGTAACGTCACTACACACTATTTCACTGTGGGGTGCCAAAACGTATGACTCATCATCAGCAGCGTGCCCGCCCGCGAAATTCGTTTTGGATGTGCTTTTATCCAAGGTGCGCGATTTCAAAATGGAGCGAGGAAATTGAGCGGGTTATCCCATTTTATCCGAATCATCGCATTTTTCAAGGTCCGGATAATTGGATGATTCGGATATGGCAATTTTGCGGGCACCGGATTCTTGGATGTTTCGGGTAAGGGCGATTTTAAGGACCCCGGATTTTCAAAGATTCGGATGAGGACAATTTCGCGGGACCGGATAATTGGATGCTTGAGATAGGGATATCCGAATCGAATACCCGAAAATGATTCATTCGGATCCCATGTGTAGTGGATACAGGGGAAACTGTGCTCGATACCAGGACCAGTGATAAAGACCGCTATTCAATTTAGGCAACAGAGCCATAGGCGAAAGGCATATAAAAGGATAGATATAAAGATGTGTTAGTGTCCGGTGGCCACCGCGAATCATTTCTCAGGTTAAATAAGCATTCAAATTGCCTCCACGACATCCCATAGAAGCAGGACATAGCCCTGGAGAATCCCTAACGGGATTGATCAACGCCATCCTTTGGCGTTTTTCGACGTCGTTTTAGCCCTCAACTGTGCACTGTGCAAGACTCAGGTACATGCGTCTTCAAGTTCTGGGACAGACTTGTTCACAGAAGGGATTGAGGATAAACCTAGGCGTTACTTAATCCCTTTTTGAGTAACGCCTAGGTTTATCCTCAATCCCTTTTTGGGATTGCGCCACGCATTTACTTCTATTGGAAAGTTGGGAGGCGATTTGCGTATTGGGCCATGCAAAAACTTGCGGTGGCCAGCCGATGAACAAGTCAGAGCTTTATCCTTCCCAGACATGTCTGGTACCAATTAACCGCCGCGGAGGGATGGAAGGCTTGGTTGACCTAGGCGGAAATCCGCCCCAGGAACCTGGAATCGGGTGCACATGACAACGGCGCCTCCCCAACTGCGCCATTATGCGCCCATCTCAAACATAAGAAAGGTACATAATCTGAAAGTTTCAGCCGAATCCAATCATAATGACAGCATGAAGGAGTAATGATGGAGGCGATTCTTCAAGCGGGAGATCAGAGACCGGATTCATCAACGACTTACAGCAATCTAACGAAGAAACACAGCTAAAGTCCTTGATAGCGCGGCTTATCAAGCGATATGTTCAAACAAATTCGCCGCGATATCAGGGATATCGGCTGTATTTTCTACCAGACGTTCGACGGCCTGCCGGCCGCCAAACGTCTGGTTGGGGCTTCGCCCCAAACCCGGAGAATATTACACCCCGGACGTTTTCTTCTCCTCCCTAGGCCTTCTCTCATTCACTACAGTAAAAAACTGGTTTTGCTATATAGAATGGTATAGCGGAGTAGGGCAAAGACAGGTCCATCACTTCACTGGAGCCCCTTAATTGGTCCCCTACCACTGGTTCCCTATATTGTCAGCCCTTTTCCAGTTCACCCTTCACTGGTCCTGCTCCCCTTTCGTCGGTCCATGCTACTGCTCGCATCTTCACTGGACCTCCCTTTACAGATCCCCTCTTCGCTAGTCATGCTATCTTTCACCGATCCCCATTACTGGTCCCACCATCACTGGACCCCTTCCTCCCAATCACCGGTCCCCATTACTGATACCTTCCTCACCGATCTCCCCTTTACCTGTTCTCTCTTTCACTGTCGACCTTCTATCTGTCCCCCTTCACTGGACCCCTCCCCCACCTCACCGGTCCCAATTACTGGTGTCTTCCTTACCGTCCCCCTTCACCTGGTCCCTCCTTTAGTGGTCAACCCTTTACCGCGCCCCTTTACTGGAACCTCATCCTTCACCCATGGATCTCCCTCGATAGAGAGCCTTCGGGCTCTCTTGTTAAGAGGGATCTCGGGCCGCTTGTCGCAGGGCCACGTGCGCGTCCCGGGTGGTGGATAGGGGTAATTAAACGCGAACCAAATTGCGACCGTGTACTGCCCAGAGACGCAGGTGGGATGCAGGGGATGGACTCCTTGCTCCTGCTGTGTCGGGTCGACGCGTTCCTTGTGCGTGGGAGCGGCATGTTCGTCACCATGGATCTCCCTCGATAGAGAGCCTTCGGGCTCTCTTGTTAAGAGGGATCTCGGGCCGCTTGTCGCAGGGCCACGTGGCACGTCCCCGGGTGGTGGATAGGGAATTAAACACGAACCAAATGCGACCGTGTACTGCCCAGAGACGCAGGTGGGATGCAGGGGATGGACTCCTTGCTCCTGCTGTGTCGGGTCGACGCGTTCCTTGTGCGTGGGAGCGGCATGTTCGTCACCCATGGATCTCCCTCGATAGAGAGCCTTCGGGCTCTCTTGTTAAGAGGGATCTCGGGCCGCTTGTCGCAGGGCCACGTGGCGCGTCCCCGGGTGGTGGATAGGGAATTAAACACGAACCAAATGCGACCCGTGTACTGCCCAGAGACGCAGGTGGGATGCAGGGGATGGACTCCTTGCTCCTGCTGTGTCGGGTCGACGCGTTCCTTGTGCGTGGGAGCGGCATGTTCGTGCACAGTGTGCGCGGATGTGTCCGTGACTGTGCGGATTGTAACTGTGTCGGCTCGGCCAAAAGCTTGCACTCAGTAGACTGGGAGTACATCGTAAGGCGATTCGAGGCCGCCTCAAAAGTCTCGCCCCGTCCTTCGGGCAGTCTGGCCGGCTGCCCGGAGTTCTTCGCCCGCACGACAGAGCCTGACTAGCTACCCGTGTTGTATGGAAGTCAAACACAGCAGCACTAAAGGGCCTCATTCCCCTGACCCGAAAGAGCCCCCATTTCTGCAGCGATGGGAAGGACGAGTACGGAGAGGCTGCTAAAATCTCAGGGCCTAACCAGGCTGCGCAAATTGAGAAGGGCTAGGATGACGATCTGTACTTACAACGCCCGCACGCTTGCATCGGAAGCATCCGTCGAGGACCTGATGATGCAAGCCAGGAAGATCAAGTACGACGTCATCGGCTGACCGAGACGACGAAGATGCCACCCACCTACACGCCGCCTACGACTCCGGAGAAGAACTGTTCCTCGGAACATGCGACAGTAGGGGAGTAGGCGGCGTTGGTGTCCTCGTCAACGCGCCCTTGGCCATGAACATCGATTTGTACGAGTCTCTGACAAGCCGAATCGGACGTCTGCGACTGAAGCGATGTGGTTCCGTGCCAGCTTTGACTGTGTTCGTCGTGTATGCCCCAACATCCGACAACGACGACGAAGAGGTCGAGGCCTTCTCGTGGAGCTGGAGAAGTTCTATAAGAAGATCACACCCTTCTACAAGGTGATCGTCGGCGACTTCAACGCCAAGATCGGACCGCGAAGGTCGCCAGAAGAACTTCACATCGGAACCCACGGTTTGGAGTGGAACGAGCAAGGTGAAAGGCTGTCTGAGTTTATCATGTCGACCAAGACCATCCATGGAAACTCACAGTTTCCAGAAGCCTCACTCTCTACGATGGACCTGGAATCCCCCGGTGGCCAGTTCCGACAAACGAGATCGACCACATCATCTTCAACCGCAAGTATTGCCTGACCGACGTCTCCGTTGTCCCCAAGTTCTACACGGGATCGGACCACCGCCTCCGTCGCGCAAGGTTCCGCTTTTTGCGTCAAGGAGAGAAGGCCGCGAAGTTCAAGAAGAGGAGTCCCCAGAACGACCATCAACTGGGACCATTACACCTCTCTTGCCGGCCTTTGGGAAGATGCCGTCATGGACAACAGTTGACGAAGAACACGACCGCTTCGCTCCTTCTCGGCGATAGTGCTAAGGGAGCCGAGAGCTTGAAGACCACCAAGAGACGCCTGTCTCCGGAAACTCTCGAGCTGATACGCCAGCGTGGAGCAGTACGAGCGTCAGGCAACTACCAACTGACGTCCGAGCATTGCGAAGCTATGCAGAGAGGCGATAAAGGAGGATCTTAAGGAGAGAAGGGCGGAAGTGTTGGCTGAAGCTGCAGAGGCAGGGTTGAGCATCCGCAATGCCCGCCGGAACTTCGCCAACTTCAAGACCAAGATGACCGCGCTCGTCGGACGTCCCGACGGGAACCGTCACCTCTTCCAGAAGGACCATGGAGAAGGTCATCCACGACTTCTACTCCGATCTCTTCGATAGCCACGTCCACTTGCCACCATGCCATCTTCCGCAGAGATGGATACGTCGTCCCATCTGTTCTCCCTTCCGAGATCCGACACGCCATCTCGTCGGTGAAGAAACGTACAGCACCCGGTCCCGACAGGATCAGACCCGAACACCTGAAGAACCTCCCGCCTCAGCGCTCATCAACACCCTGGCGCGGCTCTTCACACGTTACCTGTCGAATGCAAGGTTCCATCTCAGTGGAAGACCAGCAGAACCGTCTTGCTGTACAAGAAGGGAGACGTGCACGACAGTTGCAACTATCGCCCGATCTGCCTGTTGTCTGTAGGTCTACAAGCTGTTCACTCGAGTCATCCTGAATAGGATCAGCAGAGACCGCTGGACGAAGGGCAGACACGCGAGCAAGCAGCATTTCGGAGAGGATTCAGCACGGTCGACTCACCTACACACCATTACGAAGCTCATCGAAGTGTCACGAGAGTATAAGCTGCCGCTGTGCCTTACCTTCATCGACCTGAGAAGGCATTCGACTCCGTCGAAACTGAAGCGGTCGTCGAAGCCCCTGCTCTCTCAGGGTGTTCCTACTCAGTACATCAGGGTCCTTCGAGAGCTGCTACAGTGATTCACGACCTAAGATCTCACCATTCTACAACGACGTCGTCGTCGACGTGAGAGAGGGGTTCGGCAAGGGGATACCATATCCCCGAAGCTCTTCAGCGCCACTCTCGAAAACGTCATGCGCGACTGGAATGGAAGACATGGGAGTGAAGGTCGACGGCCGGCAACTACATCATCTTCGCTTCGCTGACGACATCGTGCTCATAACACCGAACATCAGCAGGCGGAGCGAATGCTGGCCGACTTCGATCGTGTATGTGGGAACGTGGACTGCAGCTGAATCTTACGAAGACGATGTTCATGAGGAAAGGATGGGTTTCTGATGCCCCATTCTCGCTCAACGGAACGAACAATCTCCGAATGTTCCAGCTACGTGTATCTTGGTCGCGAAGTCAACATGGCCAACGACCTAGCACCAGAGCTCAGCAGGTGAAACGAGCGGCTTGGAGAGCTTCCAAGGAGCGTCGAAGAAGTCGCGAAGAAGACGAAGAACGCCGACTCCGTGCCCACCTATTCGACTCTACCGTTTCTTCCTGCCCTAACATACGCCTCAGAGACCTGGGCTATAACGAAAGCAGGATGACACTCGCGATCAGCGTGGAATCGAGAGGACGATGCCTCGGAGTGACACGACTCACGCAAGTGAGAGAAGGCCTCCGAGTTCCGAGCTTCGCCGACGTTCGAAGATCAGAGACGCTGTCGCGTGGGCCAAGTTGTCGAAAATTCAGGTGGGCCGGCCACGTAATGCGCTCTCGCAGACACCCGCTGGACGAGAGTCATCACCGACCGGATTCCGCGGGATGTCAAAGAACAACCAGGACGCCCACGACAACTCGTTGTCTGGACTTCTTCGTTAAAGCCCTGAACGACCGATATGACGCTCTTCGTGTCCCTCGAGCGAAGGAGGACTCCATTGCGACCACTCTGGCACGCGACAGGGACGAATGAGACGCTGCTGGCACCCGCTCGAGCAATTCGATGATCAACGGGACGACAGGTGATACAGGTGATACATCCTCACCGGCCCCCATTACTGGTCCCACCTTCACTGGTAACACGTCGTTCTGAATCCGGAACCCTCGCGCGACATTGGTGACACCTCTTCTGACACCCGGACACCTATTGACACAACATCGGTGATATGTGTTATCACCCGAACCTGCTCTTGCGCGACATCGGTGACACCTGATTCTGAATCCAGGCACCTGATGAGCGACGTTGGTGACATGTCTTCTCAAGCCGGACGTGCTTTGCGTGATATCGTTGACACGTCGTGTGAATCCGGAACCCTGGCGCGACATGGTGATACGTCGTCTGAATCCAGACAGGCCTTTCGCGACTTAGGTGACACCCTCTTCTGAACCCATGCACCTGATGAACGACCTCGGTGGCGTCTTCTCAAGCCGACCTGCTTTGCGTGACATCGTTGACTCGTCGTGTGAATCCGGAATCCTGGCGCGACATCGGTGACACGTCGTAGGAATACGGGACAGGCCTTTCGCGACATCGGTGACACCTCTTCTAAACCCAGGCACCTGATGAACGACGTCTGTGGCGTCTTCTCAAGCCGGACCTGCTTTACGCGACATCAGTGACACGTCATCTGATCCGAACACCGCTTGCGCGACATCTGTGACACCTCTTCTTAACTTGAACGTCCTTTGCCGCGACATTGGTGACATGTCTTCTAAGCCAAGCGCCTGTTGACGACGTCGATAGCATCCCATCTGAACTCGGACGCCTCGCTTTCACAACGTCGATGACCCATGTTCGGAACTCGGACGCCCTTTGCGTGACACTGGTGCCTGTCTTCTGACCCCTCTCAACACGACGTAGGTGACACCACACAACTACATCCCCCCCCCCCCCCGCCCCTCCCGCCCTCATCCCCACACTTACTCCTAACACACTCCTTCAGCACTTCTGTGCAAACAAACACACACACTCTCTCACACACATACAAACGATGGTTCTCGCTTTTATAATAGTAGGATAGTAAATTGCTGTTGATGAATCCGGCCCCAGATGGGAAGACATTACGATGGTGAACATAGACAGAAGCGGCGGATGACAAGAGCGCGTGAGATCTCTCAAAAAAAAAGAAGAAAAGAGAAGCAGGAGTAGGATGAAATAATTAAAAACGTCAAGCATTGGGTTACAAGCATAAGCTTTGCATAGAAATTAAGGACATTTACTAACAGACCAAGTCGC
>OX377201.1:82474544-82874888 GCA_947396885.1 Heligmosomoides polygyrus polygyrus
ACTTCTGTGCAAACAAACACACACACTCTCTCACACACATACAAACGATGGTTCTCGCTTTTATATAGTAGGATAGTAAATTGCTGTTGATGAATCCGGCCCCAGATGGGAAGACATTACGATGGTGAACATAGACAGAAGCGGCGGATGACAAGAGCGCGTGAGATCTCTCAAAAAAAAAGAAGAAAAGAGAAGCAGGAGTAGGATGAAATAATTAAAAACGTCAAGCATTGGGTTACAAGCATAAGCTTTGCATAGAAATTAAGGACATTTACTAACAGACCACGTCCGCTGTGGCAAAGAGCCACCATCAGGAATCAAAAGCGTTGCACAAATAACCTTAGCTCTGAACTTACGATTGGTTGCAGGCTTTTGTTGGAAGCGTCATACTCCAAGGGATTTTCCTCCTTTTCAACAAAGCATTGTCCCCGAATACGTTCTGATCGTGTTTTGTAGACAGCTACCATTTCAGCAGCATAACTAATTTATGGCTCGCGTAACTCACTTCAGAGCCATGGGTGTTGTCAACAATTTATAGTATTTAGCGATGTTACATTAGCAAGCGCACTTCTGCGGCAGAAGTCAGATTTCATAGCCTTTTTGAAGACACTTTCGAGGAAGACATGCTCCTCTTTGTCGCCAGCACACGAAATCCCTGTTCGGACAGGGGATTCAGAGATTAAACCTGGCGATTGCAATTGCAGAGTTTTGCCCCCTGACAAAGGATTCCGCCAATTGAATCCTTGGTCCGGACACTGGCTGCCTTCGTATTCTTCATCGTTATTATTTACGGAAAAAGCCGTTTCCGCACGACAGAGCATTGTGTCTATCTGGGTTGGACGAGTGTGCGCATGAACGAAACGGCCGTTGAATAGAGGGAGGATTGACGGAAGTCTTCTGCTTCATTGCTGCTTCTATACGGTTTAAGGAATATAATAGGTTACGCAGTTCGCTTGAAGCCTTGAGTTCGCTACTTGTACTAACTTCTAGGGACTCGTGAAAATTTCTAGTATAGAGTTTACTAATACAGAACAGGACACTACATAATAACGCCATAGAAGTAGTACCGATTCTGACTTTTAAAAGGTTCCAGCAGGACCGGATGACCATACTTTGTTTCTTTCCAAAACGACGAATTGGTGTGATGCTTCTCTCGAAGAAAACTAGACGCTGACTCCTCCATGGTCACTCAAGTCTCTGTACATATAATACCATACCAAATGCGCATTCAAATTGCTGACACGGCATCAAATAGGAGTACGGTAGGGTTTAAGATCTTTATCCTTATCCTTATTTTTGTGTTAAGCCTTAGAATTTTATCAGATCGGTTCGTAACCTGGAATTCCCGAGGTGAACAGTTCCACAACGAGATCGACTACGTCATCTTCAACTACAAGTATTGCCTGACCGACGCCTCCGTTGTCCACAAGTTCTACACGGGATTGGACCATCGCCTCCTTCGCGCAAAGTTCCGCTTTTCGCGTCAAGGAGAGGAGGCCGCAAAGTTCAAGAAGAGGAGTCCCAGAACTACCAACAACTGGGACCTTTCCACCCCTTTTGCTAACCTTTGGGAAGATGTCGTCATGGACAACATTGACGAAGAACACGACCGCTTCGCTCCATCTCGGCGATAGTGCTAAGGAAGCCGAGAGCTTAATGGCCACCAAGAAACGTCTGACTCCGGAAACTCTCGAGCTGATACGCCACCGTGGAACAGCACACATCGCAGAACGACGATAAGTAGGATCTTATGGAGAGAAGGGCGGAAGTATTGGCTGAATCTGCAGAGGTAGAGTAGAGCGTCCGCAATGCCCGCCGGAACATCGCCAAGCTTAAGACCAATGTTGTTGCTCTGCGACGCCCTGATGGATTCCAGAAGAACCGTGGAGAAAGTCATCACGACTTCTACTCCGATCTATTCGATAGCCACGTTCACCTGCCCCTATGCCATCTTGCACAGGATGCGTCGTCTCCTCTGTCCACCCTTCTGATCGTGAGATACGACACGCCATCTCGTCGGTGAAGCGTTGTATAGCTGCCTGTTTCAACAGCTCGACAGGGTCAGAGATGAACTCCTGAAAAACCTTTCACTAGTGCTCATCAACATCTTGTCGCGGCTCTTCACACGCTGAATGTCGGAGTGCAAGGCTCCACCTCGGTGGAAGACTAGCAAGACTTCTCGCTGTACAAGAAGGGAGAGATGCACGACATTGGCAACTCCCGCCCGATGTGCCTGCTGTCCGTAGTTTACACGCTGTTCACTCGAGTGATCCTGAATAGGATTAGCAGAACGAAGGACAGCCATGCGAACAAGCAGGATTTTGGAGAGGATTCAGCACGATCGACCACATACACACCGTTACGAAGCTCATTGAAGTGTCGCGAGAGTACAAGCTGCCTTACCTTCATCGACCTGAAGAAGGCATTTGACTCCGTCGCAACGGAAGCGGTCATCGAACTCCTGCTTACTCAGGGCATTCCTGCTCAGAACATCAGAGTACTTCGAAAGCTGTACAGTGGCTCTGGAGCAAGATTTCACCATTCTACAACGACATCGTCATCGACGTGAAGAGAGGGGTTCGGCAAGGGGATACCATACCCCCGAAGCTCTTCCCTCGAAAACGTCATGCTCGAACTAGAATGGAAAGACATGGAGTGAAGACGAACGGCCGGCAGCTGCACCATCTTCGCTTCGCTGACGACATCGTGTTCATCATACCGAGCATTAGCCAGCTGGAACGAAAGCTGCCTGACTTCAGACATATATTTGGGAACATTGGCTGCAGCTGAATCTTACAAAGACGATGTTCATCAGGAACGGACAAGTTTCTGATGCCCCGTCCTCGCTAAACGGAACGAACATCTCCGAGTGCTCCAGCTGCTTGTATCTTGGTCGCGAAGTCAACATGGCCAACGACCTAGCACCAGAGCTCGGCAGGTGAAACGAGCGGCTTGGAGAGCTTCCAAGGAGCGTCGAAGAAGTCGCGAAGAAGACGAAGAACGCCGACTCCGTGCCCACCTATTCGACTCTACCGTTCTTCCTGCCCTAACATACGCCTCAGAGACCTTGGCTATACGAAAGCAGGATGAACACGCGATCAGCGTCGCGCAGCGTGGAATCGAGAGGACGATGCTCGCAGTGACACGACTCACGCAAGTGAGAGAAGGCCTCCGGAGTTCCGAGCTTCATCGACGTACGAAGATCAAAGACGCTGTCGCGTGGGCCAGCTCGTCGAAAATTAGGTGGGCCGGCCACGTAATGCGATTCGTAAACACCCGCTGGACCAGAGCCATCACCGACCGGGTTCCGCGGGATGTCAAGAGAACACAGGGCGCTAACCAACGCCTTGGTCGGACTTATTCGTGAAGGCCCTAAACGCTCTTCGTGTCCTTCATGCAAGGAGGGCCCATTGAGCACTACGAAATTTGGTCAGATGCTATTTTTTGGTATGCATCTGTTTTGCAGCTTCGCGTGAATTTATTCAATATTTTGGTTGATATTGTACTTCAGATGTTCTAAAATTAATTAGGTGGTGAGGGAGCCTCAAATCTCGCTCCGGTATTCAACAGGCTATGAAAATTGGAGTCTTTATAAAGCTCTTTATTAGGCATACATGTTTTCTTACCTGTTTTCCACTAGGCAAAATACGCACTAGTGTTCACTTTCAGGAAGAATCAGTCGTCTACATCAGTGGCTCCATTGACGAAAGGTCTATTCGGTTATCCAGCACAAGAAAGTGAATGTCTGACGCAGCACAAGAGTGCGGGGATGAGATTAGCGCCGTGTAGCGACACAAATACGTTTAAAAAGGACGACAATGAAAGACAAGACACCAGATGAAAAGTCGCACTGTCCGCTGCTACATTGCTTTGTGAAAAAAGTAGCGAATTTCCTACATGCGCCTCTAAAAAAAATCGCCGATGGTTCTCTACGCAAAGACATGGGTAGAAAAAGAACAGTTGCATAGGGATGGTTGCTTCGAGGCTCCAAATAAGGACACAACGCAGACGGAAAGAGAGACTTTCGCGAGCACCCTTAACCAATTCTACGTTCAGAACCAGTTAGGCTAACCGAATCTATCGCCCTCTTCGGTTTTAGAACCCTGCTTGCTTGGGAAGGAGGATATCCTAAACTCGCCGAGTTCCACAATAACGGTTCCACAATATTCCGTAGAAGCAGTTCGGTCCATTCAGTAGGAATGGATTCCGCGGAACTCCATCTATTATCACTGAATTAATTATTGCAGTTACGTTGGCCGAAAATGTACGAAAGAAAGGACTGAGCTTCAGGAGCTTTTGGTGGACAAGAGTAAGGAACTACCGTTGGTGGAGACAATGAAGATGATTGTATCAAGGAGGCAAGAGAAATCGTCAAGAGCATGTTAAAGGTCGAGAAACTTACTAGGTTTCGTAAATTCGACCCCTACATCCCACTGCGAGTACCGCTGAGGGACTAAACCCTTGAAACGCAAAGGACAAAGGACAGCCTTAATCAGTTTGAGGTGTGCCACGCTTTGATGTATTGAAAGAAGCTGACCACGGAGGCGTCGTTCATCGAACTGAACAGCGGCTGAATTGGAGCCCTTTGAGCCGTTTTCCATCTCGTGGAGGGTCAGAAAATTATTCCAGAGCTGTGATGAAAGGCTTCGCATAAAGGTAGAATTTTTCGGCTGCCGTGTCAACTAGGCTTTTTCGACTTTGCCCATCTTCTACCCAATGGACACCACGAGATATTTCAACAAGGTTTGTGACATATCGGTGTGACTGAGATTGTAACGCACCATTTTCGTGCGATACTCTACATATTTCAAATCATGTGGACACTTCTTCAACTAAGTTGGAGCCATTTGAAAGCAGCTGTTGAAAAAAAACGCACTTGAAATCAAACCGAACGTCTTCCAAATTAAAAATGCGTCTTTCAGATAAAACTAGACTTTGCAAAACGGATAATTTTTGTGCAAGGAAAAGATAGTACGACTTTCCTTGAAACCTATAGCCCACCTGTCGTAAAGACACACTGTTTCACATTTTATCAAATTTTCATTTCTGTATAAAAGGTTTGCAACCTCTGTTTCAATGCAGAAAGCAGCAGTTTTGATTATTTTAAGAAAAGAGGTCACGTCCAAGCACCCGTCTAGCTGGTCACGATTTTTGTTTAATTGGTAACGTAACTGCTCATATGGATAAACATGAAAAAACGAAATGAAGGTACGCGTTTTCAATAACTATTTTTGTTGTAATTTTGATAAATGTGTGACCGCGCACAAACAGAGCTTTTATTACCATACAAAGGAAAATCGCGATGCCATGAAGCCTTGCATGTCGATTGTATGGCGCGGTCTACTCCTTAAGATTTGAAAAATTCATGTCTTTCTTTTAGAACAAAATTTATTTGATCTGCTTCTTTAAAAAATAAAAACGTATTAAAACTTCAAACACTGCGCTCATACATTGGAGCCGGCGAACTAAAACATTTCAGAAAAACTTCTACCAATTATTCCTTGGACAATTCTGTGCGACACCGATAGTTTCTAGTTTAATCAGTACGTTTTAATTTTGAAGACGCTAAGTTGATTTCGGAAGCATTTGAGCCATTTGAGCATTTGATTTGGAAATTGCACATTTTGCTTTCAACAGTGTCGATTTGAGAGGCACTCAAACTGCGCAACGTAGTGTACGATTTAATCTGAAGATGGTATGGACCGACGAAACGTTATTTTTTGAACAAAATTCAGCACAGATTTAATGAAGCCCGAAATTGAGATTGGTGTCAGGAAATCTGGTGTCATAAGGTCTGCATGTTTGAAAAGTGCCGTCTGCACACGCGATGACGAGTCCATTTAGGGAGGGTACTATCTTTCGAAGATTGCGAATAGGAGTTTAAGGGCGACGCTTCCAGGTGTGGCTCACTCACCACCTGTAGGCCGGACTTGCTCTAGGCAGCTGTCAGAATGCCATTTCTTTAATGAATGTTGGAGGCGGAAACCTTAGGAGATTTCTGCCAGCAGCTTTTCAGTAACTGGAGACATTCGTTGGGAACGTCTTAGCTCTAGAATGATTACTTCGGAAGAAGAGACAACTCTGACAGATAAGTTCCCCAGGGAGCCATTGATCCTTTCCGTTGTCTGTTGGAGAGCGGAAGCAATTTGGTAAGCACAGCAGCAGGCAAAAAGGATTACGACTAATTTAGGTTGGATTAGACATAAAAAGGCAGAATGAAATTACGAGACTTTGGGTACAAGCAAAGCCTATTTTGCTCGACAAAAATTGAGTATTCGAGCTGAAGTCAACATATCATTTCCTGTTGCATGGAAAAAGCAGATTAAATATGTAGGACGAGAAGGACGGACAGAGCTAAAAATAAAGTACAGTCCGAACAACTTCGGCCATGCCAACACTTTCGACACAAGATGATCCTCGTTGGCGGAAAAAATTTGTGGCCAAACGCCTTGAAGATTTGCTGAATCAAAGCATTTACCTAAGTTTTCTTTGTTTTCCATCAAAAAGTAACAATATGGTTTTACAGTGTGTTTATTTCATTCTTATGAAAGGAAGAGGTGAACAAAGCGAGGACACTTTTTTGTTAAAAATACTACAGTATAAAAGGAGTGACCTTATAAGTGAAAACATGTTACTATGATTCTGTTCAGAAACCGGTGTTCCAAATCGCGCAATTTCCGCGTATTAGTCCTCACTCGGTTGCTTAAGCGAGTCAGTGGATCGGAAGGAAAGCAGCGCATTGAGAAATGCTCGGCCAGCAAATCGCCTCCGGATGTAGAAGGTGGCAGACCTTCGGACTTTTTTCTCTCAAGGAATTATGAATTGAGGGTGGCTGTCGATACTCAAGAAATGACAGTTAAAAATCTAACTCTTCATAAAATTGTGGTACAATTGGGGTAGTGAAAGTGTCAGATGTTTCGTTAATAACCGTAAGATGCATTCTCGAGTAGCTACATTGTTCTTGTGATAGTAACGAATGCAGGCAGAGAAAGACGCAGTACACACAGAATCTAGGCAAAAATGCCAAAATGTCATTGAAACCCTTCAGGACACGCCACGCACTCGGTTTTTTCAAAAATTATTCTTTGTTCATCTTCCAACAATTCACAAAAGTTATACAGGGTGCGTAAAAAGTATTGACGCACTAAACGTAAGCGTAAGGAATAACAACACATAAAATTTAACAAGTTTATATAGAAAATGTCAACAATGATCTAACAAACAGAACAGCATCACTTGTATTTTATATGGGCTTCTTTGCTGCGAATGCAGGGGCGAAGACGACGAGGAAATGCAGCGACGGTGCGCCGCAAGTCCACGTGGATTTTGTTCCATGCTTTGACCAGATCATCACTGACTTCATACTTGGGTGGATGTAGCACAAGCTTCGTTCTCCCAATCTTCCTATATAGAGTAATTCAGCGAATTCAAATCTTGTCTATACTGAGGTCATTCCTCTGCCGGAATGAAGTCCTGCAAGTTGGCGCGGCACCAGTCCTGAACAATCCTCGACTCTGCACAGGAGTCTAATCCTGTTGCGAGACATACGGCTTACTCTCGAGGTGAGATTCGAGCCAAGAAACCATTTGCTTTTTTAGGATGTCAATACAGATAGTTCTACTGATTTATCTTCACTTCTGTATCCATGAAAACGAGAGGCGCTTGTAATAAACGCACAAACCATGACACGCCGGATGCGCCTCCCTTGCCTTCCGTCAGATTTAACACTTTGGAGGTCCTTGAAGAGTGTGTAACACTTTCACAAGTTGAATACGCAAAAGCATCAAGTCAGTGAAGGTCAAAGCATGGAACGAGATCGACGTGGACTACTTGCGGCGCACCGTCGATGCCTTTCCTCGGCGTCTTCGCCCCGGGATTCGCAGCAAAGAGGCTCATATAAGATAAAAGTTCGTTTTAAGAATAAAAGAAATTTTATTTTTTAAGAATTTTTAAGAATAAAAGTTATTCTGTTCGCTAGATCATTGTTGACATTTTGTATATAAACTTGTTAAATTTTATAATGTGTTGTTATTTCTAACGTTTACGTTTGGTGCGTCAATACCTTTTACGCACCCTGTATAATGTTTAAATGCCAACAAAATTCTTCATGTCTGAAGATAGCTCATAAATCGGCATTAGTCAGTCTCTTTTTGCGCCATGCATTCTGTAGTAGCTCTAGGAACTGTAAATTATTATAATTAGTAAACAATTAGCGAATAATGAGGAATTACATAAAATAATTTGTGAAAAAATGGTCAGAAGATTCACTCGAACCATCTGTGTACTGTGATGGAGTGCCTCGACACCAACGTTCTAGACCAGCTCTGGTAGATAAATTGTTTCTACCCTGATTATCGGCAACTTCAAAGAACACGTCGTTAAACTCATCTGTTCAAAAACTGTAGGATCTGGATTAGGAAGTTTTATTTTATTATGCATAGTCTACAAGGATGTCACCTTTACAACATCATTTTCACGGCCCTCTAACAATTCTTTCAAGGGGGGGGGGGGGAAAAAAGAAGTGTCTCACCGTGAAGAGGAAGATATCAAAAGTAGTTCATGAGTCCTAAGTGTTCAAATTTTGACAATTGGAGAATTGTTGCTAGTAGTATTTCGGCAAGAAAAATTCAAGCATTTTTGTTATGTTATGCATGCAGAATGTTTTACTGTGATCAAAACTCTTGCGCCAGGCGGGACTCGAACCCGGCTTAACCGGTTCCATGCTGATATCAGCGGCCGGCCCATCTCCGTATCACGGGTGGGTGCTGACAGATCTGGAGCATATCGCGGATGTTACGTGCGGTTAAACAGCGTCGGTGGTGTAAGGCGAGCATTGCTACCCGGAAAGCAGAAGATGCGGGATCGAGTCCCGCCTGACGCAAGAGTTTTGATCGCAACAAAACATCCCGTAACAACATATATCCTCTATACCAGCCGCACCAGGCTTAAGCAAATGTGTTAGAGCATTCAAACATTTTTATTTGTTTCAGTTTAAGCATCACAGTTTTTATTAATTAAATAAATTGGCTGATATTCTTCAAAGTTACAATCATTTGAATTAAGAAGGCGGAGACGGTGGGAACCTTCGGTAAGATCTCATACTAGCGATTCGATTATTTGTTTATGGTCCTCCCGTGAGTCCACGTTAATTTTGGAGGCAATAGGGGATTCCGTCAATTTGTTTGGTATCGTATTCTCTCAAGACTTCTGTTGCACTTATCAATGGAGATTGAAAATTAGGATAGCCTGAGCTGCAGATGGATCTGACATTGACTGGTGGCGGTGCTAAAACACGCCTCGCCGACCGGACGGATAGTTAATTCTAGCCATAAAAGTCCCATTGGCGAAGAAATTCTATTTCCGGAGCACGATGCATGAGGGCTTCTAAATTAATATGTTTTTTGGTCTTAAAATACGCTAGGATCCACATAGAATAGAAGGATCTCTTAACGGTGCTCGTTTTCATGGACCACTAATACAAACACATGAGCTGCTTCTATTAAGCAGGCAAAACAGAACAGGAAAATGGGAAAACGGCGAGTGGGGAGAAGAACAAGCGAGTACACATTAGGCACAAATCGTTAAAAAATCGTGTAAATAATTACGTCTTTATAAAGGTTCTTTGAAATCTTTAAATGCCTAAGAAATTAGAAAGATGTCAGACATCCTTTATCCACCACCCATCTAGAGTGAGAAGGTCCTGAACTCAAGCAATCCATTCAAAAAAGTACGATGACGAGCAGCACGTTACTCCCGAGTCTCTCATCCGATGCTTCCAACTATCCTCGAAGCTCAAGCTCCGCCTTCGAGCACAAAAATAGAACGCACTGCTCTGCCTTATAATTAAGTCTTCCAATTGCAAGGAAATATTCGAACCATTCACTTGACGTTCATGTTCCCTCCAAACCCATCGTGATGATGAAACGCCGCGAGGTGATTGCCGTGTAAGAAGAAAACTTTGTCTTCATGGTCGAAGCTCCGGATACCACCAGAACAGGGAACGACGAATACGAGGTTCAGAGCAAGCGGAAGACAGACACAACGTGATTTATGATGCATGTCATTAAAATTTTGAGAACCTTCCGCAATATTGGTATAGGAGTCCGCCGAGAAAAGATCCTTTTCAAAGATCTCGATATTTTACTGACATCTCAAAGCTGTTCTCCGAGAATTCCAGGATGATCGAGCCTTTGTAGAAGAACAGAAAGCGAACTGCTTTAAGAGCTTACCAAAATGAACGGCGTCTCAAATGCTCTGTACTAGAAGAAATGTTTCTAGAATCGCAACCAGGGGTGTATAGAAATTTCGAAAAAAAATGGAAAACGGAAAGTGGAAAGTCGTGTTTGTAAGATTACAGGAAATCCAAAATCTCCAGAAAACAAGAAATCGGAAAGCAGTGATCATGGTCTTAAAGTGTATTACTTGAGCTATCTGTTATCTGTATCTATGGCTGTTATATTTACATCAGTTCACTTTTAATTTAAGGAAGGCTCAAACTTTATGTTTCGGTGGCAAAATCACGAGCTCGAGCAAACTTTTTCACCTACAGAAATTTAAGAGAGTTCCGTTACATTTTGAGCACAACTGAGGAAGTCTTAGGTCTGTCCTTGCATGGTTTCAAGAAGCTGCTTTTACGTGTACAATGAGTGCCTTCAATTGTATTTACTTGTTTTCGATTGAGTTTGTGTTTTTTTATCCTAGCATTGTATTTTCATGTGTGGCCTTAGTCCACGTCATGAATAAATAAATAAACAAATAAATAAATTGTTTAAATATGTGCGCATGCCGTATGTCATGCCTCGTTCAAATGAATTGAGCGCCGTTTTCAACTTTAAAGTTAACCAATCAGAGGTACTTAAATTCGCTACGTACGCGAAAAGGGTCAGCCTCAATTTCGGACAATAGAACGGTGTCCATCTCAACGGAGTTGTATCACATCAACCACCCCCCCCCCCTCCCTAAATACAGGGTGTCTCAAAAAATGTATCCACTGTTCGAAATGTGATAACTTTGCTCATTGTAAAGGTACTGAAAAAGTTAAAAGCTATGAAAGCTTACATATGAAAGGCATAGAATGCGCCACGCACTCGTCTGAAATTTTCCACTTTACACTCGATTGATTGTGTTTCACTTGAATACATGTTATACTTTCTTCACAAATTCATCTTTTCGATCAATTCGGTTACCTTTTAAGGTTTGAGACTGAAAAACACACTATGGCTTGCAAAAAATGCAGGGTTTCCTAAAAAATGCTGGTAGTATTTGAGAGGTTCTACCATTGTTGATAGGAAAGCTTTCGAGGAACTTTAAGGCTAATGTAAAAGCACAGTTAAAGAGGTCTCTGTTGCATGCAAAATCAAGATTGCGCCATGCCGCCTCTGAAACCTTGCATTTCAAACCCGATTGCTTGTGCATTGGCGAATGCTTGTTACAATCTTGTTAGTACTTGACCACATCAACCTGCGCTGTGCTTCTTTCAATGTTTAGAATTTGGAAATCATGTGAAGAGTCTCAAACATCTTCAAATGCTTTACTAGCAGCAATGTAAGAACCTTTCAAGTACTTCCTTAAGAATCACATTTCTCCAGTTAGCCGCTCATCTTCAGAAATGCTTTCTTTAACCATTTGACCAATGTTTTTGTTACATTGTGCCTGCAAGTTGTTCTTGTTCTCAGAGGTTTCGAAGCTCTCTACTGTTTTCGCCTATTGCTTTCATTTTACTCCGTGTCGGCTTTCTCTTAGAAGAAGTTCTAGGTTCGCTTTGTCCAGGCGTAGTCCCTATTGTTAATGTTTTTTTAAATAATTTTTTTGAAATCCTCTTATTTTTTATTTTTATGACTTCCTGGCCCGTATCGACAAATCAAATCAAGGTGCGTGCTCCCTTCTATGCCATCGCCCGGGGTGCGTACTAGTTTAAAGAAGTCCTTGAGATACAGGACCCGCCTCGGAATCGTGCGTATAGAAGGTCGTAGGCAAAGCGCATTCTATAGTTTCAAGGGCAGGATGTCTTTATTGCAAAACGTTCTTTCTAAGCTTATATTCCTTTTTAAGGCTTTTACTAATTACCAAATGCTGGACTACTCTCTGGCAGGGTGAACACTAGCCCTCACTAGATGCTGGAAAGCCCTGGCGGATCATTCTTGTTGGTCTAAAAAAACCATGTCGTATTTCTTGCTCATTTCTTTTCTTTTTTCTTTTTTCTCTTTGCTGTCTTTGGAGTTTGCTCATGAGTTTTTTCAATCCATTGGTTTTTTTGTGTTTGGTTGTCACACTTTCTAACGATTGCTTGTTTAGTGCTTGGTATTGGCGCACTTTTATGTGCTTTGAATAAATAAATAAATAAATACCTGCACTCTTTTTGGGAAACTCTGCATTTTCCATTTTCTGTCCATTTTTAAGTTTCAAACCTTAATAGAAGCAGAAATCAATCGAACTGACCACTTTTTGAAGAAATGATAACACGTATTCGAGCGAAACACAATCAATCGAGTGTATAATGCAAAATTTCAGACGAGGGCATGGCGCGTTCCATGCCGCTCATATGTCGGCAAATTTCTATTTTCTTAAGCATTCAAATGAACCCGTGAACTTCCTCAGTGACTTTACTGTGAACAATGTTATTACCTTTCAAACAGTGCATACATTTTTTGAGACGCCCTATACATATATCTATACTAGTATGATCTCAACCCCGCTAAATCTTTGAATTGCCTTCTCTGGGCTTATGCAGTCATTTACAGGGTGCGTAAAAGGTATTGACGCACTAAACGTAAACGTTAGAAATAACAACACATCACAAAATTTAGCAAGTATGTACACAGAATGTTAACAATGATCTAGCGAACAAAATAGCATCACTTGTATTTTATATGGGCTTCTTTGCTGCGAATCCCGGGGCGAAGACGCCGAGGAAAGGCATCGACGGTGCGCCGCAAGTGGTCCACGTGGATTTTGTCCGAATCTTCCTATATAGAGTAATTCAGCGGATTCAAATCTTGTCTATACTGGGGTCATTCCTCTGCCGGAATGAAGTCCTCCAAGTCGGCGCGGCACCAGTCCTGAACAATCCTCGAATCCGCGCAGGCGTGTGATCCTGCTGGAAGACATACGGCTTACTCTCGAGGTGGGATTCGAGCCAAGAAACCCGCTCCATCTTTAGAACATCGATACAGATAGTTCTACTGATTTATCTTCACTCCTGTATTCACGAAAACGAGAGATGGTTGTGATGAAAGCACAAACCAGGATTCTGGCCGGATGCGCCTCCCTTGCAGCGAGCCCTTCGCCAGAATTAGCACTTTGGAGGTCCTTGAAGGGTATGTAACGCTTTCATAGGTTGAATGCACAAACTTATCAAGTCACCGAAGGTCAAGACATGGAACGAAATCGACGTGGACTACTTGCGGCGCACCGTCGATGCCTTTCCTCGTTGTCTTGGCCCCTGTATTCGCAGCAAAGAAGCTCATATAAAATACAAGTGTTCTGTTCGCTAGATCATTGCTGACATTTTGTATGTAAACTTGTTAAATTTTATGATGTGTTGTTATTTCTAACGTTTACGTTTAATGCGTCAATACTTTTTACGCACCCTATATATATAATTGTCCATTCAGAACTAGTGACCGTTTCAACTTACAATATTCAGTGTTACTAAACAATTTGGATAGGCATCTAAGTGACTGCTGAATGGTTAACCAGGATAGTATCTCAACGATAGGGCAGGACCGCCTGCCCATATACAACTCTTGCGCCGTTCCGACCTACCGTTGAGATAGTATCCTGGTAAGTTACTTCAAAACCGAAACTACTGGAAACTCCGTTTCAAAGCCGTTGTCAGACAGACATGTCAGACATTTCAAGATCTTCATTCTGCTTTCTGAGCAGTTCTGCCTACCTTCTAGAAATACATGAAACTGCCGAAAACTGTAGGAAATCGGAAAGCGAAGCGGTGAAGTTCTGCGCGACCCTGATTTCAACAACTGTAGCCGGATCCATCAACGACTTACAGCGGTTTAAGCTGAAATTCCTGCTGGTGCGGCTTATATCGCTCACCCTATCGCTTGATAAGCCGCGCTATCAGGGATTTCGACTGTGAGTTCTCCGTTAAATTGCTCTAAGTCGTTGATGAATCCACCCCCTAGTTTCCGACTTCTGCAACAGAGTTGGAATGTGAGATAGAGGCTCTCCATAAGCTACCTTTTAAGATGACCTCTCAAGTCATTTGCGAAGCTAGAGGACTTGATACCACCTATTCCAGACGGGAATTGTTGATAATCCTCAATTTGCTGTGCGGCTGCTTTGCAAGTTTTCAATATGTGCTCATCATGACAAGACTGAGAAAACTGTGCTTCCATTTCTACTTCAAAACTCAACTACTTCAAAAATTCCATTTCTACTTCAAAACTAACAGCAATGGCGTTGCTTCCAGAAGCACAGAAGTTATCCTGCAGCAGGAACTCATTTAAAAGGGCCTGCACTCTTCTCTTAACAACATTTCCTCCCTGCATTGCTGAGGTCGAAAAACGCTCTTGAGAATTATAAAGTGCAGGAGAAGCGGTTCAACAGCAAGAAAACAACTCTGAACAAAAAGCGGAACTGAAGGATGCAGAGTGAGACAGAAGACAACAAGTCGCTGAACACTTCGCGACTTTAAAGGGATGAAAATTTGCCGAGACTTGTCGCGCCACAACACATAAATATGCCACATGTGCGCTTCTCGAAAGACTGGGCAATAAAAGTAACCGCCGTTCACAAAGTGGTGCAGACGAGAATCAGCTGAAGATGCGACCTAGGAAACAAAAGAGGGGTAAGAGGTCGAGGAAAGTACGAAACAGACCAGCTGAAAATAGACGTTCGGAATTTTATGCGTGATTTTTACACTCGGTAAGCAATGGCGGCAACAACAGGGATATCCTGCGGATTCAGTTGCTTTGTGGTTCGGTATTGAAGGGGCGGAGCCCACTCCTTTCGGGCCTCCTTTATGGTCGTGTTTGGTCTTCTGAGATGTTCTGCCTATTTTGCCACATTCACACTAAGCAGAGGGAGGCGTGAGTTCGGCAGTCTGAGGAGGTGGCTACACAAAATCAACTTTCAAGGTTCGGGTCCCCCAAGTTTAACCAGGCCTTCCGTTCCTTCGTAAAATTGGTACCATCCTCTAGTCTCTAGGAGGGATAGCACTTGTTGTGAATACACGACCTAGTGTATGATCGATAGAAGAATCTATAAATATAATGTCATGTAGGGCAACTAGAATTCGAATAATAGATGCTAAGGCTTATAGGCTAACACGAGAGAACCATTGAGCAACTCCACAGGCATGACCTAGCCGTATCGTAGGTAGGTAGTCGAGGTTGCGCATAAGCAATCCACACTAGGCGCAGTATATCCTTTTAAGGCCAGCGGGTTCCTGACCCACTGGCAAATATGTACCCCGTTTATAGGCTCCGCCCAGAGAATTTCACAGATATACCACCATGTTCTGTTACATTTGTCGTGCTCTTGAAGTGATATCGTAATAAACCGCTTATTACAAGTCGCTATAGACACAGCGTGGTGAGCCACCAAATTGGTGCATCAGCCGTGGATTCAAACCCATGCAAAAGATTCTAGCTCTCCCCAGTGAGAGACAGAAACTAAAAAAAGTACTCCAGTAAGCGTTCCTCGGGGAACCAGGAGAACTTTAATAGAGCCTTCCTACCGTGTTCTCTCAGGAGAGTCCTGGAAGCAACTGAAACTTCTTTCCACCGCTAGGGAAAGAAGCTTTCAAAAGTTTTCCATTAAGCGTTCCTCAGGGGACAAGGAAAACTTCAAAGACCTCCTACCGCGTTCTCTCAGGAGAGCCCTGGAAGCAACTGAAACTTCTTTCCACCGCTAAGGAAAGAAACTTTCGAATGTTTTCCATTAAGCGTTCCTCAGGGGAACAGGGAGTTCTTTCGAAGCCTTCCCTCACCAGGAAGTAAAAAGATTCTTTCCAACTCATTGGAAAGGGAATAAATCAGCCGTGCTTTCTGGCTAAACCTCAACAGAGGGCCAATAGATATCGCTGAAAAAGCTCGCTCATTGTGGGAACTCTCATTCGAGAGAGCCAGAAGAGCTAAGAAAAGACCCGCGTGGCAGGAAAAGAGTTCTAATTCGAAACAAACGAAGTAAGTTCTAAGGTGAACTTGTGGAACCTTGAAGAATCAATAAGATGGCAGAAATGCAGGTACAAGACAAAGATGACCAATGCTTGCGGTCTGATCAAGCAAAGCGAGCTAGAGGTCAACCGTCTCGACCAAGCGTTCGCGTTTCCGGAAGAAAGGAAGGAATGCGAAGCGTACATTAGCGAGAAGACAGCACAGCTGAACCATCTAATGAGGACGGTAATGTGCAACAAGCAGTACCACGACAACTGCTTAGAGGAAGGCATCGAAATTATTAATTCAGTCCCGATGAGAAAAAAAAAACGTGAAAAGCTCGTGACGGATAGGCCAGTTAAAGGAAAGCGCAGGACTGTAATTCAAATTAAGTGAGGTACAATTTAAGGTGGCAAGATATATTTAATTGCTGAAGGAATAATATATCTATGA
Organism: Heligmosomoides polygyrus polygyrus; assembly: GCA_947396885.1. Taxonomy (NCBI): domain Eukaryota; kingdom Metazoa; phylum Nematoda; class Chromadorea; order Rhabditida; family Heligmosomidae; genus Heligmosomoides; species Heligmosomoides polygyrus. The sequence goes on from OX377201.1 coordinate 82,491,113, forward strand.
TAGAGCTATGTAGCAGAATAGCAGCTCTGTTCCACACAACTTGGTGAATAGCGAATGTTTAGGATCGATATTATTCTTAAAGTATTTTATCTTTAAAGGCCCAGACTAGTTACAAAGAATAAAGGAAAGTGTAAAGGCCAGCGTTACTCTATCCCTCTACAGGATGCGTCATGCACTTCACGTGGTGTCCAAAAATCTAAGCCACCTGTATTCATACTGCTCTGACCTTTCAAAGTTTTTCTGTAAAGCTAGTGTGTATATAGGAATCCACGTAAAGTTCTGAATCTCAGCCGATATTGGACAACGACGATATTGGACATCATAAAGGCACTACGACGCCCAAGAATAACCGCCTTGAGAGCTGCGAAACGTCTTGTAGAGGGCCTGATCGTCTTCGGCGTGGTCGGACGCTCAGCACCCCTGAAAATATTAACGAACTCTGAAGAGGATTGACCAAAATTCAGTGCGCTTTGAAGGAAAATTGGCATAAAAACGCAACGAGAGCAAAAAAAAAGTGAATCCAGAATAGTGAGAAACAAGGTGGATAAGCGTAGTTATAGAGTTCTTCGGGTTCACCTGCTTAACGAAAATGTGAGTGAAAGTAGGTTTAAAAAGTCGAGGAAGGTGTTTTGCCTAGTAGGGGGTGACCGCCTGCGCAAGGTGCTTCTCACTGACAGTAAAAATATTTACTGTGAATGGTGCTTGCAACGGCTTCAACTTTTATCGGATCCTCGGGAGGGACTGCAGCAGCTAAAGCTGAGCTCAGAGTCCATTTCTCAGCTTCAGTGATGTTCTCGGCTGGAGTTTTATCGTCTTGGAAGAAGGACTCGTTTTCATAAACAGTGGCAAACTATCAGCAGCAGATCGTGAGATATGCAGAGGGGAAACAGAACCCTTTGGAGAGAACGAATTTACATTCCATCAAGGCCGGGCCCTGACTGATTCACAGAGAACGACAATCGCGATGTGGGGGCTGTTTCCTGGACCTCAGGGACAGGATGTTTGGCTTCCAAACTCCTCTGATTTGAGTTGCTTTGCATGCGCTGTAGGCAGGATTCAAACACTAGTTTCCCTGCTGCGCTGCATCATTGAGACTACTATAAATAAATGATAAAGGATAAAGGACGGCGTTATTCAATCCCTTCTGGGATGCGCCACGCATTCTACTTCTACGGGATGTGTGGACGCGAGTTGAATGCGTATTTGGCCATACAATGACTTGCGGTGGCCAGCCGATATAAAAGTCAGCGCTTTAAAACTACTATAATACTATCAATCAGGAGGCGCAGACAATCGGGTGGTTTTCGTAAGAATGAGTACCGCCTGGGCGACACCGTATGTTGTTTCCAGACACCTAGATCATTGTCCAGTCGACCATTGTTTCGCTCCCGTTGTCGTTGCAGTATATGCCATGGCTTTCTTTACATTTTTTAAAATTTTTAGTTGGTTGGGTTCGTATTCGATAAGTGCAAATTTTCAGCCGTCGTTCAAAAACTCCAATTGTGAAACCGCTGTGATGCACAGCGTTCAAGTTTCCTTCCCATTTTTGAGTTTTCCTAATCTCGAGTGATGGTCGTACTAACTGCAGACGTACCACAGCCGAGCAAACATGTGTGTATTTTGGGCTGACGCTTCATAATTCGTAACGCTTCATAATTGTGAAGTTGTAATCTTATCCACGCTAGATAAAAAGGGCAGTGATTTGTTCTCAGACGCTGCCTAAAACGAGGGGTTTAGTGACTGCTTTTTCACAGACGAGAGAGCCATTCCATTCAGAGTAGATGCTCTCAGACTGCTTCTTGTTTAGTTGATGTAAACGTTGGACACTGCTCTCGAGAGGGTGATCAGGCCTCTCGCTTCCAGTGTTATGTACAGCGCCCGACAAAGATCCGCGTTTGCTAAGAAACACTGATGCGGAGGACAATCGACCTATTGCTCGTCCTTGGAACGGCTACAGTCGAACAGAGGAGCAGTGGTATGTAAAGTTTATGTTTCAATATCAGGGCTAGACGGACTCGCTGGGAAGGCTATTCTCCTGTCCAATATTGCAACGCGCGAGATTAGGTGCAGTGCCATGTATTTCAGTTCGCATTCAGAAGAAGTATGACAGATTTCTAATGATTCTCTCTAATGACCGTGATACGTCTCATCACACCTTCTGCTACACTGTAGACCAAAAATAGAAGCCCAGCGCTTTTCAGAAGATGGTATTGTTATTAAAGGTTGGCTTTGAAAGTTTAGAAATCTGATAGAAGTGTTTGGTTGGAAGCTGTTAGAAAAGACACAGTTACTAGGTTGGTCAAAAAATAAAGATCTACACCCCCAATCTACTTTCATCTACTCATAAACAAGTATTAGGTTGCCCCATAAGTCCCCGCCGTTTTTTTCAACGATTCACTGCAGATTTCGCCGGCGGTCTCTTGCATAGCGCTGCATAGCATTCGAAAGAGAATGATTTGCTCTATTAGAACATGTATTGCATTTCTTTTTTTATCATGAATTTTGTTAATTTTTAAGTCGTTAAGTGAAAAGTGAAAAGTGAAAAAGTAGCCATTTGCGCACTTGTTCTCTCCGCTTAGGTTTGTAATTTTTTGCGCAGTTTTTTAGAGCACTTGGAAGACAATGTTCTGTACTACAATTGATTGAACATTTGATAGTGCTATTTGCTCATTTGTCCTTTATTGATTTTTAGGTCATCAAATTGGGACGTCCAAAGGAGGATGGTTATTTTTTCCGACAGCTCCCGTTCTGTGTTTGGACTTTTTGGGTTGGTGTTATATGTTATTCGAAAGAAAATGTCCTGCTCTATAAGAATATGTGTTGCGTTTATTGATTTCTATTGAATATCAACAAAATGCCAAAAAGAGAAAAATCGTCTCCACCAACAACTCCTTCTCCTTAGTTCAGTTGTTGGTATTCGGCAGAAATCAGCGTGAGTCAATAAACGCGACACAAATCCTTAGTGAGCAAGACATCCTCTTCCCAACGACATATAACACCAAGCAAAAAAGACCAACCACAGAACCGGAGTTTCGGTAAAAATTCGGATTCGGAATTCGGAAAAGTCGGAATTCCCAATTTGATGGCCTAAAAATCAATAAAGGACAAGTGAGAAAATAGGAGCAATACATATTCTTTCAGTACAGAACATTGTCTTTAAAGTGCTATAAAAAACTGCGCAAAAAATTACAAACCTAAGCGGAGAGAACAAGTGCGCAAATGGCTACTTTTTCACTTCTCCATTTTTCACTTCAACGACCTAAAAATTGACGAAATTCATAATGAAAAAGAAATGCAATACATGCTCTGATAGAGCAAATCACTCTATTTCGAATGCTATGCAGCGCTATGCAAGAGACCGGCGACGAAATCTGCAGTGAATCGTTGAAAAAAAAGCGGCGGGGACTTATGGGACAACCTAATAGTATAGCGATTTGAGAAGGATTGGCTCTGACAAAATTCGGAACACCACCCAAATTTTCGAAACATTTTTTTTCAAGTGTATTTATCTGTTTATTTGTTTATTTCTGTACGATGCATAAGGCATACGTGATATAGGATGTAGTACAATACAAATCACCAATACAGGAAGAACAACTGTAGAATCTAGAAATGCAAAAGCTTGTTTCTTGCGTGCTTTGCTTGATGTGCTTGAACAACCTGTAATGTGCCGACGATCGAGGGACACAGGAATTTAGCGAAATAAAGTTGGAACCAGCTCTGCACGTAAAACTACATGATCTGGTACTTGTTTTGGGTACACCGTAAGATATTTTTTCTGAGCTGCCACAAGTTCTAGATATTATTAAACAATAGAATTTTTCACCTTCTCAAGAAGAGCGATGTCTTTTGATTTTGAAGGAGAAAAGACTGGTGAACCATACTCCACAATAGGGCGAATGTATCACTTGCAAGCCCTAAGAAGCATTTTCTGCTCCACTATAGTAGAGAGAGCTTTGAATATAAGGAATGTTCGAGTAGACGTTTTACTGTAAATCATTTTGAAATGCTCGGAGAAGTCAAGCTTATTGTAGTAGTAAAATCCTAAATCTTTAACGCGAGAAACGGCTGTTAATGAGTGATTTTTGATGCTATAGTTGGCTTCATAATCAGATTTACCCATCCTCATAAATACCGTTCTCTCACGTGCTAGTGGGAGTCTCCATGTTTCAGACCACATCTGTATAGCATCAAGGGCAGAATGAATAGACTCTATAGAACTTGGGCCTCTGACACTTCTATATATCTTTACATCATCTGCGAACTGCTTACAACTAACACCACATCCTTCTAAAACTACAGATAGATCAGATGTATAAATAGCAAAAAGAACTGAGGATAGCACCCCACCCTGGGGCACCCCACTTGTAACAGGCTTAGTAGAGAAAAAGCTGTGAGCGACTTTAACCTGGAGACTCCTCCCTATCAGATAATCCTTTATCCAGCTGACTACTATAGGATGGAACTCCGAACTTTCAATTTTGATGTATAGGTATTTTGGTATACAGGTTATACTTGAGGAACGATTAGTTCCCCGAGGTTGTTTGATGCTAGATGCAGAAGAGGATTAATGGGAAGGGAACGAAAGCGATTTTCAGAAACTAACGAAGCCGGATGAACTTAGATTCTAGGAGCCAGCTGCCCAAAAGACCTGCTAGCGGATAACCCAGTGGGGCAAAACACAAATAGGCCGGTAGAAGGTGTCATCTGTTGCGTCACAGCAAGCACTAATCTCTGTGACTAATTTCGGGGTTTCGCTACGCGATTTAGAATACCTCTAGGGTTTTCTGCACGCATTCACGTGCAAGAATCGTGACCGGTAGCCGAACTAGAACGCCACCATAGACCCTGTGCTCAATCATAGAAAGTCGACCTGCTAAGGCTGCCTAGGTTTTCACTAGCCCTGATATAGGTACAACGGTCTCCCCGCTTCTCCGATGTACTCTTCACATCATCTCGTACATAACCACTATCATAGAGCCCCTGTCTTCTTAAAGAACACAACATACAGCCGTTGCGGGCAAGTTACCTAGTAGTCAATCCTCTATCACCGGATTGGACAAGCAATGGTTAGGTAACCCGTCCTTAGGTATTTAGATCCTTGGTACCATGGTGATCAAACCTTGTGGATCGCAGTAAGCGAACTAAGGTCACTATGATGCATGCTAGAAAAAGGTGGCACAGATTCGTAGAAAAGACAACACGATGACGAGCTTCATACGAGACAAGCCGAAGAATTGGGGGCTGATTCGGTGCTACCATGCTTATAAACCTTTCCTTTTCGAGCGCTTACGACTGCCTTTCATTGCTCATCGATAATTGGATATCACGGCCGCCTCGCCTCTCGTCTGCAATCAGTGGGAAGAAATTTTCACGCTTTACCCAGCACTGTACCTTCCTTATGCTAGCTAGTACATCAAAGAACCACCTGGTATAACAGCCTCTCCATGATTCATAGGAGGGAGTTTAACCGCTCGCGCGAAATTCGAGGATCTACCCTTCGAAGAGGAACACGGATTTCTCTGCTGATATGGTTCGATATGAAATGCAGGAAGAAATGTTGTTTTGTTCAACCTCACTCCAGTTGGACACGTTGCGGGATGTCCCTGGGCTAGGCGAGAATTTCTACAGAAAGGTACCCGCTCAAGAGAGCGGTGTTTGCAGGAGGTGCCTTAGGAAGCTTTGTAACAAGGTTTGCGCTACACATGGTGGTTTTGACTAACTTCCCTGATACAACAAACAGCGTACTGAGGTCTATTAAGGCGGATATACTCAGGCTGCCTCTTTAGCGGCTCGTAAATTTCAGTTTGAGTTAAGCGCGCCGCAAATTAACAAAGCCATGAGAGTAACGTTCAACGTGTTCAGAGCTATATGTTCTAATGATAGTAGCTTAGTTCTTCAACTGTATAAAACATTTAACAAGCCAATTTTTGAATACGATACTCCAGTTGGTATCCCTACACGCGTAGAAGTCTCACACCGTTAGAGAGCGTGCAGAACAGCTTTACAAGCAAGCTCAGACACGTACGCTGGAATATCACAACGACCAAATACCCTCACGTCATGTGCGAAAGAAGAATTTTAGGCTGGCATCTCTTGCTCTTAGAAGGCAGGAAAATGGTCCATTACTATTCCACAAAATAGCACATCGGCAAAGAGGAGTCGAAATTACAGATCTAGTGTCGATAAGGACATCTAACACCTGGGGTGGTGTCGTTAAGTATGACACTGACACTGCCAAACACAACTGTCGTCGTTTCTTCTTCACTCAAAGGACACTCTCGTTAAATGAGAAGCTTCATAAAGAGCATTTCTTGCCGTCAAGCTGCAACGCCTCCAGAAAAATCCTCCTTGAGCATATACGTTCTTAGAGTAAGATGCATCAGATGTTGCGAATTTTTTATTAGGTATTGCTTACGGTATATTGTGTTATGTTGTATTTATGCTGTCATTTTGACACAGGAACATAGTCGTGTAATAAATAAACAAATAAATAATCAAGTTGACTGCAAAAAATAATCGTAAATATACAAAAAATTGCGACTCCACTCCAAGATCTGAGCTAAACAAAGAAAAAACTTACAAATTTGCAAAAAAGCGCACTTTACAAACCTGAACACAAATTAACACAAATCTAAAATTCCGCTAGGATCTTAAAGACTGTTTAAAAGGTGATGTTGAGCACTAATTCTAAAGGCTGCGCCAGGGCACGGTGAAAACAGCCACGAAATACTATCAGCGCTCCCAACGTCACTTATGATAAGCTCGACTTACAAGAAAGGGCGGAAAGTTTCTTCTTTGGGTTGTTTATGCAATACAAAAAGATGTATGTATGTGCAGAGTAGGGGTCACTTCGGCAGTTCGCTTCTCAGGCGAATTTTGATGACTCTAGGAAGATTTGCCAGTTCCGACAACGTTCTGCTTTATCTATTGCACTGCCCGGTGAGGTCGTTTTGGTTGAAGCGACGGTTTTATGCCGTTATTTCTTTCTTTCTAAGAGCGGCATCCACTTTCTCGCAGAGAAAGTTTACGGAAAATCTTCATCTGCATTCAAATTAAGTGTTTACTTCAAAAAGAATCAAAGAGGCAAGCTTCGGAAGGTCAACATAGCAAGGTGATCATGAAGAAAGGGAGCTCACTGAAGCGGACAAACTTCAGAAAAAACCAGCGCTCAGATGAATTCCGTCACAGTGTCGGCTGCTAGTGACAAGTTCAATCAGAGCGTTGGAGGTTGAGTGTGGAGCAAGTCCGGCCGCTAAATAGCCGCCGAGGGAGCGATTTCGATGACGACGAGAAATGATCAGTGGATGTTCATAACAGGGAGCAGAGGATGCCATTCGCTCTGCAAAGACAGAACACCAGCCAAAGACACACTTTTTGCTACGATTCTTTTCCCGTCGACAGCTCCTTCCAGGAAAGAGGAAATAACAAATTATGTTAATTCTTCTCCAACACTCGGCGGTAAACACACAATCAACCGCGCTAACCAGATTAGCAGGACCTGGTCCGCGAAGCTGAGGGTTCATCGCTAGGTGCTGAGGAGGACGTCTCTCTGCAGAACAGCATCGCAGGTTTCAGCAGCATCCATTTTCCCGGCGTGCGGGTGTTGACGGAAAACGAAAATTTGAAATTTGGCTGCAGAGGGACTTTCCGAGAGCAAGGAATCTTCCACCATTGTAGATCTCCACACTAGAGCCTCTTCAGAAAGAATAGCCATCTATAAACTGTATACATTATAAAACAAAATCTACAAACTGCAAACCTCCTTCCATGGAGATATTTTGTGATGAAAATGCCGCAGGTGGCGCGGTTAGCGACGTGGTCTACGAGCATCCTGGTGATTCTCATGTCACTTCATTTACTCTTCCATCTACACTATTACATAACCAGTGGAATTCGCTGTACAATGGACGCAATCGAAAATTTTCGGGTAATTGAGTGATTCGAATAACGCTGTTTTCGTGAACCCCCGATTTTTGAATAACTTGGATTACGGAACTTTTGCGGACCCCGGATTTTTGAATGATTCGGATCGAGATATCCGAATGGGATATTTTCCAAAAAATCATTCGTGTCCATTGTATAAAATTGGCATTAAATTTTATAGGCAAAGAAAAATAAAACATTTTTTGCCTAGCTTACTTATTACTACGTATATATTTGGCGAGTAGAAGAACACTCAGAGGAAAGCCGAATATTGTAAGCGCACCCAATGCGAGGTTCCTCATTCGGATCCACCAGGTTCACCGATTTTTATCTGAAGAAGGGATTGATGAACTCTGCCCTATTCCCTATATTCTCATCCCGCTTGCATGAATCTCACGGCCATCCAAGCCGAAATCTTATGAAGACGATGTTTACGCGAATTTCTGATGCCCAATTCACACTCAAAGCAGCGAACGTCTCAGAATGGTGGAGCAACATGCTTGAAGGCGATGCAGTCAACATGACCGACGACTTATGTACTGCAGAATACCTTCTTGTTGAACATTTAGAAGCTTTGAAGAAAAAATGAGATTGAGCAGCATTGATCTGCTCGCCCTGACTGATCGAGTCTGTTGTTTTGGTGGCTGCTAATACACATACGCTTTTAGGTTCTTATGAAAACAGGATGAACAGGCAACTAGCGTCGGATTGGGACCAACCGAAAAATGCACGGAGTGACACGGTTCATGCAATAGAGAACGTCTTCTGAAAAATTCCAAGCTGCGTCGGCGTTCGAGGAATAAATTCAATGGAATTGGAAGGGCCCGCCATGTAATGCGTCTCGCTGACATTTGATGAACGAGCGCAGTAACCGGCTGTATTCCACAGAACCTCAAAAAACATCAAGATGTGCGATGAAGTATTGGATTGACTCCTACGAGCGCTCTCTTGACGAGAGATATTACGATCTTCACGTTCCTCGAGAGCAGTATTGAGTCACTCTGGCACGTTAACGGAATGAATGCGCGCGTTACTACCACTCACTCCAGCAAATCTACGATCAGTGAAAATACAGGTGACGGTGCCAATTTTGGTAGTCAGGATTCTCAATACTCCTAGGAGGAAGAAATCGCTTCGTATTTCAACGAATGGTGCCGGAGAAGATTCTTGCTATACAACTTAATGAAATCGATATCGCATTAAATCGCAAAGATGGAAGAAATAAGATAAAATTAACTCACATACAAATGGAAAGACAAAAATATCCAAAAAAAAAACAACAGATTGCATGTTGAGAAAGTGAAAAATTAATTCTATGACGACAAATGTGATGCGACGCGCCCTGCCACGACATCATCTTATATCCCACACTGCTGACAGTTTTGAAGCAGAGCGAAGCAACTTGGAGGAGACCACGTACTCGTGGGTTGTCCAGTTCCGATGCAGCCAACTATGTGCAGTGCTGCTAAGCCACAAGTTCTATCTGTCTTTCAATCAACCATTTATCGTCTTCGCGTGCTTGAAATCGGTTACTCAGTTTTCTCTACGGGTGTCACCTATCTGAGGACAATGCGTTCGGATTAGCGCTGACTGATAATTCAGAGTTGGCGTGGCAGATATTAAGAGCATAATTTTAACATCAGCCTCTTAAAGCTTAGTAGATCGGTTGAAAAAAGTTATCCACTCAAATGGAAAGTTCCCTTTCAACACGATCACCAAATCTGGATTAACCGCAGCACAACGTATTACGTCCGCTTAAAACCGGTGGATCAATCACAGGATCAGGCTTTGATAAGGTTGATGTTTCTGCTGCTTTGAAGCCGTTTATAAGAAATGATCGCAGAGGTCCTCTTCGTCCTGCCACGGAATTTTTCCGTCGAATGCTGGGCTTGCCTTCTTTTCATAGAAATGATTTTTTAAGATTTTTCGGCAAATGGCCTAACGCTATTTCAGAGACGCCTGCTGAAGCTCCGCTTACATTTGTTGAGCAAAAGTTCCGTGAGTATTGCGTCGCCTTGGAAATGCTCTTCATGTTAGCCTTTACGTGCTCAAGATCCTAAAAGATTGAAGCACTCATGGTACTATTATAATAGGGCTGAGAGCCCCTGCTCAAAAAATAAAGACTATTGCATGGGCTAATACAGATGAGTGCTCAACCCTAGATATGTCGTAGGGCTTTAAAAACCGAATGTGCCTTAAAATTCTCACTGCATTGAAAGCAAAGCTACAGACCGAACAAGGGAGGATGTGGCTAATTTTGACGCTACACGCTACGCGCTGTAGTGTGGTGATGAACCATATCCTGGAGTTCAGCTTTACCCCCTCTGCCCTATAAGAACGCGCTCATTAGCAACACCTGTACCTCAGGCTGTGATTCATGTCCATTTTCTGTAGATTCTTCTCTTGAAAAAGAGTACTATTGGCCATCCTAATTTTGATTTTTTTTTATTATAGTTAAAGCATCCATAATAACCCTTCAAATATCTGCTATATATGCTTCTGCTATTGGGCTGTTTGAAAATTAACCTTGTTTTTCCATATTCTCCCGGTGAATTTATTTATAATAACAACAAACATTGAGCAACGATATATTGATCATTTTGCTGGATGACATTTTGCCATACGATAAGTTGAGAAATTCCACATTGGAAGCCCTCTATTTAAGAAGCGAAGAAATGGTGCAGCTCATTTTTAACCGCTTCACCGGATTCGAAACTTTCACTATTCATATGACCTTACGGGGAGAGAACAAATAGTTATCTGATTGTGCTCAGTCGGTGCTATATGGCGGATGCAGCGTCAGTTCCCAATTGAGTTCTGTTAGTTTTTAACGGGTTATAAAGGAGGTGTAGGGTTTGCCGTTATCATGATGGATCATCGCGCCTTTGCGAGTGAGCAGTTCGGAGCGTGTTCTCCTGATTTCTTCGTTCAGTTTCGACAACTGGCGACCATAGGCATTCGAATCAACCGTTTGGTCTCTCTGAAGCAGCTCGAAGTAGACGATATCCTCAGATATGTTAATGCTTTTGTTGAGGTGGATTTCCTTTAACTCGTAAGGAATCCAAACCTCCAGCTTGTCTACGTAACCAGCTGTTGTAAATGCAAGTAAATGGCTGCAGTCACTACTACATAAAAATATTCGGTTCACGCCATCTATGAGAAAAACAGCATTGATTATCGAATAACCCAGTAGATGGCTGCTAAGTGCTATTCATGCCACCTGGAAAACAACGTGTTTCACTTTGGGTAGAGCAGCAAAAAAGCTCATTACCAAACTAATAGGATAGCTTTAGAAGACATTGACAAAATCAGAGATCTTGGCTTTTATCTAGATGCTAAGTTTTGTCGAACATTGCAAAAACTCTGCAAGTAAAACTAAGCAAAAATCCTTTCTTCTGTTCAAAGCGGTTGGCCCTAATAATTGCTTTATCAATCAATGTGTACAAGACTTTTATCCTTGGGCCGAATAGTTGAATATGGGATCTGTATTCTCATGATATGTAGTGCACACAGAATCGCCTTTTATCCTATTTGAGCAAGATAGCCTGAGCGACTTCCGAGCGACTAGCGGCTTCAGCATTTATCGAGGAACATCCTCATGGGCTCTTTCGTCCGGTCTTCGGCATAGGCTTTGTTTTATGGGCACTTTCCGTTCATTCTCCCACCTACAGAGCTCTAATGGGCCCAACATTTGAGCAGTCTATGTGCAGAACAATGAGAGGTTTTCTACGGAGATTCTCCTAGCTCGTTTTCCTTTGAGAGAACTGGCACTATCAAGGCCAAGAGAACGAGATGGCAAAATTTGATGGACCAGGGAGCGGTAGCGCTCCCGCTTGTACTAATCATCCAGACCCGAGCAAATGAGGACAAACCGAGGGTAAAACATGAACTCGCAGTCGAAAACAAAAGGTTTTGAAGAAGAGAGCCGAGAATTCAGAGGCGTGTTTTTCGGTGGCATACGTGGGACACGAAGAATTGGAGCATTCATATTTTAGGTAGCCACGCAGGATAGGTCGAAGCTGAATAACCATGTTAATCTAGGATTTCGATCAAAATAGGCACAGCAAACAGCAAAAATTCGTCTTTCTGTGAGTTTTTTTTTGTAGTGTTTGAGAGGGCGCTGAAAAAGCTATCGTTAGGCATATTGAATCTAAAGACGTTATACTCGGCAATCAACACGATTCAGATCAGGGACATATACAGAAGCTGCTATGCTTGCAGCGCCTAGTGATTGAACGAGTGCTCTAGACCACAAAACACGGATCGTGAGGATTGTATTGCACTCCAGTCTGCCAATAACGTTAGTGCTGAATGGTTGGCGACGTGGAAGCTTCCACTCTCCTCATCTAACATTGATGTTGTTTATTTTGACCTTACTAACAATAAGACCTTTAACAAGTGTCCACTTCACCTTCTACGTTCTAAGCTACACAGGATAGGCTTGCATCCCAGAGTAGTCAACTGGATAAAGGGCTATATAGCAGGATAATCGTTCCAAGTCAGAATCAATGACTTATTACCAGAACCATATCCTAGTACAAGTGGGGTGCCGTAAGATGGAGTTTTGCTTTGTTCTCCTATTTTTTCATCATCTATACTTCTGAAATACCAGAAGTAATCCTACTATATATAAAGCAGCAAGCGTATGTGCGTGTGTCACACTGTCCGTCCGTCACATTTGAGTTGGGGCGCGGCAGCCGAACACGTCGGCAACCGTGCATGGCGAGCCGTAGACGTGTCTAACACGTCGGCAACCGCGCATAGCGAGCCGTGCACGGTTGCCGACGTGTTCGGAACGTCTTCGGCCCTGGGGGTAACCGAGGTCGCTGAATACGAATATGAAGTTGACCAATCAATATCGATCGCTATTATCGATTTTTTGAGGATGGCGCTCAAGTGGCACGAAACCTCGGCCCTGGGGGTAATCGAGGTCGCTGAACACGAATCTGAAGTCGGATCAATCGTTCCATCTTGATTAACATAAAGTTCAGAAGGCCTAGGGAAGAATAGGAAACCCGTAGCGGCCATGGCGTCCTATTCTCGGAGTTTGGGGGCGAAGCCCCCAACCAGTCGCAGGCGGCCGCTAGGCCGACGAACGACTGGTTCAAGGATATAATCTGCCTTGCAAAATGTTTGCGGACAATATGAGGATTTACAAGAGCGTCGAGAACACTGAGGATTACATTGCATTCCAATCTGCCATTAACATTAATGCTGAACGGTCGGCGGCATGGAAGCTTCCACTCTCCTCACCTAAAACGATGCTGCTCCATCTTGGGAGTTCTAAAAGTGGACAGACTTATTACCTTAAAGATCTCAAGTCAGCAGCATGGATACCGTTCGGAATCAAGTTCCCTTATTGATCTTAAGCTATCTTTTCACTCTAGAAGATGAGTCCACTTGGTGAGCATCACCTAGAAGCTTGTAATCAGGGAGATGCTAAAAATCAAGCACAAAAACTGTCGGCATGGTCGTTCACTGAAGATCCTTCAGAAATTAGAGAGTGCAGTATTTTCGAAGCATCCAGTTTAAAATGTCTGCACAAAGTGAGGACTGATACGCTTTTCAAAGAAAAGCCAGCTACATAGGGCGTAGGCTGGCTGAGCGCTTGACGAGGCCTGACGTCGCGGAGTTTCTTTTTTCGGCCATTGGCGAACAGCATCAGCTATTCTTAGAAGCTCTTCCTTATTCCGAAGTGATGCGTCCCTTCCTGAGAATTCGACAAAAGCGGGCAAGCAACTGCCCTTAGCAACTGCCATGAAACACAAGCTTATGTCTCTAAATATAAACCGCCTTACTGAGGCTAACCTAATCTTATAAGCTGCTGAGCACAACAGGCACGGTTCTCAACTTTGACATCTTATTCTGTTTTTGCTCCAACGGGGCAAAGTGCGCCTGAAAATTCGTATCAGATTGGAAGCTTAAGGAACACTTCTTGCGAACTGTTTATCAATAACTGACTTCACAGAAAGCGCTTCACGGAAATCGAGTTTCATCTGTTCTGACAAAACATGTCTTCTTCAAAAAACGCAGTAAATTTGCCATCCTCACAATTACAGATCGCTCCCATGCCATCGACGACTTGTGCCGAGCTAAAACGTAATGTGATGGCTAGATCAATGTCCACGTAGGATAGAAGTATTTATATGCTTGCTGAAGCAGGAAGTTTCTAAATATGCTCTATTGTGCTGAGCTTGCAAGGGCAAAAATAAAGAAGTGCACGATTACCGTAGCGATTGTGGATAAAAGGATAAAGGACGGCGTTATTCAATCCCCTTTGGGATGCGACACGCATTCTACTTCTACGGGATGTCGTGGAGGCGATATGAACGCGTATTTGGCCATACAATGACTTGCAGTGGTTCAGCCGATGAACAAGTCAGCGCTCTATCCTTCCCAGACAAGTCTGGTACCAATTCACCGACCCCGGAGGGATGGAAGGCTTGGTTGGCCTGGGCGGGAAATCCAAACCAGGAACATGGTATCGGGTCTAGGCGACAGCCGGCGCCTCCTCCGACTGCGCTCCACGCGCCCAGCGATCGTGATCAATCCTAAATACCGAGGTACCTTTGGTGCACCTTACACCTTGGATCTAGATGGTCATTGAAAACAAGTCCATAGCAGCAGCGCACTGACCATGAGACTAGCAGCAGTGGCTCAATTTTCATTTTGTTACGTTGTTCACAAGCTTTCCGATGTTTTTGTTCGTTGAGTAGAAGGATGACGATCTGTGTCATTGAAACCATTGCGAGATGTGGTACCATTCTACACTACAGGGTGTCTCAAAAACGGGAACATTGCTTGAAAGGTAAAAACTTTGCTGCCAGTGAAGATACTGAAGATGTCAAGAGCTTATATGAAAGTGCAAGAAAATAGAAATCTCCTATCTTATGCGCGGTAGGAAAGCGTTCTCGTGTGACATCTCGCATTTTAAACTCGGTTGATTGTGTTTCGATTGAGTATCTGTCATAATGTCTCCATAGAGTGGTCGTATGGATTAATTTGTATTACTTCTAAAGTCTGAAACTTAAGCACACATTAGAGATTTCAGCAAAATGCAGAAAATCTTAAAAATGCAAGTACTGTTTCAGGCATTCGACTTTTCACAAGGAAAGGATCCCAACTTATGATGGACTTTTGCGACAGTATTTTGACAGGATTTAAGGTCGTATGGGCTTGGTCTAGAATTACAGTTAGTTTTTGCTGAACGATTTTTCAAAAACCTGAAAAAGAGATGTGAAAAGAGGTGCGCAACACTCATCAACCCTTATCACACCCCAGTTGTGCCTCGGTGGCCGCCTCATAGGAGTACACCGATGGGTTTTTGAGTTCGAATCCGTGTACTGCCAGTATTTTTGTACATATTAGGTTGTTGTTATTTACTACGCTTTCTCATGATCACAGAAGTCAATTTTAGACCACCAATGCTTACAACAAACCAAGGCTGTCTAATTGCGCGTTCATATGTGCTAGTTTTTCAACGATATGTATCTGCACCATAATTCTCTAGAAATAAAAGGTCTTATTGCTCCTTTTGGGCGCGTGTAGCGCAGTCGGAGGAGGCGCGACTGCCGCGTGCACCCGATACCAGGTTCCTGGTTCGGATTTCCCGCCCAGGCCAACCAAGCCTTCCATCCCTCCGGGGTCGGTGAATTGGTACCAGACTTGTCTGGGAAGGATAAAGCGCTGACTTGTTCATCGGCTGGCCTCGCCTCCACGACATCCCGTAGAAGTAGAATGCGCTGGCGCATCCCAGAAGGGATTGAGTATCGCCGTCCTTTATCCTTTATCCTTTATTGCTCCTTTTAGCCAACAGCTATGTAACAGAACTACAAAACAAGTGAAACACAGGCGCGTGTCCCACCGGCAGCATCTTACAAAAGCCAGTGAGAAAGAGTCTTCTCCATGGCAAGCAATGACCACATCTTCTTCACTCAACGCGTAATCCTTGGGTGTGGAGAAGGGTCCTGGATGAACATCGGCGTAACCATCTGCCATCCACGAAAAAAAAAAACTAGCGCATATGAAGGCGCAAATAGTCAGTTTTCGTTTGTTGCAAGCCTTGGTGGTCTTAAATTGACTTCTGTGATCATGAGAAAGCGTAGTAACAACAAACTAATATGTGCAAAAATACTGGCAGTACACGGACTCGAACTCAAAGGCCCCTCAGTGTACTCCTATGAGGCAGCAATGATACCAGCTGCGCCACCGAGGCATATTTGGGGTGTCATCGGGGTCGATGATTATTGCGCACACGTTTGCACACCTCGTTTTCAGGTCTTTAAAAAAGCGTTCAGCAAAAAGTAAGTGTAATTCTGGGCTCCGCTCACAGGGCCCTACATTCTGTAAAAATAGCATCGCAAAAGTCCACCTTGAGTTGGGAACCTTTCCTTGTCAGTAATCAATCGAGTTTGATATATAAGGTTTCAGATGGATGCATGTCGTAATCTTGACCATTGTCACATGATTTTCGTTATCCTGTTTTTCGTATGAATCTCAAACATCTTCAAAGCCTTCTCAAGTAACAGTGTTAGAACTTTTCAAGCACTACCTGAATTTTTAGGATGCCCTGCATTTTATCGCAACTGTAATGTGTTTTAACATTTAAACGTTGAAAGAAGCACAATTTAAATGACACGGCCACATTATTTTCATTTTATTTTATTTTATTATGGAAATTATGACAAGAAATGAAGCGAAACACAACCAATCGAAAGTGAAATGCAAGATTTCAGACGAGTGCGAGACGGAGTTTCTACCAATCAAATGCCAAAAATTTCAGTTTTATTGCTCCTACATGAAAGTTCCTAACATCTTTACAAATTTTACTGGCAGCAAAGTTACCACCTTTCAAAGCGTGCTCACTTTGGGACACTCTGTGTATCATGAGGTAACTTCAGCGTGTATTTTGCAAATACCCAACGAGTTACGAAGGTCTGATGGAAATGTAAGTGTTTGCTTTATCACCACATGAATCTATTCATTTATAAAGGGCTCGAGCAACAGATTGATCAACTATGCAATGGTTGGAGTCATCGGAACTGATCATTTCAATGGGCTATGGGTCACTTCAGTAACGCAATACAATTCGTAGTCCAAAAAGTTCCTTTTCCGTCCGGGAGTGTCGCATGTGCGAGGCAATGCTCCGTTTTGACCGCGCAATCAACTCCCTGATCCCCCATCGACCGGCCTGGTCCTATCACCGCGGCGGTGCCGGGTCGGGAGCTCGTCACTTAGTCAGTTTGTCTCCTCGTCGCTTCGTAACTCCATCGCTTTCTCATTGTCCGCCTCGTCCCTTGCGACCCTCTCCGGCGGAATCCCCCTTGTGCGGAGATCGGGAAATTTGAATGGTTAAACCCCTGGGATTTAGTTCATCGTTAGTTCAGCAATAAATGCGCTACTAGTTCACATCGGGAAAGGGATCCTAGTCCAAAGTAACTCACCGTCAGCCTCCCTGTACCTCATTTTTACATTTCATCTCGTGTTTTTTAGTTATAAAACGTTAGAACATACTTTCGTTAAACTCTGTTAGGTATAGCCGCATGTATTTGAAATGTTCAGTATCGAGACCGCCGTGCTATCTTGTTAAGTCCACCGAATGCAACATGGCGCATCGGCCGGTGGTAAAGGGATTCTCGGGCTAATATTGATATAATTCCACACCTTACAAAACACTTGACAATTAATAACTGTTTGCTTCCGAAGGTTCTCACTTGGATGCTAATACATTTGTCAAGATTATAAGGTTATCTCCATCCTGTTTCGCTAGACTGTAGCAACTAGCCAGATTAACGTCCGAACAGGAGTGGAGATGTAAACAAATCTTGCTAAATCAGATTAGTTCACTCGAGCTGATTACTAAGTGGAGATAATATTAGGTTGTAACGAAATAAATGGCACTAAACCACTGTACATTTAAACAGTTAATATCTCGGCTTGTAGGCAAGTTTATTATCGAAATAAAAACCTTCTGATTCTACACATCTTTGCCAATGTGACACATGCTTTTTTATCCCAGTAGCGTAAAAATCGGAAGTTCTGGAATTAACGAAATCTTCGAAGGCACCAAGAAGTCGCCAAGATGCTTGAAGAAATGGTAGTCTGTTGGGGAGAGGTCGGGAGAAAACGGGGGATGTGGTAGAGTTTCAATGCTCAGCTCATTCAATTTCTGCAACGTCATTCGTGCTACATGGGGGCGAGCATTGTCGTGCAGAAGGAGAACTCGCCTTCGGTTTACCAAGGCCGGCCGGATATCCTTCAACTTTTTCATCATTTCTTCAATTTCAATGCAGTACTTCTCTGCCGTAATGGATTCACCGGGGGGAGGAAGCTGTGGTGAACAATTCCCAGCGAACACCACCATACTGTCACCATTACTTTCTTTTGGTGCAATTCCGGCTTCGCAAAAACCTTGGGGCTCTCATCGCTGTCCACCCACTGCGCCGATCGTCGCCTGTTGTCGTGCATCCATTTCTCGTCACAGGTTACGATGCGATCAAGGAATGGGTCCGTTTCGTTCCGTAGAAGCAGTGCGGACGAGATCTCATATCGTCGGTTTCTTTGCTCCTCAGACAGCTCGTGAGGCACCCATCTTTCCAGCTTTTTGGTCTTTCCAATTTCCTTCAGATGCCGGACAGCTGTGTTGTGACTGACGCCAAGAACCTTCGCTATCTCCCTGGTACCTTTGTGTGGATCCTCCTCTACCATATCTCTCAGCTTGTCCTCATCAACAGCACTATGCCTCCCACGACCTTCATGTTCTTCCAAGCTCTCATCTCCATTCCGGAACTTCTGATACCAACGATACGCCGTCCGAATTGTGGAACATCCTTGGCCGAATGCGGCGTTGATCTTCTCGCCCGCCTACTTAGCTGTAGTGCCCAGCTTGAATTCATACAAGTAAATGCCTCGGATTACCCTTTTGTCCATCTGCAAAAAAGTCAATAAAACTCTAAAGTTTTCCCACTTTTACATAGAAAATTTGGTACTCACCGGTAGAGCAAAGTTTGCGCTTCTAAAAATATGCCACATGTTACGGTTTATTCTTGATCAAACGCGTAAAGACGCGCCAAAGAATGGCGCGAGCCAGTGCCATTTAATTCGTTAAAACCTAATAATTAAGCAAAAAATTCCTCACACCCACACGGATTGGGGTGGATCCTTTCTAAGGCGGTGAAGTAGCGAGAGGTTATAACCGTCGAGTAAGTTAGTCCGACTGGCGGACGCAACTAGGGAAGGGCCCTTCATCCCTCTACTATGTGGTTTGGCTAACCAATAAGGTAGCTAGGGTATGGTGTCAAAAAAAAACTCGTCGCTGCTCCACCAACAGCGAAGGTGGAAATGGGCGCTGGGCCCCCTTTTTTTCTCCATTGGTTCGCTTGAACTATTCTGATTGCTTAAGTACTAGTTCAAGCACTACAACCTTCAGGAAGCAATACAATTACCATTTCATCTCCAGGGAATTATATGTATAATCAGTTGATCAGTGTAGGAAGGGAAGAAAAGCGTTAACAGGGCTGGTGAAAAGTGAAACCTCTAATCAAAAATCCTACAAGCTGAATAATTGTCGCACTTCGTAGCACCCGCTTTTTCCGTTTCACCTTGGTAGCTGACTATTTGAACATTTGAGTCCTATTCCCCATTTTCGGAACTCTACTCATTTGTTGCTCTACTTTGCGTATCTGCGTGTGAACTATCGGGCAGTCCAATTCGGATCACCCGACGCGGCGTGCATATCTGTTTCAGGTTTACTCGAACTGAGGTTTATCGTCTGCTGACAATTACTTTGTATTCCCTACTCTGAACAAACTGTCCAGTATGTCATCTACTGGCTACGTCAAGGCGCAGTTAACTAAAGCTGTTAACGCGCTGAAGGCAACAACGTCATCGTTCGATAGAAACTTGCTGGATCGACTCGACGTGGATGGCAAGGTATGTGGTGACCTTGTTCTACTACATGAACGCAAATCAGCCTTAGTTAGTTCATTTTTTGGCTTTAAACGCTTACTCTCCAATATCAGGGAGAAGTGAGAGCGAGCAGAACAACATGCTTACGCTCATCCAGACACAGACGGAGAGTTCGTACTTTTTGACGAGTTCACTGCCCATTGGGAAGCGAACGGGTCTGATGAAGCGATTGCGGAAGCAGAAGCACTACTCACGCGTCTAGAAGTTGCTATAGCTTTGCTGCCAAATCCTTCTTCAGAAGATCCTATTCCTGTTCATGGTTCATTGACTGAAACTGCTCCAAAACAACAACTAGATAATCTGCAGGACCCAAGGTCTAGACTACCCCAAACACTTAATACAGTGTCTACATTGTCTCGAAATGGGCAGGATTCATATACTGGAGCTCCCCAAGAAATACCTCCCATGTCAAAGGCCTTATGTTCGTCTACTCTCAGGAAACAATAGTGCAGACACGTTTCAGCGTAATACATTGCCTCCCTATTGCAATAATTATAACGGAGTTCAATAAGGGACCAGAGCACAAATCGGTGAACAGGTCTCCATAAATCACAATGGCGTCGGCGCGGAACAGTTTGTAAAAGTTCCAAGCTTAGAAATTCCTGAGTTTAGTGGAGAAATAGAGACATTTCCCGAATTTTGGAAAATGTTCTCAATGGCGGTGCACTACAACGATAGTGTACCACCACCTCTGAAATTCCTACATCTTAAAGCCAAACTCAAAGGAAACGCTAAGGACTTGATTAGCTCCGTGCGCCTCTCGGCTAGCAACTATCAGGAAGCTATTTCACTCCTACTTAGCACATACAATCGTCCGGATGTGCTCAGAAACAGACTATGGGAACAGCTGGAAACGTTGCCTCCTTCAGGCTACACCCACTTGCGCAAAGCACAACACTGAGTAAGATTAAGGCAACCTGGGTTCAACTTAAAAACCTTGAAGAACAACCAGGGTCGACCGGAACAATGAAGCTTATCCGATCTAAGTTCTCTAACTACACAAAAGAAAAGGTTGGCGAACAAAGAAGGCGAGAAGACAATTGGACAACGGAGGAACTGCTCCAAGCATTTGACCGAGTCATAGACCAACTCGAAGTAATGGAAGATGCTGATCCGGCGTCGCCCCTTGTCTCTCATCTATCGCTAGTGCATAATAATTCACTTTCTACCGCAAGATCTCCCTCGGCTCTCAGAAGCCTACGACCCAACAGAAACAGAAGCAGCAGTTCAAGCAGATATTCAACAAATAGAATGG
Organism: Heligmosomoides polygyrus polygyrus; assembly: GCA_947396885.1. NCBI lineage: Eukaryota > Metazoa > Nematoda > Chromadorea > Rhabditida > Heligmosomidae > Heligmosomoides > Heligmosomoides polygyrus. The sequence goes on from OX377201.1 coordinate 82,512,261, forward strand.
GGAGTGCTCGCTCTTCCGATCCTCAGTGTAAACTTTGCCTCCGAATAGGGCACGGAGCAGCATCATGTCAAGAAGTAAAAACACCTCGCCAACGGAGAAAGCTTGCTACTGACTATCAACTTTGCTGGAAGTGTCTCGAAACGGGACACCGCAGTTCGCAACGTAATGCAAATCTATGCTATATCTGTGGTTGCGGACACCACATTTCTCTTTGCTATGGAGAGAGAGGGAGAATCGTGTAGCAGAACTCCCTAATCCAGTGCTACGTAATTCATCCTCAGCATACCCAGCCCGTACACCATCAGACTCACAATTACGAGATGTAACACCACCAAGACAAAGAAACTCAAGCCCGATGGTCCGTACAAAGGCACAATCGAAGCAACCCTTCACGGGTAGACGCGATTCACCTCACCCAAAAGTAGGGTTTAGGAGCCCTGACAGAAGTTCGACAGCGGGCAGATCTACTTCAAACTTCGACCAAAGAAACAACATGTGTCTGAGTAGCAATCCCAATTGCTCAGTCTATTCAGACGCTGATGACTATGACTCTGATAGAGATGTATTCCTGGTGAACCAAGTTCAAACAAAGGAAGATAATTCCGCACCTTCTCCAGCAGAGTCATTCAGAAGTCCTGCTCCAAACTCATGCTCACGACCGATGATTACACAGGCACTCACGCATAATTCTAATACAAAATCATACCAACTTGTCACCGTTTTTCATGACAGCAGATCCCAGAACAGCTTTATTTTAAAGGAAACTGCCCAAGCCTTGGGATTGCAACTAGAAAATCCCAGAAATGTTACTACAGTAACCTTTGGAGGCCATAGACAGAAAAATCTTTCCAAGTTGGAATAATATTACAGGATCGAGTCAATGGCAAATCTACACATCTGAAGTTATGGACGCGTAGATTTATTACAACCATTCCAAGTTCATCCAGTCTCGAGTATACTACAGATCCAGTGGGAAAAGAGGACGTTGACATCTTAATTGGAATGGACTACTATTGGGAAATAGTTGGTCTCAGTAGCAACCAGCAGCTTTCATCAGGTCTCCTACGATCACACACGAACTTGGGGCCTATAACATCAGGCATACATTACTCAACATCTGGAGATGATAAGGAGATTACCAAAGAAACATATTCCGCACCTGCAGTAGATACCAATGGGGAGACGGATGCCCTCATTCGACAACTATTCAGTCTAGATACTGTAGGCACAACCGAAGATTCAGATAGATCAGATAGCGAAATAGTGCAACATTATTACAACACAGTAAAAATTATAAACGGTCGAATACATGTCCAATTTCCTTGGAAGTCCGATCACCCTCCTCTTCCTGACAACAAAGCTGTCGCCCTTCGAAGATTAGAAAGCCAATACACCAAACTGCACACCAACCCCAAATTATGGAACGACTACTGCGAAACTTTCGAGCAGCAGTTACAATCAGGAATTATTGAAGAGGTGAGCAACGAACGCCCTTTGGGGAAGTACGTTTATTACATCCCACACCAAGCCGTCGAGGCGCCCCGAGCCTCAACGACTGCATACATCAAGGCCCTTCTCTAATCCCTGATCTATGCGGCAGCCCTGTTATGTTTCCGTCTTACTCCAATTCTTATCACAGCCGACGTAGAAATAGCGTTTCATTAAATTCGCCTGCAAGAAGACCAACGAGACGCTACTAGGTTCCTTTGGCTGAAGGATCCATCTAAGGTTCCTACACTAAATAACATTCGCATTCTACGCTTTACTCGTGTTCCGTTCGGTATTAATGCATCACCATTCTTACTTAGCATGTCAATCAAATGCGCGCTTGAAAGGAACAACGAAAATAATCTCTGCAAAGAAATTCTCGGAAACACATACGTAGATAACATCCTCATCGGTGCAACAACCTTAAGTGAGGGTTTGTTGAAAAAACGTCAATGCAAAAAAGTTTTCGAACACATGGGCATGAATTTGCGCGAATTCATGTCCAACAGTAATACAGTTTTGAACTCCGTCCCCTGTAAAGATCTCATGAAGAAAATGTCTAGTACCGTTAAGCTTCTCGGAATTCGCTGGAATCCAGAAGCCGATACAATCAATGTGATCATTCAAGGCCTATCAAGAAGCGTAGCGACAAAACGAGAAGCTTTTAAGGCCTTCGCATCCACATTCGATCCATTAGGACTCCTTACTCCAATATTTATTAAAGCCAAAGATTTTATCCAAGACCTTTGGCTTACGGCACATTCATGGGACGACCTTTAGATCAAGACTTGATTACTATGTGGAGCAATATAGTACAAGGAATGAACAGCTATGTAGGAAGGTGCCAAGATTCATCGGGATTATAGCCGAGTCAACTCACGATCTCGTCATTTTTTCAGATGCTTCCCAAAGCGTTTACTCTGCGGTAGCATACTTGGTATGCAGGCCCAATAGCGGAGGTGCCTTCAGTAACTTGGTCTTTTCTAAGGCCAAACTGGCATCTAAAGGAGGAATGACTATTCCGAGATTAGAATTGATGGCAATAGTTCTAGCAACGAAACTAGCCCGTTCCTATACAAAGAACTAAACATGCACATAAACTCACTTCACCTGTTATCTGACTCACAGATAGCTCTTTACTGGATTCACTCACAAAAACCTTTAAAGACGTTCGTTCAGAATCGTGTTAAATTCATAAATAAAGTCCTACATAAACTTGAAAAGTTGAAAATCCCCTGTCGTTTCCACTACGTTGAAACAGACAGCAATCAAGCTGACTGCGCCACGAGGGGCTTGTATACTCCAGAGCTCAAGGGTCATATATGGTGGAGCGGCCCTAAATTTATACTCCATTCAGTAAAACAGTGGCCCAATTCAGATTTAGACTTCACCTTTAAACCATTATCTTTCAAGGAACTGGAAATAGAATTTAAAGCAGTTAACACAATAAATACAGAACCACATAGTTCGTTTGTCCCCTTTCCAAGGACTAATTCTTACTCGAGGCTCATTCGCATCACGGCTTACGTCCTAAAATACATAGCAAAACTACTTTCTCTTATCAACAGAGATCGCATAGACCCGGTGCCATTAGGAGACAACTCGCTTTTGAGCAGACTAGACAGTTCAGACACCATTACGGCTAATGACTATGAAACCGCAGAACTTCTTGTAATACGGGAACATTATCGCGAGGGTGCAGTACGCCTTCGTAGCCGCGCAGTAGAGCGACTTCACACAAAGGAAGATAACGTTGGAACACACCGCGGCGTTACCAGAATGGCCAACTCTCAAATGAATCTGGTGGCTAAAAACCCGATACTTCTCCTTCCCAAGCATGCAGTAACACGAATGATCGTAAATCACTATCATCACAAACTTTTTCATGCGGGACCAGCTCATCTTGTATCCACACTACGCGAAAAATTTCTAATACCGAAAATTCGTCAAGTCGTTAATAGTGTCATTTCGAAATGTGTCACATGTAAGCGTTATCAAAATCACACTTTCTCATATCCTAGTTCACCCGATCTACCTGAAGAGCACGTCGTAAGAAGCCGTCCCTCCCAAAACATTGGACTCGATTATTTCGGTCCTCTTCTAACTACTTCGGAGCAAAGGCAAGATCAAAAGCTGTGGGCCTTTTTACGTGTATGGCTACCCGTGCCATACACCTCGAAGTAGTCGTAGATAACCCAGCTGTGCAATTCCTTCTCGCGTTTCGAAGATTTATCGCTCGCAGAGGAACTCCAGACTTCTTCTGGAGCAACAATGCGCCTACTTTTAAACTAGGGAAGGAAGTCCTAATAAACGAATTAAACAGCTTCAAAGACGATTGTTCGATTAAGTACTTCACGACTTCAGCACACCTTCGCTGGAAATTCATTATGCCATTATCTCCATGGAAGGAAGGGTTCTATGAGCGTTTGGTAGGATTGGTGAAGTCCTCCTTAAAAAAGACCATTCATCGACGTACTCTTGACTTATGGAACTTTCAAACGCTCATATCGAGATAGGGGCTACTCTTAACACACGCCCTATTACACCCGTGCTGACTAACGCAACGGAAGGATTCGTGTTATGCCCAATAGACCTCATTATTCCATACTTTCGGATATCTGAGTCCGTCTAGTACATGTATCAGCCCAACTGACTACGTCAATCAAACAGAATGTCAGGAATATCTCAATACCTACTATGCGGTCTTGCGAGAAGCCGTGAAAGGGTTTTGGAAGATTTGGCACAAGGACTATCTTCAAGCCCTTGCAGAAAGAAACCAAACACGACCCACTTCAAACATAACAAAAGAAGATGGCCCCATATTGGAGAAGTTGTGCTGATCCGACAAGATGACACATCTAGATCCACTTGCCTTTGGGGCTGGTAATAGAACTTAATAGCTCACCTGACGGAACCCTGAGATCTGTGAAAGTAAGAACAGGAAGGCACAGAGTTTTAGACCGCTCTATCAACCAACTTTTGCCCTTGGAAATTTCGACATTGGATGAAGAATCCGCTCGAGTGGTAAAGGAAAATACTCCTTTAAGGATTCAACCCCATAGAGATGTTAAACGAAGGCATTGAGGAGCAAAACTCCGTACCCACTTCTCTTACAGTTCACCCTATATTATTTTAATATAATAACCTTATATCATTTTAATACACTTACAACTAACCTCAGAAGTAAGTGCACACCTCATCTTCGGAAGGCGTTTCCCTTTCGACCAAAACCGGTCAAATCATTTCGTATGCCTTAGCTCATAAGGCATAAGAACTACTGCATGCAGTTGTGCAGAGTTTAGAGCCTCTTCCGACGCACATCATAACAGTTCAGGCACCCGTGAGACCAGCAATGGTGAGTCACCCAGTATTGACATCACCACAGGTTGACCGAGAAATTTAAAGGTTCGTTGCACTTTCACAACCCATGGTCCTCAAGCGCACCAGATCAACAACGATGACTCATCAGACGTCGATGACGATGACTCATACCACACGCTCCTGAACCTTAAAGGACTCTAACGCACGCAGCGAGTGAAGGTCGCGGCACGAAAGAGGTCAGCATCAATGAGTCATCGAATCAACATCGACTTGCTACCAGGTCCCAACTCCAGAACCGCAGAAGATTGAAAGGACGGTCCTTACACAAAGTCTGTGGGTCCCGACACGCATCAGTTCCCATATCGATTATCAGTGGCGTCACCATTGATTATCCCAAAATCTCGTCATGGCTTTGGTCCGCCTGTGCTCAGCCTCATCCTTCTTCTCTCTAACATCTTCTCCTTACATGTTACCGCTATCGTCGTTATCATTCTTGTTTACTCTGCAAATAGCAATCATTACAGGTGTTGAAGCAATGCTGAAAAAGGCCAGGAAGAAACGCGTGCGAGGAAAGCCCAAGGCCGCAGGCACCAGGCGCCCAGCTCCAGGTACTGATACTCATAAAAGTATTAGTAGCGTGAAAACGCTTAATAGTTCATCAACAAGTGACAACAGTTCCTCCGAAAACCAAGTTGCTGGCGATAGTTCATCAAAGGGACCAGAACCTATTACTGTTAAAATGGAACCAGATCTCGTTGGATCCTGGGCTCAACACATGGAGTCGATCAGCCACAAAGGGAATGACAATTCGTGTAACGCAGTAGGTAATCCGTTGGAGACTCCGCCAGCGGAAAGTGAACTCGCTCCTGGCTTTTCACTCCTTCAATATCGGGAGGGAAAAGGGAGAAGTAATTCACAAAACACCCCAGGATTAGTTCAAAATGTGGAGCAAGTTGATAGTACATCACTCATTGACAATGAGCAGGCCGGTGACACCTCAATCGCTAGCGGTAGCGTAACAAAATCAAAGCAGGGCATGAAAGAAGTGACGACTAGCGAGAACTCCCGAAACGAGCGAGTTAAACGCTTAAGAGAAATCGTCACTGCCCTCGTGAATGCCGGACTTGGACCAAACACCGTGCATGGGAGTGACCAGCCTCTCAATCCAAACACCAACGCTTCCACATTAATCCAGATCGAGAAGGTAACAGAAAACACCACGGAAGCAGTTGAACCATCCACGGTCGAAGAGCTTACTGCTCGTCAACTCCGTGCAGTGCTCGATTACATTATGAATCACAATATTATTCGTGATCAAGTATTGAAGCTCCACCGGTGAGAAAACCAAGCACAGTGAAAGCTACAGACTTTGAAGAGGCAATCAAAATATCCTATCTGGTTCAGAACTTAAGGCAATTATGCGAGAACACTAAAACTCTGCTCTGCGAGTTAGCAAAATTTCTCACGGGACGACACCCACTAAAGCACAGGTACGTTCAGCTTATGGGTTGGATTCACGAATTACACCACAGCATAACGGCAATATCTGTTAACCGTGAGCAACTTCAGCAGATTATTCTTCCCAAATTTTTTGACGTTTCTTTAGATCGTGAGTACTTCATTAGTGCACTTTCAGCCTTTCATGTACATCGATCAGTGCTTAAAGAAACGTTATTTGAAGCATCCGCCATAACAGCACATGCCACTCGCATGATTCGCTATTTAGAAGGTAACCAACGGCACATATTATAAGTCGTCAAATCTTCCCTGCAACAGAAGACGATATACGTTATTTCGAAGATAGTGTGACTAATATGCCGCTAAAGTTACCAAATGACCCTACTTCCTATATCCACACCCTTCAGTGGTGGCATCATAACTACAGCGATTACCTTAAAAGTTCAGTTTCAGGCGAATATCTACGCAATCCTTCACATGGAAATCAACACGAATCGAAGAAGCCCACTGCCGCTCTATCAGAAGCGGTCCTACGTGACCACGTGAAAAAGAGCAGACTTGTAAGTACTTCACCAGTACAGTCTGCTGCAAGCAATACACAACCGTTGGGTGCAACTATGGAGACCACAGAACTCGAGGAGGACCCGGTAATAACCTTTCCAAGGGTTTTCAAAAGAAAGTCAGAAAAGACGGACCCATCATCCTCAAACCAGTTCTCTCCTACTTCCGCTTCTCGTTATCTGTGGCGAGCGCCAAGCGCTCACTCTGTGCGCGGGTCGCAATCCAACACGCAGCACCGTCCCACATCAATTGAAAGCAAGAAGAGGAAGCATGAGAGAACTAGTTCAGAACAAAGACTTGAAACTTCCTCGGCGAAGTCCAAGTCCTAGACCTCTGTTAACGATAATTCATTCGAAAGAAGAAAAAACAATGGTCACCAGTGTAGTCCATCACCCGTCTTTGGTAGCGCTTCGCGAAAATGTTCACCAAGACGAGCAACATATGAGAGCAATACCACCAGCTAAGGTAGGACCATGTGCCTTTTGTTCCGCACGTGGGCATTTCTCATCAGATTGCACTAAGTTCCCATGGCTAAGCGAGCGCGCTCATCTATGCGAAAAATTCGGTCTTTGCTCCAATTGCTTAAAAGAGCGCTATGGCAGCTGCATTCGTCAAGATCCCTGTAGCATCTGTCATAAAAAGGGACATGATCGAGCGTTCTGTATGAGAAATCAGTGGGTAAAGCTGGACGTTCGACAGCCAGAAGACGCCTTTTATGAGGAGCTGCAGCAAAGGACCTATAAAGCTCCGCCCCCTGGTGTTGTCGCCCGCCAGCCGTACTCACAAACGTACCGGGAAGCTCAAAAGAATAGTACACAAAGCCGCTTTCAGACATCATTTACTTCAGGTTCCGTAGGCGACACTACTCCGCACTCAACATTTACTCCGTTTCCGGAAGGTCAACATAAACCATAGCAAAGATATTCCAGGAACAACAGAGAAAGTGATGATGGCTGGTAAACACCAGGCTGAGAAGTAGTACATCATCTCATTATTCCATAGACTGTTAGAGAACGCGATATTTCACATCGTTTATTTTGAAACCTTTCTAAGAATAATGTAGATAGTACACCGGATCCAAAAGGAATCCGCAACAGTCGTCTCAAACACGGTGAGTTTGTAGGAAATAATATTCGTTCAGGAACCTTGACAGGTACAGTACAACTGATCGATAGACTGGTGCGACGATAATCGATAAGAATGTTCGGCAACCGATAGAACTACTCACGCATCATTGAACTAGGCTACGTGATTAACGATTAATCCCGTTTCGTGTTTCGTTCACCATTCCACTTTACATGTTTTCATTTCTGAAATTGTTACTAACACCGGTCGAAGATATTTATTTAGTACTCAATTCGTAGTTTTGGTGGCGATGTCCGTTCCTCCACGTGGTGCCACTGGAAACTGCCCGCTCTGCGAGCTAAGCCGAACACGGACATTCGATTGCAGGCGACAGGCCCTTGTGACAGGCCGGCCTACGAACACCCATGTCACATCACATGGTTCATGACATTGCAAGTTTTTCGTGATAGTGCTACGGCGTCCGCGGGAGCCGACGCGCACTCGCAGAGCCCGGCGAGTGTGGAAAGTATGCGAGGGTCCCTGATGCGAGGACGGCATCGGGGGGCAACTGAGCTGGTCCGAAAGTCCTGTAACGTAGGCAGGACCCACGTGGCAACGCTGAATGTGGGTACGTTGACGGGCCGCTCGTGCGAGTTGGTAGAAGCACTGGAGCGTAGAAGAGTTGATCTCTGTGCGGTGCAGGAGACGAGGTGGTCCTGCCGCAAATCAAGAGACATAGGACGCGGCTTCAAGGCCGTTCTATGTGGAAGTCCCAGGACCACCGGGTGTGTTGGAGTCATCGTCTCCGAACGATTTCGTGACTCGATTGTAAGCGTTGAGCGCTTTGACGATCGATTGATGAAGATCGTTGTCGCCGCTAAGGAGCGACTCTACCACTTCTTCTCTGCGTACGCTCCGCAGACTGGCTGCTCCGATCAAGCCAAGGATGAGTTTTGGAACCTGCTAGATGAGAAGACAGCAGAGGTACCGTCGAAAGATGTCATCGTAGTCGCTGGTGACCTTAATGGGCACGTAGGTGCTACGAAAGACGGGTACAGCTGTCATGGTGGTTTCGGATACGGATCACGTAACGCCGATGGTGAGCGCATTCTTGAGTATGCGGAATCGCATAGTCTCACCATTGTAAACACCGTCTTCCGAAAACGCGATTCCCACCTCATCTCATATTATAGTGGGAGCTCCAAGTCTCAGATAGACTTTGTGCTTGTGTAGGATCGTGACCGGAGTCTTGTCACAGACGCGAAGATCGTGCTGTATGAGACGGTCGCCCCACAGCACTGACTGCTGATCTGCACTCTGAAGATTGTCCCTCCGAGGCTGAAGCAGATCGAGCGATGCGGTGCTGCAAGAATCAAGTGGTGGCGAATGAGAGAGAAGGAAGCAGCTGTGATTTCTCGCTTGCGGTTACCGACAGTCACGACTGTCGACGAAACTTGGAAGAAAACGACCGACGCGATTTGTAAAGCTGCACAGTCGGAACTCGGCATTACGAAGCCTGGACGACGGAAGGTCGACAAGCAGGCATGGCTGTGGACAGATGACGTGAAAGCAAAAGTGCGAGAGAAGAAGTCGCTTTATCACGTGTTTCTCGGCGAAAAGACGGCCGATAACTGGCGGAAGTACCAAGAAGCGAGGAAAGCTGCAAAGAAGGCCGTGGCTGTCGCAAAAGCCACTCATTATGGAGATGTCAACGAGAAGCTCGTGTCACGCGATGGCGAGCGGTATCTGTACCGGCTTGCAAAGAATCGCCATCGGCAGACCGAGGATATTGAGAAGTTTTTCGGCATCAATGATGAGAACGGCCATCTTCTTACGGACCGCAAGAAGGCATTGAAGCGATGGCGCGACTACTTTGAGGAAATCTCTACAGTAGAATTTCCTCATCCAGCCATCCCTTCCACGGCTCCAACCTACGGCCCCGTTCAGAAGATCACCGTGGAGGAGATTGAAGCGGCTTTGAAGAAGATGAGGCCAGGCAAAGCGACTGGGCCCGATGAGTGGCAGCTGATTTATGGAAGTCCAAGTACTGGTACCCTGCTGAGTGGTTGGCGAAGTTCTTTAATCAGGTTGTGGCGGAGAAGAAAGTGCCTGAGTGTTGGCGTCAAAGTACGACGATTCCAATTTGGAAGAAGAAGGGCAGTCCTGCAGACTGCTCCAATTACCGTCCGATTCGCTTGCTTTCGCACAGCATGAAGATCTTTGAGCGAGTTGTCGATGGACGAATTCGGGACATCGTCCAGCTTTCCAGCAATCAGTGCGGCTTCGTGGCTGGCTGTGGCACCGTTGATGCCATACATGCCGTCCGCCTCGTGAAAGAGAAGCATCGCGAGAAACAGAAGCCAGTGCATATCGCCTTTCTCGACTTGGAGAAGGCCTTTGACCGCGTACCGCGTGAAGTGATATGGTACGCCCTGCGTCAACATGGAGTTCCTGAAGAGCTCATAGAGTGGGTGCGAATTCTCTACTCTTGTCCAAAGAGTCGAGTTCAAGCTGCAGCTGGTACCTCGTTGGAGTTTCCCATCTCTGCCGGAGTACACCAGGGTTCTGCGCTTTCCCCACTCCTCTTTGTTGTCGTCATGGATGCCATCACACGAGATCTTCAGAAGCCTGTCCCTTGGACGTTGCTTTATGCCGATGACTGATGCTCGCTAGCGAAGATAAAGGAGAACTCGAGCGAGAGTTGCAAGCTTGGTGTGATCGCTTGGAGCGGTTTGGACTCAGATTGAACGTGAAGAAGACCGAGTATTTAACGACGGACGTTACTGAGTCCAGCCCCATCAAGGTTAACGGCATCGAGCTTCCACGCACTGCGGTCTTTAAGTACCTGGGATCAGCAGTCGCGTCTGACGGCAAACTGATGGTCGAAGTGAATTCACGCGTGAGTGCAGCTTGGTCCAAGTGGCGCTCGTTGACTGGCGTGCTCTGCGACAAGAAGATACCAGAGCGCTTTAAGTCGAAGATCTACAGAGCAGTCGTCCGGCCGGTAGCAATGTACGGCGCTGAGTGTTGGCCAGCGACCAAGGAAGTTGAAACGCGCCTCAGCGTCATGGAGACGAAGATGCTGCGCTGGACGGCAGGAGTTACGCGCATGGACCGCATCCGAAACGATGCTATTCGACAGATGTTCGGTGTCGCGCCGATAACTGACAAGATGCGCGAAGCTCGCTTACGATGGGACGGCCACGTTCTGCGTGGAGAAGAAGACAGCGTCCGCAAGATAGGCCTTAAATTCGAGGTAATAGGAAAGCGGCCTAGAGGGCGCCCGAAGCAGCGCTGGGCTGATACGTTACATACGGACTTGAAAGTAGCTGGTGTCCACCCCGATCTAGCGCTGGATCGGGAAAGGTGGCGTCATGACACCAGAATAGCGGACCCCGCCACGAAGCGGGACAAACGCTGAAGAAGAAGAAGAAGACCCAATTCGTAGTTTTGTAGTCGTTCATTGTCGTGTTTAGCTTCTCCTTGTAAAAGCTCCCTTACTTGCGACTGAATCATGTAGTGCAGATCATTTCAATGGGCTATGGGTCACTTCAGTAATGCAATACAATTCGTAGTCCAAAAAGTTCCTTTTCCGTCCGGGAGTGTCGCATGTGCGAGGCAATGCTCCGTTTTGACTGCGCAATCAACTCCTTGATCCCCCATCGACCGGCCTGGTCCTATCACCGCGGCGGTGCCGGGTAGGGAGCTCGTCACTTAGTCAGTTTGTCTCCTCGTCGCTTCGTGACTCCATCGCTTTCTCATTGTCCGCCTCGTCCCTTGCGACCCCCTCCGGCGGAATCCCCCTTGTGCGGAGATCGGGAAATTTGAATGGTTAAACCCCTGGGATTTAGTTCATCGTTAGTTCAGCAATAAATGCGCTACTAGTTCACATGGGGAAAGGGATCCCAGCCCAAAGTAACTCACCGTCAGCCTCCCTCGCGTGTATCTCATTTTACATTTTATCTCGTGTTTTTTAGTTTTAATAAACGTTAGTACATACTTTCGTTAAACTCTGCTAGGTACAGCCGCATGTATTTGAAATGTTCAGTATCGAGACCGCCGTGCTATCTTGTTAAGTCCACCGAATGCAACAGTATGTCGTGTACGCATTTTGAATGCGTATTTGGATTAGGCAATGACTTGCAGTGGCCAGTTTTTTAATCCTTACTAAACTAGTATAGGACCAATTTACCGATTCCTCAAGGATAAAAGGTTTGATTGGCCTGGGCGAGAAACCCAACTAGGATCTTGTAATCAGGTGCAAACAACAGACGAGGCCTCCTCCGACTGCGCTACCCCTTGCCACATAAAAAAACAATAAAATAAAGTAATGAAAATGGTTGATTTAAACTGGAAACAAACGATTAATTCAATGGCAATCTGACTCCAAAGCATGTCGAAGTCAAGGTCGAGTTTTGTTATTAATCTCCTCTGATGTTGCTTAGTTTCAGTCCTAGCAGTGTTAAATTACGCAGCCAATCTAATTTATTTTAATCACAAACATGAATAGGCTGCACATTAGAGGGCAAATGCGCGTCGTTTCCAATAATTGAGCTATTTTTTGAGAAAATCTTGAAGTCGGTTTCGAAAACGTTTCACCCGGTATGGGATTTGCCTTCTAAAGTAACCTCTACGGCAGCTAATTCCTTGAGCAACAAATTGTGAGATACCGAATCAGTTCTTCGTTAAAATCCGACCGAATGACGAGTATTCACCCTTCCCGTGCATCTTGAATCGGCTCTGATCGACTAATAGTGGACAGATATCCAGGAAAAGCAAGCCTTGTATCTCCTTCGCTCGGCATATAGGTAGGTGCCGACGTGTTTCCAAAGGGAGTGGTTCTCTGTAAGGCTGGCACTCCACTTTGAGCTCTTGTGCCAAATGCGCCATATCTGTCATTACGATGTTTTGTTGCGATCAAAACTTCTAGCGCCAGGCGGGACTCGAACCCGCACCTCCCTCTAACCGGGCGGGAATGCTCTACGCCATTACACCACCGGCGCCGTTTGATCGAACGCAACATCCACACCTCGTGGGACCTCTCAGCACCCACCCGTATCCGGGATGAGCTGGCCGCTGATATCAGCATGGAACCAGTTAAGCTGATGGTCTTGATAGAAACGATTCAAATCAGTTTCATTAAGCCTCAAGTGGCTGGTATCGAGGTTGTGAGCTGTCATAACGATGTTTTGTTGCGATCAAAACTTCTAGCGCCAGGCGGGACTCGAACCCGCACCTCCCTCTAACCGGGCGGGAATGCTCTACGCCATTACACCACCGGCGCCGTTTGATCGAACGCAACATTGCGCCATATCTATTAAACAGAGTGCTTGGCGTATCCCACCAAGCAGTTAATAAGCACCGCTCGTTATTATTCTATCACATTGAATAAAATGCAGTTATGCATCCAACACAAGACTGTGGCATTTCGAGGGAGGAACTTTATAGACAGTTCCGAAAACAATGACAGTGTGGAAGTTCTTAAAGTTTAAAAGAAGTTAGCTATGAATTCTTTTGGAGACAACCATGAGGAGATATCCAGAAGTGAGAAAATCTCGCACAAGCCAATCATGGTGATGACGTGAAGGCCAGATGATATGAGAGTTCTGCCGCATTGGGAGAGGTGAAATTGAAATTATGAGCCTTCAGCAAACATAGGGCTTCTTCCGTATTCTGCAGTGCGAAGCTACAATCCCAGCATGAAATCCAGAATGGGATGCCTGCTCAGTATCACTTCGAGAATCAAAAAAGTGCAGAGAGGTCAGCTCCAAAATACCTCTGTTCAAGGATGAAAAAGGATGAAGGCCGGCGTTAAGCAGTGCCCTTTTGGGATACCCCACGCTGACTACTTCTACAGGATATGACGTAGGCAATTTGAATGCACGTTTTCGCAACTGAATGAATATTGTGCGAAAAACGAGCCAGTGCTGCATCACTCCCGGCAAACTCTGGAACCCGATCACCGATCCAGGAAGAAAGGATGGTTGCCTGATTGGGAGGGACGCGAACCAAGATCCTTGATCCGGAAGTTCACACAAAATTCAGCTCAAACGACAATGAGCAATCATGTCAAAGACCTTCCTTATCCTTTTCTTCAAGATCTCAAGAACCTTATAAGATAGTAAGAAGCTAATTTGGCTAACTGCTTTGGTTTGTGCAACGCATTGCACTGTTAAATGACACTGTGTTAAAACTAAGAGGCTAACTGCCTATGCAGTATGCTGCTAACAGTGAGACCTTCGAACAGCCCCTAATTCAACAGAGACTAGATAGTGATCGGCCATCCAACGATGTGCGGCTTGCTTAGTCATCATCTTTGTGCCGGGCTGTGGGGGGGGGGGGGGTGGGAGAGAGAGTGAGGAAAGTCCATCTACGCAGCAACGAAAGTAGATGTATCACATCGTACAGTTTCTTCCAGTGTTTCCCGCTGACCAGGGCGTGGTAGCGCAGTTGTAAGAGGCGCTGGCTGTCGTGTGCATCCAATTCCAGTTCCTAGTTCGTTTTTTCGGCCTTAAGCCAACCAAATCTCCCATCCCTGCGTGAGTCACCTAACCGGTGCCGGACTTGACTGGCTGGCCATCGCTAGTCAATACATAGGATAAATACGCATTTAAGTTGACTCCACGACATCCCGTAAAAGTAGAGTGCGTGACCCACCTCAAAAAGCGTTGGACAATGCCGTCATTTATCGTTATACCTTCCTTTACTTCCCCCTGATATGGAGTAGAGCACAGAAACGAATAGTAATTGCACTCAGTAACAGATGTCCGGTGCAATGCTGACTTGCTTCTGTACATAATGCAGGAGTGAAGCTGAATTGTTTTTTAAAGAAAATTCTTTAAAAGCCTGTAGGAATTATCCTATAAGTATCGAGGAAGGAAGGGAAGGTGTGTATTAGCCTATATAACTTCCACATTGGTGCTGCCTGTTCTGCACAAATGCAGCATCGTAGGGTGTCAGAAAGGCCACAGAAGGCTCCTCGAATTTTGGAGCACCTAGACACTCATTCACTGATTTCTTCTCTATTCCTTGTTCCCTACTCTATCTATCTCCATTTTTCTCCTTAACAAGTACCGCTCATTTTTATGGCCCGCTCTGCTCCTCTAATACAGAGATTTGGTTTCAACACGTATAAAGAAGGGGATTGGTTCGGCGTCGCGGTTCGATGTGCACAGATATGTGAAGTCATGAACTATAGATGAAAATGAAAGAAATGGAGAGGAGAAGAATAAGGCACTGCCAAGAAGCGAATGGGAGCAGAGATTCGGAAGCACATACAGTCTCACTTTTGAATATATACGCAGTTGCATGAGTTGACCGTTTATTTCGCTAATCACATGTAGCTGCAGCCCGCAGGTCTGGAAGGAAATATAATTAACAGAAAACTCGCCATAAACACGAAGCAGTGTCTCGTTTCGATTTATAACCACGAGGAAAACAAACGAGGATCAAAGTTCTGCTAAACAACAATGAAATGAGGAAAACTTATTCAGGTTTGCTGAAAAAGGCGAGAAAGGAAGTAGCTATTTTTGTCGATCTTAATTCTACTGCATTCATGCATTCGCTATCACGCACAACTTCGTTTACGAGTGCATTCTGCGCGATGTCTCACGAAACTGAAAATATTTTCGATTTTGGGCCACCGATCTGGGCAAGAATCGTGTTATGCTATAAATATTTGTATTTTCGGTCAAGAAATTAGTAGATAGGCTTATACACGGGCGAAATCAGATTCCTCTTCGGAATCGGTCACGCCATGCTATGCAAAAGTGCAGAAACCGCAACGGTTTCAGCATCGGATAGAACGCTTGCGGGAAAATTTGCAGCCTAAAACGGCTAAGATTAGCAGTAGCATCATTTAACTCATTGTATTCGAGTCTGGAGCAGGATGAAGGAAAACGTGTGGTGTCGATGTTGGATTGCAATCGCTATCAATTTTTTGCCACGCCTGGGACTCGAACCCGTGCTCTTTAATGCGTGCAGTACATGCAAATGCGTTTCGGTAGCGCTAGGTGAAAGGCCTAAATGACCGCTTCATGCTTCGTGATGTCAGGATAAATTCATGACATTTCCTGATGTGTCAATTGGTCCATTTTAGAGGAAGCCCTCAGTAGAAGGTCTGACACTCTTTGTGTCCATCGAAAGAGCTCCGTTGGTTGTATTTGGCACGAGACAGAGACCGAAACGTTGTTTGGTCTTGTACCATTTGAGCAAGACTACAGTTAACACTGTTGGGAATCCTTCTTAGATTTAGTTATTACGAATATTCAACACAGACATGCGAAAGAAACTCATAAAATATGCAACATCCAAAGCAATTGTTGAAAAAGAGATCCGCCTCTGACAGTAAAAAGTGGGCCCTCGCTCCTAATTTCAGTTTGTGGTCCCAAATATTATCGGGAGTTCGTCTGGGAGGCAGCGAATAAAAGGATAATAAAAGGATTAAAGGATAAATGATTACTCAATCTCTTCTTGGACGCGCCACGCATTCTACTTTTTCGCAATGTCGTGGAGGCCATTTGAATGCGTGATTTGATTTGTCTGGCCGTACAATGAATTGCGGTAGACAGCCGATGAACAAGTCAGTGCTTTATCCTTCTGAAACAAGTCTGGTCGAGAAATCCGATCCAAGAACCGGGAATCGGACGTACACCTGTATCCCTTCCGATTGACTAATATACGCCCGAATTTTTTCATTCACATTTTGAATACTAGGCACAAATCTGTCAACGTCCATCACGTGCATAATGAACTAACAGCAAGGCATTTACTGCGCCCTTCGTTTCTTCGAATTCGAGAATAGTAGCTTATCGAAAGTTTCGTGGTGCTATCGTTTTAAATATGTACGTTCAATCTCGTAGAAATCCTCCTTCTTATAAGGTGAAAACAGGACAGTTCAGTTTCGGTGCAGGACAGTTACAGGTTATTCAATTTTGCGACGGTCATGCTTATATAACCGTCAGCGGTAGACGAACAGGTGGATTCTCTACAGAAGCACTACTATAAGTATAGATCAAGTTCGAAGAGAAGCTGCCTCCTTTATATACCGTAGGAATAGAAGGCGTAAAGGCATTGATTAAATGGCGACATAAATCCGAACACGGTTTGATTAAGAATATCTTCACAGATGAAATGATTCCTTGTGTTTCCGATTTCAGAACTGCTGAAGAATAAAAGCGCAATATATGCAGTGCAAATTCATGAAGCGTTTGACATGCATTAGTTCTGCTCAAACTAAATTTCACGGCGAAAGCGACGGACCAATTATAAGTTTTAGATAGGCGCCATCAGATCACGACTCCAGTGCACATTTGAAGCTGCTTTAAGACCCACGCGATTTTGTTATTTGGTGACTAACGCACTGGCACACAGCAAAACAAGTAAAGAATGCGGGGATTCAATTAGAGCAACGTGAGAGTTTCCACAGCAGCGTATGCCCATACGATATTGGAATACAAGAACGGCTGGGAAAGGAATTAGTGTGGCTCGTTCTACTAGTGAGGGAGACTATCAGCCGCTCAGATGCAGTGAAGCTCTGTGAACTCATCAACGTCTTTTGAAACTAAGCTCACATTGCGTACCATTAGTGCAGGTGCAGCCCAAAATCCTATGCGGCAGAATTACCCGTGCTCCTGAACGTTTTGAATTTTTAAATTTTTTTTTTTGAGAAAATTTCCCTCTTCATTCGCCTAATATATGTTGACTGAACATTGTGGAACTGATAAGTACTTGAAAAAAAAGGTTAGGCGCTCCAGCCTACGAAGTGCTATTATCGAACTTCATAAGGACGGCACGCAAGCGCGAGCTTTTCATTGCTTCCTATGCAGAAACAAAACATTGTGGCAGATGTCTGCTGCAAAAGTCTTCAGGATAATCGCTCTGAAGCAATGAAGAAAATGCTGTCACTGCTTCTAAATGATATCGTGCAGTCTTGAGTGCGCATTTTTATTTAGGTTGGCCGGAAAGTTGTAGCAGTTTTGACTAGTCCACTCCAAACAGTCATAGCTTTCTTCATACTCACCGGATTCAGTCGATGTAAGTAAGCACGATTGGCACACTTTTCACCGCGATTCTAGTTAATTAATTCCGTTAGCGAAAAAAGTGGGCGCTCGAGATACAACAAAATCTAGAAAAGCCGTTTTTGCACGGTTTTGATTGGCGAAGGTTCTGCCAGCGAGAAACTTCTGAAAGTGCTTGAAAACGTGGTAATACGGTAGTACTTTTTGAGAAACTAGGAATTCCTTTGTTTTAGAATAACTTTTCTTTTGAGCTTTTTTGTTTTCATTTTTTCCTTGTCTTTTCCGTTTGTACTCCTTCTTTCCTAGTGTTCTTAATTTTTTTGATGTTTAGAACTTCTCTACTTTGTTTCTGATTAGCCTATGCAACCGCCCTACGTTTCCCCATGCAGCCTCTTCGATGGGTTCTGATGGAGTTGACGGACCTACTAACGATAGGTTGGTATCCGGAGCCGATATCTCCTACGACTTGCAGTGTTGGCGGGCCACTGCTCTTCTTCATCAGCTACCCATCATCCTTATCCCGTTCCCTTACCCCCATTTTCAGAGCTTTTCCCTTCTACGTGACTTCTGTTGTTTGTGTAAGAGTTGCGCTCACATGAAAAATAACAGTTAGTTAGGCTAGTTTTTTTTATTTGTTATTTTTTCACCATGTGTTTTCTAATGTGCTGTGTCCTTGTTAGATGTAATATTTTTGTGCGCACGACGTTGTGCAAACAATAAATAAAATAAAATAAATAAATAATAGGTTGGCACAAGGTCTGGCGAGAATGGCTGGTGAGGCAGAACTTCAACTCCTAGTTCGTTGAATCTTCACACTGTGATTTGCGAAAAGTTTGGGTGGGGGTTGTTGTGCAGAAGAGTTGCACATCTTCTGTTGAGCAGTACTGGCTGCAGTTCACGCAGTTTCGGTACCATCTCGTCGACTTCGGTACTGGGATGCTGGGACTCTGCTGTGATGGTTCGACCTGGTTCCAGAAAGTTGTAGAGGATCGCGCCAGTCACCGACCATCACAATTTTACCACCGCCTTTTTCTGATTGGATTTCGGCTTTGGGAAGTGCCTAGGGTGTTCGGGCACATGAGTCCACTGTCCTGATCGTCTTCGGTTATTGCAGGAACCCACTTCTCATCACATGAGACGACTAGATCCAAAAACGGGTCCCATTGATTCCGGAGAAGCAAACAAGGACAGATTTCGAAAGGTGACAAATTCTGACGGTCACTCAAATCGTGAGGCACACATTTTTCGCTGTAACAGAAGAACACAAGAAAGACATACTTAAAATTGAAAAAGTACAGCACGTGTTTACCCGACTCTTATGGTACCGTATATCGCATCCTTTAGGTAGAACCGATATCCCTTGCTATGTCGATAGGCTGAAAACATTTGGGATGAAAACGCTGGAGGAAAGACGCATTATCTCGGACTTAACTTTCTGTTTCCGAATCCTTAGAAGACAATCTAAATTATCGGCTAGTAAATACTGGGTGTTCATGCCAACTAGTATACGCAATGGTAGCTTCAACTTACATTATCGTAAAATTGGCAAGAAAAAGCATTCGTTAATGTTTAATAGTCTTTTCAACCGTTGCGCTAGGTGGATGCAATTGCTTCCACCTCACATACTAGAAGCCGACAATAGTTCCTCATTCAGAAGGAGGCTAGAGAAGCTTGACCTTGCTCAGCTGTTAGGCAATAGGTGATGAGTATTGATATTGAGCACATTCTGAGTGACGGATCGATTTTGTTAAAATTCGCAGGTGTGTTGCCGGCGGGTTTTAACAAGGTTGATCCGTTATTCAGAATGTGCTCAGTGTCAGTACGTGTGTTGCCTGTTTCGTGTGTTGCCTGTTTTGTAGTGTGGGACTCAGTTGTATATTCTCATGCCATAGCCTCACGAAAATTTGGAATAGATGCAGCGAGTTTTTATTAGAGTTCTTGTCCATAACTGTACCCAATGCTCCTGCTGATTTTAATTATGAAGAAAGCCTGGGACTCCTCAATATGGAAACTTCGCGGTACAGGTGTGTGTTAAGCGTCATTGTTTGTCTGTTTCAAGGTTCCTGGTGGTGAATCGAATATCAGAACGGTAAGTACCTGGCTTTTATGCCTACTCATGGGACGAACTCACACTACTTCGTTTCAGTGTGCGAAGGTAAATGGCAGACATCAAGACTAGTGCATCGTTATCAAACTCCATCTGTGCAGAACGCAAGAATACTTTCACATGCATTTTTACTCTGTGACAGCTAATAGACTGAGCTCTTTTGTTCTTGTTTATTTATCCTGTTTTGTTGATATCACTATGTTTCCAGTTATTGCTTTAATAATAATGGTAATTGGGGTTTCAGTGCAAAGCACTTCGTTACGTACATGTTGTTTCTAACCTTCTCATCTTCGTTTTTATTTTTTTCATTCTAGTTTATATAGTCACCTACATGGTAATATTCGTCGGAGTGATTTTTTGGCAAGTTCAGTTTCTATGGAAGCAATACCGAGAGGAAGCATAATGTGGCTGGTTGCTCGCCTTGGTATGCTCGGAAATTAGACCGGACTCCAAGGTGCTTCGCTCTCGTAAAGTTGCTCGAAAGTGATTTCTTCACACACTGGGAATCACGCCATAGCTATACTGAACTTCTGGCTTCTCACTCCTGACGCTTATGATAAACTTCTGCCTAAACATTTTCTTTAACTATTTCGACATAATTATACTGTATTTTCGTCATAATTTAAAAAAATTGCTCTAGTACTTTGAACTGAAACTCCAAATGCTTAGGAAACATAGACTTCCTATCTTAAAGTATACATAGTGATGTCCCCCATCTGGCTTTGTTTATGTTATTGTTACTAACGCCGCACATGATATTTTTTATGGTTACTGCGTTTTTATTTTTTTTGTTTGTTGTGTTCAAGCGCACTTTTGGTGCATTTAAATAAATAAATAAATAAAATAAATAAACAGCAGTTTTACTGGTATTAGTCCTTCTGCAATCCCGCGGACCTTTTGCGATGGATTCGCTTCAACGAAGGCCTTCAAATTGCCTTCCTGAATTGCTGTAGATCTGCCGCTTTGTGGTCGACCTTCAAGGTTAAAATCTCCAGAACGAAATTTCTGAAACCATAGCTGCGCAGTCCTTTCTTCAGTACTGTTCGTCCCCCACACCTCGTTGATTTGCCGGACAGTTTCGGCGGAGGATTGGTCAGTTTGAAATCGAAATAAATTATCGTTCAGAGTTGCCCTTTCGACGTGCTTCAAAATAACTCATCGGAGAAAGACAGTTATTTAGCATGGATGCTACACAAATCATTCCGTCGGATAGAGCGAGTAATGCCGTATTAGACTTTATACAAAAAACGAAGTAGGTTGATTCAGCAATAAACGAGCGAAAAGCGGTTGTACAAAATCGCCAAAACTTTCCGGCCAGCCAAATACAATGAAGTGCGGTGGCTAGCTGATGGACAAGTTAGTTTTTCATCTTTCGCAGCCGGAACGAAAGGTCAGGCTAGCATGAGACGGATCCGATCCTAGAACGTCGACTCGCACAGTATACTATAGCCGGCCTTCTCTGCGACTGCACCGCTATGTGCCCTAAAATCTCAAAAAAAAACCTCGGTTAGGAACTTGTTCGGGGCAGATGATGCATCATACCGGTGTTCATCTTTGAAGCGATGAAGTCATGAACAAACATCGCGGCACATAAAGGCTGTTTGTCGGAATCTTTTTTTTTAATTAACCTCGATATTTGATATAGTATCGATTTCGAAGAACCATTGTAATAGAAGTGCTCCAGCTGAATACATGCATCTGGGTCAGGAGGTCAACCAACTAGTGCCGAAGCAGCTTGGAAAGCTTCAGTTGATGAGGAAGAAACCTGAAGAGGGCGATAAAGGTCGGGTTCGGTGCCAGCCTAGACTATTCCACGGCTCTTCCTGCCTATCCTTAAACGATAAAGGATTAAGAACGGCGTTAAGCAATTCTGCCTGTATGAACTACTTATTCTACTTCTACGGCATGCCACATTGGAGGCGATTCCAATGTGTACACGACCTATAAAATGACTTGCGGTAACCAGCGCTTTATCCTTCCCAGAGAAGTCTGGCGCCAATTCACCGACCCAGGAAGGCTTGGTTGGCCTTGGCGTGAAATCCGAACCATGATCCTGATTCCTGGTGCAATCGACACCTGGCCTCTGACTACGCTCCACGCGATCTGCGTTGGCTTCTCTCCTTATCCTAGGCTCTTTGAATGAGGGATGAACATGTGGTCAGCGTCGCACAAAGTGAACGGGCAATGGTCGGATACGATTCATGCGGAGGGAAGCGATGGACTTGCGAGCTTCATCGACGTTCGAAGATGAGAGATGATGAGGGAAGAGCCAAGTCGTCTAAAACTACATAGTTGGGCCGACGACGTATTGCGTCTCGCAGACATTCGCTGGACAAGAGCAGGCACCGACTTTCGAAGCATCTCAGAAGATCACTAGGATGCCTTCTAACACACGCGTTAGCCGGACTTCTTTGTGAAAGCCTCCAACGATCACTAACGACGCTATTATTTTCCCTTGGACGATGGGAGCCCATTGGAGTACCCTGACACGCGAAAGGGATCAATGGCGACACTGCTGGGATCCACTTGAGAAGGAACATACAAAAATCAGATAACTGTGGCAAAATACTAGAGACAAATAATGGGACCCTTGGAGTGATCCGCCTATTGAAATGCTACCCTTTGTCAAGGTGCATCTGTACGAATCCTAGCAAATCCATGAATCCGCTGCGCAGAGAGAGAGAGAGAGAGATATGCGGACAGAAATTCAACGCCAACAGATCACTTATTTCTTACCAGGGCGACAGAGTAATAAGGTTATTTGTAGAATTGATAGTATTTTTCAGTAACAATCCTCAAAGGAAAATGATGCTCGAATTAGCAAGGTGACCATGGGGCGACTACTCCTATGGTTGCGTGCGAATGGCCCGTTATTCACGGGAATGCAAATTCGGCCATCATCGCCGCACTAAGTCATTTGAATTATTTTCACGAGCACACGATGTGAAGCCATAATGCCCATTGGCCGCGAATTGTAACGAGTAGAACCGATACCCTAGATGGGAAACTGGGTGGCTGACGTGGCCAAATCGTAGAGAAGGAACAGACCTGCAAGAGGGTAGCATTTGCTGCTCTTTAGATTATTGAAAAGTTGTTTCTTTGGAGAAAGAACCTCAAAAATGACCAGCATCGAAGACGCGTGAAACAAGAGAAATCAAGAAAAAGTACGACAAGCACGACTAGCTAGACCGAAAGCCTTGTTAGTCCTTGAATAAGACTTGTAGGTATTTCTGTTGGTCATCTTTTTTCTTCGCTGATTAACTGGTGGAGCAACAGCGGGAGCAAGCTGAACTTACAAAATCTAGTGTGGGGTGGTGAGAGCTAGCGTGACGCTTATGAAATTTATTCCGGTTCAGGAGTTTTCAGCTTCATGTAATGTAAGAAAATTTTATGGAGGATTTGTGTGATCTGATAGTAGTCGTAGAGAACAGTTTCCACAGTTAAATTTATTTATTTATTTATTACGTCCCGAAAGACGTGCTCGTACTACAATGCAACTATGTAATTCAACCACGGAATTTGCATAAGAGAGTAGAAACACAATAAGAACAGCATTACGATAACTGACTAAAACCTTAGCCGATCTAGCATGAAACCTGACATAAACTTAGACACAAACCAGAACAACGCTATACAGAACGAACCTGTTCACAAAACACTAAAAAAACATCCGACTACTGGTCAAAGGAGGTTTTGAAGCACCAACCATTCCAACACTGTAATTTGGTGTTCTAATGCTCTTGCCGCTATTGAAAAAATATGACCGAAAAATAAAAGCAAATTTGCTATAAATCGCTTTGATACTATAAAATGGAGAACATTGAGGAAGGCCCCGTTAAAGCAGGAGAGCGGGGAGCCCTTAGGGTTGGACCAGCCACCCTGACATTTCAACCATACGATGTCCTAAATGTTTAATGTTCCTTTGTTGAAGGGAGCCTCATTTCTCGAAATTGCCCGGTTTTCTGTGAAGCACAGTATCACGCTGAAATCCCTTAGAACTAAATTTTACTTCACATAAAACTTCAGTTCTCGTAAGTTCCGGCAAACATCCTGCAACAATTAGCTCACTAATCGTAAGTTATAAAAGGTGAATTTCTGAGTGAAGTGTAGATTTTTTATACACATCGTTAAAGGCAACCATCGCAAAAAGGACGAATTTCTTCAAGAAGAAAACAAGAAATGCAGAAGAATGCGGAAAGAGAAATCTACTATCTCTAAGAAGATCAAACCGTTTGCAAATGTGTCCTACATACATACTGTAGGGTGTGTTTTAGAGTTCATACCCATCCGAATGGAAGTTACGAATACGACCTCGTTAAATTCGACCACAAAACATCTGTAGTAATGATCGCAACAAAACATCGTTGTAGGATTAAGATCTGAAAGGTATGCTTTGTTCTGCTCAATTTGCAGGCATGTCGCTTACAAAGCCTTATTAATCCTCTTTCTTTGAAAAACGTCTAGAGGGTAATAGGTTTCGGAATGTGGAAGAGGATGTAAAAGAGTATTCAAATAATTCATTACCTCCAAATGTCGAACACTTAAAGACTAGGACATTGTTGCTACGCACACCCTTTGAAAGATAGATATGAAATACGGAATGACTTTGTTAGTTGCGTCGTAGAACTAACACTTCCAAGAAATCCGAAGATTGCGACTTGCATTTTATCGTTCACCACCGGCGTATTTGCAATACTGGGCTGCTCTCGACTCAACTTCAGCAAGTATGTAGCGCTTAACTCGACCAATAGCATGGGCAATATTACCATTAGCATACGAAAAGTACATTTTTTAAGTGTCCCTATACTTTCTGGTCGCAGCGTATACGGTCCCCCTGAATTAATGGACTTTGGGCCCCAACCCCCTCCCCCCCATTCCTCTCTGGTCGGTGAATTGGCACCATCGTGGTCTGAAAAAGACAAATCACTACCATGTTTCTCTTCTGGTCACCTCACTCTATTGTATGGGCCAAATAAAGGATGGAAGATAAATAACTAAGGACAGCCTTATTCAGCTCCTGTTTGGGATCCGCCATCACTTCTACGGGACGTCGAAGAAGCAATTGGATGCATGTTTGACACACCCGACTAGCTGTTGCGGACAGCCGACGAACGAGGTCTAATGCGAATTCAACGAGCCTGTAACGAAGGAAAGCGAGGTTGGCTTTGGACACCCACCAAAGCCAGGAACCTGAGATCGGAGTCAGGGTCAAGCTTGAGGTTCGGGAATCGAAGGGGGGTCGTGCTGTGGCCTCGTCTAGAGGGGGGGGGTCGTGCTCTTCCGGTTTTGGCAGAGGATTCTCTCTTATTCTTCAGGTTTTTGGTAATTTTTTAAATTCTTAATAAGTTGTTTTTTCCAGGAATGCTTACAAAGGTGTGGAGTCTCTCCTTCGTCCCGCAAAGTTGTAAAAATTAATATAACAAGTTTCAAATAATGATTGTATTACTCGTTAGAAATAAAGATTTTCCGCCGGCAGATTTGGAGTCAATGAGAACTTTCCATTTTTCAGTTGTTTTTTTTTTCAGGAAGTCATGGACGCGACAGTTTTCTGCCTGAACGAGCGACATCTACGTCCTAAATTGCAGTCTATAAAATTTAAAGTGTCAATTGCTGAGGAAAATTAGGTGCTTTCCTACAAGATTTTTGGAAGAACTCTTCGAAGCGATGACCGAATGGCAACCGAGGATGGACTTTTCACGGAACTATTTTTCTCTCTTCTGCTGGAAACAACATCAGAAAGTGAAGTTGTACCCAATAAAGTTTTAATCCACCGGTTGACACAAGGGAATAAAACGTGTTTTTGTGAGACAATCTTCTGTATAAACAGACGCATCGATTTGTATCATTTGCCGAAAAAATTCGACACCGCTAATCACATGGAAGCCGCTATTTTTACAAGCTGCTTTTTAAAGGGTAGAACCCACACCTCTTACAGTTTTAAAAGCTTTGTGAATTTTTCAGGGATGTCGCACAAACTCCGAAATATGTTAGGTTACGTGGAGTCATTGCGTTCTCCGATATCACCGATCGCCACTGAAGGACGGACTTCTTGCGGCAAAAAAATTTCTACCTTCTGGAGGAAGAGCATCAGAGAGTGAAAACTGGGCCATCTTAGAGCTCAAGATGTGATTAATATACAATCATAAACTAAGCTTCTTCGCAGCGATCTCGATATGATTAGGGCTGATTGCATTTAAATTTTTCGCTTTTCAAGAAAAATTAATTAATTTTTACCTGAAGCAGATCACCCACACAGTTCAAATCTTGCCACAAAAAGTTTCAAGTCTTGTTTAATACACAGTGTAAAAATTATGGTTTTCTGAAACGAATAGACTGGATCGACCACTGGTCGATATGGCACCGACGTCATGGGAGCGACAAAATTCGACGTTCACATAAATGACTATAACTCGGTAAATCTTCCACAACTTTAAGAAACCAATAGCTTTTTGAAAACTACAAGAAAAGGTATTTCATACGGTGCGAAAATCTGTTTTCAAAAACTAGATCTTTATACGGGGCGGAGGCCTTCGATTTTTTGTGCAAAAAAAATTGATCTGTTATTGAATAAGTAATCGTAACTCGATAAGTTTTTCGAGTTTTACAAAAGCCAATAGCTATTGGAAAACTAGAGGAGAAGCGCTTTCGAACCATATAAAAATTTGTTTTCAACAGGGAGGTCTTCATAGGGGGCGGTAGGGGTTCGATTTCTGGTCCATTGTTGCAGAAATACGTGCCAAAAATCGAACCCCTCTCGCCCCGTATGACGACCCCTTTTTTGAAAACCGGTTTCTATATGGATGGAAAGCAACTTTTCTCTATTTTTCAAAAAGCAATTGGGATTTTTGAATTTCAAAAACTGAACCAAGTTATGATCAAATTTGTGAAGAACGGCTCGCAGACTCTCCACCGTCGACACTGGAGTGATTTCATAAAAATGATCATAACTCCGTTCGCTTTTCGAAATTCAAAAATCCCAATTGCTTTTTGAAAAATAGAGGAAATATGCTAACTGATCATGCATTAATTGTCTTTCAAAAAGGAGGTCTTCATAGGGGGCGAGGGGGGTTCGATTTTGGTCGATTTTTGGCAAAATCGACCAGAAATCGAACCCCACCGCCCCCTATGAAGACCTCCCTGTTGAAAACAAATTTCTACATGGTTCAAAAGCGCTTTTTCTCTAGTTTTCGAAAAGCAATTGGGATTTTTGAATTCCAAAGTACGAACCGAGTTATAGACATTTCTTTTGAAATCACTCCAATGACTCCGGTGATGGGCCGACCAACTAATCTGGTTACGGTTTCACAAAATTGATCATAACTCGGTTCATTTTTTGAAATCCAAAAATCCCAAATGCTTTTTGAAAACTAGAGAAAAAGCGTTTTCGAACCATGTAGAAATTATTTTTCATCAGGGAGGTCTTCATAGGGGGCGGTGGGGGTTCGATTTCTGGTCCATTGTTGCAG
This sequence comes from Heligmosomoides polygyrus polygyrus, assembly GCA_947396885.1. Classification (NCBI taxonomy): domain Eukaryota; kingdom Metazoa; phylum Nematoda; class Chromadorea; order Rhabditida; family Heligmosomidae; genus Heligmosomoides; species Heligmosomoides polygyrus. Next base: position 82,539,746 of record OX377201.1, read on the forward strand.
AAATACGTGCCAAAAATCGAACCCCACTCGCCCCCTATGAAGACCTCCTTTTTGAAAGACGATTTATGCATGGTCAGATAGCATATCTATTTCTCAAAAAGCAATTGGGATTTTTGAATTTCGAAAAACGAACGGAGTTATGATCATTTTTATGAAATCACTCCAATGTCGACGGTGGAGAGTCTGCGAGCCGTTCTTCACAAATTTGATCATAACTTGGTTCAGTTTTTGAAATTCAAAAATTCCCATTGCTTTTTGAAAAATAGAGAAAAGGTGCTTTCCATCCATATAGAAACCGGTTTTCAAAAAAGGGGTCTTCATACGGGGCGAGGGGGTTCGATTTTTGGCACGTATTTCTGCAACAATGGACCAGAAATCGAACCCCTACCGCCCCCTATGAAGACCTCCCTGTTAAAAACCAATTTTTATAGTGTTCGAAAGAGCTTTTCCTCTAGTTTCCAAATAGCTATTGGCTTTTGTAAAACTCGAAAAACTTACCGAGTTACGATTCCTTATTCAATATCACTTCAATTTTTTTCGCACAAAAATCGAAGTCCTCCGCCCCCTATGAAGATCTAGTTTTTGAAAACCGATTTTTACACCGTATAAAACATCTTTTTTTCTAGTTTTTAAAAAGCCACTGGCTTTTTAAAATTGCGGAAAACTTACCGAGTTATAGTCATTTTTGCGAATGTCGAATTTCGTCGCTCCTATGACGACGGTGCCATATCGATCAGAGGTCGATACAATCTATTCGTTTCAGGAAACCATGATTTTTACACTGTGCATTGAACAAGACTGGAAACGTTTTGTGGCAAGATTTCAACTGTGTGGGTGATCTGCATCAGATAAAAATTAATTAATTTTTCTTGAAAAGCGAAAATTTTAAATGCGATCAGCCCTAATGATATCGGAGATCGCTGCGAAGAGCTCAGATTTTCACTGTGTAATTCTCATGACTGAAAAATCCATGAAGCACAATTTCACTCTCGCGTGTTCTTTCCTTGAGAAGATTGAAAAATTTTCCGCGAGAAGGCCACCCTCAGTCTCCATCGATGATATCGGCGAACGCAATGGCTCCACGTAACCTACCATATTTCGGAGTTTGTTCAACGTCTCTGAAAATTTTACAGAGTTTTTAAAACAATAAGAAGTGTGGATTCTACGCTTTAAAAAGCAGGATCCATGCTTTCATGTGATTAACGGTGTCGAAAATTTTCGGCAAATGACAGAAATCGGAGCGTGTGTTCACAAAGGATCGTTTTAGAAAACAGGTTTTATTGCCATGTGTCAAACGAGGGCTTAAAATTTTATTGGGTACAAGTTCACTTTCTGATGCTGTTTCCAGCAGAAGAGAGAAAATTAGTTCCGTGACAAGTCCATCCTCCGGTTGCCATTCCGTCATCGCTTCCGAGAGTGTCTAAAAAATGTTGTGGATAAAGCACTTAAGTCAGCTTTAGCAATTAACACTCTGCATTGTATAGAGTACAATTTCGAATGCAGATGTTGCTCCTTCACGTACAAAAATGTGCCGTGTTCACGAGATGCTCAGAAAGCCTGAAAAGTTGAACTCGTTGTGATTAATTCGACAACTGCTCTCAAAAGTGCTTTATTTTCAACTGTAAACAAACAAAATATTATTATCAGAAGATTACATAAACAAAACCTTTATTAGCGCTTTTTCTAACAAAAATCACAAAATCAAACAGTTGTCCTCTTTCTTGAGCTAATCTGATACAGTCGACGCTGCACCTGGAAAGAAGGACCTATTAAAGGGTACAAAAATTGCATAGAAAATTTTAAAAAATCAACGCGGATAGGAAATAAAACGGTGGTCTACACAAGGGGGGAGGGTCGTACCAGATCCGCTTTGGGAGGGGGGGGGGTCGTAAATTTTCGTCAAAAATCGAACCCCACGCTTGACCCTGCCTATATGCTGGCAAAGAAACGGAGTGAGGTCAAGCACGCACATGTGACACTAAGTCCCGACTCACGTGTCACCATGTTGCCACGACGTCTGTGACCCGTCTTCAGAAACTCGACGCATAATGGATGACATTGAGGAAAAATACTGGACCAATTACTCTCCCACCTCTAGTGGTCTCTCTTCGCTAATCCCCTCTTCACTGGTCCCCCTCCTAATGGTTTCCCTCTCTCGGAATCCCTACGCGAGTCCGACGCCAGCGGCACGTTTTCTGAATTCATACGCACGTTGGACGACGTCTCCAGCAGGTATTGTGAATTCCTACGCACGTTGGACGATATTGAAGGAAAATACTGCCCCCTTATTCCCCCCCCCCCCCTCTAGTGGTCCCTCTTCCTGATCCCCTTTACAGGTCTCCCTCCTATTGCGCCACCTTACTCGGAATCCCTACGCAAGTTGGACGTCTTTAGCACGTCTTCTAAATTCTAACGCAGGACGACGTCTAGGGATATATCTTCTGAATCCTTACGCTCCGCACTTGATACTCATTCACACCCTGTCGCGTTGTCCTCCGGTGTATCGCACATAAGCCTGGACGATCTGTCGGCTAAGCTATAGTTCGCCAGCTATAGTTACCCATGGTTAAGCTCAAAGGAAGCCCGGCTGGCATACATACGTCGGAGGCATCCTCTTGGAATCAGCCCCCCTCCCCGTTGACCGGAAAGTTTTGGCGGTTTTTTATGCAACCGCTTTTCGTCCGTTTATTACTGTATCAGTATTCGGTTTACTTCGCATTTTTGTATGACGTGTAATACGGAAATCATCGCTCTATCTGAAGGAATTATTTGTTTTTCTTCGACGACTTACTGAAGTACGTCGAAAGAGCTGTTCCGAACGATATTCACTTTCAGTTCCAAGCAGCGCCAGTGCGCCGTCGAAACAGCCGGAAAGACAACCATGTGTGGGGGGGGGGGCAAATAGTGTAGGAGAAAGGACCGTGTAACGTTGGTTTGAAAAATTTCCTTCCGAAGATTCCGACCTGGAAGGTGCACCCCAAAATTAAATGAGGGCAGGACAACTAAAAATGACTTCAGCATAATAATCATTCAGGGATGTTTTTTAAGCGTTGCAAGCTGTAACGGATTTCCATTCTCCTCAATTCAGAAGCGCCGAGCAATACACAGCAGAGCTCCGGTATACAACTGAGTTGGCAAGAATATGAAACGCGCTGAGCAACTTCCGAGGAATTTCTATGTAGAGCGAACAGTACCACTTCACAGACGCCATTGATGATCAAGTATAATCAAGAGCGAATCTCACGGTCACTTCGTTCAGCCCACATCGATCATTCGGAAAGATCTGCACTCCATTACGAGGTGCATGTGCGCGTTGAGCGGCAGACCCAATTCCCAAGGGATACGGTATTCGGAAATGAAGCACGGAAGATGCAAGAAATAGCAGCTTATGGGAGCAAGAGGAGCGGAGCAAAACACCGAAGCGGTGGAAAGCAAGGATTGGTGAAACCCACACCGTGCCCGCAACTGTGACGCTACGGCAACTTGAAGCATTACCACTCACTTACTGCTCGCATCACAAGCAGTGAAACATTTTTGTTAACGGATTCCAACGTAAGTTAATTAAAGGGAAATGTAGTGTAATTATCAACACAGAAATGCTCAGACAATTTATTTCCCCAGTAGCTTTATAGTCCTTTTCTTTCTTATAGTCATTCAGCAGCACACAAACCGTATCAAAAAGGAAATGGAAGGACTCGTGTACGTCATCAGAAGCCGTTTTTGGCCAAATTTTCTGCTAGATAGATGTTCTAGTTATTTCCGTTATTGTCGTTATGGCATGGAACGGCCGAGCGGATGCATTAAGGGTAAATGAAGCTAAAATGGTTGAAATGAAGAAAAACCAAGATCCGGATCCAATTATTCCTCGAAGAATCCCATTTTCGACACGCGTTTGGACCCGCGACACGCACGGATATTCACCACTACACTTCCTTCGCAGTATAGCGACGAGCATAAATACCGCCCGGATCAACAGGGCTCTGTCCGTGCAGGTGGGCGAATGATAGCGTAGTCCGAGAAGGAGCCGAATGACTTCTGCAGCCGAAGCCAGGTTAATGGCTCCAGTTTCCCGTACAGACCTACTAAGCATTTCATCCATCCAATCGATGCCAGACTTGAGCCAAGGAGAATAAAATGCTGACCTTTCCATATGTAGCCATATGGAAGGTATAAAGCACATTATTATTATAATATTATTATGATATATTATTATTCTATTAAGTATATTATTAATATTATTCTGCTTCCATATGTATGTATGTCCAAATCACTGTGTGAGCAAATTTGCATTCAGTAAAGATGGCATTGGTGATAAGCATTCAAAGTGAATGACTGACGTCCAGGGATCAGATTCGTCAACGACTTACAGAGATTTAACGGGAAAATTACAGCCGAAATTCCTGATAACGCCAACATTTCACCATATCGCCTGATGGAAAAACGCAATTATCGTTATTTGTTTAGGAATTTGTAATTTCTCCGTTAAATCTGTGTAAGTCATTGACGAATCCGGCCCCAGTTTGATATCTACCATAACGACAATACAAGTAAAAGAGTAGCCGCCTCTGATAGGGAATTAATAAACTACACATAAGGATAAATTCCGAAATAGAAATTCTTTTTAGGATGAGCTTTGTCTGGACTTCGTAATGATCTGCCTTCCAAATGCTGTAGATAGCACAAATTTCGCCACAGTTATGCCGAGCTGGTAACAGATTCTCTCAATGGGCAGGAATCGAACTCACGTTACTTGTTTTGAGGTTTTAAATTGTTTGCCACCACGCTATATGTGTCTAGACAGTTGTTGGCCATAAGGAAGTGTTGATAAACATATTACGGAGCGTAATTCTGCAACCGAGTTAAGTGGGCATCGAATGAAAAATGCCGCCAGAATTTCTCCTTACAGAGCATATAAGTAATGAAGACTGACATGCTCTTTCCTCGAGGAGGAGATTCGTGCAGGACCCATTAACCATGTCATGTTCGCGTTTGTAAAAAATAGAGCAATTCTGTAAGCTCTGACGAAAAGCCTGCAGAACTGTTCTATCTTCGTGTCGTGCTCCTGATAGTCGATCTCAATTCGCCGTCTAATATACAGGGTATCTCGAAATAACGTGATGAAGGTTTGACGTCCTCCCAAGCGAACGTATTGATTTGCAGCAAGGCGGCAATGGCGCCATTTTCTTTTGCATATCTTTCTGTCCGCATTATAATGTTTTAAGTTCTACTTTGCATCAGTTACGGTTTTTCTCAAAGTGTCAAGCCATCGCACTGCGATTTTGGAGCTCCATCGTCAGGGAAAGCAGCAATGCGACATCGTAAACCTGCTCAGTCGACCGTCCCCCAGAAATTCATTGATATAAGGAACTTGGCCATGTGGGTAATCGTTCAGCACAAGGAAGAAAACGCACTGTCAATACGCCGCAGTTCCGGAATATCATTGAGAAGCGAAAAATCCCAAGTCCGAGGCTCTCCTGAGAAAAATCTCCCGTGATGTCGGTGTCAGTCTCATATTAGCGTATCGAATAGCCAGAAAGAAACGCGGACTCAAGCCCTAAAGTTATATAAAGACGATATCAAAATTTATAAAACACTTGAAAAACCCGAGGATCGTTGCGCTGTTCAAGAAGCAATCGATTACATTGATGGTTGGACTGAAAAATGGAATCTCCCCTTAGCGGTTGAAAAAACTAACTACCTGATCGTTGGTTCCAAAAACATTTGTAAAAACTCGCAATACAAGTTAAGAGGTTTATTTTTAGAACCAGTGAAGCAAGTGCGAGACTTAGGTTTCTTAGTGTCAGATGACCTAAGTTTTGATAGCCACCACAAAAATATTGTAAAAAAAGCAAATTACCGGATCTACAACTTATTGAAAGTCCTACGAACGAGCGATCCTCAAGTATATTTGCGAGCATACAAGACTTATGTGCGTCCCATAGTTGACAGTGGAGTGACCGTATTTAATCCGGTCAAGAGGAAAGACATTGACTTCCTAGAAGGAGTTCAAAACAGCTTTACACGTAAACTAGTAATGCGATGTTTCGGACTGAAGTACGCTCAAGTCCCCTGTGGTGCTGAGAGATCGAAACCACTCGGACTACCTTCCCTCTCTAGTAGGAGGAGGAAAGCAGATCTTCTAATGATGTTTAAAATACTTTCTGGGAAGCTGTCAATGAGGCCTATAGACTTCTTCAGTGTTCCGCTGACTAGGACCGTGAGAGGGAAGCTGGGGCTGCGAGTCCCCATGGCTAGGTCGCGTGTTAGGGCAAATTTCCTTACATATAGGAGCATTAAGGAGCTAAATTCATTACTGAATGACGACGAACGCCTCCTGGGTTACTCTGTTCAAGTTTTTAACGCCTTAATTTCTCGTAGTCACATAGAAAGTTAGATGTATTAACGGCATGTTTTGAGGTTCTGTGTTTCTGTAATAGAGTTTTAATTGTTGCTTTATGGCACATTCCTATCCTTTTCTTTTTATTTGCTTTACGCGTGTGACTATAACTCGCGTCTTTAAATAAACAAATAAATAAATAAATATAAAGTTCAGCTCTTGATGGACAAGAATAAGCGCGAACGGCTCCATTAACGCCGACAGCTAAAGCTAAGGGCTGCAGGTCGAGGGTGGGTAGGAATACGTTTCACGGACGAGAAGCAGTTCACTGTAGAGTAGGCTCACAACCACCAAAACGGCAGCATCTGATCCGGGGAGGCTCCAGCCACCTGTGCCATTGCCAAACATCGTCAATATCCGCAGGCGCCCATGGTTTGGAGAGGAATCTACAACAACTGAAAGACCCCTTGGTTTTTGTGGACGAAGAAGTAGAAGGTAAATGAAGATGTGTACCGACGGAACATCTTTGAGGCTGTTGCACTCTTCTAGTCCCAGCGGCACTTCAGCAACGCACAGTGGACGTTTCAGCAAGACTCAATCCCTGTACACAGGGCGAAAGGCACGGAGGCATGGTGCAAGGCCAATTTTCAGGACTTCATCATGTCTGCGGAATGGCCACCGCACTCCCCGGATCTGGCCCATTTTGAAGGCCGGGGTCCCTGCCAAGCGCCACCATAGCCTGGAGGCCCAGAAGGAATCTCTGCTTCGGAAGTAGGAACGACTGTCTCCAGATAACCTGCGGCCATCGGCAAAAAGTTCATCAAGCCTTTTGACTTTTGTATTCATGCCAATCGGAGCCATTTCGAATCCGCTCGAATATAGTGTTGTCTAGTGTCTGTGTAGTTGCTATTTATGTATTGTTTTGTGAACCTGTCAGTTGTTTCGTAGCTATAATTTAAAAACCTTCATCACGTTGTTTTGGAACACCCCGTAATTTCTCTTATCCTACGTTGTCAACTGGTAACAGTTTCTCGTCAACGTTCGATATAGCAATGTCTGTCACTGCACAAAAAGAAGAAGAAACTAGAACTAGAGCTTCAAGCAGAAGAACAAGGAAATAGAACTCTAATGGAGAATAATTGTGAAATGCTCGTTTCTGCACTCTTCAATCGAAATTGTTTGTTAGAAATTGGGGATTATTTTAAACAACTATACGTGCCTTTGAATTCTGTTCATAGAAGAAAGATAGGATCTACAGGTAGGAGTAGGAGGACAAATGAGAGAAGAGAAGAGTGAAGATATCACAGAATACAATGTATTGAAATTGGGTGGCCAAAATCGGTTGAAGAAACCCGAGCAGACTCCGAATGAGTTAGGAATTTCATAGTAGAATGCGCTGCCCATTCCAATAAATTGAAGGAACACGTCGATCTTCACTTTCGTGAACGAACGAAGAAAAAACTGGGAATTTCCTAAGCTGAAAAATGGAAAGCAAGGAAGAAAGAAGGCCATCTTCATGGAATGTTAGCTTTTTTCTAAACGATAACGACATTTTGAATTTGATAAAGGCATTTTGAATCCGGCTCGTTCTCGATTGCTTTGTGGAAGTGCACCTTAAGTTGCTTTTTACACGTTTAGAACACAGTGCAAGCAGAAACTATCCACATAGGACAACGATTAAGATGAAATTGAGTTAGGAGGCAGCATGTGCGCAGACTGTGCTCTGCAGCTGGAGACGCTTGAAGGATTTTCATTCGTTTTTCGTTAGTTATGAAAAATTGGTGTATGCATTCGAGAGAGCAATGCAGTCTGAACAATGTCCCAGCTCATAAATTTTAACTGAGATCTGCGACAGTCTTTTTGTACAGTGTTTAGTGCATTGGACCACCTGTCTATTTTCCCTCGAAGTAGTATGACATTACTGAAGTTTACGAAGAAAGTTTAAATGATCTCCAGGTTTTCATGGCTCTGAAGAAGGCAAGCACGTAGAGAGAGCAACTATTTTGAATCTTGGTGAAGGATGACACGTCATGCCTTTTTCGGATTTTATTCTTGCACGTATTATACCTTGAGAGATTTCCTGCGCAACTGAGCTGAAACAATGAACATCCTCCTCCAGCTGGGGCAGTCATTTTTGGAAGATCATGCTTACAATCCCTGGAAATCTGTTAGGCCTTTTTTGCTTTATAACCAATCGGAAGGAATTGGAATTCTGAAAATTCGAATCTTCACGTTTAATAGACACCATGTCTATATATGAGCGATATGTGTGAGCATAGAGCACACTTGGAGTAAGAGTAAAGGGTAGTAAATTGCAGAAATAAGGATGAAGGCTAAAGGACGGCGTTACTCAATCCCCTTTGGGATGCGCCACACGTTCTACTTATAGGGAATGTCGTGGAGGCGACTTGAACGCGTATTCAGCCTGCACAATGACTTGCAATGGCCAGCCGATGAACAAGTGTTGGTACTTGTGAAGCAAAGGGCCCGTGGTGCCGTGGCGTAGCCGGCAAACATGTTAACGCGGCAACCCCACAGCACCACGGGCCGTACTAATGTAGCACCGGTCTCCGGGTGCCGTGGGGTTGCCGCGTTAACATGTTAACATGCAACCCCACGGCACCACGGGCCCTCTGCTTCATAAGTACCCAAGTGTTTTATCATTTCCAGACAAACTTGGTAGGACTTCGTCGACCCCGGAGGGATGGAAGGCTTGTTTTACCTGGGCGGGAAATCCGAGCCAAGAATCTGTCGGGTGCACAAGACAGCCGAATCCTGCCCCTACTGAGCTCTACGTGTCCGAATTCGAGCAATTGAGCAACGACATTCGCCTCTCTTTTCCTACCTTTTGATAGGAAAACAATTGAAATGCTCGAACAACGATGTTCTTTGCGTTTCTTGGAGCTATCTATTGGTAAGTGACTGAATTAGGCAGAACCTCAAAATGAGACTGATTTGTTATAGAATAGAAGAACACGTCATCGGGTGCTAGAAAGTTCAGAAGGTTCTCGAAAATCGCACAAGCATCGTGTCTGACAGCTTCACTGAAAGTGTCACCTTACTTCAAACGACTTCTTTTTGTTCGTGTCATTAAATATGCTGCGCTTAGTTTTTTATCAGAAACGCTAAAGAAAAACCCATTATAGAAAGCCGACATATGCCGCAGAAAGCGACCAGCTGTTTTACTGGAAAAGCTCCCAGGCGGCAGAAAAAGAGCGCCTCTATGGGCTATGTGTTAGGTCGTCAGTAATGTTTCCTGGTAAAAGCACTCTAATCAGGTTAAAATGTCTCAACATCCATTCTATGTTTTGCACTGATCAGAAAGGAGATTAGGCCATGGCGTGAATCACAGCAATAATACAATAGAACAAACTGGAGAACTAAAAGCATAACCTTAAAATATGAACTTAAAAGTTTACTGCTATATGATTCGCACTCTCCAACTGTGTATTTAGACTAAGAAAACTTATAGCTAATATCTGCGAACTACCATTGTTTCAATGTTGCGTCTTGTTAAGGAGAAATTGCACTTGCTTTCTGTTTCTGAAGATCGTTAACGGAAGAGTAGTTGAGTAGTCTGGACATGCTTAATTATTTTTTTGTTAGTTTATTCATGCACACGATGGTGACTTCTAATGACAACCATTCTAGAACGAGGTGCAGGCTTTCTGAAAAAAAAAACACATGAAAAGTAGGCAAGCCCGAGAATAGCTGTGGAGGATTTTGTGTTATTTCTATTTTCATGTTTTATGTCGTCCACTTTTCAGACTTTTCACTCGGTACCTTCTCTTCTTGCAAAAAAAATTCTTGCTTATCACATCATTGAATACACGCTCCACATGATACTGCACAATATGATGGGGCAGACGCCAAACATTGTCTGAAAAATCATTTAAACATTAAAAGAGCAGTAATTGTTAGAAACTGACCAAGGAACCATCTCAGCGGTATGTCTGAACGGCGAAAATGAATACCATTAAGAGATTCCATCCTTCAATTAGTAGAAAACTAGGTTCCATTTTTGCGAAGACCTTGAACCCAAGTAGCTAAGGGCCCTCGAAGCTGACTATGGGATCACATGCACGCGTGATAAACTACCGTATTCGACCTAAATGTCAAAAATGGATATCATATTCGCGATCAACGTCCCAGATAACCCCTCAGGCAAGGTTTGGGTGAAATTTTTTCTACCCCTTCCCGACCTCGACCGAAGGGCTAGGAGACGTGAACTTCGACCGAGGGGCTAGGAGAAGTGAAGGTGCAATAGTGCCCCTTCAGAATTACCCCCGACAATCGCATACTCAAGGGAGCGGACACTCATGTTACGGCGAATCATCGTGATCAACTTTTTGAAAGATTACTCTGCACCCTATCTTCAATAAAAAATCTGCCTATATATTGCAATTTTTAAATGGTCGGCTCACCAGACGAGTTTCATGACTAACGCGCTGCCGTCTAGCAATACGCTAGAAGATGACGATGACCTATACTCGCTGACCTGCTGGGACTGCAGTAGCTACCCGCCCGTCATCATTTCATCATCATCATCATCAGTGTGTCCAGTTCTACACCTTCGACGGGCAGTAGAGGCAGCAGCTGGACTTCTGCAACGAGCGATCATGTGGGGCACATGCTAGATGCCATGAGATTGGCTGGATAGCCATTTTCGGCTTGTGGACTGGTGCCATCATATGCTCTTCAAATTGCTTTATTTGGGTCTTGTTGGGAAAGTTCATTCGCCGTGTAGTCAAGGGTCCCATCAAAAAGAGCAGAAAATACTGTGTCGTATATAGGGGGGGGGGGGGGAACGGGCAACAGATAAAAAGCCCTTACTGAACACCTACTTTGGCAGCCTATGGTGGAATATATGCATAGATAAGGTTCGAAAGGTTATAGATGCCAGACAAGGAATGGACATTAAAAATGCAAGAATTCGGCAAGGCACCTGAATCGAGCACCTGACCTTGCACTTATGAACCCCCACCACTCCCCGTTGAACCACCGGGCTGATTCCTTCGCTGTCTTTCACCACCTCCTTTATCTCCACTTAGGGCGCGTACAAACGTGTTAGGTGCGTGCTGACAATGCAACTCAGTACTGGACTTTTAGGAGCCCCTAACCCCTTGGGTTAAAGGATTTTGCAAAAATGAAACCTACCTTCTTACTATGTAAAGGGAGGAGATTTTCAAGGTGGGATTCATCTTCGCCGTTCAGACATACGCCTGAGACAGTTCCCAAGTGAGAAGGAAGGAAGAAACTAGAAACAATGCTTAAACAAGTGTTAAAGCATTGTTACTAGTGAGGTTTTCAGCTTAACCGGTTTCATGCTGATATCAGCGGCCGGCCCATCCCCCGTATCACGGGTGGGTGCTGACAGACCTGGAGGATATCGCGGATAATACGTGCGGTCAAACAGCGCCGGTGGTGTAGGGCGCACATCGCTGCCCGGAAAGCAGAAGATGCGGTTCGAGTCCCGCCTGGCGCAGAGTTTTGATCGCAACAAAACATCCTGTAATAGCAAAGTAGAAACAATCAGTGCTGTCAGGAGAGCGAAGCAGGCTGTTGCTCCGTTGAAGCAGATTGTTTTCAAAGCTGGTGTCATTGGGAATGAAAGATGAGTACTAAACGAGATGTAATAGAGTGCAAAGAGTAGAATAAAAATGAGGAGGGGGTGCAGCTGAAGCTCCTCGAACACTACGAAGCAATTTTCAGCGAACAATTCTCCACTTCAAGCGGCAATCTCAGAAAATTGTAAACACGATGAAACGGCAGTGTCCTTCCAGTGGAAAACACTTTCATTCTAATTACGATGCAATAATTCCTGAAAGCACCGATTTGTTTTGGTAGTGCGGGGTTTCTACGTGTACTCGACCGCCGACGCCAACAAGCTGAAGGGACGCGGTAGGAAAGCTAACAGTGGGCTTTTCGATGGCATTGCCGTGTTCGGTGGCTAGGCTTAGGCTTGCCATAAAGGAAGCCATAACGAGCTGAAAACTCGCCTTTCTACGATGCGTTTGTATTCAGCGGTCGTTCAGCACCAGATAATGGAGCGCTGAATAGTGCGTGTGGACGTCATGAAGAAAGCGAGTTTTCCTTCTGTTCGAATTATAAGGTCAAGAACGGCGTTGGAGCAGCCAGAAGGCCGGACAAGATTTGGGTAAGCTGAAAGTGTCTTATAGCATTTCTGTGTTTTTCAAGAAACGTCTAAATCCGCGGCTTCACCAAATACTCGTAGTACTGAAATTGTAGCCGACCAGTTTCAGACTTCGGATTTCCTAAAGATGCTACCTTCTTTTTTAATTTCAACTTGCCGATTCTATTACCTATTACGATTTTGATACCGACATACAAACAACAAACCAAATGCGAGCGAGGAGCATACGAAGGCGAAGAGTCAACTTTGAGGCCTGACAAAATTAGCCCTAAGCTTATATTTCCCAACCAGATGTCTATGACGAATAGGTATTCAACCATTATGAGAAATTTGCACGATTGTTCTTGTTTGATGTGCACCATGTAGGGCTCGCATACCTGATGCAAGCAGAGTTCTGTTGAAGTATACAGTGTATTTTGATATTCTCTTTCTTTATGATCGGACAAGGATGAGGGAACATGAGAAAGGAATAAGTTATGGGATGGATAAGAATAAATTAAAGTCGCTGGAAGAGGTAGCATCGTCACTGCAAATGTATATTCAATTTTAAAAGCTCTGAAAACAAAAGAACGGGAAGGAAAGGGTCAAACCGCTACTCAGCGCGACATAATCGAAGGGAACACGTTCGGTAGATATGGCGAAAGCTCGGCAGCAGATGACGAATGTCATCCGGTGAACGCCGACTCCATAACGATTAAGGCTGCGATTTCTGGGTATGCTCGAATACCAGCTTATTAAAAATCTCAAACTGTTATACTTCATTGCTGAATACATGATGTCTCAGAAAAATGTGACCACTGTTCGAGTCTCTAGGCTTAAGCTGCGAAGGCTAGTAAGTAACACAACGCCTACCGGAACTTCGCCGAGTCCACTACGGTCAAACTTCACCGACTGATCACTACGTCCAGATGTAAGCATTGCTTCGCCCAGAAGGACCATGGAGAAGCTCACCCACGACTTCCACTCCGATCTTAACCACGTCCAGCTGCTGTTCACCATGCCATCTATTGCAGAATGGATGCATCGTCCTCTCTGTTCTCCCTTCCGAGATCCGACACGACATCTCGTCGGTGAAGAAATGTACGGCACCTGGTCCCGACCTAAACACCTGAAGAACCTCCCGCTTACGCTCATCGACACCCTGGCGCGGCTCGTCACACGCTACCTGTCGGAGAGCAAGGTTCCATCTCAGTGGACGACCAGCAAGACCGTCTTGCTGTACAAGAAGGGAGACGTGCACGACATTGGCAACTATTGCCCGTTCTGCCTGCTGTTCGTAGTCTACAAGCTGTTCACTCGAGTGATCCTGAATAGGATCAACAGAAGGCTGGACGAAGGAGAGCAATGCGAATTAGCAAGATTTCGGAGAGGATTCTGCACCATCGACCACAAATTCATTGTGAAGAGTGTACATGTGGTAGAGAGCGCTGAAGAGATTGAGCATAGGCTACCGCTGTGCTTCTCGTTCATCGATCTGAAGAATGCTTTCGACTCTGCGCAGACTGAAGCCATGGTCAGACAAGACGTTTCTACTCAGCACATCAAAGTCCTTCGAGAGCTGTGCACTGGATTCATGACCAAGATTTCACCACTCCACAACGACTTCATTGATGTCGTGAACAGGCTGTTCGACACAAGCCTAAGTCCTGCGCGAAGTAAAGTGGAAGATATAAGAGTGAAGATCGGCTGCCGGAAATTGCACCATCTTCGCTTCACCGACGACGTCGTGTTCATAACCCCGACCATTAGCCAGGCGGAAGGAATTCTGGCCGACTTCGATCGTGTGTGAGGGAACTGCAGCTGAATCTCACGGAGGCGATGTTGTCGCTCAACGGAACGAACTTTCCTGGATGCTCCAGCTGCGTGTATCTAGGTTGCGAACTCAACATGGCCAACGACCCTATCGCCGGAGCTGAGCAGGAGGAACGACTTGAGAAGTTTTCGAGAGCGTCGAAGAAGTCGTGAAGAAGACGAAGAACGTCCGGCTTCGTGCCCACCTATTCGACTCTACCGTTAACCTGCCCTAATATATGAAACAGAGAGCTGGGTCATCCGAAAACAGACTGAACATGCGATCAACGTCGCGCAGCTCGGGATGGAGTGGACGATGCTTGGAGTGACACGATTCACGTAATTGAAAGAACCCCTCCGTAGTTCCGAGCTTGTCGACGTTTGAAGACCAAAGACGCTGTCCAGTAAACCAAGTCGTCGAAAATTAACTGGGCCATGCGCGTAAGCGCTATAGCCGAGTCAAACTAAAAGAGCCCAAGGATGCTCACCAATTGTTGGCTGGTCTTCGTAAGAAAGTTTTCATAAGATTCAACCTATGTTCTACAGTTGAAAACATAGATTTTTCACATATTGGAAGCTACATGATTCTTTATGGAACAGAGCCTCTAAAATTCATGTTGTTTTCTGCTTCTTTTGTTAATGATGACATCGCTAATCGAACACATAGCGTGCTGGTCTTAGCTACCAAGCCGTCGATTTTCCCCCTTTACGCCCGAAGAGTCAGTACTTCAGGAATCCTAGCCCTCCTACAAAGTACATTTTCTGATAGCTACAGGTCTTACGCAAAGGCAATATTTTCTTAATAAACTACGAGTTTTCTAAACCGCTGCAGTTCGTAATTTGGTTATCGCAACTAATATCCAAAAGTTTTAAACGTTGGATATGAGCGAGTTGGGTTGGGCTAGGTTTAGGAAATGATTAGAGCGCTGGTACAGGCAAATTGCTTGGAAGGAATATCCCACTGCGGAGGTTATTTAGCATTAGGTTTAAAATGATTAAAGGATGAGAATAGAATAAAGATACAGTTCGGTACTTCAGTGCCACCCTGATTTGATGTTAAGGAACGTATTTACTTCGGCCTGGCGCTTCGGCAATTTCGCCGTCTTCAACTGCCTGAAGGAAGTTCGAAACCCAACAATAAAATCAGGCACTTAACTCGGCAAAGACTTAGGTTTCCAACTCAGCTAGTTTCAACGAATTCCCAAGAATGCTAAGATGAATCTCACTGAAGCAATCCAAATCACCGTTGTTCCACCGTTTAGCTCCAACCCTGGCTATTCATGAGCAGAATTGAACATCCAGTACTAGAGCTTCATCCCATAATGTACTGCCGTTATATTTATTGATGATTGTATTATAACGACAACTCAGTTCGAAATGGATGAGTTATTCAACATCCTCAATACACAATCTCAGTCACAAAGCTCACCCAAGAAACTCCGTATGAAGGCTGGCTACCCTGTCTGAACACTCACGGTAGGGTATCAAACGGCGTTTCTAATGTGAAGTGGTATCGTAAAGGTAGCTCCAAGAACATCATAGTTCATGCGAAGTCCGCTCACCCTTTGACAGTCAAACATGCTGTGCGCTGCAACATGTACAGAACGGCAGTAGTGTCTGTACGGGGCAGAGGAGCGAGAGGAGTCACACAATCTGGCCTCCAATAATGCGCGTCTCAATGGATACGAACCGAGGTATCGAAGCAACCGGATGGGATACAGACAAGGTCAAAATGCGCATGTCAACGGGCTTCCCTTCATTTTTGACGAAGTCACGACAGCTGTAGATCTTTGCCTAGTACAAGTAAACTTGGACGATGAAGTCGTGCTGGTTAATATACCAGGAAGCAGTATTACATGAAACGGCTACTTGATCAAAACAGAATTTACGATCACTCAGCCATAGATAGAGACTACGTGGCTCGCCCGTATGGAAATCGCAGAAGGACGTTGTTTCACCAAAATCACTTCACGCATCAAGGAACACAGAGCTGGCAAGCAAAAGCGGAGCTTACTAACACCATTCGGTAAACATCGAGAGGAAACCCACGGTGGAGACGATTTTATTATGGTATAAAGTCCAATGTGCTGCCACATGAAAGCGAGATTGGAGCTAGAAAGGCTCTACAGGCTTCCTCGATTCGAGAACGTAATCCAACGACGAACAATCGAAGCAAGTGCAGTTCGACCAATCGATGTGACACCAAGCAATTCTATAGCTTAACATCACTATAGATTTGCTCTATGGTAATCATATAACTGAGCTTTCACTCAGTGCTGGTGAAACAACGGTGAGTTCGAATTGCTTCAGTGGGATTCATCTTGGCACTCTTGAGAATTCGTTGAAACCAGCTGAGTTGGAAACCTAAGTCTTTAGCAAGATGAGTGCCCGATCATAGGTTTCGGACTTCCTTCAGGCCTTCCAAAACGGCGAAATTGCCGGAACGTCAGAGCGAAGTGAATACGCTCCATCGCCTAAGCCTGCTTGGCGTAGACTTATTGAAACAATTCAGACATACCCCATGGTTCTATGACAGTCAAGCATGGAGAATGATAAGGTCGGTGTTAGTTAATGCACCACTAGCTCATAAGGATCCTTTAGGTATCGTGGAGGAAGTTTGAATGCGTATTTGGCGTAAACCATGACTTGTGGTGAGCAGCCGATGAAAAAGTCAGTGTATTATCCTTTCCAGACAAGTCTGGCACTAATTCACTAACTTCAAAGAGGCGAAAGGCTCGAAGAAGGTCCAAACCAATAACCTATAAAGATATCGTTAAAAAATTAATGTTAAAAAATTAAAATGAATTACCCTATAAAAATCTGGTTAAAAAGGTTCGTCTTGAGATAGGTGGTGAAACAAACACTTTGAAAAAAGAAAAATGCGTAATTTTATTTTTTCTACTTTTACTTTCTTTACTGTAATGGGATCGGACACACACTACAGCTTCCTTCTTCCAGTACGCCACCACGCAACCGCTAAAACTATTACAATTTAAAATTGGGATGCACATTAAAGGTCAGGACGGTGCTGTGCTTCTCACAATGGCTTATTTCGGGCTTACCTAGAGTCTTCAGATTTTGTGTAACTTTGAGGCCACGTAGCAGCATCTCTATGGAGAGCTTCACGTCTATTTTACGTCACAGTCAAAACCAGACTTTGCCCTTTTTTCTATAGAGCAGGGATACTTCTCTAAGAGGGTGGATTAAGAAAGTCCAAGTTGAAGTTGTAGAAGTTTGTGGCTTCGGTTTTGCCGAAACGCGGATCGGCGGATGGACAAGTATCTGCTAGCTATTCCTTTTTGTTTTCGCGATTCGAATTGGCGCACTATTTGTATTTTACTCCGAAAAGGAGGGGTAGAGTTCAGAAAAATGAAAAATGGCGTGTAGTTGCGATTTTCACTGATCTTATGCCTTTTAACACGAAAATCTTGGGTATCGGCTGATGAGTTTATAAAGTCGTGGAATATGAATAATTAATGTGCGCAGGCCATACTTCTATGCTTTAGGTTTCTCAGAGATAAGGTTTGCCACTCTGGTATTTTGTTCTCCCCAGAATAACTCAACTAGGAGCCTTGGAACAACATCTTTTTTTGTACCAAAAAAATAGAAAACAACAGTAAATAGATGGGATATTTTTTCTTATCGTGATTCCTCAAAAAATAGCATTCCCGTAATAGCACTTGGTTAACTTCATAAAGTTCCTCTTTTCGACAATATATCCTCGGTGACCTTCCTAATGGTCGCCAATTTACAGGTTTTTCAGTGAACAAATATGTTAATAGTCTTAATATTTTTTTATTTTTACTTTTTTCATATGGCGCCAAGTACTACGGTGGCAATTCAAAGATAAGACTGGTGCAAAATGAGATGTTGTTTCAAAACCTCTTCTGCTCCGCTGTCCATCTATTGTTTTTGTTGTAGTGTTTGCGTTCCAATTGGTTTGATTGGATGCTGTTTTATGCATGGTTGTTTATATTAGACTAGTATTTTACCCAGTTCCAGTGCTATTTGTCTTCTTTTCTTTATTTATGCAATTTTCTGTTCTTCCTTGTTGCTTTTTCGTGTGAGCACGTCTTCGGGACGTAATAAATAAATAAATAAGTAAATAAACTAGGAGAAAAATGCTATCAAGGAAGATCTCCTCACGACCAGTTCATGCGAAGCATCTCAGGTAAGCGAAGATATTTTTCGTTCTTACTCTCGTATCCCCTAAGAGTGATCTCGTCTCCTTTCTGTTCTTGTATGGCTGCTTCTTTATGATATTTCGAAAACTCCTCACTGCCTGGTGGCACATTACGCATACCCGCCTAATATGCAGAATGCGTTCAAACTCGTTGCTGGTTGGATATGATCGGCAAACTAACAACGTTCTTTGAAGTATACTGCAGGGACATTCTTTAGATACACACCACGGAGAAAGCCACGAATTCCACACACCGCCATGACACGATATGCCCAGCGTTCAGTCTTGAGAAACTTGGCACTGCGAATGAAAGCGCTCGAGCGAGGACCGAAAAAAGATAGTCGGTCGTTTTGAATGAGAGCCGGCTACTCTCTAACAAGAAAAGATACAACCATGCTAATTTTGAGGAGTACAGCGCTAAGGATATGCTTCATAATAGTTATTATATGCTTCAATTCAACCGATAGGTTTCTCTTAACAAGATCGCCAAATTTCATAGCCATAATTACGGACGGTCGGCGAAGACTGTAGGCGAAGACAATGAGACCAAAATGATCTTTCGACATGTAGAGTCATGAGAAGGGAAACACTATGCGATAAATGCTTCGTGCACGAGGAGAGCTCTTTAGAACGTTTTGAAGTTTCGAGCCCAGGCTGCTTGTTCGTAGGCGGCGCATGAAGAACTTCGCATCCACAGAAGTTAAGCTTGCAAGGTCTTCGAGTGACGTGGGCAGCAGATAGAGCGCCAGCCTTGCCGGGCAAATGAACAGCTCCAAATCTGATTTGCCTGCTCAGTCAGGCCTGATATTAGCTGTCCTCGAAAAACTGCACTAGAATCCCCCATGCTGATCATGTTTGCTGGCGCCTAGTCGGTGTTTACAGTCTACATGGTCGCAAATACTGTTTCCGTCCACGTCTACCAAGGTTGTAGTAGAAGAACTATACAAGGAAAAACCTTTTTTGAGATGGTTGCGCCTAACCCCATGCGAATGCTTCGCGCAGCCCTCACAATCCCCTGTTCTGAGAAATCAGAAACTCACGTAAAAGTTCGTTCCTACCATAGCAAATTTGCAGTCTTTGTTGACGGTAACAGTTTGGTCTTTACTGCTCTTTCCATGGTTAGGGGTTCCATTCTGCCATTGAGTTTCAAACGCTGATGTTCAGCGATTGTTTGTGGTTTTGTCACAGAGCAACATCATCTCAAGCACAGCTTGACTAAAGCTGTACTGAAATCTGCAGCAACTTGAAGCCCTGAAAACTGTTTGATATGGCGCTCTCTCTCTTATAACGACAAGACACCAAACTTAGTAGCTCGAACAGTTTGGGCTCAAATATTTTCGATGACTGATGGTAGGAATAAAACAGAGTTGATGCTGAGTAATTCGGGTAGTAGCGCAGCCGGAAGTGCCGGCTGTCGCGTCACCCGATTCCAAGTTCCAGCTTCGGATTACTCGCCCAAGCCAACCAAGCCTTTCATCCCTCCGCGGTCAGTGAATTGGCCCCAGACTTTTTTGGGAAGGATAAGGCACTCACCTGCTCATAGTATACCCACCGCAGGCTACTGTATAGGCCAACTACGCATGAGAATTGCCTCCACGACATCCAGTACAAGTAGAATGCGTGACGCACTCCAAAGAGGGTTGATTAACGCCGTCCTTTATCCTTTAATTTTGGCTGTATATAGCCAAGTTTTGGCTGAAGCTTCGTGGGGAGGTAGCCTTCCATCACTCCGTAAACAACCGCAACGCATAGTTCGCCAACCTCATCGCGAAAGTAACAGTTCTGCGCCACCCGAGGTCGTGCCTTCATTCGGGAGGACACTGTAGAAGATGATACGACTGCTACTTCGATCTACTCGACAATAGGTCAGAATGTCTAACCAGGATTCGCCATGCCATTTCGGTAAAGAATCTAGAAGCGCCCGGACAGGATCTGAACCGAACATCTGAAGATGCTCCCGCGAGTGCTCAACTCCCTGGCGCGACTGTTCACACGCTCGAAGTGATGGTTCCATCCTAGTGGAAGACCAGCAGGAGCGTTTTGCTGTGCGAGAAGGGACGTGCACGAAATTGGCAACTATCGCCCGATCTGCCTGCTGTCCCTAGTCTACAAGCTGTCTACCCGGGTCATCCTGAATAGAATTAGTAGAACGCTGGACGAAGGACAGCCATGCGAACAAGCAGGATTTCGGAGAAGATTCAGCACGATCGACCACATACACACCATTACGAAGCTCATCGAAGTGTCGCGAGAGTATAAGCTGCCGCTGTGCTTTGCGTTCATCGACATGAAAAAGGTATTCGACTCCGTCGAAACTGAAGCGGTCGTCGAAGCCCTGCTCACTCAGGGCGTTACTGCTCTGTACATCAGAGTACTTCGAGAGCTGTTTAATGAATTCAGGACCATGATTTTACCATTCTAGAACGACTCGTGACAGCGTGAAGAGAGGGGTCCGGCAAGTGAATACCATATTCCCGAAACTCTTCAACGACACTATCAAAAACGTCAAGCGCAAATTAGAAGGGGAAGACATAGGAGTAATGGTCGACGGCCGGCAACTGCACCATTTCCGCTTTACCGACGACATCGTGTTCTTAACACCCAACATTATCGTGGGGGAGTGAATGCTGACCGGGTTCGATCGTGTATGTGGGAATGGTGGACTGCAGCTGAATCTTAGGAAGACGATGTTCATGAGGAACGGACAAATTTCTGATGCCCCGTTCTCGTACAACGAAACGGACTCTCCGAATGCTCCAGCTACATGTATCTGGGTCGCGAATATGGCCAACGACCTAGCGCCACAGCTGAGCAGGAGGAAACGAGCGGCTTGGGGAGCTTTCAAGAGCATCGAAGAAGGCGTAAAAAAGACGAACAACGTCAAAAAAGAGGAAGGGAGAATGAGGAGTCAACTTAGAAAGGATGCATAGCGAGCGGCTCAAAAACTTATCACTATGATAGTAATCCTTTACAGCCGCTGTGAAAACAGCAGCTTTGCGTAGCCATGCAAGGTATGCGAGTGCCTTTCAACTTAATGAAAGCGGATTTTAAGTTCGTTAGCCGTCTGTTTGTTTCTGCGTAAAACAAGAAGCAGAAAAACAATTGGCCGCTTGTTTTGGAGCCACACGGGACGGTCGGCAATGATGCGAGCCGCTATCATGTCTGGCTGGCCGCCAACAATGAAGCAGCGACATAACGATGACCAAAATGATACTGTCCGGGACCTGACGCAGCTAATATTTAGCGCGAAGAATGTTCAGCCATTCCCTCACTACTTATGGCTAGCAAGAGGAAAGGGGAAGGAGAAGACCAAGCGAGCCCAGAAGCAACGTGGCAAACACGCGTTCATTAGGATCGGCACTGATCGTCATAGTGAGGCTCATAGCGACGGAACAGATGTGCTGACCAGTTACATTTGTTCGCAGTCGCCGATTCCAGCTCCTAATGTCTGACACGGACCTGAATAGTTTTTGATCGAGTAGACTTAGGAACTGCGGTGGCCTTCCAATCTCACCTCATTCTCGGCCAGTCATGATGGTATGAGGCTGAAACTAAACGCCATAGAGCATGACTGTTGAGAAGGGTGGCCCTATGCCCATGGGCCTGGCGAGAGCAATCATTTTTAGAGTTTTCAGGAAAGCCGTTTTATCTGTATTCCCACACGTGGAAGTGAACGGACATGTATACCTTATAGTTTGAGAGATATGTACGATATCCTGGTTCAATCCTCATTTCGTCCTCAAAAGCATTAATTGAATTTTTATGTTTTTGCTTCTGTGCAAGCAAGTTGCTTGCTTCAGTACGGTGATTAGTCATTGGGCTTACTAGCCGCGCTTAACCAATACAGGCGGCTACGTAACAATAGCTTGTTCACTGAGCAGTGGCAAGGGCTTCAAAAGCTGCGCGAGTTAATATCCAACGGTCCAATACGGATCTCAGTTTGTGATAAGGGTGGTGAATTTGCAGTTATTCCACAATCGTTGGACCGGAAAACCATAGAACTTCACCTACAAGACGGCTCTGTTTTCCCGAGCGCGTCTGCGAACGAGTTCTCATCGCAATGTAGACGATTTAACCATACATGGCTGAACGTCGGCAGATCTGCAGGTGTCGATGGGAATTTTTAAGGGGTGGCTTAAACTTGAGAATCCTTTTTGTCCAGTTTTCTATTGTCTCGTCAAAACCCACAGGCTAACTTCTATCGATATGCGGTCAATGTTAGCGGACACTTTTGAACTAAGTTATTAGTTGTGTAGACAGGCCAACCGGTCGAACACTTTGGGTCCTCAATAGTATTTTGAGCCAGCTGTTGTCCATGGCTCCGTCCTATCTGACCAACACAAAGCAGTTCCTTGAACTTCTACGAACTTCTAGAACAGAAAAAATTGTATGATCTTTTAGTCTTTTAATGTCACCTCACTTTACACAAATGTCCAAAGCGACCAGGCCTTGCAGGCTTCACTCGAAATGCTTGACATGGACGGTAATAATATTAGCAACTACGGGATTAGTAAAGTGCACATCCTGACTCTCATCAAGGCATGTCTATGCTACAACATCTTCTTGTGGTCAGAAGCCCACTTGGCTCAAATTAGGGGACTAGCCAGAACGGAGAGAATGTTTAGCGTCAGTACTTGCTATATGCTTCATGAGCAGAATAGAAGAGCCAGAGCTGGCACGCCTGCCATTATTGTTCTGTAGATATATAGATGATTGCCTTGCCATGACGTCCACGCAGTCCGAAGTGGATGCGTGCTTCCGTAGTATGAGTGAGCAGTTACCGTGCATTAAACTCATAAGAGAGAAACGGCTGGATTTCCCTATCTCAACACAGGTTGAAGTATCACAAGGCATAATCAGCGCGAAATGGCTCCGCAAAAGAAGCTCAAAGAACATTCTGCTGCACGCTTCATCTGCGCATCCGTCTGCAGTGAAAGGATATGTTGTTAAAACCGTGTTCAGGACTAGGGCGAGTGAATATACAGATGAAGTGCTAAGGCGGGAAACTCTACGATTAGCTTCTACGATAGCTACGGAAATAGTTACGCAACGCCAGTTTCACGCCATAGAAGGCCTGCTGAGCGCTGCAGAAGACCTTCAGAGGATCGAGCTTTCTCACGCCAAAACAGAGTTTCGCTATGCCTTCCGTTTATTTTTGATAGACTTACTGCAGCTTGCTTCAACGTCGTATTACTCTTGCACAGTTGCAGAATGATGTTATTCTAGTCAGTATTTCCTCAAATAGAAATACATCTTGTGCGAAATAGACCTTACGACGGCACTGCCTATTTTATTTTATTTTTATTCTGGGCGTAGACATGAGTCCACGCGTTACAAACTAACAAAAGAACTAAACAAAGCAACTAAAATACGTGAACAACTCAATTAGGTATCAATTCTTGTGCAACGTTATCAACACATTTCATATAGCACAGCTTTGAAGTACTTGTCAAGCAAGATACGTTCTACAGGTACGGGCTGACAGACTGGCCAGATCGTCGTACCTCCCAAGCAGCAAATTAAAATCCTTCAAGATCCTGTACGTTAAGAAGTCTGACCTAACTCGCGTCCTTGCTATGGAGATTCAAATTTGAGTTTCCCCCTCACGGATCTAGTAAGCGTTCCATCAAATATTCTAGTGCGTTGATGGAAAGCTTGTTGGCAAGGATTTTGTACATCGTGAGAAAGTAGCAGTTCTTCATCTCTTTCTCAGCGACGAAGGACCACAAAACACAGACCGTTGAGGACCACGAGGTATTAGGCTGCAGTTCATCGGATAACACCTGATCAAGAGCTTCCTAGTGAAGTTGTTTTGAACACTTTCTAGAAGGTCAGTGTCCTTCTTCTTCGTTGGATTAAATGCTCTAGTGCCCGATTCCACAATAGGTCGCACATAGGTTTTATAAGCACGTATATAGACTTCAGAGAGCTTTGATTTCAAAGCTCTGAAGAGGTTGTATATACGAAAACTGGCTTTTTTCACCAAATCTCTGCAATATTGAGAAAAGCATAGGTCACCGGTAACGTTGTAGCGTAGATCTCCAGCTTCATTCACTCTGTTGAGCAGCTCACTGTTAATCGTGTACGTCGGCGTCCGAGTCTTGTTTTGCATATCAGATAATGGTAATTGCTCAAGAAGTGGAGTAATTTATCAGATTCGCTGTAGTGAGTGTGGTACCACATATATTGGGCGACTATTAGACCGCTGGGGATACGTGTCAAAGAGCACCTGTATGGGAAACGGTGCGGTAACCTTTTGACACCGTTCGAGGCCGAGATTTCTTGGGGGTCGAGCGTTCTACCCCCCCCCCCCCCCACCCCTAACCCCCTGGGCTTGCTAGAGAGTAAAGTGGCTGCCTTATGAGATAGTGGAGACGCAGACGTTTGCCACGGCTCTGTTTAAGGGACGGGGTAGAACGCCACTCCGCCAGATTTCATCGCGCAAAGCGCGCTCGAAGCGCATCGGATTTCTGTCAGAGATCCTAGTATGAACGACAGAAATGAGTGTCTATTTATCGTGAACGATCGGCTCCCGTTTGCACCGTTCTGCAAGCTCAACAACCAGGAATGAAATGGAGTACTGGTGAATCTCATTCGCTACTGGTCTGCTAACTCATTTCGCTACTGGAAAGTCCTGTGAGTTCTTCAGCATTTGTTGAGTTTCGCTCCGTTCTTGACTTTAGGTCAAGAATGGCAGCACGAGGCATTTGATCGGATAGCCTATAATTTACTAAAAACTTCGAGCCATCTTTAGGCCTCTGAAGATGTGGAAACGGTCGAAGCGTTAGGCCTTGTCTAAACTTTTCCACCTGCCAGTAAGCAAAAACATCTCAACTGATGACGATGCCGAGGTTTCAAGATGAGAGAACATGGAGACTATTAATTGGACTATTTATTAACTCCTACACTCAAACAAGATTTTATGCAAATAGAAAAAAGAGCAAACGCTGGAGTGCAAAATCGGAAGGTTCAGCGGGAATTGCAGGCCTTTTCGCTGCTGTTCAACCGGCCTTCGAACATTGGTAGCCTATAACCGTTCTCAGGCAGTTACAAAACCAGACGTAGCAAAGCAAAACTGACGCCATTTAAGCAGCTTTGCCCTTATGGTTCTCTGGACTTCGTCAGAGCTTTGTAGATTTGTAAGCCAACCTACGTATCACGTAGAGCTGCAGTACTAAGGGGACTTGGCTGCAGTGTAAATCCACAACAATATGAATAACCTAACGTGTACCAGTCATTACAATTTTGTTTTCACTTTCATTTCTGCAATGAGTCGATCTTAATAAAATTAGGTTTAGCGTCATAAAAAATGAGTTGTCATGTTCGGTCACACCTATACAGAAGTTGCATTTGCAATCAAATTCGGCAAAAATGATCGAAAGGAAATGCCGCGATTTAGGACACTCGATGGGGACAGTGATTGGAAAGTGGGACGGAATCAAGAACCTCCACCTGATAAGCAGCTAAACTGTTGGAAAGTGAACTGGATGCGCTTTCCGTTCGCTCGTTGCATATGATATGGCAGAATTGTCTACAATTTCTGATAGATTTTTCATGGCTACGAATGTTTCCGTTTCAGGCACTGTATACAAGTCCTGAAAGCGTAGGTTTTCCGTCTTCTTACCATTTATGGCGTTTGTGTCGTATATGCCTCTTCCCGAGATTTTGACATCGTTTTCACAGTATGAATCAACGCAATATTCCGCACTTATATGAATAGAAAAGTGGACACGCCGCAGCCGCAGCTCGTAACAACAACGCTGGATTTGGGAGGATTGCGCTAAGGGACGCACAATTCGCCACTGGTTCGAAAGATGTCGATCTGAAGTTGAGAGCTTCGAAGGTGAATACCGAGGTGGGCCGTCATCATATCATCGTTAACGACGACCAACTCGGGCGGAAGCGGATCCGCGTCAAACTGTGGGAGAGCTAGCTCAGCGCATCGGCGTTCGCGGCAGCACCATCGCCACTTGAATGCGAACGGAAAAGTGAAGAAATTGGCACGTCGTCGTCGCTTTGCACAATTGCTGGACAATAGTGAGAGTCCCAAAGGGATTCCGAAACCAATTCTCCACCAGAAAAGGCCATTGTGACCGTATGGTAGACATTGGCTGGTGTAGTCCATTACAAGTTCTTGAAGGCTGGAGAGATTACCACAGCGGAGAAGAACTGTGTCGAAATTGAAGTGATACACCGGAAGTTGATTGAAAAACGGCCAATTTTGGTCAACCGAAGAGGCCCAATCCTGCTGCATACAATTCGCGTCCGCACGTTTCAAAAATTGTTGTTCAGAAACTGGATGAATTGGGATACGAAGCTTTGCCACATCTCGCACATTCACCAGATCTGTCCACTATCGATTATCATTTTCCAAGCATTTAGATCGTGATGTGAAAGATGAAAAATTCAGCAATTAAGATGATATCGAATATGACTTGCTATGCTTTATTAATTCTCGTAGTACTCATTTTAAAAAATAGAATGTCTAAACTATTGTCACATTGGGGAGAGTGTATTAATTGTAATGATGATGTTATTTCGATTAAAAAATAGCTTCTTGGCAAAGTTATGATCTGTCAAATTTTTCAATCAATATCGGTCATTTCATATGCAACGACCTAATAATTGTAGATAGATAAAGCAGGAAGTGACAGCCGTACTTCGATACAAGCAAACTATCCCAGCTAACTCTTTAACGAAAAAAGACAGAAAGAAAGATGAACATATTCATCGGAGGAAGAGTGATCTGGCCTTTCTGTTGAAATAAAGAAGGAGCGAAGGGAAATGGCTGAAGGAGTGTAGAGGAACGCTGCTCATGGGTCGGCGGTTGTAGAAAGCGCTTCTGCCGAGCGGCAGATAAGCTGTAGACGAGCACGCAATTACCAGGAGAACACTGGCGCATGCTGGAACAAGAATGAACGCACCCTTGGGAGGTGGTAGAAGGTAAGCGAAGAAGAGAGAGAGAAGCATGCTAGAAGAGCGGTAGGAGAACCCCAATCAGGAACTTTTAGAAGGATGAAGAAAAATCGAAGAAAAACAGAATTATGAAGGGCTGCAAATACTGAACTACATAGCAGCACGTCAAGTAGTGTTTCTTTACTAGTAGAGCAATACAACATCATCCCTCCACCATCTTCACGAAACAGATTCTTCAATCTAAACACCCTTGGATTTCGCAAGAGATGACACTCTTCAATTACTTCGCATTCCCCTTCGGGAGTTCTATACCTTTTCTTAATCGAAGGCAAGGGCAGATCAGTGAAGGCCTCGTATTCCAGAGCAAAAAACTGTGTAGCGTCCCAGTCCTCTACCTATCGAGCTGGCTCTAAAGTTTTAAAATTATCCTGGATATACAACTTACAGAACTCTTTGACATACACCTGTTATTTAAAAAAAATTAGGGTAGCACAACATAGCATTGCAGTCTCTTCGTTAGGCTGATTCTCGTTATTTGCTTCGTTTCCTTCTTGCTTTCAATTACTTTACCTCATGCTTCTTTGCATTGCTTTGTTCGCTTGCTTTATGCTCTAAATAAATAAATAAGTAATTCGAATCAGTTTCTTTAAGCCTCAAGTGGCTGGTATCGAGGTTGTGAGCTGTCATAACGATGTTTTTTGCGATCAAAACTTCCAGCGCCAGGCGGGACTCGAACCCGTACCTCCCTCTGGCCGGGTGGGAATGTTCTACGCCTTTACACCACCGGCGCCGTTTGATCGAACGCAACATCCACACCTCGTGGGACCGATCAACACTCACCCGTATCCGGGATGAGCTGGCCGCTGATATCAGCATGGAACCAGTGAAGCTAATGGTCTTGATAGAAAAAATTCAAATCAGTTTCTTTAAGCCTCAAGTGGCTGGCATCGAGGTAGCAAACTGCCATAACTATGTAAAGGCGTAGAGCATTCCCGCCCGGTCAGATGTGGGTGCGGGTTCGAGTCCTGCCTGGCGCTAGAAGTTTTGATCGCAACAAAAATAAATAAATAAATAAATAAATAAATAAATTCCCTCCACATTCTTATTACTCTGAGGTGAAAATTAATTACTTTAAACGAAAACGTGTAAGTAATATTGATGCAGCGATGGAGCAGTTCTCTTTAAGACCGGCCGCATTCATCATGTATAAAGGATAAAGAATAAAGGACGGCGTTACTCAATCCCTTCTGGGATGCGCCAGCTCATTCTACTTCTACGGGATGTCGTGGAGGCGACATGAATGCGTATTTGGCCATACAATGACTTGCGGTGGCCAGCCGATGAACAAGTCAGCGCTTTATCCTTCCCAGACAAGTCTGGTACCAATTCACCGACCCCGGAGGGATGGAGGGCTTGGTTGGCCTGGGCGGGGAATCCGAACCAGGAACCTGGTATCGGGTGCACGCGACAGTCGCGCCTCCTCCGACTGCGCTACACGCCCCCTTTGTCATCATGTCTGTCTTCATCATGTATAGCGGATCAAAAATAACCTTGAGGACTAAAGGAAAAAAGACGTTAGCGTGATTCAGTATCCTGAAATATGCATCGTGCTTCTAGGAGGAATCATGGTCAAATAAAGAGGATATAAATCCTTGAAAATTTTTGTCGGTCAAGCGATCAACAATTACGAACAAATTCGACAGAAACTAAGTCGTCACGTACTGAAAAAAGCTCATTCTGACGATGTAATATTGATATCTAAAAGCAAATTTGACAGCTTCGAATGACGCACATCACACATTATATGTATCAGAACGGGAGCACCTGGTTGCTCTCGTTCGACAACGGGTTTTGTCTATAATAATAAATCGAGAACGACAGCCACAACTCAGACGTGTAGAATAGAGCATATGCTGGCAAGGGAGGAATTGGAACACTTTTCAGGCCAAGGAAGCTTAGCTGCTTTCCTACGAATTCAGAAAATCTAAATAGAAAATGCATTGCATTGAAAGTCTTAGAGCTATGCGTGTGCTTTTTGCTGATCGAACTCAACACACAGCAATGTAATGCATAGTCAGGAAGAAGGGGAGGCGAGGATGCAGATCACCTGTTGTACTAAATTTTCATCACTAAACGTGAGAACACCCTTGGATTTCTTTCCAGAAAAACGGGCACAACTGAAAGAGCAGCTACTGGCAAGCTGGAGGTTTTTCCTCTCCTGAATTAACCTCATTTAGGAAAACTGAATATTATATATTATGTATTATATTATATTACGTAGCATTCTAAACGAAGTGGGAGGGGAGGGGGGGGGGGTTGAAAAAGTACTTCCATTTTGGGTTTCGTCCCCTTAGAAACGCGCAGTTTACCAGTTTAGCAAGCAGGCCATCTGCCAACAAATACATGTGAAGGCGTAAAGCACGGTATTCAACAGGAAGTGGACGTTGTTGGCTTCAAGAGCGAGCCTCAACCTCTCCAGATTTGGGTGTGGTGTGGGACTGCAACTAGGCGATCATAATGTGTGACTTCGACGAAGTCGATAGGTGGCTACTATACTAGACTAGCCTCGCAAAAACCTATAATGCTTGAAAGTGCTAAAAAATAAAATTAAATAATAAAATAAAATAAAATAAAATTTAGCAGCAACACAGATCAGGAACGAGACAGAGTGATGCAGTCTTCTGGTTGATTGCTTCTGGTGTGAAAAAGGAGTCAGACAATTTCGGCAATATGTGCATAGGCCGATCTGGTTTTTTATGGTCTTCGAATCATTTTTCGAACTGCTGGCAAACAGATGGCAAACTTCGAGCAAGTGGTTACTCTCTGAGATGAGGTATTGAATAGTGACGGGGAATTGTGCCGAAATCCACGTTTTTTGGGTTCAATGAAAGTGAGTAGTCTTGGCATTGAAAACTTCTCAGAATTTGTTGGCGCAAACGGGCTCTTCCACCTTTCAGAAGTGAATTCTGGCTATACATAGATAACAGCTAAGGGTTTAAACAAGGTGTACAATCGGTCACCGAGAGCAGGTGTGAACTAAAATTTCGGTGGATGAAATATCTAGCATAGAACCACTCACTAGATATTTCTAGTATACATAGAAACACTGAGGGAGCTCACTAAATATGTAGTATAGAACCACTCAGGGCGCGTGTAGCGCAGTCGGAGGAGGCGCAAGATGTCGCGTGCACACGTTGCAGTTCCTGGTTCGGATTTCCCGCCCAAGCCAACCAAGCCTTCCATCCCTCCGCGGTCGGTGAATTGGTATCAGACTTGTCTAGGGAGGATAGAGCGCTGACTTTTTCATCGGCTGGCCACCGCAAGTCATTGTATGACCAAACACGCATTCAAATCGCCTCCCGACCACGACAGATGTAGAATACGTGGCGCATACAAAAGGGATTGAGTAACGCGGTCCTTTATCCTTTTTATCCCTTAATACCACTCGCCTTTGAAAGGAAGAACACTAACTTACCTAACCAGATTCGTTAACAACTGTATTTTATTAGGAGCAGTGCAAAATAAAACAGAAATAGAATCTAGAGAATAAATTGGAAATATGGCTTAAATCAAAAATTGAAGAAAAATAAATAAATGGCTGGTTTACCCATATTCAAACGAATCAGTGTTTGGCAATGGAAAAACGCTGCCCTTTATAGTACTCTCACCTTGTACTTTGATAGCGCACCACATGTCGACGCCAAGTTTCGGAAACGACGACGAATCTTTAATCTTTCCTTAGGGTCAGGCGGATAGCACAGTTGGAGGAAGCATCGGCTGAAGCGTGCGGCCCTAATAGAGATCCAGAGTTAGAGTGTCGCCCAGACCTACGAAGCAGTCCATGCCTCCAGATGAGTATGGTATCAGCATCAACTGAAAAGGATCCAACACTGACTTGCTCAACGGTTGGGCATCTCATGTCATTGTATGGGCCAAATGAGCAGACGAACATCCTCAACGAGTGGCCCATCCCAGGGGAGACTAGTTGACGCGACCCTCCTTTGTCCCTCCTCCCACCCCCCCCCCCCCACCTTTTGGTTTCCAAGCCGTGTCCTATGTAAACTGAAATACTTAAACTCACTCTCACTACGTAACTTGTAGCTTTCCTGAGATGTAAGCGGAGGTGAGATCAAAACATGAAGAGAGAGGGGGAGGGGAGGAGCGGGGAGGTAAGACCAAGTCAAGAATATCAGGCAAGAGCTGCAAGGGCTGAAGCTCTTGTATCATATTTTGCAAACGTTCTCAATACCGACCATCTCCCATTTGTTCTTCTTTCTATAAAACCATTACACAGGGCATGCTTACTGATAAAGGATAAAGGATAAAGGACGGCGTTATTCAATCCCTTCTCTTATGGGATGCGCCACGCATTCTACTTCTACGGGATGTCGTGGAGGCGAGTTGAATGCGTATTTGGCCATACAATGACTTGCGGTGGCCAGCCGAGGAACAAGTCAGCGCTCTATCCTTCCCAGACAAGTCTGGTACCAATTCACCGACCCCGGAGGGATGGAAGGCTTGGTCGGCCTGGGCAGGAAATCGAACCAGGAACCTGGTATCGGGTGCATGCGACAGTCGCGCCTCCTCCGACTGCGCTACACGCGCCCTGCTTACTGATATCCGTTTTTACTCCGAAGATGCGTCCCACTTGCACACATATTCGCTGCTTTTTAAAATTTTGGTTTAATACCGTTTATATTAATATATTTTAATACTGCTATTATTATTAATATTATATTAATATAGTTTAATACTGCTTTTTGAAATTTTGCCTGGATAGGTACGGATAGATAAGGGGAAGCTGTTCTCATTTCAAGTTTCAGCGACGCGAGGGGACTGTTTGAAGATTGTCCTGACTAGACCTAGATCAAACCTCAGATTGTATTTCTTTTGTCATCGAACTGCTTCAGAATACAATAAAATTTCTAAACGTTTAAACATATAAACATTCCCAATACGCTTCGATGATTTAAGAGACTAGTGAACCAGCTTCTGATCTAGTAGCTGCTCTAGTAGTTGTTCTTAACATAAGTTGTGTTTTCACTCTCTTTTATTGTGAGTTTATTGTTGTTACAGGTGTTTAAGTTTACGTTCACATGACGGTATATTGTTATGCTGATCATGTAATAAATAATAATAATAATAATATTTAATTTCGCCAAATTTATAATTTATATGTAATAAATAATAATAATAATAATAATAATATTTAATTTCGCCACAAGTTGGGCGAGGTTCCACACTTGCCGTAGCAGGCTCTTGTTAAACCTATACCAAACTCTTCAAAGGGCAGTGTTCTTAGTGATGTTCACCCAATTAGTATTGCTCCTGCTACAGTGAAGGTGGTGGACAAATAATAGGGAAAAGCGCTACTCAATCCCTTATGGGATGCAGTACGCATTCTACTTCTACAGGATGTCGTACATACATACATAGAGGCGTAGATGGTCATACAACAAGCTGCGGTGGCCGGCCGATGAACAAGTCAGCGCTTTCTCCTTCTCAGACAAGTCTGGTACCAATTCACCTACCTGGAGGGATGGAAGGCTTGATTTGCGTGACCGGGAGTTCCTAACCAAGAACCTGGACTCGGGTGCACGCGGCAGCCGGCCCCTCCTCCGACTGCGCTACACGTGCTCTGGAAAGAAATGAAAGAGGAAAAATTACTGAATGTGTCAATAGAGTCTCTATTATTCCTGACGAACAACACGGTTGTCTTCCCGACGCTTCTACTACAGCGAATATTCTCGAGTCCTTTCATGATTCAGTTAGAGCACAAAATAGTGAAAACTCATTTGTTGCCATATATTTTGACTTGTCTGAGGCTTTTGACAAGGTCTGGTAAATTAATTAGAGAGCTGAGCTCTGTCGGCATTTATGATAACCTATTGGCGTGGTTTGGGTCCTAACTACCAGGCTGTCCAATAAATCCTGTCCGAAAATTTTCAAAAGTCTATAATTTTCCTTAGAAGTGTTATAATATCAGGCAAATGTAAAAACCTTCTAGAAGGTTCTCCAGAGTTCTACGCTAGGGGTATGTAAGGCACAGTCGCCGCGTCTAGCTACCAGTACAAGCTAAAATGGAATAAGGTCGAATTCGTACGTTCGTGTACTACGAGTGGCTGCTGGGCAACGACACGGGCACCGCGGTCGCCAACATCTGCAGAGCGTGCAAGGAGGATGCAGTGTTTCCACGCGCAGTCATGCGCTGGTTCAATCGTTTCGAGAGCGGCGACACGAGCCTCGAGGACAGGCAACACCCCTGAAGATCATGCTCTGCTGCTGGTGGGACGTCAAGGGCATGCTGCACTTCGAGCTGCTCCCGCAAGGCAGGACGGTCACCGCCTCCATCTACACCGATCAGATCGAGAAACTAGCCGCCGCCATCCGTAGAAAGCGTCCCCGACGGGCCTCGGTCCGCCTGCTGCACGACAACGCGCGCCCCCACGTGGCGAAGGAGACCCAGCAGAAGTTGGCGACGCTCGGCTGGGAGACGGTTGCCCATCCGCCGTATTCCCCGGTCCTCGCCCCCTCCGACTACCACTTGTTCCGCCCGATGAAGCACGATTTGGCCGGAAGAAAATTCACCAACTAGGACAACCTCAAATCCGACATCGCGGACTTCTTCGAGTCGCAGCCCCCGGAGTTCTGGGCGAAGAGCATCGACGACCTGCCTTACCGATGGGCCACTGTTTTGGATAATTGTGGTGATTATATTGTTGATTAGACTTGTTTTTTCAATAAAGTTGAAAAAATTAAAAATGGTGAAATTTTCGGACAAGAATTATTGGACAGCCTGGTATATAATCGGTGCATGACGGTTGAAGTAGACAAACTACCCCTGCAAGCTGAATTTGCTCTAGTGAAGTGCCTGAGCCGTCTTGTCCGCGTTCCCCCTTTTGGCATACATACACAACTTGCCTGAAATTCTTTGCACTGATCCCCAAATGCATGTTAACGCTAATGCCGATGGTACTAAAATATGTACATATGGTGTACATATACGACGAGTCAAATAGAACAGCGGTACATGCATTTCTTCTCGACTTGGCTGAAAAACTGCATCAATTGGGTATTCCTAGGAATATCCCTCTCAACATAGGTAAGAGCGTAGTTCTGCATATAGGCGGTTCTGCTCTCGTCGATTTTGCTATCAGTGGTATAGCTTTGCCAAATTGCACTTCTGTCAAAGACCTTGGAGTTATTTTTGAGCCGGACCTCATGTTTTTGAATCATACTGGCCTTTCGGCTGAAAAGGCTTGCAGGGTAGTTTCTATCACGTTTCGTAATGCTAAGTGCTCCGATGCGATAGTAACGCCTTCACAAAAGATACGTACTGTCATACCTAGAGCGCTGCACGCAAGTCTGGAATCGTTATATAAAAAATGCTAAAAGTCGAAAAAATCCAACAAATTTTTTGTTGCTTTCTATGACACAGATCAACCGTCTGTCCTGATCGTACTGCCTTATAAAGACCGATTAAAAATGTTTTCTCTGCGTTGCCTACAGCGAAGAAGACCCAACGAAGACTCACTGCGCTTTGCTACCGTATTCTAAGGAGAGAGGTTGAGCTCCTCTCGAGCAACTACGGATCTACAGACCTATTAGTCCTAGAATTAATAGTGTAAGCAAGCATTATAGGGAGATTGATCGAAGACACTGTTTTTTTACTCTTCTATCAATGTGCTAGATGGGTGAGACTTCCTCCTGTTGAACTACTTGAGGAAAACACAGCTAAAGCTTGTAAAAGAAGTCTTATGAGGTTAGGTGCTGCCCAATTGCTGAACTGCAGGCATTTTTTATGCCAATTCGGAATTACTCGAGGTTACCGTCATTCCACTCATTCCCCGTTTTCTTATTATCAGCGGACTGAGATCTTCCTCTCCGTTACCATTTGCTCACTGGATCGTGAGTCTCCAGGAAGTGCCTTAACATCTGTAGAATGTACTATGCCAACTCCGACACTGCATAATACTGATGCAATTGATACTGCGCATTTGTTTTGCTAATTCGCCTTCAATACGCCTTTATCCCAGGTTTCTCTTGTGTTATTGTTGTATTATTGTTATTGTTTGTTAATTGTTATTACTACTGTTGTTGTCCTTCGTAAGTCGCTGTTTTTCTTCGGTTCTGCTTAATTTCCAAGGCTTATTCTTATAATCATGGCTTTTATTGGCGCACTTTTGTGCGGAGATAAATAATTAGTTTGGTGAAAAATCATCTAAAAATTTCTGTGTACTCGTGCGGGTCCCTATGTTTTTTCTTGTTTCCAATCTCTATGTGTAGCTTCTTGCTCTGAAACACTAGTAGAAGACTTGAAATCGGAAGTACCGCCGATCATGTCAATATAGTTGTAGAGGGGAACGCCATCCCCTTCAGAGGGAGTCTGGAAGAGTGCAATCTCGGTCGTGTTCGTAGCGAACCAAACACGAACACCGAACAAGCCACTAAAGAAAATTAGCATCGCGTTCGCTCCAGCTAACAATCGTTCTTCATCGTTTTGCGCGCCATTACGCTGTTTTCGGCTCATTGGACGCCAGATGTCGGAGCGATGAGCTCCTTTTCGCCGCCGATAAATCGACCACTCGTGGTCGGGGATCCGCCTGCGAAAGTGTAATGGTGACAAGAAGGTGGCAAGGAATCCATCGAAACAATTTGTCGCGTCGTTAGTAGAGGAGCGACAACTGTCCTCGTATGCTATAATATAGAACTCCGCTTCGAGAGTTCGCTCCCTTGCCACCGAGAGCTAAAACTGTTAACCACACGATTACAGTGGTCTCAGTCCGATTTGGAGCAGTCGGATTTGGTTCTGGCTCTTGCAATCACTCGTGTTCGATTCCACGAACGGAACCCTCTCAGGCCACTCAGACCATCCATACCTCTGTTGGCAGTAAATGACACCACAGACAAATGGGAAGATAAAATACTGACTGCTCATCGGGCTAGCACCTCAGGTCATTCATTGTGTGGGACTAATAGTGCCCGGTCAGACGTGGATTTCTCTTTATTAAACACCGTACGTTATGGAGGCTTTGCTCCCAAGCCCCGAGAGTAAAAATGTGCCGCGCACCCTTCGTGTGATGTCGTGGCGACAATGTGAGGACATATTTGTCCCATGCAATTTTGATTCGCGGTGACCAATCAATAGGCAAATCAGTGTTTTATTCTACCAAAGCATGTCTAATATCGATTCAGCGAGTTGAGTTGGACGGCTATGAAAAAGCCGAACGAAGAGAAGAGCACACTTAAATCGGAGTACAGATGACACCCGATGCTATGGGGGTTCATTGGTTCCATTGACGCACAATTAGCTACTGGTATTCCCAGTGTCTCTTCGAAGTGGAGACTGGCCGATGACTATCCGCGGTACGAGCACACAACTTAAAGAGCAAGTTTATAGCGAACCCAAATCAATGGTGAGGCAAACAGTGGAGCTGCTGGAGTCGCGTGTGAGATCTCTGTGGCTCGAATCTGCGCCTTATATGCATATTCGTTCACGAGGACGTGGCTAAATTCAAATAGAAGAGTGGACGATGGTGGGGCAGGCGATGATCTCACCCGACCGTGATGTACCCACCGCTCCTGCTACCGTGTGCACCGTCAACGGCTTGGATTACGGTAGTGCAGTGAGCCCATACCAACATGGGGGCCCTCTGGAAATAAATGAAAAGCCAACACCTCCCGGGCTTTTCGCGTCTTCCGCGCATAGATTTCCTTTCACCGGAATATCATCCTTCTCTTGAGGCACACTTACCAAGTGATTGGAAGAAATTCTGTAACATTCTTGATTAACATCAACTGAATCGATTAGAGCGGGATTCGAGCTGGTTCCTATAGTTCTAGGAGAACCTGGCCGGTCCATTACCAACTCGGAATGTCGAGATTTTTCATCCTCTTCAGGGAGCTTTATGTAAACCCTATTCGCGGGCATAAAAACCACCGCTTTTCCGGTTCGTAGTCGTTCGTCGTAATCCAACTTCATGTTGCCATTTGATAGGAAAACCTCATCTCTCGACCCCTTATTACAACAGGGTATCTTAAATAGCGGGGGCAGACATAACTCCGACGCCGGGCGAACCCCTCTGGCGTCGCGCTCGGTGTGCGACGAAAGTGGACGAGTTGTCGCAGTCCGATGCTGCCGACCGCTAGAAGCGCTTCCTACAGGGACATGCGGCACGCCTTTACCTTATTTCAACGTTTCTTGAAGATGGTATATGAATGTGGTTTCAATGGGACGATCAGCCACAGTTTATACAGGAATCCTGGTCAGTGGATGGTTTCTAGCGTCAGTATTTGCCAACTACAACTTCTTCGGTCAATTTTCACCCGTGATTATGGTCATCCTACGGAAAAAGGTCACTATCACCCATTCTCGGATCAATTGTCCTACTGCAGACTGTAGCCTACCACATTCTGTGGGATCTTAAGTCCCTAGCTAGAAATGTGGTCTGGGAGCTTAAACACTGAGAACATTTCGTGCTCCGCGGCTAACCATGCGTCACCGAGCACACGTCCGCGTTTCAGCGCCGCGACGTCGCGTTGGAGTTAGGTCCTGGAGCCCTTAAATAGAGTGGACTCTTCCGGTGAAACGAACACCCTTTTGGTAGCATTTGCTATTATCACCGAGCCTACCGCACTCCTTGCTTTGTGGGAAGCTTAACCTGGATGTCTAATCCATTTAGAACATTCGTTCCTAATAGAAGGATAGCACTCCTGCCTAAACGTGCATGATCACTCTGGATCCTTATATCGGCTTTAACCATACCAAGAAGTCAATCTGAGTCTCTGATGCGTCAAACACCTTCCGCTTTTAGTCATTGCTAACCAATTTTACTTTCTTATCGATGTCGAAGCCTCGACCCCTTGCCAGTTTTAGAAAGGCTGCTGGAAGGGTCGAGAATACTGATCCAGTATCCATTATTGCTTCCACTTCGATTCCGAAGATCACCTCATTGAGCAGGGTCGGTTTACCCACCGTAAAAAGTTCTTGAACATCTCCTCTACTTTTGGCGCGCACCGCACCACAACATTCTTCAACGAATGTGGACATCGAACTACTTCTCGAAAGTTTCCTATTGGGCCGCTTATTTGACCTTTGCCTGTTTCGCCAACGGAGTCATGTCTTCGGGGCTTCCTGAGACGGCAGTTTGTAGCATTGTGGCCTTCCTTCCCACAACATTTATGGATTGTTTCTCCATGATTTGACCTCCGTTTCATAGGATTCACTCTTTTTGAAATATCTTTCTTTGTCTAACATTTTTATTTTCTAGGCTTCACTACGTGGGTCTTGTCGAGGTAGAGTGCAGGGAGTGCAACGCCTTTCACCATTCCGTACGCCTTTTCATCAATGTGCTCCGACTGCGCTGCTACACACCCCCTTATAAGCTGCTGCAATGACAAGGCGTATTTATACTTACTTTGATACTCTGATGGTCCTTTTGTCGGCTGGAGGTCTTCTCAGCGGGGACCTCAACTCTTCCAGACCGCTCGATCTCTGGCTGCTTGCATCCAGTGAGGCAGACTCCGCTGTCTGAAAGATCTTGAGAATGAGTCTGCCCATCCGTGCCAGTGGTCTCTTATGGTCTCTCGGGAGCCACTCTGTGACACGGAGACTCCATCTGTCGTCCTTTCGTCGAAGCAGGTGTCCGACCCAGCGATATTTGGACTTCTTCATGTACTGCAGCGGGTCTGCCAACTGCGACTTCTCCCTAGCTCCGAGCTTCGTAGGCCTTCTTGCCATTGCTGACGAAGGCTTGTCCTCAGAAGACATCTCTCCAGTGCACGATTCTCCTTTCCAGTCGACCCTTTGCATTGCTCTGGCAATTGTCTTGTTGTCGGGCCAGGTTTCTGTCGCGTAACACATCGCAGGAAGTACAGAGGCGTTGAATATCGAGGCCCTGAGGCCGGCATCCTTAACTTATCGGTGACTTCGCGAATCGAACCGAGGGCTGCCCATGCTGCGCGTCTCCTGCGGGCGATTTTAGGAGCGAGGTCGTTATCCATGATCAGCTCTCTTCCCAGATAGACGTAGGAGTCGACCTGTTGAAGAGCGACTCCATTTAACCTTACGAGTCCCGTGTCACACTACTGGTTGACCATAAATTGCGTTTTGGACATATTCATGTCCAATCCAATCTTCATACCTGCCACATTGAGCTCGTTCAGCATTTCCTCGACTTCTGCCGTGATGGTAGAGATGAGAGCAATATCGTCGGCGAAACGAAGGTTGCTGATCCGTTTACCATCGACAAGGTAGCCTTTGTCGTCCCAGTTCAAGTCTTTCATGGCATCCTGGAGTGCCGCTGTGAATAGCTTGGAAGAAATCGTGTCTTCCTGCCATACTCCTTTTCCGATAGGAATATTAAGCTTTCGATCAAACAACTGGATGGTAGTCGATGTGCTCGAGGAACATTCGTCGAGAAGTCGGATGTAGGGCGATGTTATACCAGCATAGACATGCGCTCTCAGAATGGCGTTGATTTCCACGGGGTCGAACGCTTTCCGATAATCCAGGAAGACAAGATCAAGTGTGATGTGGTATTCGCGGCTCCTCTCGATGAGTTGTGAGACAGTCTAAATATGGTCTATGCAGGAGAACTCCTTGCGAAACCCTGCTTGCTCCACTGGCTGATACTCATTTAAGCAACGCTTCATGGGGTTAAGCAGTATCTTGGATCTTCTACACAGCCGAGAAAAGAGTGATAGGTCTATAGTTGTTGATATCCTCCTGCTGACCTTTTTGAAGATTAGAACTGTTTTCGACTCCTTCCATGAGTCCGGAATCCTACCGCGTCGAAGGTAGTGGTTGAAGTGCTTGGCAAGAAGTGAGCAGAAGGCACTGCCACCCGCACGAAGGAGATCAGCAGAAATGCCGTCCGGTCCGGGAGCAGCGCCTGGCTTCATCCTTCTGATGGCATGAGCAACTTCTGGTTCCAGAATGGGAGGTACTTCCTTAGCTGGTAGCATCAAGCATTTCGGGACAGTGCTGGAAGAAGATCTGTGTAGAATTCTTGAACGATGGCCTCCATCGCTCTTCGAGACGTTTGCGTTGTTCCATCCTTATCCACAAAGGCTGACGTTATTGCCTTCTGGTCGCAGAGATCTCGTTCGCAGCGCTTTATGCTTGAACCTTTCCCAGGGGCTTCTAACAGCTTCAATCTTCAGTAGGCTTGAATTGACTTCTTCACTGCAATTCGACAGGCCTTCGAGATGGTGACTTTTTCTAGATGGGAAGCATTAGGATCCAGTTTAACAGCTCTTCTTTGCTCCAAGAGCTTAATCGCATGTGCGCTGAGTCTTGAAGCAGACGATGATGTGGCTTCGCAAGAGCTGCTAGCACATTTCAACAGTCCTATTGAGAGAAGGTCGTAGTCTTCCAATGGATCTTAAAGAAGATTCAAATCATACAAGTTTCTTGCATATTCTAACTCATCAGACTTGAATGTGGAGATCCTCATGAGTGTCACGCTTGAACATCCTCTTTTTGAGAGTCAGCTTCGCACGGACAAGACGGTGATCCGAGTCGGTGTCAAATGAAGGCAGCACGGAGACGTCGAACAGAATCCAGCGTCTGTTCGTAAGAACATGGTCGATCTCCGAACATGTTTATCCATTTGGGCTTTCCCAGGTCCATCGTCGGTTTGAAGGCTTCTTAAACATAGAATTTCCATGGTAGAGACGGCACGCGGATAGGAAGTCTATCAGGCGCTCTCCGTTTTCGTTCCTTGAGGAAGTTCCATGTGGTCCTAGCCTCCATTCGTCGTGATCATTCGTACCGACGATAGCGTTAAAGTCACCAACGACAACTTTGTAGTAGCTCTTTTCGTCGTTGACAGTCCTTTCGAACAGCTTGTAGAATTCCTCCTTTTCTTCATCTGTGGCCGCAGATGTTAGAGCGTATCCATTTATGATGAAGATGGTTCCTTGATCTTTGGTTTCCAGACGAAGAACAGCTACTCGCGGACTGATGATCTTGTAAGAGTCTACTAGGTGGTGTACCGTCGAACTGACGAGAAATCCAACTCCACCAATATTCTTTCTGTCCACCTTTGCTCCGATAATGTAAAGCTCGTTGGTGTCGGACCTTAATATGGTTTCCGTTCTGCCTTTCTTTTTCTGCAGGGCGATAACGTCGTATTTGATGTTGCGGCTTCTGTAAAGCAGTGTCCGAAGGTCTTGTTTGGATGCGATTAGGCGTATTTGTTTGTTTATTTATTGAATACGTCTCGTAGACGGGCCATGGTTAGATTTATTCATCCAAGCTCGGTGTCTACCTTTG
Organism: Heligmosomoides polygyrus polygyrus; assembly: GCA_947396885.1. Taxonomy (NCBI): domain Eukaryota; kingdom Metazoa; phylum Nematoda; class Chromadorea; order Rhabditida; family Heligmosomidae; genus Heligmosomoides; species Heligmosomoides polygyrus. The sequence continues at coordinate 82,581,405 of OX377201.1, forward strand.
GATTGCAGCCTCTATCCACGAGATATGGTTGGGGCAGCACTAGCCTGACCCTTTATCTTTGCCAAGTCAGCGCGATCCACTTCCACTATTGCCATCAATTAATGGCTGGTTATTTTTCCACCAGCAGAATAGAATTGCGTTAATCCTTAATTATCAGTCGCAAAAAATTTAACCCTCTCTTTTTATAACATTCAAAAATGGCAATAGAACATCTTTCCCTAACGTATTACATAAACATGTAAGGCATGGAGGCACATATACTAAGAGAGTAGAAAAACTTCCTTTGAAGTGAGTAGAAAATATTTCTACACGAGCTAATCCTCTAAGTAGTCTTCCATCTCTTCTGTTCCACTGATTTGGTATCAATGTTTTCTGGGAAGGTCAAAACTTGACTTGGGCAGTTCTTTGGGATTTTACAAAATTCTCAAAATTGCTATTTTTTAAGCAAAAATAATGGTTTAAACCTTGTTTTAAAGACAGGGAGGCGGTCATTTTTAACTCCAACAGGAGATGCGCCATTCCCCAATCTAAGGCGTCGCGATTTTTATTCGATAGCGGCCTTTTTGTTTGCCTGTAGTTTTACACCTGTAAAAGCTACAACAAAAACAATTGTAAGAAACACACTTATGCCTCATGTAGATGGCATTTACACTATCAATCAAATAAAAATCGTAAAGAGCCTCCCACGTGTATGGCGCGATCTGACCTTTCAATGCGCTACATGCTGCTGCCTTACTTCACTTCAAAAAATCACTTAATTGTTATTTTTAAAAATAAAATTTTGATTTAATTACTATGAAAGTTATTCATTTGGGCAGCTGAAGTGAACATTTCAAAAAAAAGTTACACCAAATTCCCTATGAACAGTCGATAAACAGTCGATAACGTGTCCCTTGTTTAGGAGCGCTTAACGTCTGCATCACAAACACGAGCAGTTTGAATTCGTTCGTAAATTCGAGAGACAATAAGTTATTTGTAAAGAGACTGCAATGTGAGATGTGTTTTTAAATGAGGCTGTAATGAAGGGGGAATCTTTCGAGTAAGTGGTAATGGATTGGAACCCGTGGAACAGCTGAGTAGAACAAGCTGGAACAAAAAATTATTCTAGCCTTCTTTGAGAGTCTGCAGCCGAGCCTGTAAGAAGGTAATTTTGATTTGTAGGAGTACGCTTTGATTTCAACTGTCTTAGACTGGCATGGGAGAGTGCTCAATTTCAGGTGAAAAAGTACACAGTTTGGTCTGAAAAGTGTGCATCCAATTTGACGCAAACATGGTATGTATCAAGGCGAGCGAATGATTCAAGGGGTAAGTTGTTATGGAAAAGGATGAAGAGTGAATAATGGCGTTTTCTTTAGGATGTCGTGGAGGTGATTTGAATGCGTGTCTGACCATACAATCCATAGAATGATTTGCGGTGGCCAGCTGATGAACAAGTCAGCAATTTGTCCTCCCCAGACACGTCTGGTACCAATTCACCGAGCGCGGAGGGATGGAAGGCTTGGTTGGTAAACCATGACCCCTGAGGGTGAATGTAAGGAAGACCAAGGTTATTTCCTCTGAGCAGTGCAGTAGGCCTATATGGGACATCGAAGAAAAGGTGATCGTGACCTCGGAAAATCTCGGAAGTAACCTATCGGGGGAAGGAATTGTGGAGCAGACGATCAGGGAATGGATAGCCTTTCGCAAAAGGAAGTACAGCAGTGCTCAGCAAATGAGGTGCTTCAGGACACTGGAGGGCAAGCTTTACACTATAGTAATTAGGCCATTCCTCTAAAAAGAAGGTGGGAAGGTTTGGTAAAGTTTAAATGGTAGAAGCTCAACTGCACTTTGACGAAATGGGTGTGCCTTGGGGGATCCTAGTGCTGAAGAGGATGCGAAATTAGGATGCCACGGCTGTCATGAAGGCTCCGTATCAAGTGAAGATGAGTGAGCAAAGTACGAAGTGATATGGGCACGTACTGAAAAGCCTCGAGCAACTCTCAGTAACCTTGATTCTAGAGTTCCAGAAGTAAGGAGAGCGACCACGACGTTTCCAGTTGAAAAGGAGTAGGACGTCATCGAGGTAGATCTCGCCGATGTCCACGCAACCGCCGAAGCATATAGTTATGCCCGAATGAATTATGCAGATGTTCGAAAAATTTTCATTTTTCATTTTTTCATTTTTTCATTTTTCATTCGAATATTCGAAGAATCGCGTCCTTCGATTGCTCTCTAATCAGGTTTCTCAGAAAAATTCGTGATTTCTCAATTAAGAGGAAGAAATAGCAGAAGCAGAAAGGAGGCAGAAGGCGAAGAAGGAAAAGAAAAAAGGAACGAGAATAGTACTTTCCTTGTAAGAGGGATGCAGAAAAACAACATCACACAAAAGGCTGTTCCATCTAGACCATTGATGCCTTTTCTTCCCTCGAATAGCGAAGAGGCAAAAAGTAGAAAAAAGCTCTCCAATCCAAGTCTGCTGGACACGGCAGCCCTGATTTTTTTTCTGCACTCAAGTTTGGCGTAATGCGTCGAATAACTCGATGAATAATAAGAGGTCGAGAATAATGTATGTTAATGAACCACGCACTTCGCCGACAAACACATCCTTGTGCAACACCTGAAACATCAGAGGGGTAGGACAGAATTTGCACAGAAGAAATCGTACAGAAGTCAACTACTGTTAAGTTTAAACTGGAACTGAAAGTGCAGCTTTTTTCTTCTCCTTTCTTCAGGTTGGTGGGTGTTTTGACGGTTTTGTGCAATCGTGTTTCGTTTGTTTATTACTGAATCAATATTCAACTTACCGTTTTTATATAACGTCTAATACGGAAATCATTGCTCCATCTGACGGAATAATTTGTGCAACAGACATGCTCAATAATTGAGTTTTTTTGCAGACTTATTGTATAAATATGTAAAAAGCAATTTCGAGAGATATTTTGTTTCAATTCAAATCAGTTCCTTTAAGCCTCAATTGGCTGGTATCGAGGTTGTAAGCTGTCACAACGATGTTTTGTTGCGATCAAAACTTCTAGCGCCAGGCGGGACTCGAACCCGCACCTCTCTCTAACCGGGCGGGAATGCTCTACGCCATTACACCACCGGCGCCGTTTGATCGAACGCAACATCCACACCTCGTGGAACCGATCAGCACCCACCCGTATCCGGGATGAGCTGGCCGCTGATATCAGCATGGTACCAGTTAAGCTGATGGTCTTGATAGAAACAATTCAAATCAGTTTCTTTAAGCCGAGCATCTTGCACACGTCGGATGAAGCTTGTAGCCACCAGCCTGCAGAACTTAAAGAAACTGATTTGAATTGTTTCTATCAAGACCATCAGCTTAACTGGTCCCATGCTGATATCAGCGGCCAGCTCATCCCGGATACGGGTGGGTGCTGATCGGTTCCACGAACTGTGGATGTTGCGTTCGATCAAACGGCGCCGGTGGTGTAATGGCGTAGAGCATTCCCGCCCGGTTAGAGGGAGGTGCGGGTTCGAGTCCCGCCTGGCGCTAGAAGTTTTGATCGCAACAAAACATCGTTGTGACAGCTTATTTTGTTTCAGTTTGAACAGTTTGAAACTAGGCCAATCCACCATCGAAATAGCCTGGCAAATCAACCGGGGGCCGAATAGAACAGAGATATGAATAGTGTTGGAGAATGCAGCGGTACTTCGAGAAACTTCGTTCTGGAGATTTTAACAATGAAGCTGCAGACCTACAGCAACCCAGGACGATGACTTAAAGGCGATCGCGTTCGGAAAAGCGTGCTGATTCGAATGGCGCTTGCTCCGACTGGATCTGTTGGGCGTAAGGAAGGTTATGATCGTTGGAAGTGGCCCAATCGAAATCGCCAGAACCTTCTGACCATCTAATAGAACTGAAGTACGTATAGCAGACCAAGCCCTTAGGCGGAAATGCGGCCCAGGTGATTCTTGAGACTAGAGCGCGCCAAAGTAGTGAACCATAGCTCATTTTGTTATAGCAATTAGGAGTCGTTGCAGGTAAAAACAGACGGACGAGGAACTTCGATGGGCGAATAGTAGTGCCCGTAAAGCAGAAGGCAGTAAGTTCAGTTTTTTATGCGCCTATTCCGTGCATTTTACTGGAGATGAGCAAAAGTCCTATTTAGAAAGGGGATGTAGGCAGGCGGAGACTGAATTTATGCGGCATTGTCATTGCAGCGGAGTGTCGTAGTGCAGCCAGAGGAGTCGCCGACTGCCATTTGCACCCCGAATCAAGATGATTCTTTATTCACGTCTTGACCAGATTAATCAAACCTTTCAGCCATCTGAGTTGTATTAAGTAGTGCCAAATTATTTTGAAGGGCACGAAAACGAAAACCACGAGGTTGCTCCATGGTTGATGCTGCTCCATGTAGTAGTTCAAAGTGTATGATGTTTGCTTCATTATTTCAGGTTAAAGGATGAAGGACGGCGTTACTCAATCCCTTTTAGTATGCAGCATGCATTTGACTTCTACAAGATGCCGTGGAGGCGATTTGAACGAGTATTTGGCCTATACAATGAATTGCGATGGCCTGCAGATGAACAATTCAGCGCTTTACGCTTTCCAGACGAGACTGGTACCAATTCACACAGCCTGGAGAGATGAACGTCATGGTTTCCCTGGACTGGAAATTCGAACCAGTAACCTGATATCGGCTGCACGCAACAGCGGCACCACCCTCAACTGGGATTTCGTAAAGGCCCTCAGCCAGTGACAAAGTTCGGCCTGCTAACCTTTCTAGCTTCACTTCACTTTGATTGCCTGAAATGACGCACACGGCAATGGGCTAGAACAAGAACTCTGAAGTAAGGATGAAAATTGAATAGCCAGTTGGTTTCTCAATCAGAAAAAACTTTTTTAACAGTTCCATTGAAATGCGAAATGGATTGTGCCACGAAGGAAAGAAAATTCGCTTGTTCATGGTAAGTCGCCTTACGATATCAGTTATATGAGTATGGGATCGAATAGACGAGTGACGGAGAACATGAAACATTTGCTGACCGTACCCTATTTCACAGCCCTCTTTCGTTCCTCACATTTTTGATGCATTTTCAATCAAGAAACTTTTTCGCGACTGAAAAATATCCTGGCTTCATGATTTTTAGACTCAGCTTATCCCACCTGCTCCAGCTCAAAACTTTACGAAAGCTACTATGTAAACAACCTTGTTTCCCAAATAAAGGTAGCAGTAGCAACGCGTAAAAAGTCACACATTCTTCGAAAGCTTACGATTAACTTAATGTAACACTTACACAGCCATCGCATCATCGCACTTCAACAAATGCATGATGCGATCTCAACTCCTAACCAACCCACTGTAACGTCTTCGGTTTTCTTCCGTTCTCATGAAAGCTCCAAAACTCTGCCACAGCTGAGAGAGCATGAATATTCTAATCGTTAAGAATGTGATAACATTTTTCAACATCCTGTATATAGCGCATAGCTACATTTTAATCTGGGTAGAAGCTAGCCCATCCTTCTGCATCCTTTTTCTATCATGCGCAGTCACTATGCATCCTTCGATGGGCCTCCGCTGAAATATGCATTTGGTAGATGGGATTTAGCCGAGCAAAACAAGGATTTCGGTGTTTAACTGTGTGAGGCGGTTTTAGCTGATCAAAGGGTTTAGGTCGAATTAGATTCACGCCTTTAAGGCTGCTAATAGGAATGAGCCTTAGCCATTAACCCTGGGTATTACTTTGGAGTAGAGCCTAGGAACTATAGAAAACAGTGCTCAGGAATGCCAATACTCACTGAGCCGCAATTTTTTTACTGTGGCTGCGTAAATAGGAGACATACACACAGTTACAGATTCCCTCAAACAACCATCATCACCGTTATCATTTCTCGAAGCCTACAAAAGCGGAAAAACTGGGCGCCTCTAGGTAACTAGTGAATAGTGGACACTTATTTATATATTAAGGTACACTTATTTATTTAGACGAAAGTTCAATGTGAACAGCGTTTAAACAACAACAAATATTGTGTGACACGAATATTCAATCATAGTATAAATCAAGCAGTGCAACACCAATACTATCCAGTCGTCAAGAAGTTCCCGGAGTACGTGTCATAGCCCCTTTGACATGAGCATTCAAGCACTGTGAAGCTGCAGAGATCAGCAAGACTTGGTTGAGACTAAGGATGCACACGAGCTTCTGTGCGTTTAATTTTTTAACGAAATTCTTCAACGAAAAATGTTCGTTAAACTTCCGGTAAATCGTTAAATTTCGTTAAAAATACAATTAGTTGCAAACTACTACTTAAACTGAAAAAGTCAAGGAAAACGTCAAACAATTCACTATCAACAAAGGATAAGAAAATAAACAGGCTCTCAGAAACAAATCATCTTTAGGATGTGAAAGAAGGATAGGTACGAAAATATCTGTCAAGAGAACGGTACTTCCTGTGCTGAGTAAGCTAGACCAGAGCATGCGCAATCTCGATGAGGGCGCTAGCCTCTAGTAGAGAAAGAATTAATGAAAAACATCTAAAAAGCCTAACAGTGTTAACACGTTGACGAGCGCACGATTTTCGCGTACTTGGCGCTTGGGACCAATCGATTTTTTGCAACGTCGGCACTGTGACACGACATCGTGTCACGCGGTGCCACACGGCCGAAAGGGTGTGACACGCTCGTCAACGTATTGACTTTCAGAAACAATTGCTTTCTAAAAATTATTGCTGATATCGTTCTTTTCAAATCATTTAGAATACGACCTCCACAGAAAACGTTTTCTTCTTCTCGAGTGTATCGGGTGGCGAGCAAAGGTATTTTGGGATAAGCAGCGCCATTAAAGGATAGACATATCTTACGTGAGGGGTCAGACCAGTATCTTTGTCGATTCTGCTGGCAACACGTGCTTGGCTGCTCAGCGAGGAACTTTTTTAGCTCCAAAATACAGTATTTCCAAGAATGCAAATAGAAGATGTGATAATATCATGAAAACATTAAAATATTGTTGCTGATTTTAATAGTTTTTCAGGAACAGTCCTAATCGGGAGGATTAGTCCTACAATATTGGTGAAGACTAGGGCGAAAGTGATAAACTTAGTGAGAAAGAAGGCCGTTAAAAAATTCGTTAAATTTCTAAAAATTTTCGTTAAGTCGTTAAGCCAGATTTTACCAAAAATGCCGTTAATTCGTTAAATTCGTTAAATCGTTAACCGTTAAATGTGCACCCATGGTTGGGACCTCGCGCTATTTGTTGAGTAAGTACATTACGTGGTGGTGCAAGAAGATTCCGCGGCCATTACTCCTCTGGTTCGCTATTCCCTACCAGAGAGCCTCAATTTGAATGCGTACTGCCTTGCTAATGCGTGCAATAACATCGACAAGGAACTAGCGGCCACAGAGAAGGAATCGAGCAACGGCAACTGAGCCAAGGACCGAGGTGGTCTCGCCGGCATTATCCGGGCGCTAATTGAGTCTTCTAATAGCGCACGCTCAACGGAGCCGCCTTGTTCACGCGTCTCACAGTTGAGGCAATTTGATTTCGTTCCTTCCGATACGCAATCCCTCCTTTCACAACTCCACGTTACGGTTCGCACGTTTGTCGCAGAGATGTTCTTTTGAACACGAGTGGAGCCCGCACGTTTGTCGCAGAGATGTTCTTGGGAACACGAGTGGAGATCTTCGTTGCGAGATCAGAACTGTAAGGACAAACTGGGAGGTATACCTTGAGGAGTAACCAAGAGGCAAACGAGAAAAAAAAACAACTAAGAGAGAGAGAGAGAGAGAGAGAGAGAGAGACAGAGAGAGAGAGACAGAGAGAGAGAGACGAACTTCTTCTAACGAAGTGATAAAGGGGAAATGCAGGAGTGGTACTGGGAAGCAAAACACTTAACTGTGCAGCAACTACTTTAGTTCACTGGCAACATTGTACTCTTAAGCCTTCCAAGGTGTAGCAGAGGCCTCAAATCCTACGGCAATTTATCCGAAAAAAGTAGTTTCTTCTTCAAATTCGAAATCACGCACGTCTTTTAGACAACGAAAGGTTATTGTATATTTCTAACACAGTGGTTGCAGCGTTCCACAGAATTTCACAGGAGCACTTTCCGATCTCGTTGACGATTGCAAAACGATGTTGAAGAGTCAACATCACAAATGAGAACGTGGACAAGGAAAAGTGCCCGCTGCTTAGAAATATGGGCTCCACAAGATGCATAACAGAAAACGATGCCACCTCCTCGTGTAGTGATCTGGGTGATTGTTATTACTTGGGAATAATTTCCAGGTTTAGCGTCTGACATGCAAAATTTTCCGCTACCTCGGTGCTGCAGTTTTTCCCACACTCTAGTCCTTCATGCCCATCAATCGACATGCAGCCCGAGTGCGATTTAATAGGGAAAAGCGTGAACCTAAAAAACATAACAATGATTTGCAGACGTTTCTAAAAAACAGAAAATTGCAAAGCAACTTTCGTGTTGCAGAACAGCAGTGCGATTTTCGCGCGCTAGGACTTCATGGACTGAATCTCATAGGTAATGCGACAGGCAAAATGAGATCGAAATTTGATTGGTCCTTGATAACGAATCGTCTAAAAGATCACCAGCGTAAGGCTGATGTAAGGTGTTTTAAAATGTTCGCACAGAACACGAAAACAGTTCATGCTGTTGCTCGCATTATGTAGTCGCTCAAAGAACTACTAGGATTAGTGGTTATGCGACCCTCCTTTAATTTAGTTCAGGGTTTATAGTTTTCAGAAATACCTTGAGTCACTTTACTGCTACTTTACTTTAGAAGTATTAATGGTTATTCATGACCAATAATGTGGAGAGCCGTCAGTACAGCAGAGACTCGATAATTTGATGGGCGTTGGCTCGGTCAAAGGAAGAAAGGAAAACTGTGGTTTCTTCCATCCTTCTTCTTCAGCGTTTGTCCCGCCTTGTAGAGTTGTTCGCAATCCTGGTGTCATGACGCCACCTTTTCCGATGCAGCGCTAGATCAAGGGACCCCAGCAACCTTTAAGCACATATGTAACGTATCAGCCCATCGCTGCTTCGGTCGCCTTCTAGTCCGCTTTCCTATTACCCTGAAGTTCAGGAATATCTTGCGGACGCTGTCTTCTTTTCCATGCAGAACCTGGCCGTACCACCGCAGGCGAGCTTCGCTCATCTTGTCAGCTATCGGACACCGAACTTCTGCCGAATGACGTCGTTTCGGATGCGGTCCATGCGCGGGACTGTGGTCGTCCAGCGCAGCATCTTCGTCTCCATGGCACTGTGGCGCGTCTCAGCTTCCTTAGTCGCATGCCAACTCTCAGCGCCGTACTTTGCTACTAGCCGGATGACGGTTCTATAGATCTTTAACTTCAAGCGCTCTGGTATCTTCCTATCGCAGAGAACCCCAGGCAACGAGCGCCACTTGGACCAAGCTACACTCACGCGTGAGTTCACTTCAACAATTAGACCACCGTCAACGCTATTGCTGATCCCAGTTATTTATACATTGAAGCGCGGCAAGTTCAGTACCGTTAATCTTCATGGAGCCGGACTCATGTCAGTCGTTAGGTACTCGGTCTTCTTGACGTTCCATTTGAGTCCGAGCATCGCCAGGTGGTCGCATCAAGCTTGTACCTGCCACTCACATTTATTATCATCGCAAGCGAGCATCATGTCATCAGCATAAAGCAGCGTCCTTGGAACAGACCGCGAAAGATCTCGCGTAATGGCATCTATGACGACAACAAAGAGGAGTGGAGAAAGCCCCAATCATGATGCACCCTAACAGAGATGGTAAACTTCATTCAGGTTCCAGTTGCAGCTTGAACTCCACTCTTTGGGCAAGAGCAGAGCATCCGCACCCGCTCTATACGTTTCTGAGGGACGTTGTGTTGTTGCAAGGCGTGCCATATAACTTCACGCGGTACCCAATCAAAGGCCTTCTCCGAGTCGAAAAAAGCTATGGATATGTATTGGTTTCTGTTTTTCGCGATGCTTCTCCACAGGCGTGTATAGCATCAATGGTCCCACAACCAAACACGAAGCCGCACTGGTTGTCGGAGAGCTTGACAATTTCACGAAGCCGTCTATCGAGGATTCGTTGGGAAATCTTCATCCTGTCCGTAAGCAAGCGAATCGGACGGTAATTGGAGCGGTCTGCAGGACTGCCCTTCTTCTTCTAAATTTAAATCGTCGTACTGTTGTGCCAACACTTCGGTACTGGTTGAAGAGCTCAACAAACCACTCAGAAGGATACCAGAGCTTCGACCTCCAAAAAGGTCATTCGACCTGTCGCCTTGCAGGGCTTCATCTTCTTCAGAGCCGTACCTTTTTCCTCGACGGTGGTCTTGTGAACGGGAATGTGGACTGAGCCACAGATGGAATTGCCGGATGAGGAAATTCCACAGCGGAAAATTCATCGGAATAATCACGCTATCGTTTCTGCGCCTTTTTGTGGTCTGTCAGAAAATGGCCGCTCTCATCATTGAGGCTAAGAACTTTTCAATATCCTGGGTTTGGCGATGGCGTGTCCTTGCAATTCGGTACAAATACCACTCATCATCGCGAGACTCGAGCTTTTGGTATCACCATAATGAGTGGCTTTCGCAACAACCACGGCTTTTTTTGCAGCCTTCTTCGCCTTCAGATTCTTCTGTCAGTTGTCGGCTGTTTTGTCGCCTAGAAGCACATGATAAGGCGATTTCTCCTTTCGAACCTTTGCGAAAAGCAGACATTGCTGTGCTTTCCGTCCACAGCCATGTCTGCTTTTCGACCTTGCGTCGCCCAAACTTCGTAGGGCCGAGTTCCAACCTGGCGCCCTCGGTTGCTCTCTTCCAAGTTTCATCGACAGTCGTAAGTTTCGGCAACCGTACGCGGGAAATCACAGCTGCTTCCCTTTCATTCGCCACCACTTGATTCTTGCAACACCGCATCGCTCGACCTGCATCAGCCTCGAAGGGGCGATCTTCAAAGTGCAGAACAGCGGTCGGTGCTGGTGGGCGACCTTCTCATACGGCACGATCCTCGCATCTGTGACAAGACTCCGTTCGCGACCTCTCACAAGGACAAGGTCTGCACCTACGTGCCCATTAAGGTCACCAGCAACTATGATGACATCTTTCGACGGTACCTCTGCTGTCTTCTCCTCAAACAGATTCCAAAACTCTCAAACTTCTCCTTGGCCTGATCGGAGCAGCCAGACTGCGGAGCAGAGAAGAAGTGATAGAGTCGCTCCTTAGCGGCGACAGCGATCTTCATCAATCGATTGTCAAAGCGTTCGATACTTACAATCGAGTCACGAAATTTCGGAGACGATTACTCCGACACCACTGGTGGTCCTAGAACTTCCACATAGAACACCTCATAGCCTTGGCCTATGTCCCTTGTCTTGCTACAGGACCGCCTCGCCTCTTGCACCACATACAAGTTAATCTTCCTTCGCTCCAATGTCTCTGCCAAATCACAAGAGCTGCCCGACAACGTACCCACATTGAGCGTTGCCACGCAGGTCCTGCTTACTTTACGGGGCTTTCTGACTAGCTCAGTTGCTTCCCGATACCGTCCTCGCATTAGGGAGGGATTAGGGACGCACCTGCCGGACTTGCGAGTGCGCGTCGGCTCCCACAGAAGCCGTAACACAATTTCAAAAAGTATGTTTATCAAACAGCATGTGATGTGACATCGGTGTTTATATGCCGTTCTGTCACAGGACCCTGTCGCTTGCAGTCGAGTGCCCGTTTTCGGCTTAGCTCATAAAGCAAGCAGTTTCTAGTGTCACCACATGGAGGAGCGGACATCACCGCCTGGTTTCTTCCCTTCCTGAAACAAAAAAAAACTTTTGAATTAATGAAAAGGGATAAAGGATAAGAGAAGGCGTTAATCAGTCTAGTTCGACACGCTCTGTGCGTGCACCCATACGGGACGTAGTAGAGGAAACTTGAATGTATATTTGGTTGATACAGTGTAAGCCGATGAGCAGTCAGAGTTTTATCCTTCCCAGACAAGCATCAACCCCCTTGGTGAAACTCTACTAGCACCAATGGGGTGGATAGCTTGGTTCAGGATATTTATAAAATGCAAGCTACACGATTACAACATAGACAATCCAGCAAGAATTTGAACCAAAATTGAGAAAATCCGCTGCAAATTGGATTTGCTGTGGTAGGTGAAGAAGCTTCCGTTCGTTCGACCTACAGCTCCAAACTAGTAATTCTATTCCGTGAAACTTGTTGAATAAAAAAGAAATAGTTGGTGCTGAAAGGTATGAGTTAAATGTGCGGTTTACATGCCTTTTGCTTACACAATATTAGTTCTATGGTTTTGGTGAAGCAGTTGAGAAAAGGAAAAAGTGACGGTGTACAAGACCATGTCGAAGTTACTGTCCTTAAACAGGTAAAGTTTTTTTTCCTGTTTATAATTATGCCAAGATTCAGCAACAGTCGGACATGGAACTTACTGTCCTTAGTTTTTAAACTCTATGTAGTATGTCAATTCTTTGAGAGCGTAGACAATCTTTAACTGTTTTTTTTTTTCAGAAATGTAACAATTGTGACACAGCTTGGACTGAGTCGAAAGTCGTGACACAGCTTGGACTGAGTCGTTAGGTATTGTCAAAGTTAGGACAATTTGAAATTGGAAGCCAGAATCGGAGGAAACCTTCCGTCTGACTCAATGCATACAAAGTGGAAGGAAAAGCCCTATCGATCCTTAGCGAAGAACACCTAACACGTTTGGGTAAGAGGAAAACATAGGGCGTTAGAGTACAGCGATAACGATTGCGGCTAAAAGAGCACGTTTCTAGCTAGCTATTCGGGCTGAAATATCGGCATGCAAAATGCTGGGAGCGTTATGGGTCTTCGTTAAGAGCTAAAGTATGGACGACCACTACGATTGGCAACGCATATCTACATCTGACTTCCTGCCATTCGTGCCTTACGTGTACTTCCCTTCACTTTGAATTTTTTCTGAATAACTTCACGATGGCGAAAACGCTAGAGTCTCTCTAACAATCTATTGAACTCATAAGAAGGAGAATGCGACGCAATATCAGGCGATAAATAATAGCACACCTTCAGACCTCATTTACAGATGACTAAAAATAGGAAATCAGCTTACTGTAAGGTTTTTAAAAGAATTAGTGGATTCTTTTTTGCCCACTTTAAACATGGTGTAAACTCCAACGTGCAATTCAGGTAAGGTGAACTGGGAATGGGTAGTGTCTCGTGGGCGGCCGAAACGCATCTCGGAGTTGCCTAGTAGGAGCTGGGGAAACGTGTAAGCTGGCACGGCGAATCTCCACTATCCTGCTACCTCATTAACACTAGAAGCCTCGCGAACTAGTTGCCTAACCTTAGCTGTCTTCTTTACGACTGTAAGTCTGGATATCATTTTTATTACCGAAACTTGGTTATCTCCTAAAATCAATGACCCTGGAATTGTGAATAGGCTCCCATACAATGTCCTTCGAGTTAATGGAAGGGGCCATAGAGAAGGAGGAGTGTCGTGCATTGCCAACAATAATGTATGTACCAAAAAAATTCCACACAATTTTGTGTTGAAAGCAGTTGTTTTATGCTTAGACATGTTCCACACGGGCTCATGTTTTCCTTTAAGATTCATTTTGGTTTGTCGCCCTTCAAATCTTTTAATGAGTGGTGGTGAAGCTCTCATTGACGCTATCTCTATACTATTGATTTCGGTAAATACAATATTGCTTGGAAACTTCAATCTCAAAATTGATTACAAACATGAAACCACTAGATTCCGTTTCAATACATTTCCTCAGTTTCTTTAATGACTGTGGTCTGAAACAACTTGTTACCACACCCAATAATCACGACAAAACTTCTTCTTCTTCTTCTTCTTCTTCAGCGTTTGTCCCTCTTTCTTGCGGGTTCCGCTTTCCTGGAATACTGGCACCACTTTTCCCAATCCAATGCCTGATCAGGGTGTAACCTAGCCATCTTCAAGTCCTTGTGCAGCGAATCAAACCAGCACGGCTTTGGTTTTCGTCGTGGCCGCTTCCGGGCACCTCGAAGTTAAGGCCAGTCTTTCGGACAGTGTCACCGCTTGCGCGAAGAACATAGCTGTACCATCTCAGACGAGCTTCAAGCAATTTCTCGACTATCGGGGTGACACCAAATCTTTGCCGAATGGTGTCGTTGCACACACGGTTCAAACGCGGATTCGGTCTATGCGCGGGACTCCGGCCGTCCACCGCAGCATCTTTGTTCCCATTACGCTGAGGCGCCTTTTAATTTCTTTGGTAACGGGCCAGCCCTCAGCTCCGTAAATAGCTACAGGACGAACGACTGCAATGTAGATCTTCGATTTAAGCCGCTCTGGTATCTACTTGTCGCAGAGCACTCCCGTCAGAGAGTGCCAAATGGACCACGCTGCACTCACGCGTGAATTGGCTTCAACGAGTAGACCGCCTTCGGACGCGATAGCTGATCCCAAGTACTTTGAATACCGAAGTACGTGGCAGCTCAATGCCTTTACCTTAATGGAGCTAGACTCATCTTCGTCAGTCGTTAAATACTCGGTTTTTCTGACATTAGGTTGAGTCCAAATCTCTCCAAACGATCGCACCAAGCTTGTACCTGCCGCTGGAGTTCAATCTTGTCTTCGCTAGCGAGCATTACATCATCAGCTAAAGCAACGTCCAAGGGACTGGCTGCTGAAGATCACGCGATATGGCATCCATAACGACGACGAAGAGTAGTAGAGAGAGCGCAGAACCTTGATGTTCTCCGACAGAGATGGGAAACTCCACCGACGTACCTGCTGGCGCTTGGACTCTACTCCTCGAACAAGAGTGGAGTAGCCGCACCCACTCAATAAGTTCTTCGGGAACATTATGCTGTTTTGAAACATACCGTATTGTAGAGAAGTGACGTTCTCAAACAAATCCGCCGATGCTCCGTGGTCAATAACAGCGACAGCCGTGCTCGGCACTGGTTATAAAAGAAGGATCAAGTTGAACCTAGGCGGCTTGTTTACCTCCTCCCGCTGTTCCGCCTTTGGCGTTCGGCTCCCCCCTGAAGCTGGCGGTGCTTTAGCCGTTCGTCCCTGGGCTCACTTTAGGCGACTCCCCCTCCCCCCGTTCCCCGATGATCCCTCCGCTATCCCATTTATGCACCCATGGTGTTGTTGAATAGTTCGTGCTGATAATACGTGCATTTCAATGTGTTTTGTAATGTTTCCGAAGATCCTAAAACCTACGGAGAGACGGCGTCTCCTTTGAGTCCGTCAGGAATTCGGAGGTTATAAATGTAGGACCGAAGAACGGTAGTGTAATGAGGATTTTCTTTCTTTTTTCGTCCGCTACAGTATCACTTCACGCGGAACACGATCGGAGGTCTTCTCAAAGTCGAGGAAGGCAAGATGCACCGGCTTCTGTTTTTCGCGGTGATTTTCTATAAGTAGACGAACAGCATGTATGGCATCGATGGTGCCACATCCTGGTACAAAGCCACACTGGTTGGTAAAAAGCTGGACGACCTCATGAATGCGTCCATCAACATTTCTCTCAAAGATGTATATGCTATGCGAAAGCAAACGGATTGGACATTAGCTTGTGCAGTCTGCTGGACTGCCCTTCTTCTTCCAAATCGTAATCGTCGTACTTATCTGCCAACTATCAGGGGCTTTGTTCTCCGCAACCACCTGGTTGGAGAACATCGTCAGCCACTCAGCTGGCTACCACGATTTGAACTTCCACAAATCGGACGCCAGATCTCCAGGCCCGTTGCCTTGCTTGGTTTCATCTTCCTTAAAGGCGCTTCTGTCTCCTTAACAGTGATTTTTTTTTAAAGGGACCGCACACGGGAGTAGCAGAGGGAATGACTGGATAGGCAAACCCTACCGTGGAAATTTTCTCGAAGTAATTTCGCCATTGATTCAAGGCCATTTTGCGGTCCATTAGGAGATGCCATTCTCATCGTTGATGCCAAATAACTTTTCAACAACACCCTCGGTCTGGCGATGACTGAACTTGGCGAGTCGATAAAGAAATCGCTCACCATTGCGCGACTCAAGTCTCTCGATGACATCATCATAATGAGTGGCTCTTGCAACGGCCACTTCCCTCTTGGGCGATTTCTTCGCTTCCTGATACAAGCACCATATGCGGCTGTCTCATCGCTGAGGAATGCATGGTGTAACCTCTTCTTCTCACAGACTTTTCTTTAACCTCGTTAGTCTACAGCCATGACTGCCTATCGATCTTACACCGTCCTGGTTTCGTAGTGCCAAGTTCGGAGCGAGCAGCATCTAGCATGGCTTCGGGGCACCTTGCCAGGTTTCTTCGATGGTCGTGACCGTCGGCAACCGAATGCGAGATGTCACAGCTGCTTCATTCTCCTTCAATCGCCACCACTTAATTCTTGCTGGTCCGCAACGCTCGATCTGCCTAGTGCTTAGAGGAGCGATCTTCATAGTGCAGATTAGCGGTCGATGTTGTGTGGCGTCTCGTACGGCACGATCTTCGCATCAGTGTCTAGCCCTTTGTTTCGATTCCTCACAAGGACAAAGTCGATTTGCGTTTTAGTGTTCCCGCTATACATCGAGATGAGGTAGGAGGCACGTTTTCGAAACTTGTGTTCACGATGGTGAGATCGTGTGACTCTGCATACTCAAATATGCGTCACCATCGACGTTACGTGACCGAAATCACCATGACAGCAGTAACCGTCTTTTGTCGCTTCAACGTGACCATTAAGATCACCTGCAACAATAACTACATCCAGTGAAACTTCTGCTGTATTCTCATCAAGCAGGCTCCAAAACTCATCCTTGTCTCTTTCGGAGCAACCGGTCTGCGGAGCATACGCAGAGAAGAGGTGATACATTCGCCGTTCAGCAGCGACAACGATCTTCACTAAAACGCTTCACGCTTGCAATCGCGCCTCGGAAGCGTTCGGAGACGACTATACCAACACCGCTGGTGGTCTAGGGAGTGCCGCAGAGAGCGGCCTTAAAGCCGCGGCCTATATTCCTTGATTTGCGGGACCACTTCGTCTCCTGCACCGCACAGATGTCAACCTTTCTTCGCTCCAGTGCCTCTGCCAACTCAAATGAGCGGCCCGACAACGTACCGACATTCAGCGCTGCCACGCGGATCTTTCCAACGTTGCGGAACTTTTGGACTAACACAGTTTCCTCCCGATGCCGTTCTCTCATCAGGGACCCTATCATACTTCTCACACTCGCCGGGCTTTGGGAGAGCGCGTTGGTCCCGCGGACGCCGTAGCATTATTTTGCGATACATGAAGCACCATCAACTATGTGATCTGACAAGGGATCTCCATAGGCCGGCCTGTCACAAGGGCCCGTCGCCTGCACTCGAGTGTCCGTGTTCGGCTCGGCTCGCAAAAGCGGGCAGTTTCCAATGGCACCACGTGCACATCGCCACCACTCATCACGACAAAACACTTGACGTAATTCAGTCATCCAACAACTTTGTAACAAATGTTGAAATTCATCTACCTATCTCTACATCCGATCACTGCACTATTGGCTTTACAGTATGCGCTTCTCGATAACCTTCATGGGCAATCCCAATGGCAGACTTTGCCAGCACAATTAGGGTTCTCTTAATTAGAGTTTCCTTGGTTAGAATGGGCCCACTTGTTCGAAGGTTATGAATTTTGTTCTGATCTTTATCGTAGGTTCTGTTTTGTGGTATACGATGTTCTTTCAAAGCACATACCCTTCAAATGCTGTGCCCGTCTAGCTTCCTACTCACATTCGAAACTCACTTTCATAGAAAAAGGGCGTAGTTTTCAGCACAGCCGATCCACCAAACAAGAGTTCGTATAATAAGATTTGGAAAGACGCTGATTATTACATCAAAAAATTCTGGGCATACAAGGAAGGTCAGCTTTTCTCTGCAAATTCCTTAAAAAAGCTTCATGCTTATATCCGAAGCAAAATTAAATCTGCTGGACAAATTGCCTTGCTTACTGATATAGATGGCCTTAAGTGACAAAAGCTGTTGATCTGTCAAAGTTCCTTGCAAGCGCCTCTACTTGCGACTCTACACCGAATTCCTCTTCTTCCTCCATTGTAAACCCATTCGCAGAACACTAGTTTTGCGACGTTTTCTTCCAATGATCTGAGATTTGCAAAATTCTCAAACGCTTAAAATCCTATTTTAGTGAGCCTTATGATGGTATCTTACCATTGTGCTTAAAAAATATGCCGAGCCGCTTTGGGAGTCCTTAGCCTTAATTTTCAATGCCTTTATGTTGCACAATACCAGCCCTATCTTTTGTCCATTCGGTGCAAAACCGCAACTTTTGTGCTGTTTTGGGCGAGAAAGCACCGCTTTTCAATAACTCGATTCAAAGTGGCTAACTCTAAAAACGGCTAACATATGTGCACTTGCGAAGAGATTTCCTATCTTACCATGTTGGTATCTCTAGATAATTTTTTTAGGTCAGCTGTAGTGCTCCGAGCACTACGATAGATTTACGACCGCTCCCTTCTCTCTGGAGATAATTACTTCCTGAGAACCGTTTACCTCTTGGCGACCGGCGGCTGCCTGCTGGAGTCACCTAGATGTGAGAGCATCCCGGTACTTTTCACGTTGTCGCCAGTCTTCCAGCAAACGCCTTCCAGCGATCTCGCAGGACGAGAAGATTGTCAGCAGTGTCGGGAAGACCCGCAGTGAGGCTGAATACGCTCAGAAGACTTTTAATAGTCTAGGTTAGAACCTCATCAGCAAACTCAAATTTGAGCTTCGAGAGGGACTTCAACTAGTTCAAAGAGTTCAACCGCAGCACAGAAGAAAGAGCTAAAGAGAGGCATTGTTGACACTGAGAGAACAACGTGATCAATCTTTGAAGATCTTTGGTTCCCGCCGTGCATTCCACTTTCCTATCGCCGACCTTTGGCGGTACGTGGGCCAACAATATACGGGTTTTTGCATCTTTCAAATAATACAACTTTATTTCGTTCTTGCAGCCATTTCAGTCATGAACAGAGCACCAGTTTCAAGGAGGGCTGAGTACAAGTTAGGTAATTGGACTGCATTACGGTCCAGTTAGGTTTTGGTGGCTCTTTTACTACCTCAATAGTTTTATATTTATTTATTTATTTATTTATTTCTCGATCTAACCAACATGACAAGCGTTACTAATGAAGGGAAAATAATTGAATTATGAGCGGGTCCGCCGACATCGTGGCGTCAGCAAGGGTCCAACCTCTGGATGAGGATAGAACGCTTAGAGAGCAGCTTAGACAGGATTGGTGCCGTCCGATTCTCTCCATTCTTTCTTCCCTTCATCCTCTGCCAGAGCCAGTTATAAAGGCAAGGAGGCGGAGGTTAAGCCGAGGCGTGGTTCAGTACCATGAACCAGAGTTCATGACACTCCGCCGGCCGAAAATGAAAATGCCGACGTTGAATTTTAAACTGTCGTTGCATCCTTCCCGCCAAAGAAAAAGAAGAATTAATTTATTGATTTATTTCTTGATGTTGAATTGCTCGTTATTGTTTACTTTATGTTTTCTTGAAAGCAGAGGATAGTATGGAGTCAAGAATTAAAGGCGATGACAACGATACAATCGAGTCACAAATCAGAAGATCACATCATTAACATCATTGCCCTAATGTGAGTCATGCGTATGCACATCAACAAGAAGATCGACCTAGGACGTTGACGAATGCTGGGAAGCCTTGTCGGAGTCGTACCTGCTTTTGATGTTGGAGCTGCTGTACTCAGAAAATTTTGAACAAGTTACTTGCGCCTTATGAGCCCTAAATTAAGTTACTTGTGCCCTTAGATGCCCAAAATAAGTTACATGCGACTAATCTCTCGCGTTTGACTTACCTGTAAGGTTACCCTCAGTTACTTGCTCCCTTAGATCGCCAAAATAAGTTACATGCGACTATCTCTCGCGGTTAACTAACTTGCAAGTTCATGTCTCGCAGTAAACTTACGCAGAAAGTTCTGAAAAAGTTACTTACGCCTTTAGAGCTCCAAAACAAGTTACTTGCGACTTATCCCTCGCGGTTAACTTACTTGCAAGCTTCCACCCAGGAATTTGAAACTTTCACCAAGTACAAGCTTGCAAGAAGCTTTCGTGCAAGCTAATGTTTCGCGCCTAATTGGTTTGAAACATGACGCACACGTCCCCACTCGCGGTGTGCGCGCGCTGTCATGCAGCATACTTGTTCAAACCGGGGCGGCGTCATCTTGTTTGTTCAAACCGGAGCGGGAACCTCCCGAGCGGGGTTGTCTGGCCGGGCAGGCACTTCAACTTTTACAAATGGTCGTCCACGGCTTATATTTTTGGCTACGTGTTGATTCAGTTCTATTTCCTTCTCTGTTGACGGCACTCACTGCAACGGCGCGACCGTTGATCGACATCGGGGGGGGGGGGGGGGGGGAGTCAGCATGCTGAGAAGGGACAGTTGTTTTTGGCTTCAAGGACTCGGCATGTGATGGTTCATAACTAATACCTGATGTTTATTGACACCGCTATACTATAAGTATATGCAACTTCTGTTCCTTCTCTACATGAAGTTGAAGAACGTTGAAGTTAAAGGCATTCTGAATCATCCCTACGTGTAATAGGGCGTATACTGTGTTATTCGAAGTGAGTTTTTCTTTTTTGACTTTTATTGCATGTTAATCGCAGTTTACACTAGAACCACACTCAGAACCACCTCACTCCTTGGTTGTTTTTATCAATGTATTTCCCCGTGTAGTTAGGGCCCATGTCTTGAATAAAAAAACCAGGGCCCAGATTCATCACCGCTTACCGCGCTCTAACGGTGAAAATATCGCCAAACCTGATGGTATTGAATGTCATGTCAGGTGGTTTGGCGGTATTTTCGCCGTTAAAGGCCGGTTCATAAATCTGGCCCAAGGAGTATGAAAACCATTAATATCGATCAAGTAGCGGGAGGCATCAATACCGGCGTTCCTAAAGTGTTGAGAACCAAGCCAGTAGCGATGGGAATGCACGCTAGAAATATGGTCACCCTTCTTTCGGTTTTCTTCTTGCAAGATGAACCAAAATCTGTAACAGTGGTGGTTTCGCTATATGTATGGCTCTTCTTACCACAATAACGTTTCGAATCTCTAGCATTCGAGAAGCGCAGCCAGGCCATTGAAGCATAGAATCCTTCCTAAGCCTTCGAGAAGGTTAGTGGAATTGATGAGTCCCAGCGATACCCACAACCATGGATGAGTCGTTTGCTTTCGAATTCGTGGAGATCAAGCTTTCGCTGCGAACCACTGACTTCCCTTCAAAGCTCCCATTTTATCCCCTCCGCTAAACAGCGTGGAACTGGGTTGAGGAGTTTCAGCGAACTCCAGCGCGCTCCAGCGAACACTATTGCGCCAATCGACATATCACACGGCGCGATCCTTTAATTCTGTCAGCGAATTAATTACGGCCTACGGCTGTCATGGCTGTTCCTGTTCATTTCTGTCTCAGCTTGTTTAGCTTGTCTTAGCTTGGCTTTATCTATCGATTTGTGGTTCTTAAGTAATGTCTGAGCAGAGGGGTGATCTTCGTAAGTTTACTTGCTGTGTGTGAGCTATTCCTTTCTGATAGAAGGCAAAGTCTTAAACCTTTAGGTCACACACAGCAAGATGTTTCCTAAACACCTTGCTGTGTTTAGGAAACACCTTGCTGTGTGATAGAAGGCAAAGTCTTGAACCTTTAGGTTTAAGACTTTGCCTTCTATTAGAAAGGAGTAGCTCACACACAGCAAGGTGTTTCCTAAAGATCGGAGCAGTCGTTGAATATGAATGTTGTGGTTGAGGCGTGTTAATTTCTGGACACACTAGCGCCTCCCGTTCGATTACTAACTTCATAGGTAGCTGTTATTGTTGCGTTTCTCTTTTTCACAACAAGTTATATACTTCATTCATCATTAAAATCAGTATTTAGCGGGTTGGTCCCAGCATGGCACCGGCAAGGCATCTTAGCACGAATACGTTAGATCAGGCAGACCTAGGAGTTCCTTCCCTTACCTAGGTCTGTGCCCTCTGCGTAAGCGGAACTCCGGCGAACAGAAACTGTTGTATTGTCAACATACAAGGTGTTAGATGAATGTTTATTTACGACCAAAATTCCTGTGCAGGTGCGACTCGAGCCCGCGCTCTCTGCTCTCCGGGATGGGTGCGACGTCTAACACCACCGGCGCTGTTTGGTCACACGTAACATCCACAATACCTTCGTGGCCTATCAGCAGTCGCACTTGATATCGGGATGAGCTGGCTGCTGATCGCTGACCGTGCACAGATCTTAAAGGCCGCTATTTCGGTAAGAATGGCGTAGTAGACTGAACGGATGTGGAACTATAGTGTTCCTTGTTCAGGTCGAGGGTCTGAAAGACCAATTGAAGTCCGCAGAAAGCGCTATTTCGTCCTTGAGGAAAAAACTTTATGCTAAAACGAGAGCTGAATCCGCTGAGACGTCGTCTGATTTTGGCTCACTAAATAAACCTGAGGGGGACTTCAAGATAGCTCCTTCCAGTATTGGTCCTGGTGAGTGGTCTCGCTCTATGGTTCCTCAGTCACTGCTCGGTTGAAATTTTTCTAATCACATCTCACAAATTTTAAAGGCGGGGACCTCAAGAAGCTTTATATCCGTCTGCGTCGTGGATCTCGTCCCATGTCCCACACATCCGATTACATGAATTTTTTAAGTTCGTCGGAAATGTTGTCACCGAGGTTCGTTGAATCCTTCCCTGATTCCGCTACATACGCCCGCTACAAAGTGTGCCCATATTTTAGATGTACGACCGCAGCACTTGGCATAGACTTACGGCTCGAACAAAAAAGAGGGGAAATGATTACATTGATTTCGATTCCGATGCCATTGTTAGTGAGTACTACAATCTACAATGGTTAAAAGCGCAAAAATCACCCTCTCCTGAATTTTATGCAACTGTTTTAGATTTCGTTACAGCCACCTACGCTCATGCTAACAAGCAAGTCGGAGAATCATTCTATATGGATGTTTTCAACATGATATCAGTTGCACTGTACGTCAGGCATTCTTTTCATACCAGACGCCATATGTCGTCCACATTACACTACACGTTTCAGGACAAACTTTCGTAGAAATCTGAAAAACCAAGCGAGATCGGACCATTGTACTGACCAGCAGGCGGAAAAGGAAAACACGAATGAGGTCCAAATGCAGGATTTGCTCCCGCCTCCTAAGGATAACGATGTCGTCAGCCAGGAAGCTTCTCAGGCCAGCGCAGCACTTACGTTTTTTGATTATTATCAATAATAACTAGAGTCGTTTCATCCACTCCGACAACGGCGCGCGAGTAGCGCCGTTTAGCCAGTCGGCAAGACCTAGAGTTTTTATAAAATTTTGAACGAATACATTTATAATGTGGTCCTTCACCTTTAGTGAAAATTTAATAAAAATTCTAGGTTTCGCCCATTGCTTATACGGCGCTACTCGCGCGCCGTTGTCGGAGCTGTCAGAGTTCTGAACATTTCCATTATTTATCCTCACATTTGTGCCGCACTTTGTCTTCTTACACTTCACTTCTTGTCTATTCTGCTCGGTGTTCACTGCATAGTTTTGCCTCATTAGATCTCCTAGTTGTTCTTTTTTGTTACCACGTCATTGCTATCTTGTGAAGTGCCGCTATTGTTCTCATGTTGTTTGCCATCACCTCATAGGTATGATTCACTTGTTGTTTTTCAGGTTTTTTGCGTGCCGTGTGCGACTCTTTTTGTGAATTTGCGAGGTGCTGAACCCAATAAAACATGAATATTGGGAATAGGTTTACGGAACAATTACAAGTGCGTATCGATTAGGCTAATATGGGGGAACATTCGAGTAAGTCGGCTACTCCGACTACTACATATAGGGCCCTTTAAGCTAAATAGACCTATATATGGCTAAATAGATCTATTTAGCTTAAAGGGCTCTATATCTGAGTTACACATCTGCTCTAGTGCTAATATTTAAGCTCAATGCGAGTTTAGATCTTCGAGCAAATTAATGCGACATAGCAGGGCTCATCTTTTGCTAGCTTGCAGCAAATTTCGAATGACTAGCAGTGGTCTTCGTGCAGCTTACATGCGACATTTCTGGTAGCTTGCAGCAGGTTTCGAATGACTAGCAGGAGTCTTCGTCCAACTTACATGCGACGTTGTGCTAGCCTGCAGCAGCTTACAAATGACTTACTTGAGGCAATCAATTACTCGCTGCAGCTTGCAAGTAACTTGTTCAGAATTTTCTGAGTAGGCGATAATATAGCTGACTGGCTGCGTTGTTGGTGAAGGATGACCGCAAGACGTTGTCGACGGTGACCATATCGTGGATCGTTGTAGGTGTTGGCGTGGCGTCGTCGAAGGATCCGCTGTTGTCCACTTACGGTTTTAATTTAATCTTAGTCCCTCTGTTTTATTATTAATATTATCATGTTATTATATATATATTTCATTTATATATTTGTACATATCAATTATTTATATGTTTTATTAATTTATGTAATTAATTTTAATATTATTATTTATTATTAAAATTAATATATTATTATTGCTATCGCCGGCCGATCCGCCCACTTTTCATTTTGGCGGACAAACGGGGGAACTCCGGCGGGGGCGTGTCCCCAGCTATTGGCCGGGCGTCGGCGCGCATCGATGCGGGATATGGAGCGCCGGGCGGCCCGCCCACTTTTGGGCTTGCTGGACAAAGGGGGGAACTCCGGCGGGGCGGTCGGTCCCGGCTGGATTCAGGCAAACCGCTACCGCGGGATCGCTGTGGTCGACTGCCGGTCGATGCCCTGGGGGTTGGCAAAAGGCGGACTTCCGGCGAGCGGCTGGCGGTTCACAACGCGTGCCGGCGCCCAAATCGATCGCCCGCACGCGCGTCGCGGCGCGCGAGGCGTCGCTGCCTGGGGTCGACCGCTGGTCGATGCCCTGGGCGGGCAAACGGCGGAGCTCCGGCGGCTGGCTGGCGGTTCACAACGCTCGCCGGCGCCCAAATCGATCGCCCGCACACCCGTCGCGGCGCGCGAGGCGTGTGGGTGCATGCTTCGATTTGAGCGCCACCGAGCGGTCTGCGCCCACAGCTCGCACCTGTCCGGCAGCTCATCGCTTGCCCACAAGGAGCTCTGCACCACAAAGAGCTTAGCAAACCGGGGAGTGGGCCAAGCAAGAATTCTGGCTTGGCCGTCTCTTCGGTTTGCTGAGCTCGTCCCATTTTTCCGCCTTCGAAGCTGAGCTCGTCCCATTTTTTCTCTTTCGAGCTGATCTCGTCTACTTTTCCGCCTTCGAAGCCGAGCTCGTCCCATTTTTTTGTATTCGAAGCTCAGCTTGTCTATTTTTCCCCTTCGAAGCTGAGCTCGTCTATTTTTTGCCTTCGAAGCCGAGCTCGTCCCATTTTTCCGCTTTCGAATCTGAGCTCGTCCCATTTTCCCTCATTTGAAGCTGAACTCGTCGCCGATGTCCTCAGTCAGCCCCGGAAACCTGCAAACGGAGTATTGCCCCTTCATCATTGCCCTGAATATGCACAAGTGCTCAGTGGTGACGTTTGCTAAACGTCGGACGTAGAGGGGAATGAAATTGCGATTGCAGCGTGCCGTTCTCGGCGGAGCGCGTTATTCCTGCCGGGGGCCTTTTCCAAACGTTGAGACTTTTCTTCAATTCTGGTATGTTTGAACTGATCCAAAGCCTAACACTTTTGTAATCAAAGCGAACTCCTCCAAATTGAAAGAGCTTCTTCCACTGAGTTTGCTTTGATCTCAAAAGGCTTAGGCTAAGGTGTTCTTCATATGTTGAGCAAATTAGGATGATGTGCATCGTCAAGACTCCTCAAAAGTGTTGAAGGAAAGGAAATTATAGCAGCCAGACTTCTGATTTTCTTTTCCCTTGCCTAGTTTAGTTTTGTGCTCTCGTTCGCTGACGCGAAGGAACTATTCTGGACTGCTTCGGTACCCTAATTGAGCTGATAGAGTCAAATGGCGGTGGCGATGTCCGTTCCTCCACGTGGTGCCACTGGAAACTGCTCGCTTTGTGAGCTAAGCTAAGCACGGACACTCGAATGCACGCGACAGGCCCTTGTGACAGGCCGGCCTACGAAGACCCATGTCACATCACATGGTGTATGAATAGTCATGTTTTTCGAGATTGTGCTACGGCGTCCGCGGGAGCCGACGCGCACTCGCAGAGCCCGGCGAGTGTGGAAAGTATGCGAGGGTCCCTGATGCAAGGACGGCATCGGGGGGCAACTGAGCTAGTCCGAAAGTCCCGTAACGTAGGCAGGACCCGCGTAGCAACGCTGAATGTGGGTACGTTGACGGGCCGCTCGTGCGAGTTGGTAGAAGCACTGGAGCGTAGAAGAGTTGATTTCTGTGCGGTGCAGGAGACGAGGTGGTCCTGCAGCAAGTCAAGGGACATAGGACGTGGCTTCAAGACCGTTCTATGTGGAAGTCCCAGGACCACCAGTGGTGTCGGAATAATCGTCTCCGAACGATTTCGTGACTCGATTGTAAGCGTCGAACGCTATGACGATCGGTTGATGAAGATCGTTGTCGCCGCGAAGAAGCTACTCTATCACTTCTTCTCTGCGTATGCTCCGCAGAGTGGCTGCTCCGATCAAGCCAAGGAAGAGTTTTGGAGCCTGGTTGATGAGAAGACAGCAGAGGTACCGCCGAAAGATGTCATCATAGTCGCTGGTGACCTTAATGGGCACGTAGGTGCTGCGAAGGACGGGTACAGCTGTCATGGTGGTTTCGGATACGGGTCTCGTAACGCCGATGGTGAGCGCATTCTAGAGTATGCGGAATCGAATAATCTCACCATTGTGAACACCGTTTTCCGAAAACGCGACTCCCACCTCATCTCATACTATAGTGGGAGCTCCAAGTCTCAGAAAGACTTTGTCCTTGTCAAGGATCGCGACCGAAGCATTGTCACAGACGTGCCGTATGAGACGGTCGCCCCACAGGATCGACCGCTAGTCTGCACCTTTAAGATCACCCCTCCGAGGATGCAGCAAGTTGAGCGATGCGGTGCTGCGAGAATCAAGTGGTTGGTGGCGAATGAAAGAGAAGGAAGCAGCTGTGATTTCCCGCGTGCGGTTACCGACAGTCACGACTGTCGACGAAACTTGGAAGAAAGCAACCGACGCGATACGCCAAGCTGCAACGTTGGAACTCGGCATAACGAAGCCTGGGAGACGAAAGGTCGATAAGCAGACATGGCTGAGGACGGGCGATGTGAAAGCGAAGGTTAGAGAGAAGAAGTCGCTCTATCACGTGTTTCTCAGCGATGAAACAGCCGACAACTGCCAGAAGTATCAGAAGGCGAAGAAGGCTGCAAAGAAAGCCGTGGCTGTTGCGAAAGCCACTCATTATAGTGATGTCAACGAAAAGCTCGAGTCACGCGATGGTGAGCGGTATTTGTACCGACTTGCTAAGACCCGCCATCGCCAAACCGAGGATATTGAAAAGTTCATTGGCATCAACGATGAGAGCGGCCATCTTCTGACAGACCGCAAAAAGGCGCTGAAGCGATGGCGTGATTACTTTGAGGAAATTTCCACTATGGAATTTCCTCACCCGGCCATCCCTTCTGTGGATTCTGTTCACGGTCCCGTTCACAAGATCACCGTGGAGGAAACAGAAGCGGCTCTAAAGAAGGTGAATCATACCAGATCATCCGGTCCTGTCGCCATGCAAGGCGAATCCCCGACAGACGAATTCGTGAAATCGTCAAGCTCTCCGACAAGTGCGGTTTTGTGTCTGGTTGTGGGACCATTGGTGCTATACACGCCACCCGCCTCCTGGTGGAGAAGCATCGTGAGAAACAGAAGCCGGTGCATATCGCCTTTCTCGACCTGGAGAAGGCCTTCGACCGCGTACCGCGTGAGGTTATATGGTACTCCTTGCGACAACACAACGTACCTGAGGAACTCATAGAGTGGGTGCGGATGCTCTACTCTTGCCCGCAGAGTAGAGTGCAAGCTGCAGCTGGAACCTCAACGGAGTTTCCCATCTCTGTTGGGGTGCACCAAGGTTCTGCGCTTTCTCCACTCCTCTTTGTTGTCGTCATGGATGCCATTACGCGAGATCTTCAGAAGCCTGTCCCATGGACATTGCTCTATGCTGATGACGTGATGCTCGCTTGCGAAGATAAAGATGATCTCGAGTGGCAGGTGCAAGCTTAGTGCGAGAGCCTGGCCATGTTCGGACTCAAATTGAACGTCAAGAAGACCGAGTACCTAACGACTGACGTATGCGAGTCCGGCTCCATTAAGATTAACGGTACTGAGCTTGCACGTACTTCTGTGTTTAGATACCTGGGATCAGCAGTAGCGTTTGACGGCGGTCTGATGGTTGAAGTGAACTCACGCGTGAGTGCAGCTTGGTCCAAGTGGCGTCCGCTGACTGGTGTGCTCTGCGATAGGAAGATACCAGAGCACCTGAAGTCAAAGATCTACAGAACAGTCGTACGGCCGGTAGCAATATACGGCGCGGAGTGTTGGCCTGCGACTAAGTTAGATGAAACGCGCCTCAGCGTCATGGAGACGAAGACGCGCTGGACGGCTGGAGTCACCCGCATGGACCGCATCAGAAATGATGCTATTCGGCAGAAGTTCGGTGTCGCGCCGATAGCGGACAAGATGCGCGAAGCTCGCTTACGATGGTACGGCCACGTTCTGCGTGGAAAGGAAGACAGCGTCTGCAAGGTAGGCCTTGAGTTGGAAGTGTCAGGAAAGCGGCTTAGAGGACGCCCGAAGCAGCGTTGGTCGGATACGTTACACATGGACATGAAAGTAACTGGCGTCCACCCTGATCAAGCGCATGACCGGGAAAGGTGGCGTCATGACACCAGAAGAGCGGACCCCGCGACGAAGCGGGACAAACGCTGAAGAAGAAGAAGAGTCAAATGGCGGCAATCCAGGCACATATCGAGCAAATGTGCCTTGCTGAATGTCTCTCTTCTGGAAATCTTCTACGAACACATGAGAATAGCTTGGGCGGGGGGGGGGGCAATAAGTCCGACTGACCTGGCGTGTCCTAATCATAACGAATACTAAGCTAAACGAGATCGCGCAGTGTATTCGACTAGATCGCCGCGATATTTATTCGATTGATAGCAAGAAGTTTTACTGCCTGAAGTATCACTTGTAAACGGGACAAGAAAAACTGTTATAAAAAACACATATTCTCACTTCGTTGTTTCAAGTAAACAGCGTCTACTCACAAATTGTTGTTCTAGGACAAGCGATGCTGTCTTCACTATATCACCTCTAGCTGTTCTCTCACTACTTTACTTTTCCACGAGGTCTTTTTTTACGTGGGCATTGATGAAGGGTTTTATCCTAAAAGGGTGAAATTCAAAGACCTGAACTAGTAGCATAGCCGAGTAAGATACCATTTCTTCTATAGTTCGTATAGTATCGATTCATCAAATTCAATGACTTTTTAACCACAGCTGTAGGGCTACTGGTTCGGCGCTGAATCTTCTTGGCGTAGTGCTTGTTTATACTTTGTGACGAGAGCAATTGGTCGGCCAGGCAAATCGTATATCGATTTTTCCGAGCGATCGCGCAGCAAGAGTCGATACGTATGATATGCCTGGCCGACCAATCGCTCCAATAGCAAAGTATGAACAGACCCGTAGTCGATTACAATGATACGAGGTTTCATTTCGTTTGTTGTTTCTTGTGTATCATAGCAGCAACGGTTTGTGTTGCCATGAGAGGTGAATTGCTATTTATAAGAGTTTTGTAGCCATTGTAGAAGCAGTCCGTCCCTCTTCGCAAAGTTATCTCATGGTCGCTAGAAAATAACTTTTTTGAGTTAGGAGGAAGATCGTCACGGTGTGTGACTGGCGAAGTCGAAGTGTAGGAATTTCATTTACATTGCACCTATGTCATAACACGGAGCCCATGTGCGTAAATTTGCGTGTGGCTGGTGCAGGTGCGTCGTCTCTTTTTTCCTCACGCCTCATCACATGTCGAGCTCAGACACTGGGAGGGGTGCTCTGTCCGACAATTGCGCGTAAACTACGGAGGAAGTGACAGATTTACAGATTTTGTCGGACAGATGACGGAAAAACGGTGGATTGGCGGGAATTCAAAACGCGGTTTTGAGGAGCGACGTAGCCCTACAGATGACCGGACATCGGTGGATTAGAGGGAATTTCAAATATTCCTTTTGACGGTCGAAGGATCTCAGTTCTTTCCTTGCATTTCCTCGTGAATCCAATAATTGCGTCGCTACGAGATCACTTTATCGGCGAATCGGTAGTGGGACGCGAGGAAGAATGGACCCAATTGGCAATGCTTCCCCAGGCTAGGTCTGCCGCAGTCTGCGCCACGCATTCTAGGTCAATTTTACTACAAATGGAGTCACAGATTTACCTCTAACTCTTTATTACTCGTACAATCAAGACAGTTGCGTTTGCAAGGCGAATCAAATGAAACTCTCAATCCATGAACAACACCAACAAACAAACAATAACAGCTTCTAACATAGAGCATCAACAAAATACTGACGAAGAGGAGATAAAAGATGACATTCCACAAAGAATGTAAATGTGATGAAGTTGTAGTGGTCTTCTCTTCCATTTCAGCAGCTATCAGAGTTGTCCATTCGCCGCTGAAGCTCGCATCTTTAGCAGCGGAGATATTTCCTGAAGAGGAAGCAAAATTCATTTTGCCACATTGTCTTGACAGCTAGGTACCATATCAAACTCACATGTTTCTATGAGGCGCGGACCATCGAGCAGATCTTAGTGATAGCACGCCTCCGTCGGCACAAGCTCACAAAATTCTCATAGGGAAAGTGTCCATAAACCCTGTAATATTAGAAGTATTTTCTGGCCAGTAGTAGATAGGCGATGCAAGTATTAGATAAGCGATTTACCCCAACTAAGTTTGCTCCGAGTTTGCGCATGAAGAGATGTGCTGGACGTGGAGTAAAGAATCCAGTTCCTATTTCGAACTGATGTCCAAAGTGAGTTAGCCTTGGAAGCCAACCAATCCGCATCAATGTCCGCATTTTCGACACCGAATACCATTCCTGAAAAAGAAGAGAATACGCTTCGCTCATCGTAATCAATTTAGCATTAGGGCGAGGAGTAGTCGCCGCCGCAGTCGCTGCCGAGTTTGTAACGCTAATAGGGTCCTCAAAAATGACGTCAAACTCGCAGACGTCTTTGCAAAGCGCGTAAAAGCTGCTTCCTGCACATAGATCTTTCAATGACCAGGTTCTCAAAAGCAACACATCTTTCTTCGTCTTTCTTCTCAAGGGTTGTGAATAATCTGAAAAGAAACAAACAACACTGACGGCGCCCATTCCGTTGCCGCCGATACTAAATCGATCTGAAAAACATCTTGCTTCAAGTGAAAACATTTTTCAGTACTCTTGGGACTATTCCTAATAATAATCCCACTTATTGGGGCTCCACATTCCAACACTACTAGCTAAAAAGAATGCATTCCCACCCTTGATCGAGTCACGGAACAGCTCAAGTCGACGAGTCGACGAGGTTTGCCGCGATCGCGTCGCAGCCGCCAGCCGGCTCCGCGAGGATCTAAAGTATTTGCTTGTCAGAAAAATTGTTACATAATGTTAACGAAGAAGGCAAAAGTAACTATAGTGATGTTTACTGTGCGCAGATTTGCGCAGGGGATCAGATTTCGGGGTATGGCCTGACTAGTGCACAGCGCACCCCTGCTGGAATTACCTACACCCAGATGCAGAAACCCTGCTGATGGGCAGAAAATCTCATATAGGTCGTAGCGTCGTTATTCATCCCTGGCTCCAACGTATAAAGCCTGTAGTAAGGGCGTTCCATGGTTAATAAAAACCATGTTTGAATCGCGCGGCTGTGGGCGTTGCATCCAGGACAACTGGGACGGTTTTTTCCGGTTGTAAGTGTATCGGCGAGTCCCTATTTGCGCTTGATGATGATGTAATAAAATGACACGATGATATGTAAATGCTAATGACGACATGTTAAGGTACGTAACACATAATGGTGTAATGTAACAAATGCTTTTCCTGAACCGCTACAGTGTCTTCTTCCTGATTTCTGTGTTCTCATATAGTGCGACATCAGTGGTTAGCTTGGGTGCTGTCTTTAAAACGGAACCCCAGAGCATAAATCGGGTCGGGGGGGGGGGGAGGGGTCAACATGGCCTGCAGCGGCGAGTAGCTACATACAGCGAATGTAAATGCAGTCTTATCTCCTTGTTTCGATTACATGTCCGTGTTTTATATGCTTCCGAATTGGGCAAGGGAGGAAACTCCAGGATCTAGGCAATCTTAACACGGGCGCATCACTCGAGCCTGAAGTCCCTTCCCCTGCCCATATCTGTGCTCTCCTCCGCGTCAGCATAGGTGCTCAACAGAGCTATAGCATTGCTTGTACCTATTCTTTCCTATCAGTATGTTTTGTCGCTTTGTTTTTGTTTTTGTGCTGGTGACACTTTTTAGGAGGTGACCCCCCCGACCCGATTTGTGTCAACCCTAGCTATCTCAGCAACCGCATGGTTTTGCTATGTGGTTGTTGCACGTCAGCGTTTCGAGCGAGGGCTGCGAAGATCATCTGCATAGTCAGGTGGAATGTACGATGGCGGCATGGTTCCAAAGCACGGATTCTTTCTGGGGATCTGTAATGCATCAAGTGCTTCATGCGGTTGTAATGTTATTGCGAAGAAGTCAATATCAGAGAAGGATGAGGTCTGGCTTTAATAACAGATTGGAATAGACTTATCCTGAATTCAGAAACTCATTGCATCCAAACTCCTTCTGTTCTAAGGCTTGTCATCCCATGTCATCTCAAACTGAGAAGCAAAACAACAAACGTGCACCTAACTCGAAAAAACACTAAACGCTGAGGCGGAGAACGAAATAGCTATCAGCTGCCTGCGGACATTGATCGGTGCCTAGCTAGACCCAAAGTTGACCTGTTGTTCGCGTAGCGTACAGCGAGCGGCGATACGACCCATAGTAAACCCCTCCCTGAGGACCGCCTCAAAATAGAACCCACAGAGCATCCGCAACATCATTTTGTCGGACAGAGCAATCCTCAAATTGTCTGAGAGGTGGTTGCGAAATGAACCTATATGAATGGAAACGGAGCTTTACAAATCATTTGCATTCAGAATTCGACTTCCTAAGGGGTTTCACTTTGGAGGTGAGACTAGAGGAGTGGAGACGGAGCATCACACATCACATGGGTCCAGAATTCGACTTGCTACGTGGGTTTTACTTTCGAACTGAACCTTGGGTGGATGGAGGGATTCTGACGTCTATACCATTCTCTGACGTTTTCTGCACATTTTCCAGCTGTACGCTGTGGAGAGTACCTTTCTTGTGACTTGTTTATTACTGGCCGGTTTTTTAACCATAAGACAATGAGAAAGCTATCCAACATAATGATGTATAAACGCTCAACACCACTGATAGACAGGCACAAAGTGCATAAAGCAGTGATGCTGTTTCATGCACTTTGTGCCGATGCAAATGCATGATGCCTGAAACAGTGTGATGATCAGTGATGCTCCTTTGAAGCCCAGGCCTGAAATCACGGTGTTTCTTCCTCCATGGTTATGAGCACACAACGAAATCCAATTGAAAACGTACCCTTTCCTCCCGAAAACGCTATCATATGCCCACTGCTTGCTTGCCTCTCCACGTCCATCAGTTCATCTTGCCGATCCCAATCATTTTGTTCTTCCACAACTTCCAGCTGTTCGCCTCCGTCGACTTCAAGTTGACGTGCTTCGAAGCCTTTAGTATGCTGGCCATCCGTTCGGCCAGCTTGATTTCTTCCCTCGAAGGTTTCTTATCTAAGGGTGGGCCACACTTCAGCGTTCAGCATAAGCACGTGGATCACCACTCGGGCATCGGCGGACATGGTTGGTGTTAGGTTTTAGAAAACCTTCAGCAGACCTCTGATTTCCAGATGAGACGCAAAGATGAGGAAAAGTGTGTATCGATGCCGCTTAGGTTAGTTTGCGGGATCCACAGACCTCGATTCTCATTTTAACCACCTCCGACGTCACATCCTGATCTCTTTTGAAAATCCGAGCAGGATGGTTTTTCCAAGGTCATTGGTCCATGTAAGGAAACAATCTGTGAGAGCCTGTAGCCTTTGTACGCCCGTATTGTGCGCAGTGCTGCTTCATGCACTTCGTACCTGTGTATATCTGGTGTTGAACATTTATACATCACCATGCGTGAGGGAAAAAGAGACGACGCAACTGCACCAGGTCTAATAGAAGGCACCCAAGGTTCATCTCCAGTTCCTTCACTTCTTGTTCCTTTCTCTAAGTAGTTGACCTGAAAACCAACAGATCCGCTACCAGTGTTGCATTCAAGAAGCCATTCGTCGTTTTCGCGTTGTCGTTTTCGCGTCGTCGTTTTCGCGTCGTCGTTTTCGCGTCGTCGTCTTCGCGTCGTCGTTTTCGCAATGAGGATGGATAATAAACTCTTAGAAACAGGGGAACTAAGCGGGCTGGTGCCCGCTCCGAGATTGCACATGGTCGTGAAACGCTCATATATGACGCGGTTTCTGTGTTCTCCTCCGCTGACGTGGAGGAGAGCAAAGAAACCGTGTCTATGTGAGCGTCACTTGTTTCCAGAATTCGACTTCTTAAGTGGGTTTAGCTTGGAAGTAAACTTACCTAGAAGAGTGGAAACGAAGGTTTGCCTTTTTCTGTTTCCACAAGTAGTGTGATCGTGCTTCCACAAGTAGTGTGGTCGTGGAGTGTGTATGTCGTTGTCTTATAAGATGACACGGACATTACTCCACGATCAGATTTTACCTTGGTAGTTAGCAGAGCCGTCCACTTCCTAACCAAAATCCACTTAGGAAGTCGAATTCTGGAGACAATTGCTGTGTGATTTTTTGAAATATAAAGAAATGGACTACAGTTTCTTTCAAATCGTAGAACGATGCCAATTTGTTAGCGTTAAAAGAAGATACTGCGCCATGCCCTCATCCATGACGTCGCTATTTTATTCGATTGATACCTTCTTACACTCTCAACATTTAACACTTCAGTGGTGGTGACTTGAATGGATCCCTCGCGACCACACCGAAGGGAAAAGAACGATTAGAGAGATAAACGGTAGACAGTTTCCTTGCAGCCAATGGAACCTTGATAGGATGCATTCTTTTTCGTTTATTGCTTCCAGCATCTCTCCCCGTTGTCTTCCCTCCTGAGAGATCACGTGTTGTCGGAGTAAGGGAGGGGATAGAGGGAAACGATAATGTTGTTTCCGATGCCATGGGCTCCGAAGAGTCGCAGCCGTCCGAAGAAGAAGAAAGTGCTCGCACAGGCGAGCACTTAATGTTGATGGAATGGAGTCGGAAGTTGATGGACCGTGTGAGGGCCCACCTGCATATGGTTAGCTCCATCCCGACCTCCGATTCTATTGCCGTTCGCTCTCTGTGCGACTCGGTCCGTCAGCAATGTGATATCATTGCAGGGATGGCTGCCACTGTAAGCGTATCAATTCTTGTCCTAGTTCAGTCTACCACTTCGTTCACTGAAAGTCCTCTTTAGATCGATTCGTTGATAAATCAAGTCTCAGTCTTGCACAGGATACAGCTCTTAGAAAAACGAACACCTACGTTGTCACATCGTCCCGAAGAACACTGTCACTAGCTATTGGGCGCGCATTGTGAGTAGTGGTATTCATATTCCACTCCATGTTCTTCACACACTTCTGCTCCAAAAATGTGCATTTAGGACCAGTCTGCGCTTCGCGGCTTTCACGTGAAACCAGACCGGCTCCTACTATTAAAAGTGAGAACTATTTATTGTCTGTTGCAAGCAAAAAAGCGATTCACTTCTCATCTACGACTCTTTTCAGAAGCGCAAACGGCTCGTGATGGACAACATCGAACATCCCAAGTCAATAAAGTCGCAGTTTAACACTACACTATTCACCACAATCTTCCTTAGTTTCTTGCAAGGGCCACATCTCAACGATGACGCAACGAAGAAAGATTAAGTGAATCACTTCCACATTAAATTAGGCAATCTACTTAAGCATCGTTGTCCGGAGGGTAGCAGTTCTCATTTACATATAAACAAGGGGAGGTCTATCAAAAAACCTGAAGTTTCGACCAAAAGAGCTTAATTCAATTCGTCTACACAGTACACATCGTTGAGGTGCGGCCTCTCAATGCTTAGAGATCTGTTTTTCTTGAAAGTGTCATGATTTTGAAATCTGTTCCTCCTCCATTGCGTGTTTCAGCTGAAGGTGCTATGATTTGATCTCCAATTCTTGTTATTCGATCTCCAGTTGTAGCTTATTTTTAGGTGTTCAATTATCCCTGTGAAGCCTGTGTTGATTTCTTTGTTTTTCTATAGTGACGGCAATAAAACGCTCTAGTTAAGATCTTCTAAGCACAAAAAGTAAAAAGGTGCGAAAACTGAAAAGGATACCATCCGTGACTTATTTCAAAAGTCCGGATCTCAGGATGATTCAGATAAGGGCACTTTCATCAGGTCAGGATTTCGTCGAAAGGAACGAAAGTTAGGAGGGATACCATCTGTGACTTATTTTAAATTCCGGATCTCAGGATGATTCAGATAAGGACACTTTCACCAGGCCACATTTTCGTTGAAAGGGGACGAAAAGTTAACCGTCGTCCATAACTCGGGTCCTTAACTGAAACGTGCGACGTCATGCACCGCTGGTCAGCAGTGAGCGGAGGCCGTACTGGTCACCAGCTGCAACGATGGTCACTGCACAGCACACATCGGATCCGACGCCGATGACGGATAAATCGGGTCTGTGATTTTCTACAAGCCTCTGGTAAAGGGCTCAGTGGGATAACGACATTTTTCAAGTCCCGATCTTGGGGCGATTCGGCAGAGGTGGTTTCAGCAGGCTATTTTCGAACGATTCCTATGACTCATTTTAATCGGAAAATCATATCCCATTCGGATATCCTTCAGACGATCCAAAAGAAATCATTCGAAAATAGCCTGCTGAAACCACCCCTGCCCGAATCGCCCCAAGATCGGGACTTGAAAAATGCCGTTATCCCACTGGGCCCTTTACCGGAGGTTTTTAGAAAATCACGGATCCGAATTATCCGTCATCGGCGTCGGATTCGGTGTGTGCTGTGCAGTGACCATCGTTGCAGCTGGTGACCAGTAGGGCCTCCTCTCACTGCTGACCAGCGGTGCATGACGTCGCACGTTTCAGTTAAGGACCCGAGTTATGGACGACGGTGCAAACCGGCGGTCCATAACCGACAATTTTTGATGTTATGGCCCGCTGGTCAAAACCGGTGGACCGCTGATCATATTCCTCCTCGAGGAGGAATGGTTCCTCCTCCGCCCTGGTTATGAACCGCTGCTAATGTTCCGGTGGACCGCAGCCCGAACTGTTTGTGAACCGATGAAGAACCGCCGGACCTCCGGCTCTTTGGTAACCGTCTCCGTCCACGTTTGGATATGGACGTCGAGCGAGCTATCAGAATCTCTTCTTTTCGCCGGCGGTCGCTCCACAGATTTGTCTGAGTATGGTTTATTGAGCACCAATCTTCCATCAAATAACATAAGCATAAAAAACACCATAAATAGGCCGCGAGAGTAACACAAATAACACAAGCAGTTCATTGCGAGCAACAAGAGCGGAAATTATTGTTTCAGAGCAGGGCGAAAGGGATATGAAATCCCTGTGCATCTCGCTTTTGCCACAATTGGGCTACGGAAAGGCTTTTAGTTGGGATTTTTTAATGCTTTGCGTCAGCGACTGTATTTTTGACTACGAAATTGGTATTGTTACGTATTACGAATTGGAGTTGTTACGAATTGTCTTTAAGAGGTTTCCGAATTTGATTGCGAATTTTAGTTGATTTGAGCGTTTTTGCGAAACATTGGGTTACTTTTAACATTTTTGACTTCGTGAATTAATTCTTCGACCTAGACCTTACATTGTGAAGGTGTAGGGACAGAAGGCAGAATTATGGATCAACATCTCCCTTTCGCGCTCCTCCCTTTTGCAGTAGAAACAAGTAGACTGATTTCTGCATGAGGTTGCGAGGTGGCAACAATTTTCATGCATAGATCGCGTTTTTCACCAAGCTTCTTATACTGCTGGCAGTGCGAGGTCCAGTGGGGCCCTTACAAAAGGGAGACATCTTCTCCAATTTCAGGACGCGTGGGGCCGATGAGAAGATTTGGCTCGATCCTTGTTGTGTTGTGATCATGCGATCATCTGTTTTCCTTGATCCTTGATAGCTTCAAGTAGATCTTGCAGTTTGTCCATTGCGGATTCGATGGCCTCGAGTCGCTGTTCGACTGAAGTTATCACTTCCTAAAAGAAAAAGTTGCTTTGTTGATGTTTTATTGTGCGTGTCATTATTTTTAATATTAGCTAGGCTTCTTAGTAGGTACCTTATGTTAAGATTTTTTGATTTCCGTAGACCCGGACCCAGGATTCTCGTGTTTCGATTCTTTAAAAAAATGAGTGGGGCATTACTAGCGAACCCTTTTGTTTAGTAACTTTTTCCTTATTATTCGTTACTTATCCTAATTAGAATTATTTTTATTAATAACTGTAAGTTATTAATTGTGAGATTACTTACGTTGTTGAACGAGAAGAACTGACAAACGGAATTGCATCTGTTTTGTCCTTTATTCCTTGCAGCTGTCTCTCGATTCTGCCGAGCGGGCTTTCGGGATTGTTGATTATGCGTAACTCTTGTACCCTTTTGTTAACATCGTCTCTTGAGCTGCGACGGGCAGGTGTTTCTTCTGGCTGTGGTTCAACGTCTGGCTCGACTGGGAGCTCTTGTCCTGCGTTCATTCTGCAACATCTTGAGACTAGGGTGATAGGGTATTTACCGCTTATACCATTTAAGCACGACGAAGTACGACGAACGTAGATTCGCGTTGAAAAGACGTGTTAGGAGCATAAAGTTTATTCCGTTCTATTGTTATCTTCTCGTGTTGTTAATTTAGGAAAATGTTATTAGGTTTGTTATTGTTAGTTTCTTTTATTACAGTTAATTGTAACGAAAGTTGGCCCTATCGTGTTAGCGTCAATAAGGCTTTAAATAAAACGTGAGTGGTAGAGCGGACAAGGTAAAGTAACGCCTTGGCGACGCGCTTGAAATCTTGAAAAAAGAAGAGTAGGACGTGCAGTGGCAGCAGCGCTGGGTGAACTGGCAGGGCTTTGTTTTGGATATCAGCCTGCCCCGCGGAGCTTGGACGGAGATACGTTGTACTGATAAAGGTAACGCATACGAGCGTCGCGAGAACGAGCGCACTGTATACGACGAATTGTTTACATACTTCAAAAAATGGTGTCATGCTCTGTTCATGATATTGAACCACGCCTCGGCTTAAGCTCCGCCTCCTTGCCTTTATAACTGGCTCTGGCGGAAGATGAAGGAAGGAAGAACGGAGATAATCGGTCGGAACCGATCTCGTCTAAGCTGCTCTCTAAGCGTTCTATTCTCATCCAGAGGTTAGACCCTTGCGGACGCCACGATGTCGACGGACCCGCTCATAATTTCCCGACCAATGCATCATGGTTGGACTGCATCACGGTCCAATTAGGTTTTGGTGGTTCTTTTACTACCTCAATCGTTTTATATATATATATATTTATTTATTTATCGATATAACCAACATGATAAGCGTTACTAAGGAAGGGAAAATAGAAACTGAACTTAAGAGACAGATAGAGAGCATGTGATTGATTTGTCTTGCCTTCGATGAGAATTATCCTGACTCTTATTGCTTTTTAACTTATTTAAATTCCCTTAGGTTAGTTGAATTATGAGCGTGTCCACCGACATCGTGGCGTCAGCAAGGACTCAACCTCTGGATGAGGATAGAACTCTTAAAAAACAGCTTAGACGGGATTGGTACCGTCCGATTCTCTCCGTTCTTCCTTCTCTTCATTCTCCGCCAGAGCCAGTTTTAAAGGCAAGGAGGCGGAGCTTAAGCCGAGGCGTGGTTCAATATCATGAAACAGAGTTCATGAAAACGCTGAAAAGCGCTTTTTGCTGATTTTACTCCAATATTTCCTACCTAACGACAAGACCTACTGGAATATGTTCCACAACTTTGAAAGAAGGTTAATGCCTCTAAGATGCGATTAAGCAGTAAACTTGAATATCGGAAAAACACACATAACTCGTAACCTCGAACCTAGATGTCATAGCTTTATCTGCGGTATTAAATTTTCTTCGTATTTTGAAGGGACACAGACAATTTGCGCGAATAGGTAGGAAGTCCAATTTTTTTCCGTTCTACGGCAGACTTATAGGGGCTTAACGCTCTAGCAAAAAACAAAATGAGTTGCTCTGCAGCAGCGTAAGGCGTCTCTCAAGTACCCACTTTTCACGTAGTTTTATAACGGTT
This sequence comes from Heligmosomoides polygyrus polygyrus, assembly GCA_947396885.1. Lineage (NCBI taxonomy): Eukaryota > Metazoa > Nematoda > Chromadorea > Rhabditida > Heligmosomidae > Heligmosomoides > Heligmosomoides polygyrus. The sequence goes on from OX377201.1 coordinate 82,621,693, forward strand.
TTGTTTCTTCACATTTGATCCTCCGTAATATCGTTTTTTAAACTATTCGACAGTTGTATTGCACGGGCAAGGAGCTTCCTATCGATGCAAATTCGTGTCCATCCAAAACGCTTCATATTTTCATACTTGACCGAGACATCAGGCGAACTCAATCGGATCTGAGACCGCTAGTCGACCTGAGCCTGTCGCAGCTCGCTGGGTCACCGACCTTCCCTCCTCGTACCTTGGTGGAAGGCCCAGCGGAACTGTCCCATTCTTACAAAGCAATAGAACGTCGGCGGGCTTGAAATCGATTGACGATTGCTTTGGTAGTTTCGGCTTCATATTTCAGAGCGTCTCTTGTTGTTACTTTACTTTGCTTTTAATATCTATAAACTTTTTTATCTACTTTTAAGTTAATGCACGTCTTTTAATGTCTCCATCCTATACTCTTAATTTTTGCCCTGAGATAACAACTGTTGGGAAGGTAATTACGCGATTATGATGTCCAATGAACATAACATAAAAGGTACAAAAGGAATTTTTTTGATAACCTTATTATGCTCCAACCTTGCTGTACCTTCCTTGGGAACAGGTGAGTAGTTGTGTGATATGGAGCTATTCAGACCTCCCCCCCCCCCCTTACTACGCTAAACATCAGCATCATCTCTAGAAGGTTCAATGATCCTGCTGTTTGTGCAATTCAGTGCCTTCACACTTAGGTTGTTCGACAACCCTCCTGACAAGGAAAGGTTCCCAACTTATGGTGGGCTTTTGTAATGCTATTTTGACAGGATGTAGGGCCCTGTGAGCGGAGTCCAGAACCAAAGTCCATTTTTACTGAACGCTTTTCTAAAGACCTGAAAAGAATTGTGAAAACGTGTGCGCAGCAATCATCAAACTCTAATGCATCCCACGAGGCTATCATATGTGCTAATTTTTCAACGATATTTCTCTGAAAATAAAAGATCTTACTGCTCTTTCGTGCTAGTCAACTGTTATGCTAAAGAACCATGAAACAAGTAAAACACAATCGCTTGTCACACCAGCAGCATCTTACAAAAGACAGTGAGGAACAATTTTCTCCCTGCCAAGGAATGGCCACTTATTCTTCGTTGAACGCGTAATCCGTGGGTGTAAAGAAAGGTCCTGGGTTGAACATCGACGCAACCAACTGGCATCCACGAAAAAAAAACTAGCACATATGAAGGCAAATAGACAGGCTTGGTTTGCTGTAAGGATTGATGGTCTATAAAATTGACTCCTGTGATCATGAGAGGTCGTAACAGCAACAAACTAATATCTGCAAAAGAATTGACAGTACGCGGACTCGAACTCAGAAGCCCGTTGGAGTGCCTCTGTGAGGTAGGACTCTTCTTGACCGTGCAAGACAGCTGTCGCATAGGTTTTTAGAGAAACGATACTACGGAGGAACAAATGTGAAGAAACAAAATCGTTATAAAATTAGGCGAAAAGACGCCTTAAAGCTGATCCGAAGCAACTCATTTTGTTTTATTGCTACAGTGTTAAGCCCCTATAAGCCTACCGTAGACCAAAAAAAAAGCCGGACCTCCTACCTATTCGCGCAAATTGTTTGTCTCCCTTCAAAAAACGAAGAAAATCCAATACCGCAGATTAAGCTATGACATGTAGTGAGATCGAGGTGACGAGTTCTGGTGGTGTCTAATACAGCTTTATAGAGACAAATTGCGTCTAAAAATCGGACGCTGTTTCATTCCAGATACAAGCCTACTTGAGCAAAAGTATACGTGTATCTGAAAACAAGAAAGCAAAACAATGCATATTTCATTTATAAAAATTTATATCGAAAACCTCTTTCATAGGAGGTATAAGAATGAGGATAAATGATAAATGAGGGTGCTAGTCAATCGAGGCGATTTGAATGAGCATTTGATCAAACAATGAATTGCGGTGACCAGTCGATGAATAAATCAGCGGTTTATCCTTCCCAGACAAGACTGGTATCAATTCACCGACCACGGAAGGATGGAAGGCTGGGATGGCCTGTGCGGAAAATCCGAACCGGGTGTCGGACCCGCGACAGCTGGCACTGCGCTACACGCACCCCTATAGGAGGAATTCCTTAAAAAACTGTGTGAATGAACACAACATTTTTGGTCTTTTAATCAGAACGGTATTTTAGTGCTTTCTATGAAGTGCTCTGATGCAGGAAAATCTCCACTGTGATGTATGGGAAGCGTGCGTCGCGAGCGCGTCCGAGACATCGCAAAGTTTATTTGATTAATAGTGTAATTGCTGTTACTTAGAATTGCTCAGGGCAGAACAGTAGCATGTTTCTTTTTTATTGCACTTGTTTCCCCTGCGCAATCCATATGACTCAGGCAAGTAAATTCTTTGCTTGTCAGCTGCTCTAACGTGAAAACAAAGTTTTGGAAATTTCTGACTTTCTGGGAACATGCATATTCAGGCGTCAAATACATTTTATTTGTTCCAGAAAATATACTGTAAGACAGGAATCGTAGAATTGCCTTGACCTCGAGACCAAGATTGATATAATATTTATCCGGCTAACGTTTCGGCGCAACCGCCTTCGTCAGAGCCTGGAAAAACAAGGAACTTAGAGAGGTTGTTCGTCCAAGGAATACCTTCAAGTCACAGAGGTCTAAGAAGATAGAGATGGAACGAGACAGAGCAGAAGTGGCACAGTCCCTAACCTTAAGATTGCAGCCGAGATACTGTCACGTCACCCTCGGATGGAGGCAGATTGGATGAGTGAGACTCTCCCCTTCCAGTCATCTCTTCAGCGACCATCCCTCTGTCACTATCTGGGGTTAGACCGCAAAGATCAGCAAAAGGGGCGAGCTCCTGAGTTACCATCACGCGCTCCTATCTCCTATTCATTACGGGGTTCCTTGAGGCAATCCACAGCGCTTCAAGAGTCTTGCGTACTGTGATGTCGGCCTCGCGCGCTAGTACTGTCACCGCTACACCAAAGATTGCGCCAGCATGACTTCGCAGCCTGTGTTCTCCTAGCGGTGTCGAATGCTTGCATTTGCTAAGTCCATCCATATGCTCCTTGATCCCCACCCAAAGTGGCCTGCCTGTCTCACCGATGTATTCCTCTTTACACTGAGAGCAGGTTATGAGGTACACCACCCCCGAGACCATGCAATCTCCTCCTTTACCGAACGGACACACTACACATGAAGGAGTAGTACAAGCGCAATCATACAGGCGGTTCCGCACGAGCTGCGCCTTGAGATTACTAGGTGGTATCTCAGTTAGCCTAATCAGGTCGTCCAATCCAGCTCTACGAATACAGCTTCGTACTTGAGCGCTTAAAGCATCCGAAATAAATGGGACTGAGAAAGCAATCTTGATGCGCTCAACGTTTCTGCCCATTCGTTCTCTTGCAGGCCGACGACGTTGTACACGCAGACTTTCAGTAGCATGACCAACATATCCATTGGACAATGCAATTCGAGAAGCCATTTCCCTTGACCAACACCTGAAGTCTTCATTAGAAGACACCATGGTCGCTGTGTGAAACATTTTCCTGATAATGGCCTTTTTAGTACTGCTCGGATGTGCAGAACGGAAATGCACCAAGATGTTCTTGTTACTAGGTTTTCTATACCACTTCGTGTGGAAAGTGCTACGAGAGAAATTCAATTGCACGGTGTGGAACGGCAGCCAGTTGTTTGTCGGTTTCTCTCTTGTGAGCTTAATATGCTCCGCTTGATGATTGAGCAGGTCGAAGCAGGAATCCACTTCGCTTTGTGTTGCACAAACTATGAAACAATAATCTATATACCGACAATAAAGTAGAGGCCTGCTTTCCAACACGGGTCTCTCTATTCTTGACATATGCTATAGCCAGCACAGGTGCCAAACGTTGACCCATTGCGGGCCCCCTTATCTGCCTGTAGTACTCGTTGGACCATTTGAAGATGTTGCACTGAAGACATTCATCCACGAGTGCCATTATTTGAGCTATACTGAGCCCATACAGTGAAATCTGGTCCTGGTACTCCCCAAGCATTTCGTAAACGGCTTGCATTGCATTCTCTCTAGAGACAGTTGTGTACAACGATGTAACGTCAAATGACTCCATCACACAGCTGCCTTCCACATATGTCTCTCGGAGTTTTGCTAGAAATGCACAAGTATTAGGGAGGTGTGCCGGTACAAACCTGAGCAACTGCACAAGAACCACATTTAGCAGCCAAGAAATACGGTCTGTTGGGCCACCCACGCTACTTATAATTGGTCTAACCTTGAACTGCGAAGGATCATCAAGAGCATCACCTGAAGCATCCTTATGTGTCTTAATAAGCACATACAGCACTGGACAGGTGGGATGGTCACACTTCAATCGCGCTGTCAGGGTTCCTGGAAGGTTTTCTGATCGTGATATCTCAGTCCACTTCCGATTTAGCCTCCGGAACTGTCTAGCGAACTCCTCATAGGTAGACCGATTATAGACGCTAGTGTCCTGCAAATGGATTCTGGTGATGCTCTTATCCAATTGTTGCGGCAGGACTCCAAATTCCTCTCCCTTATCACTGCCGCTCACGTTTGTTATTCCAGACTCCCTTAAGTTCTTGATTTCGTTTAGGCCCCGTCGTTGTTTCGCTGATAAATTAGGTCTTGGTCGTTTAGTGATGTTTCGCTGTAGAACGGTAAGTAGGGAGGTAGCTAAAATTCGAAACTTGTTGTCCATGGCCCAGTTTGGCTGCTGCACACTAACAAATAAGCTGGGGAATGGTACAGGTGGTACTGACACGCTGCTTGCCAAAACCGGCTGATGACCTCCTTCATCAATTCTCGCCCTACAGCATAATTGGTCCCGTACCTTGTGCAAGCTCCCAACAATTTTCCGTACTACAACATGAGAAAATACTAAAATACGTACTACAACAACTCTCTAAGTTCCCTTGTTTTTCCAGGCACTGACGAAGGCGGTTGCGCCGAAACGTTAGCAGGATAAATATTATATCAATCTTGGTCTCGAGGTCAAGGCAATTCTACGATTCCTGTCTAAAATTATGCCAAGATTCAGCGACGGTCGGACATGGAATATATTGTTAGATTTGCAAAGTATTTGGTTTGAAATAAAAATAAAAATAATGACGAAAATATAATTTTTTTAAAAGAAATTCAAAGTAAGTTGACAGTTTCGATTAAATGATGTTTTGCACGAGTGACCGCGCAATCGCTTTATATGTTACACAAAAAATTCTTTGCTTTCCAATCCATTAAATTAGGAAAAATAGAATTTAGCCATGATACGTAGAGTTTCAGTTGTATTATGAAACGTTTTTAAACAGTTTACCCTAGTTTTTTTCAAACTTGAATTTTTAACAACGCGATAATATATAAGAGTGCTCTCATATCTAGAAAAAAATCCAACAGGCAGCCGCCAGTCGCCAAGAGGCAAAGGGTCCTCAGGAGGTAACTATTTCCAGAGAGAAACTATTTCGGTCGTAAACCTATCGTAGTGCTTGGAGCACTACAGTAACCCTTAGCTGACTTAAATTTTAATTCAGAAATTATCTAGAAACAATAACATGTTTAGATAGGAAATCTCATCGCGAGTGCAAATATGCTAACTGTTTTTACAGTTAGCAACTTTGAACCGAGTTATTGAAAAGCGGCGCTTTCTCGCCCAAAACGGCGGAAAAGACGCGGTTTTGCGCGGAATGAACAAAGGATGGGGCGTATTGTACGGTGAACCAGAGGTTTGGAAAGAGGCACTAGTCACAGCAATTTCAGTGACTACTGGAGCTGAATTAGTATTCCAGTACCGTCCAATAAGCACTACGCCGTACCTTATAAAGGGTATGATAAAGGTTATCAGACAGAAACTTTTTGCAAAGCTTGAGAGGCTTCGTGTTATTCCTTCTGAACAACTTTTGTTTATGGCTGGAGCTTCAACAGTTATCAACCTCGTTTATAGCCTATTTGAGTGGAATATTGCTGTCAATGAAGACATGCCAGTGCATGTTATTTCGATCTTTCAAAGACTTTTGACATTCTGAGTTACGCTAAATTATTTTCAAAACTCTAGCTTCTGGGAATCGGCGGTAACTTGTTAAGGTAGTTCTCTTCATATTGGAGTAACGAGTATATGACTGGGAAAGCTGGAAGGGAGTACTCAGCTAGACATCATTGCAAGGTTTGGAGGTTTCTACAAGGTGGCGCCCTCTCGCCTTTACTTTTCCATGGATTTTTTTACCATGGATTTGCCAGAATTTCTAACTACCTTACATAATCTGAAAGTCCAGCTTTACGCAGATGACGTCAAGATCTATGACATCTCTAATAGAGAGAATTCCGTGTTTGTTTAGCACTTTAGAGGTTTTTCTGGGGAGATTAACTGATTAAGCATCCCGATGGAATCTGACTAAATTTTGATAAAAGCTCCCTCATACACATCGAAGAAGAATCGGCTAGAGAGTACAGTGTTAACGACATACCACTAAAAAGCACTGATCTAGCGAAAGATCTTGGTGTACTGTTCAACTCGAGATTAACTTTCTCTGAGCCGATTAGGGTTTTGGTACTCTATTTCTGATTTTCCGCAACGTTCATACGACTGATCCTCGTTCGCTGACACGATTGTACAAATCATACGTTTTTCCTCACCTAGAGTATTGCTGCAGCTATAAAACCCGAGCAAAAAAGAGATTTTACAAATCGAAAGAGTTCAAAAACCCTTCCCGAAGCTGGTATTCCACCGTGCCAACAATTCCACAAATGTTGTTGATTTACCTTATTATCCTAATGGATTGAACTATTGGGATTGAAAAGTTTACAGAAGCAGAAGTTCTGATTTGCTTCTGAAACCTCATCATCATCATTTTCATTAGCGTCTGTCCCGCTTGGTGGCGGGGTCCGCTCTTCTGGTGTGGTGACGCCAATTCTCCCGATCAAATGCTTGATCAGGGTGCACACCAGCCATCTCTAAGTCCAAGTGCAACGTATCTAGCCAACGTTGCTTCGGGCGTCCTCTGGGCCGCTTTCCAGGGACCACAAGATTCAGGCCAATCTTACACACGGTGTCGTCGTTAGCGCGAAGGACGTGGCCGTACCATCGAAGACGAGCTTTGCGCAGCTTCTCGGATATCGGGGCGACACCGAACCTCTGTCGTATGGTGTCGTTACGAATGCGGTCCAAACGCGTAACTCCAGCCGTTCACCGTAGCATCTTCGTCTCCATTACACTGAGGCGGCTTTCAACTTCATTCGTCACGGGCCAGCACTCAGCACCGTACGTCGCTACTGGGCGGACTACTGTTCTATAAACCTTCGATTTGAGGTGCTCAGGTATTGTCCTGTCGCAAAGCACCCCAGTCAGCGAGCGCCATTTGGACCAGGCTGCACTCACACGCGCATTCACCTCCATCTTTAAGCTGCCATCGGACGTGACTGTTGACCCAAGATACTTGAAAGATGTCACTCGTGAAAGCTCAGTACCATCTATCTTAATAGATCCGTGCTCATTCACATCCGTCGTCAAGTATTCCGTCTTTTTGACGTTTAGCTTGAGACCGAACAATGCCAAACGATCGCACCACGCCTGTGCCTGTCGCTCGAGTTCGGTTTTGTCTTCACATGCAAGCATGACGTCGTCAGCATACAGCAGCGTCCAAGGTGCCGCCATTTGGAGATCTCGTGAGAATGCATCCATCACGACCACGAAGAGCAGTGGGGATAGCGCAGATCCCTGATGCACCCCCACAGAGATGGGAAACTCCATCGAGGTGCCCGCTGGCGCTCGCACTCGACTCCTTGGGCAAGAGTATAGAATGCGCACCCACTCAATAAGCTCTTCAGGGATACCATGTTGTCGCAACGCGTACCATATAACATCTCGCGGAACGCGGTCGAAGGCCTTCTCCAAGTCCAGGAAGGCAAAATGCGCCGGTTTCTGTTTCTCGCGGTGCTTCTCTAGCAGAAGACGAACGGCGTGAATGGCATCAACGGTGCCACAGCCAGATACGAAACCACACTGATTCGTGGAAAGCTGTACGACATCCCGGATACGTCCGTCGACAATTCGCTCAAAGATTTTCATGGTGTGCGAAAGAAGACGAATTGGACGGTAACTGGCGCAGTCTGCAGGACCGCCCTTCTTCTTCCAAATCGGGATGGTCGTGCTTTGCTGCCAACCCTCAGGCACTTTCTTCTCAGCAACAACCTGATTGAAAAACGCAGTCAGCCAGTCAGCAGGGCACCAGCCCTTCGACTTCCACAGGTCAGCTGGCAGGTCATCGGGACCAGTGGCTTTGCCTGACTTCATCTTCCTCAGGGCTGCTTCAGTTTCGCTCACTGTGATCTTCTGAACGGGACCGTATACAGGTGATGCAAAAGGAACAGCAGGATGTTCAAATTCTACATTCGAGATTTCCTCGAAGTAGTCGTGCCATCGCTTCACAGCCCTCTTACGATCCATCAGAAGATGACCGCTCTCGTCGTTAATGCCAAAGAACTTCTCAATGTCTTCTGCTTGGCGACAGCGAGCTTTGGCGAGTCGGTAAATATAACGCTCACCATCGCGCGTTTCCAATTTTTTGCTGACATCAGCGTAGTATGCGGCTTTAGCAGCGGCCACTGCCTTCTTTGCCGCTTTCTTTGCTTCTCGATAGTTCCGCCAATTATGGACTGTTTTATCACCGATAAACACGTGATAGAGCCGTTTCTTTTCTCGGACTTTCTCTCTGACATCATCAGTCCACAGCCATGCCTGCTTGTCGACCCAGCGTCGTCCAGGCTTCGTTGTGCCGAGTTCAAGGCGTGCAGCCCGAGTTATCGCATCGGTAGCGTCCTTCCAGGTTTCGTCGACAGTTGTCACTGTCGACAACCGAATGCGAGAAATCACTGCCGCTTCCTTCTCTTTCAGTCGCCACCATTTGATTCTAGCCGACCCACATCGCTCGACATGTTTACACCTCGAAGGTGTGATCTTCAGCGAGCAGATCAGTGGACGGTGTTGCGTGGCAACCGTCTCATACGGCACGGTCTTCGCGTCTGTGACAAGGCCTTGGTCGCGACGCCTAACAAGGACATAGTCAATCTGCGTTTTAGCATTCCCGCTATAAAACGAGATGAGGTGGGAGTCACGCTTTCGAAATTTGGTGTTCACGATGGTGAGGTCATGTGAGTCTGCATACTCAAGTATACGTTCACCATCGGCGTTGCGCGACCCATATCCAAAACCACCATGACAGTTGTAGCCGTCTTTCGTTGCTCCGACGTGACCATTAAGGTCACCTGCCACAACAACCATATCTTGTGACGGTACTTCCGCTGTCTTCTCATCAAGCAGGGACCAGAACTCGTCCTTGGTTTGCTCGGAACAGCCTGTCTGCGGAGCATACGCAGAAAAGAAATGGCATCGTCGCTCTTCTACGGCGACAACAATCTTCATCAAGCGGTCATCGAAACGTTCTACGCTTGCAATCGCGTCACGGAAACGCTCGGAGACGATTACACCGACACCACTGGTGGTCCTGGGACTTCCACATAGAACGGCCTTGAAGCCACGTCCTATGTCCCTTGACTTGCTGCAGGACCACCTCGTCTCCTGCACCGCACAGAAATCTATCTTTCTTCGCTCCAGTGCTTCTACCAACTCGCACGAGCGGCCCGTCAACGTACCCACATTCAACGTTGCTACGCGGGTCTTGCCTACGTTACGGGACTTTCGGACTAGCTCAGTTGCCCCCCGATGCCGTCCTCGCATCAGGGACCCTCGCACACTTTTCACACTCGCCGGGCTTTGCGAGTGCGCGTCGGCTCCCGCGGACGCCGTAGCATTATCTCGAGAAATCTGAAACGCCATCAACCATATGATGTGACACAAAATGTTCGTAGGCCGGCCTGTCACTAGGGCCTGCCGCCTGCTTCTGAAACCTATGTAGGGAAATTAGATTGACACCTAGTAAGTGCTGAATATTCAGGCCGTGTGAAGAGAGAACAGGAGGTTTTAATCTATACTGTCAGCGCATTCAAAGAAGAATTTTCAACAACATATTGAACTTTGTGTTTTATAGGGTTGCGAGGTGGATGGGAGCGAGAACAGCTCTATCTTCAAGAAAAAGTTGGAAAGTATTGAATTACTACAGCTTCTAGAAAGAGCTAGTAACCGTCCATGCTTCCAGTCCCTAGCCTGCTTTCGCCCTCAGCAGCATCATTCACATTCGAAAACTCCAAGAAGAACCAGCAAATCAAGAATGTTTCCATTTAAGATATTAAGGAGTAGTAGACTGTATTGTTGCTGTCAATTATATGAGTGTTTTTCGAACCGGCATTAAATTTCTCAGCTCGTAGCACTCTTCTTCTCTGTCTTATCTTCACATTCTCAACATTTCATACATTCTCCTCGCTGTCTCACATCGTTTCATATGTGTATAACGGTGATGGCAACGACACACAACCATTAACATCAGAGCTCTTTTGTCTGCTTTTCTTTTCGTACTGCTGCAGCCATATTCATTTCGCCTCTCTCCAATTACTGACTATGAGTTTGCTACGATATTAGATCTTATAAAAGTTTCCTAAACATTTAGGATCAAACGGTTGAAAAACACTCAGACTGCAGCATATGTTTTTGCTTCCGCCTACTGTTGTTCGTTTAAGGCGCACAACATGTGCAATAAATGAAATGAAATGAAATGACTGAGTTGGTGCAACCATGACTGGAGATAGGCTGAGATGAAAAGTGAAGTCTTGAAAATTGCCTCCAAATTCATCACCGTCTGAGTCGTAAATAGCAAATCCTATCTAGGAGAAAAGGCTGCTTTAATTGTGATTAAGCTCCATCCTTTCGGTTCGCTGTTGATCCGTATTAACCAAAATCAGACTGTTATTCCTAATAGTGAGTTCCAACACCTTACGCGGCGCTAATAAACCTCTCAGTAGAATGCGCCACCAACTCTATACTCAACAAACGTCGTGGAGGCAACTTTAATGCATATTTTGCCTAGCCTCTAGCCCATCAGAAGTTATTGCCTAAGCAATAACTTCTGATGGGCTAGAAGTGGATTTTTCCTAAGTTTTATTCTCGCCAGACAAGTCTTCTGCAAGTTTACCCTCTCGAGGAAGGAAAAACGTCAATGCTGGTATGGACGAGACTCGATAAACGAATCCGTTTCCAAAGAATTCAACAACCGGCGTCTCATCCAATTGCTCTACTGCGTACTCTCGGTAGAACTGCTTAGTACTACTTCGTTTACGAATTCGTACCGCAGCCGGCATACCAAGTGACCACGAGTGGAGCTATTAGATAGTACCATCTTCCTGTGGCCAGATGGATGCGGAACTACAGTCGACCGCTATCTATGCAGTTCATTGATGAAAGTCAACAATGGATCAGACTGAGATTGTTACAAGCTTTATTTGCACCAACGCTTCTACATCGTTGCCCTCTCTAAGGTCTGAAAAGTCGAGAACATTTTATGGCACTCATTTCTGAAACGCCGGTTCACCATGTAAGTACAATTTTCGAGGAAAGGAGATACCAAACTCAATGTACTAGGTCACAGGCTTTAGGCACAACGCAAGAAATAGATTCTAAGCCTACATATGGCTGAATTCTTTCAACCACGTTTCTCTCTGTCTGCTAGTGGTTCTCGTCGACAGCCAACTTGATGGCTAATTCTTGTGTTGTGCCTGGAGCATCAGGTCTCGTTTCTGTTTTCACCCATTGCACCTGACGAGGTCGTGGTAGCGGTAACAACGGCGTGAAAGAGCAGCCGGAGGAGCTGTCGGCTGTCGCAGGCACCCGATTGAAGGTTCCGGTTTCGGATTTCCCTTTCAAGCCAATGGAATCCTCCATCTCTTCGGAATTGGTATTAGAGTTGTCAGGAATGTTTAAAACGATGTCGCTTTCCTCGCCACCGCAAAGCCAAAGACGCGCACAACTTGCCTTCACCGTATCTCGTGGTAATGGTATGCGTGGCGTATCCCAAAAAAAATCAACGCTGACCCTTTTCCATAACGATGAAATTATCTTTTGGGAATTGTTACATAAGGTGTAATCGACATTTCCAGGGTTTGAGGGACAAGAAGACGCCGAAACGTCAGCCGAATTGAAAGCTGCAATAATTGTGGCCTACATCTCATAAAACTGGGTTGCCGTGCCGCAACAGAGTAGCGCTTTACCCTTATATAAACAAAATAGGAGTTTCACTTATGGTTGCACCTTGAGTTCTTCTGCCATTTTGAAAAACAAAACACTGCTCAAAACATATTAACATTTATTAGGTGAACTGTAAAGAGTGAAATAAAATAAGAGCTACAGTTTGCGCATCATCTTCTTGCGGCGCATCTTCTTCTTCATCTTTTTGCGTTCTTCTATGTAGCTCGAAGCTTGTACAAATAGCGCACTGCTAGGTGTAGTGGTAGTTTTGGCCCGAATTGGGCAAGGACAGTAGAAACCATCCTTGCCTACTCCACCTGGAGGCCCAACCATACCTGGGACTCCTGCTCGGCCAGGAATGCCAGGAAGTCCCGCTGGTCCAGGCACTCCTGGAGGTCCCATGGCTCCAGGAAATCCGTGTTGACCATCCTCTCCACGTAATCCAGCGAGGCCTGGTGGCCCAACCGGTCCCTGTGGGCCCGGTTCTCCTCGAGACATGAATGCGCTCATTCCCGGAGCTCCAGGTGCGCCAGGAGATCCAGGATTTCCAGAAGGCCCAGGATCTCCTACAGGTCCAGGGGCTCCTGCCTGACCATCGGCGAAGGTCCCTCCTGGCATTCCGGGTAGACCATCAGGTCCTGGTGGCCCTGGTGGGCCGTCCATTCCGGCCGGTCCAGGATTGCCGGGCGGACATTGTATGCACTCCATCATGGTTTCTTCGGAATAACCATCTGATATTCCCGGAAGTCCCGGGTGACCATCCATTCCTTTCTGCCCATCTTTGCCCTCGAATCCGGGGGCACCTTGCGGCCCAGGAGGACCAGGCGGGCAGTTTCGAGGTGATGGACCGCATCCGCAGCCTGTCTGTCGCCTATTGCGGCTGAACATCCACTGCAGCTTCAGCTGGTGCTCGGGCGAGTTTTCTGGAATCGCCATCTGGTTAGTGGCTTCGACGGCAAGGTCCTGAAATGAACGCGATTGTTGTCTGCTAGTGAACCATGGATCCTACTGCATATATACTATCTTCACGTCAATTTTGATATTCTTAAAGCAAATTGAACAGTTTTTTAAATGAAATTGGACTTCAAGTCAGATTGGACACTCTTCGAAGCAAACATCACACTTTTGAAATCCCTCATATCAGGGCAGGCTCCTGCAACATTAAACTAGACTTTCAAAAACGGTTAGAATAATTTTTTGATTAAGGAATGTTTAGAACACTTTTCTTTTCAAGCGTTTCTTTAATTCACCTGCCCATTAAGTGAACACGCTATTTGAAATCCCATAAAAATTACTTTTAAAAGAAACTAATGAATCATTAGTAATGAGATAAAGGACAGCAATCATTTGGTCTATTAAAAAAATAGATCACGCCATGTACTCGGCTGGATCGTCGCGACCTTCACTTGTTTGATAAAAAAATTCTGTTTGCGTGGAGTAACGGAGTAATGGAAAAACAAAAACAATTGTAAAAGGCACACATATTTACACGCCCCTGTTTTAAAAAAGCATCATTTGCATTTATATTCAAGGAAAATCGCGACAATCTTCTCTAGTGATTGGCGTGGATCTCTTCTTTTAAAACAATGTGCGATTGCTGCTTTTGTGCACTTTAAATTGAAATTAAAATTATTGCTTCACTTAATTTTTCATAAAATTTCAAACAGTATGCTCTCATATTGCAATGGGAAGGTAAAAAATTTCAAAGAAAGTTGCAATGCCTTTTTCTTAAACAAAAAGTTATTCTAAAAGCCTCTATTTTATACAGGAAAGCACAAATTTTCTATTTTTTGTTTGCAAGACGTTTAGTTGTCATATCGGACCGTCAAGCATGTCTAGAAAGATGTCCAGTTTGATTTGAAAGGCGTCCAATTTAACGTGAAAATGGTTTACATAGATTTTCTTTTCTCGACTTTGAGGCCATTCCAGCAATCAGCACTGCGTATGAAGAGGTTTTCAGGTTGGTACGGCTGTTAGTCTTTCTCGGGAATAGTGAAAGCCTGAATTCTTCATTGGGCGACAAATGCAACTACTCACACCTTAATAGCAAGTGCTTATTGGGAATGCCTATACTGTGTACTATCCCACAAAACAGAATCGTGGCGCATACTGCAGTGGACCGGTTATCGCCATCCTCCGTTATGCTTGAGCCTGACCACAACTTACGTTGAACTCCTGCAGTTCGCCCATGATGTCATCATAGATGCTGTTGATATCGTAGATAAGCACTCCGACCGATATCAAGCTGGAGAAGACGACCAGAGCAGACGCACCGCTGGCCGCTGTGAAGAACGTCTTGGCGTTCATGAGCTGCAGGATGTTTGGTGTCGTCCCTTTATCCATTTATAGTGTTTGGAGGCCGTTGGGGCAGGCTTACAATGATCGTAAGTAAGCCATCGAGAACAAAGCCCTTTTTGAAGGTGGGTGATGAAGCGACTCCAAAATCCCGAAGAGAAGAAAACTGAAAAAGGCTCGACAAAAGCGTCGGACTGGTTCCTCTCTTGTACTCTCGTAGGCGCGTGGCTTCATGTATACAAGGGAGACTGGGGCAAGAAATCACGCTGCAGAAAGCAGCTGTACATATATGACGGATAGGGAAGTGTAAGGTGGCGGCACTTGCACGTACAGGTGATAGACGGGTCTGCACCCACAACCGTTGTCTAGGCAATCGAAACACAACAGTGATCCTTTTTTTGAAGCAAGGTTAGGCCATAGCTGAGTAGAAACCTTAAAATTCTAGCATGTTTCCACCATGAGCTGTAGTCGCTTGTGGTAAAATACGGTATCTGGTTTTCTTTCCTATGACTTTCAGGAACTTGACATCAACTTTTAAAACGTAAAACGATATTTGATGGAATAAATCCTAATTGGTTTCACCTTTTCAGGCTCTGAAGAAGGCGATCCAGCCGAATGTTGGTCAATAAACCGTCTAACAACGAACAAGGATACCATCAACCTCGTTCTTTGTTGTCTTAGCCATAGAGTTTAGTCCTACAAATCCTAAGTAAAAATTTTCTAACGACAGATCAGATTGTGAATCCAGCACGGGCTGACGTACATAGTAGAGCAATCATCTTTGTGATGGGATGGCGTATGGGATGGTGAAACGCTCTCGCTACTGTGCTCACTGGTTTCACCCTTAGTGAGCAGCCGTTTGATTGGACCCCAATGTCTCCAACACAGTCTGACTTTTCATCCGTTTTGATATTTTAGTATTTAGGAGACCATTCTAGCTCCAAGTAACTTGTTTTCACAGACTTCGGCACTGTGCAACTTCGTAAGCAGCTGTGTCTGCGATGGGAGATCAGGATCTTGGGTCGATTTTTCCTCGGCAAAATCAAACTCCTATTGTTACAGAAGATCGTTGCGAAAAGCTTCATTTTAACTGCTAACTTTAATCCATGTAAGTGAAAAGTTCCATCTCGGTGAACGACCAGCAGGACCAAGAACGGAGACGTGCATGACATTGACAACTAGCGCCCGATCTGCCTGCTGTCCGTAGTCTACAAGCTGTTCACTCGTGTGATCCTGAGTAGTGTTAGCAGAACGCTGGACGGAGGACAGCCATGCGAACAAGCAGGATTTCGGATAGGATTCAGTACGGCCGACATACACACCATTACGAAGCTCATCGAAGTGTCGCGAAGGTACAAGCTGCGACTGTGCCTTATGTTCATCGACCTGGTCGAAACTGACGCAGTCGTCGAAGCCCTGCTCACTCAAGGCGTTCCTACTCAGTACATCAGAGTCCTTCGAGAGCTGTACAGTGGATTCAAGACCAAGATCTCTCCATTCTACAACGACGACGTTATCGACGTGAAGAGAGGAATTCGGCAGGAGGATACCATATCCACGAAGCACCTCAGCGCCACCCTCGAAAACATCATGCGCGAACTAGAATGGGAATACATGGGAGTGAAGGTCGACGGCCAGCAGCCGCACCATCTTCGCTTCGCTGACGACATCGCTTCATCACACCGAGCATTAGCCAGCTGGAACGAACGCTGCCTGACTTCGAACATATATTTGGGAACATTGGTTGCAGCTAAATCTTACGAAGACGATGTTATGAGGAACGGACAATTTCTGATGCCATATTCTCGTTTAACGGAACGAACATCTCTGAATGATCCAGCTACGTCTACTTGGGTCGCGAAGTCAATATGGCCAACGACCTAGCGCCGGAGCTGAGCAGGAGGAAACGAGCGGCTTGGGGAGCTTTCAAGAGCGTCGAAGAAGTCGCGAAGAAGACGAAGAACGTCCGACTCCGTGCCCACCTGTTCGACTCCACTGTTCTTCCTGCCCTAACATACGCCTCAGAGACCTGGGCTATACGAAAGCAGGATGAACACGCGATCAGCGTCGCGCAGCGTGGAATCGAGAGGACGATGCTCGGAGTGACACGACTCACGCACGTGAGAGAAGGCCTTCGGAGCTCCAAGCTTCGCCGACGTTCGAAGATGAGAGACGCTGTCTCGTAGGCTAAGTTGTTGAAAATTAGGTGGGCCGGCAACGTAATGCGCTTCGCAGACACCCGCTGAACGAGACTGGATTCCGCGGGATGTCAAGAGAACACCAGGACGCCACTAACGCGTTGGTTGGACTTATTCGTGAAAGCCCTGAACGACCGATATAACGCTCTTCGTGTCCTTCGAGCGAGGATGGCCCACTGGAGCACTCTGGCACGTGACAGGGACGAATGGAGACGGCGCCCGCTCGAGCAAGTCGATGATCAACGGGACGACAGGTGCTACAGGTGAACTGTAGTCGAGACTAACCAGAGAAGGGTTTCAGGCGTAGGTCTGGATGGGGGAAATAGATATTACTGCGAGAATTCCACCCTTAGTGTAGTAGAAAAACAGGTTTGGTTTTTGCTGAGTCCTTGAACCAAAATAGCTACGGGCACTCGAATTTGGGGTACTCTATTGCACCGTCCCCGTTACCCACCATAACCTACCGTAATCGGCCGAAATTTGAAAAACGAATGTCAAATTCGTGATCAGCACCTCAAGTAACCCTCTAGGGCGAGGTTTGGGCGAAAAAATTTTTTTCGCCCAAACCTCGACCTCAAGTCGTGAAAGTAGTGTCGTGAAAATCGTGCCTTATGGCAGTCTTAATCAGCTTACTTCCTACACATCTCCTACACATTTATTTCACTCTAAATTGCCACAAAAAGGTTTCTGTGAGCTGTGCTTCACTCACTTTTTTCAGCTTCTGATTATGCAATGTTTTGGGTTTTACAGCAAACGTTAAACAGTGACTTTACAACAGGTGCGGGTTTCAGCAGGTACGGGTGAATAGGGCTGTCGAGGTCATAATAACCGACTTCGCCCAAACCTTGCCCAGGGAGGTTATTTGGGGCGCTGACCACGCATCTGACATTCGTTTTTCAATTTTCGGCCGACTACGGTAGGAACGGTAAGTAAGGGTGACTAGGGCCATCGAAGTCATAATCACCGATTTCGCACAAACTTCTCCCAGAAAGGTTATTTGGGATGTGGATTATGAATATGACATTCGTTTTCCGTATTACCCTGGAGTATGCTAAATTACAGTAAGTAATGGTGATTAATGGTGAGGTCATGGCACCTTTTTTGCCCAAACTTCGCATTAAGTACGAATCTGATCCTTATTTGACAATTTAGAATGAAATAAATATGTAGGAGATGTGTAGGAAGCAAACTGGTAAAGAAGACGGCAATCATGAAAAATGCAAAAGTACTGCGCAGCACGGGGGTCGAACACCTGACGTAGCACTTGCGAAAGCAGCCCCGTACACTGTTGAGCCACCGAGTCGCTCGCCTCAGACTCTTTCGCCGCGTCCCATACAGCAGCGCACGCATACGCATGCACGTCGGCACGTGCTGACAGTGCGCTACTGTACCCCCCCCCCTTCGAGGGCCCGTAGCTCTTTTGATTCAAGGGCTCAGCAAAAACGAAACACGTCCTTCTACCATATGAATGGTGGGGATTCTCGCAGTACTATCCGTTTCCCCGTTTAGACCTACGCCTGAGACCCTTCCCTGGTAAGTAATATCCTAAGGCAACTTTTATGCGGTACAGATTTACATTTACACGTCGTCTTCTTCAGGAAAATTTTCTTATACCTATGAAAAACGACAATTTTGAATGCGATCACCTCTAATCACATCGAAGATCGTTGCAGAAATGCTTGGCTCTTTTCATTATATAACGGCATATTCGAGTCCTAAAAATTTTATGGCACTATTCCAACTTTTAATGCTGTACCTTTAGCTTGAAAAATTTGTTTTGAGTAGTCACGTCTTTGATTAAGATTCTGTGATCGACTATAAGAACGCTTCAAAAAATCTTTGAACACTGTAGGAAAAACTTGTAGATCTTGAGGGACTCTTAAATTCCTTTCACCAAAAGCATCAACATTTTATAGAGTCCAGTTTCAGGTCCAGATTTTGCCCTTTGCAGATTGAAGAAATCTGCCGTGCGATGACATTCTGCAAAAACATTGAAGTGATGGTGCTGTTTTATTTGGAGGGGTGCAGTAATAAAGGAGTGTTCCTTTCGGGGTCTGATTTCTAGCTCAAGGAATTGGATACATACATAGGTTGTCTTCACTCTTGATGCGGATTCTGGCACATTTTCTGTTTCCATATCTTTGATCACTCCGTGGAATGGACTGATCAGCGAAGTGGAAACAGAAACTGTGCTGGAATTTGCAATAAAGTGCCTGATTCGGATTTAGCTGGAAGGGTAAAGGCTTCGAGCTGCTTGACAGCTCTTAGGCTGCATTCACGATTGGCAGGCTAATGGATTAATGCAGTGGATAAATTTACCAACAGAGGATAGTGGGCAGAGGGCAAGTTTGGCATTCGTGATATGTGCGAGATCTTGGATACATAATGAGGAGCGATCTGTGCTTCTCCAGACAGTTGTAGTGCTATAGTTAAAAAAGCCAACTGCCGTGTCTATAATCTTTCTACGGCTTTGAAATCCAATGCTCCTGATGTCTACATACGTGGACTCAAATCCTGTGTACGACCCATAGTAGAAAGTGGGACGTCAGTGTTCAATCCAACGAAGAGAAACAAGGATATAGATCTTTTAGGAAACGTTCAGAATAGCTTCACCAGAAAGCTTATGATGAGGCGCTTCTCAGTGAATTACAGTACCGCGCATGTCTTTTGGTCAATTCCCGAAAAAGCCGCTTTGGAGCATTCCAAAGCGGCTTTTTAATATAACTTTCTTTAAAATTAAGCACTTGTGAAAAGAAACATATATTTAGGCTCAGCAGGCCAAGCTCTATCTTCTGACGTATAAATCAATAGAATTGAACAGTGCATATAGGCCGGACATTATCAATCGAGTGGGCGCGAGAGCCTGTGGAGTGACAGTTTGGGGAATTTTATTGAAATTCCTAGCCGCCCTACTCAGAAATTGCCTTAAGACTGTCCAGTTTGCCTTTGGAGTGCGCCGTGAACAATGCATATAGAATCGAACCTATCAATCGAGTGGGCGCACCCACTCGCAGAGTGAGGTCGAGTAAGCGCGTGAGCCTGTAGAGTGACCGTTTGAGAAGTTTTATCGAAATTCCCAGCCGTTCTACTTAGCAATGTTCTAAGCCTATTTAGCTTGCCTTTGGAATGCGCCGCAAACAATGCATACAGAATCGAACCTATCAATCGAGTGGGCGCGACCACTCGCAAATTGCACGCGCGAGTGTGTTCGGAGCGCAATGGCTCTGTAGAGATCGAATCGTTCCGGCTGCGGCTTGTGGATTTTGTAGGCAGTAGAAAGCTTTAGTGGTACGCGAAAGTGCAGCGTTATAGCTTTTAAAGAAGCGAAATTATAGCGGCGCGAAAATGCAGGTTAGCCGTGTGTGACGCGATTTTTTCCGATTTCAGCTGACCCCTGCAGGAAGACGCGGCGTGCTAACGGCATGCAAACGCGTATGCTAGCAGAACACTGAAGGCACTTTACGATGACATGCTCACCACTCCTCAGCTTCCTGAACTGCCTTGGCCTCATCTGCCAGTTTAGAGCGGCGTAAGAAAGCGGTTAGAGTTTCTTGCGCTCTTACTCACCCAAATTTGAGCTTTCGAATCTCACAATGGTACCGTTATCTTCATCTCGAAGAGCTCTATCGAACGGTGGCACTCTCGACCAATTTCGGGAAAATGGATTTTTCGACGATTTCCCACGTGGACGCCCGAGCCGAGCCTGCGCGGGCGATGACGTCATAGAAAATCGATATCTTAGAATTGGGCCATGCTAGATACCATTCGGTCCAGCTTTTCATGCTGAATTGAATGGTGTTATTCGTAGTAGGGAAAACTGTAATCTGGGTGAGTAAGAGCGTGGAGAACATGGACCGTTGTTGTATTGCACTGCACGCGCGGCCGTGTTCTGAGCACGATAATTCTGTCATGTGTGAACCTTTCCGGTTGCAGCTTGTGGGTTTTGTAGGCAGTAAAATGTTCTAATAGTGCGCTGAAACAGAGCAATGTAGCTTATGACTGGACTAAGTTACGGCGCTGCGAAAATGCAGGTTAGCCTTGTATGACACGATTTCTTCCAATTTCAGTCGACCCCTGCGGGAAGACGCGGAGAGATACCGGCCAATAAATGCATGGGCGAGCAGAACGCTTAAGGTACTTTACGACGACATGCTCACAACTCCTCAGCTGCCTAAACTGCCTTGGCCTCATCTGCCAGTTTAGAGCGGTGAACTATTCGTTGAAGTTTCCTGCGCACTTACTCGCCCATGTTTGAGTTTTCGACACTCGCAATAACACCGTTAGCTTCAGCACGAAAAGCTCTATCGAATGGTGTCACTCTCGACCAATTCTGGAGAAAGCGATTTTTTGACAATTTCCCGTCGAGGACGTGGGCCGAGCCAGCGCGGACGATGAGTCATCGAAAATCGATATTTTCGAAAATGGCCAAATTTTCTCGTTCAAAATCATTAAGTGGTTATTTTGTTCGCTGATTACGAAAAAGCCGCTTTGGAACGCTCCAAAGCGGCTTTTTCGGGAATTGACCAAAAGACATGCGCGGTACTGTACATACAGCTCCATGCTAGCGGTGCTCAACGGACTGCGCTCTTTGGCCTTTCTTCCTTGAGAAAAAGGGGCAAAATTGCTGATTTTATCACGATGTATAAAATTCTCGCAAATAAAGTTTCCACTGACCCAAGAAAGTCCTTTGATGATGGTATTCTGACAACCAATGAGAGGCAACCATGAGAGGTAAGTTGAAACTCCGAGTATCAGAGGCTAAATCGCGGTTCAGGGCAGACTTCTTGACCTATCGAATCCTCAAAGAATTCAACCTGCTGCTATGCGAGTACGAAGATCTAGGGTGACTCTCCGCCCGCGCCTGTAGAAGACTTCTCAGATGTTGAATACTAGAGTACGCTGCCAAATACGCTGTTCGTAATAGTTTCTTACATGGCTGATGGTTATATTCACCCCGTTTCTTGTGTTTCCTTTACTTTTTGTGTTTCCTTACAATTTGTGTGCTACACAATTGTCTATGCCTTGAATAAATAAACAAATAATTAAATAAATATGACATAATCCGGTGAATGATACAGTTGTACTCCACACTTAATGCTTCAATCTCTACCATTTACCCACATGACCCTGGGTACAGTCATTCATGAATTCGTCATCTTGAGGAAGGTTTCTTCTGTAGCCTTCTCGTACTGCACGGAACCCTTACATATTTCACTGCAAAACCACATTCCTTTTCTCTAAGCATACGGTGTCACTTACGGCACTAACAGCTTTAGCTAATACGAGTTTTGGAGAAAACTAAGTCTTACACACTATTAGTTTAGTGGATTTATTCCATAGAGAAACAAACAGAACAGCGGAATTATAGCAACCTTTAGGAGCTCCTATACACAAGGAAGTAGTTCTATTTGGAGATAAACCTCCGAACTTGACGAGAACAGTTCCTTGCAGAAAAGGAATAGTGAAACAAAGTTAGCAGCGAAGAAGTTATTGTTTATTAGACGAAGGTGGGGACACGTTCTAGATTAGCACTTCTCCTTCTCGCCTTGAACGATGATGTCGAGCGTCACATAGGTCATGTCGTAGAGACCTCCGATCTTGTCGTGCGGCACGACGTAGTCACCGATGCGCTGGCAGCCCTGTAATGGTTTCTGTTATGATGGCTTGAGTCCTTGAGAGAATGCTGCCTACTAATTCAAACAGTTTGTTTTTCACTGCCACCACACTATTCAATTCAATGAGTCCAATTCTGTCAACGTCATTTAAACGCGCCTTTTTCGAAAGACTTCTTAACTTCGCATCTATTCCAGTTCATGTGGTTAGCAGAAGACGCTTGATATCGAACGCATGCCTCGCATGGACCGTAACGATTATTTCGAATACAGGAATAAAGTGAGCAACTAAGTGCATAGTTATCAGCCAGACATTTGTGTTGTAATACGTTTTAAAATCGTTAACACGTTAATGGTTCTTGAACGATGATGTCGATGATGTTGCGTTCGATCAAACGGCGCCGGTGGTATAAAGGCGTAGAGCATTCCCGCCCGGTCAGAGGGAGGTGCGGGTTCGAATCCGTCTGACGCTAGAACTTTTGATCGCAACAAAACCGCGTTGTAACAGCTTACATCCTCGGTACCAGCCACTTGAGGCTTAAAAAACTGATTTGGATTGTTAATGTTTCTGTTGGAAGACTACAGAGCAAACCACACTGGTGTACAAACTACTATTTATTTTTTCGCGTTGGCATACAAAATTGCAATATTGATACAAAATCCTACCAATTCTCTATGTTAAACACCTGCTTGACCCGCTTCGGAAGGTCGCTGTTCCCTTTAATTTGCTTACTTTCCTCGAACAGACAGCTTCGCCCAGAGCACAATTCCTGCGAACTTCTCTGCAGCTCCTTCACGATTCCAAACCTTTGTTGATCCAGTTATTGCACTCGCCAGTCCCACAATAACGTACTTCGACTTCGCGCCCATGATGCCCTTCAACTCTCCAGAACAAGGCACTGACGAAGAAAGATAGTGATTGATTCCTCTGGACCAAACTTTGGTAAGCAAACTCAAGTTATTACTATGTTCTAATTCAACTAACAAACGACTTCCTAGTGGCAGAAAAATATGGAACAACGACGAGTAGAGCGTCCACATGAAGGAAGATTTCCACGAGTCTATAACAACTCAAACCAAATCAGGGTTCAAAATAATAAACATTCCACCCTTTTCACCGTAAGAAACAAACGGATGAAGAACGGAGTCCATCTATTCTGTTGTGAACTGCACCACTTATTCTACCTCTGCAAGCAATATGAATGCAATTTGTTGAAAACTTGCGGCATACAAGTTGCATGAATAAGTCAGTGTTTCTTTCTTCCTAGGCAAGGAGAAATAGGGAGGGCTCATTAGCCCGAACGCGAACACTGAATCGATACGTGGATCACGTTAGAATCAGTGCCTCTTCCAACTGAGCTAATTCGACTTTACACTCTGAGAATGCCAAGAAAAATTTCTAGGAAATAATGTAAGCATTTATACTGAGCCCTTAAGATGTTGCTCAGGTCTTGTCAAGTTAAGGGACACGTGATAGTGCAGTTTAGGTAGAAATATGCATGCCGTAGCACGCATCCCGAATCGAGACGCTTTGATCGGATCCCGCCAGGCCAATTTAGTCTTCAGCGTCTCTAATGTCGGTGATTTGGTTGTAGATTTGAAAGGGGTCCACCTGAGCAGGGTCAGCTACAGTAAGTAACTGCTAAGACCATCTGCGTTTTCGTTTCGTTTTGCGTTTTCAAAACGCCCCTATGATACGCCGCACAAGTAGGATGCATGGGTATCGTGAACCGCAGTTGATTTACGCCCGTCCTTTACCCCTTTCGCCTACTGCGTGGCCTGTCACAGGTACAGGCAAATATGCGCAAATAATCCAGTCGGACTCCTCTTGGAAGTCACCCTCACTGTTTGAGCCAGATGGGTTTATATAGCGAACAGAAAGTTGGTCTGCCCGGGCGGCAATGGCAAGGCGAGAAGACCGTGTTCGGGCAGAAATGGAAGGGGCGAGAAGACCGTGTTCTCGATGTCATTCTAGCTCCCTCATAAAAAGCTCCGCCTACATGAAATCCGCTAAGGAAATGCTCTCCTTTCTGGGACAAAAAAGGTTAAGCCACTCACTGGCTTCGACACCTGACAGTTGTGCGTGAGGCGAATGAAGGGTTCGATGCTGCCAACCTGAAACAACGCGCTGTAAGACAACAGGCTCGTTTCTAAGCAAAAACTGACCGACCTCGTCCTCCTGTCCAAAGAGCTCGAATTCTCCTTCTGAGTTGGTGTGCATCTCAGCCAGCAGGTCGTTGGGGTCCACTGCAACAGTCAATATCAATAATAAGAGGCATAATCATGTACCACTAACATAGCGCACCACTTAGTTCCTTTGAACCATAACGTTTAGTGGGAAATTTTAGGTGTTTCCTTTGAATGGTAGGGCTTAGGGCTAAGCTGCAAATCTTTTTTTAACGTGCAGAGCGTGCCGTGCCAAATATCAACGATTGTTTGGAGTTTTTCGTTTTTTCCAAGAACGATCGTAAACTCTTGTTTCAATCGACACTTGCACCAGTACTAAAAGAACGAATGCACCACCGTTTCTAGTAAATTACTCCAGGCGCTACCTGGTATCAAGCACTCACAGGTGTCCTTGTCGTACAGTTCGACGTGAACATTGGCCAAGCGCTTCTTGTTGCACACTGCGATGCCTTTCACTGTGACATTCTGCATCTTGCCCAGAACGGACAGGCAGCACATAGCCAGGAAGGACAGCAGCAGAAGGGAGCGCATGATCTGGATAGAATGGCTACGCTGAAGAAAACCGATGACATTGACGGCAACCGAGCTCGAAAACGAGAGTACGAAGGACCATTGCCGAACACGTGAAACCTACACATCGCATCAGGTGCAATGGAAATTTTCTAGAGATGATTCTACTCCGACAAGCCAAGGACCGACAGTCACTGATTGTTCTTTTTAGGTTTACAATAATCAGTTTGCAATAATAAAGGAGTTTCTACATAAGCATTCTGGCGTTTTAAAATGGAAAATATGGATAGAGTGAGTTTCAAGGGGGTTTCGGAAGACTTATGTAACCAGGTTAATCTCTTTTTTATGAGAAGGAATACTTAAATTAACATACCGTCTTGCAAAGGCTACATGTGAAGGCTACAATTTGAATCTTGAATTCCCAAGGTTTAGCCAGTAATGTAATTGAAGCTAGCTACGGACTGGAGAGCACGTGTAATCCGAACATCTCGTTTTGTTTGACAGGCTTTATACGACCACTTTCTTCTTCTTAAAAAGTACGAACACTCAACTCGTTACTGACAACGTTTCTGGCATTAAATCCCTCTTAGAAAGATCTAAAGCAACCATAACATATTGGCAAGTGCATGGACCTTCTCTCGCGGCTCAACGAAAATTCGCTGATTTCTTCACTTCAAATTTAAAGCCATTTTTACAGTAGGAAAAATAAAAAATTTGCTAGAAATTGCAAGTATTTCATTGCATATTCTACACATACAAGAACCACAGTTTGACCGACGCCCAGAGACCAAGTTTCCATAAAAAGAAAAAAAAAAGAGCCAATAACTCCCACTAATCTTGTTTGGCCGTAAGTAATTGACAGCTTTCTGTATGTGTCATATTTTTATTTGAAGACGTACTAGTCTTCTGGACTTCTGTTCTTCTGGAACTGATCGAATGACGCTTTACCAGCCTTTAACCAGCCTTTAACCATCAACCACATAAATTGATTCATGTGGCTAGAGTTAGCAAATTTTATAAATAATGCGCGTGTAACCAGAGATTCTTTGACTGTTTGAACAGCAGAGATGGAACTGATGTCCTGATCATTCAAACCCTGTTCTAGTTACAAGGGTATGAGGGCAAATTATGAAAGGCAAGAAGAGATGGAAGAGCATTTACGGATGGACGAATGTCTGAGTTTGTGGCTTATAGTGTAGTGACAAAAGGCAAGCTATACAGCTCGCCAATAAGTATCATAATGCCCCTAACAACGCCACAGAACTGATTCAACTTTAGTAGAGGTTAACTTTTAATTAGCGTCGGAAACCAATCAGAGCGGCACCTAACGATAAGTCATTAGAGAAAGTTAAAGCTAATAAATTACATAAAACCCTAACTGACATTTAAGAAACATCAAATGCTCAGTCTTGTGTTGCCACTGTTCAGTTCTAGTCGAGCAGAAGTTGCATAACAAAGTGAACTTTTATGCTTATTTTACCACAGTTAGGCCAACAGAGTAACCCAATTTTCAGAATAAGGCGCTCAGAGCCGAAGCGCAGAAACTGATCGACAAAATCATTCAAAGCGAGATCTGTGGCCACAGAGGGAAGATGTGAGAAAATGAACCGAGCAATCTTGTCTATTGAGAAGTGGCAATGCCGGACTGAAACGCTGGTCGACCGCTGCCCCGTTTTATACGTGGCCGCAGAGCTGGCAGCCGTGCCAAGCACGAAAACATAGCCATAGATCTCGGCCGACGTTCGCTGTGGACTCGGTCGTCTACCAGTTGGATATTTCTCGACAACAGTCGTTCAAGCAGTGCTCAGTGGGTACTGCTGGACTGTCATGTCTCATTCATCGATATGTTTGCGTAAAGAAACAGGTGTCGTGTTATTGGTCTCAGATAAACACAGGGTGAGAAGCCTGGCGACGCATCGTCTCCACAACAACTGTGATGAAGAATTCGGAACTTCATGAGGGCACTCTCGTGATTACTACATCGAAAGCAGAAATGAATATTATCGCTATGTAAACTCAGTTAAGCAACGATCAAAAGAGTTTCATTGTAGCTTCTTTAAAGATCAAAGATTGAACTACGTTGGAACTTCATTGAACTAACCTGGAAAATTTAAAGTCCGCAATTTTTCGCAATCTTCCTTCTTTTCTTTTCTTAGCTTCCTATCGGATAAAGATGTGGTCGTCAAAGAGCAGATAATGAAGCCGCTTGCAATTCACCACACTGCTTCTTTAAATGAGATCAGATATGAGTTTTTCGATTTTCAAATATAAAGCCAAGAAACGCGTCTTACGTTCTAAGTTCAATCGTCTTCGTTTAGCTGAAGCATGGGTGTCGACCTGTTTAACCTTTACTCAGCGTTGTTTCTTTTCGCGTAGAGAAAAAATTTGTAACGGTTGACCTTGTGAGAACGACTTCTCAAAGTGAAGGGACCTCTACTTCTTCAAAATTTTTAGCAAAGGTGAGGATTTAAATTCCTTGGATGCATCACGTTTCACTCTTGCAAAAAGCAAGCGTGTCAAGCACATCAAAAAACGTTGATGGATTGGACAACGACAGGCAAGCATGACGCCTAACGTCCTTTAAACAACCGGAAATGAAACAACTGAATTGAACTATGGAGAACGGCAGTGGCGTGAAGAACAAGGTGTTAGCAAGATATCACCTTTTTGTGTGAAACGCCTTTGTCGCAAGTGCTATCGCAAGCGACTAAGCGCTCTTTGAAGTTCTCAAAGAAAAACCAGTCGGAAAAAATCTTCAGACAGCTGAACAACTTCGACTTTTTTCGAAGGCAATGGCTCTAAAACATTAGAGAAATGAACTGTCCAAGTTCGACATCTGATGAGTTCAACATCTGACGTTGTTAAAACGCTTGCATGTTCTTGTTATAGCCATTGAACAAGATTGTTATCCACCTTCATTCGGCGCACGTTTCGGCGAGTTTGCCTTCGTCTGAGTCTGGAATAGCCGGAAACATCTACAATGTGGGGGAAAAGCATGGGGAAAACAAGAAGATCCCTCTGTGTCAGAATAAAGGAGCTTTTGGATGGCCTTAGAAAGGGTAACGTTCAAACTCCTTTGGACCATAGAGTCCGATGCCCTGCAGGCGCTTTGTTAGAGGTCTCGGTGTTGATCTCAGCTCCAGAGAGTGAATATTAGCGCGTAGAACATTAGAAACGTTTTAGATCGCGGGTTTGAGTTCTGGAATCAACCGGAAGGGAAAGTGGCTGGAATTAGCTATTGAGCTGGGACCCTTCGAAAGCTCCGTAATTTCCGATCTTCATGGTTTGATCCGCAGGGTGATTACGGCAAGGGCGGAAGCTCACTCACGCACGACTACGTCCATCTTGGGTGTTTTGTGATCCGCGTCGGCATCCACCTCAGAGGTTAGTCGCTCATTAAAAACTGTGGTGTCAGGTCGTGCCTCCATTTTCGTTGGGATGACTAGTCCTCACTAGGAAATGATGTTTTGAATGGTAGTGTTGTAGATGTTTCCGAGTATGTCGTCGAAAAATAAAGCCGAATAAAAAGTGAGTAACAATCTAGGTCAGTGGCTAAAATAAAAATATACTAACAGTTGTAGCTATGATTTATTGAATTTACAAAAACATATTGACCTATGCAATACACATTTAGGACTATGATGTACTACCTTTTCACGTTTCATCCCGTTGATCATCGAATTGCTCGACCGGGCACAAACAAGGTCTCCATTCGTGCCACATAAATATCTCATGCCACAGTATTCCCATGGATCCTTTTTGCTCAAGGGGTTGGAAGAACGCAATGCTCTTAGTTCAGGACTTTCACGAAGAAGTCCGACCAACGCGCCCACCTTCTGGCTTAACGTCTAAGAGAATCCGGTTAGTGACTACATACTTCGTGCAGCGGGTGTCTGCGAAGCGCACCTACTACGTGGCAGCCCACCTAATTTTCGACGACTTGGCCCATGCGATAGCGTTTCTGACCTTCGAACGTCGAACACGACCATCGCATCGACAAGCATCGGAGACCTGCCGTCACTGGTTTGAATCGTGTCACAATGAGCATTTGTCGTAGAATACCATGACTTTTTAATCTGCAGATGTGCGCGTGGTGGCGAGGTCGGAAGAGGTCCTCGATGTTTCATGCACACGATAGATGCAATCCAAGCACTACATCCCTCGGGTCGGTGAATTGGTGCTTGACTTGCCTAGAAAGGAGAAACCCTGGCTTGTCCATTAGCCTCTCAATTAAAGTGATTCTCTTTGCCAAATACGCATTTAGCTTTCCTCCACGACTGAGTACTTATGTTTTATACCTTGTAGTGTTATATACCATCAGGAAGCCAGCTCTTGAAGCATGTTTTCCGTTTTTGTATTGAGCATAAGTTTTCCCCAAATTTAAGTTTTGCCGTTTCAGATGTCTGAACGCAATTTTCGTCAAATTTTCCTCTACGAATCCAAACTTGTTATCAGTGCAGCTGAAACGACCCGTTACACCAACGCTGCATCTGGGGAGGATTTTGCTAAGGAACGCACAATTCGCCACTGGTTCGAAAGGTTTCGATCTGGAGATGAAACTCTCAAGGGTGAAGACCGAGGTAGGCCGTCATCACTCCTCACTCAAAGTCGTGGTGGAATCGGATTCGCCTCAAACTGTGACAGAGCTAGCGCAGCGTTTCGGCGCTGACGGCAGCTCTATCCGTCGTCACTTAAATGCGATCGGAAAAAAATTCGATAAATGAATCTCGCACGAGCCGGGTAGATGGTGAAGCACCGTGACACCTGTGTTTCGTTAAGGCTGTGCAATCTAAGGAAACCTTTTTGGGGAGGATCGTGACATGCGCCGAAAAATGGATCCTTTGTGACAATCATCGTCGTTATGCACAATGGCTGGACAAAATTGAGAACTCAAGGAGGTGCCGAAATCAAGTCTCCATCCAAAGAAGACGTGGTGGACAATGGCTGGTATAGTCCACTACAAGTTCTAGGAGACTGGAGAGACTCTCACTGCGAAGAAGTACTGTTCTGAAACTGAGGTGATGCGCCAGAAGTTGATTGAAAAATAGCCGGGTTTGGTCAATCGAAGAGGCCCAATCCTTCCGCACGGCAACGTGCGTCCCCACGTCTCAAAAATTGTTGTATAGAAACTGGATGAACTGGGATACGAAACTCTGACACATCCAGCATATTAGCCAAATTTGTCCCCTACCGATTAACATTTTTTCAGGCATTTAGTTCGTCCTGTGAAGGATAAAAAATCCAGCAACCAAGATGATGTCGAAAATGACTTCAACGCTTTCATGGTCTCCAGACCTTTGGATTTCTAGGCTACCAGCACAAAAAATTCGTTTCTTGTTGACAAAGATATGCGGATTCTAGTCGTTATTATTTTGATTGATAAAGTTTAATCTAAGCTGAGTTATGATAATTTGAATGTTCGAGTTCCAAACGCTGATCTATTTCTTGACAACCTAATAGGAGGCAGTAGAATAGCCCCTCTTATAGCAAGTGCAAGTGCAAACCTTTAACCCACTACAAAATGATGATCCGATAGGTGTCCCGATAAAAGCTGTCAAACTTTGCAACTAACCAACAATTTTTTGGGAAATCGTTACTTCGAATAGTGTACTCATAACGCGACGCA
This sequence comes from Heligmosomoides polygyrus polygyrus, assembly GCA_947396885.1. Taxonomy (NCBI): domain Eukaryota; kingdom Metazoa; phylum Nematoda; class Chromadorea; order Rhabditida; family Heligmosomidae; genus Heligmosomoides; species Heligmosomoides polygyrus. Next base: position 82,652,227 of record OX377201.1, read on the forward strand.
AAAAGAGGCGTTTTTCCTCGCACCGCGAATTCCATGTTTAACAGCGGTATGTACTGCTCTCAAGCATATGCCGCGTAAACAAAACTGCTCTGCACACAACCTTCGCAGATTAACCTGGCCACGCAAAACTTCGGTGCTCCACAGCAGCATCGTTCTCTCACCTCTTTGGTGAACACGCTGATAGCGTGTTCATCCTGATTTCTTAGATTCCAGTTCTCTGACAATTAGAGTCGGATAGGTGGCCAAGTTGAACTTGCGGGCCAGATGCGCGTAGCTGCAGCATCGGCGATGTTGTAGATGGTGTGGGTTAGCGTTATTCAATCCCTTTAAAGCGGTGCGCTACGTGGCCAAAACTGACCTGCGGAAGTGACTTGCGTTGGACCACCTATAAACAGTTCGGTGTTTCAGCCCACCTAGAAGGGTCTGCTACAACTCACTGAGCCTTAAGGTATGGTACAACCGGCTGAGCTAGTGCTGACCTGAACCATGTATTGATTGGGAGTGAACTTTGCGGCCGACACCTCTTTCGACTGCGTTACGTGCATGTGAAATACATCACCGAACAAAGTAATCCACCATCAGGTTTTTTAAAGAAACTCCGAAATATTTGATGAGAATTCCTTAGCAATCACAAAGTTTTGTTCGCGCATCCCCACCCAGAGAGGAGACTTCCGAATGCTTTACATCTACAGGTGGACCAAAATGATCTCGTACACGATGAAGGTCTACGAACGGGTGCTCGAATCGCGGCTTTGGTTCTACATTCTTTAGAGCAGTGGAGCTTTATTCCCTGGTCATCCAATAGGAGCGCCACCTTCTGGAATGTGTTGAAGTAATATCGGACAGAGTGAAATTCCGGACACCTGTCATTCCCGGACCTGAAGGTGGCCCTCGATAGGCTACACCAAGAGGTACGCTGGACAACCCTTCGAGATAGATAGATAAATAGATAGATAGATAGATAGATAGATAGATAGATAGATAGATAGATAGATAGATAGATAGATAGATAGATAGATAGATAGATAGATAGATAGATAGATAGATAGATAGATAGATAGATAGATAGATAGATAGATAGATAGATAGATAGATAGATAGATAGATAGATAGATAGATAGATAGATAGATAGATAGATAGATAGATAGATAGATAGATAGATAGATAGATAGATAGATAGATAGATAGATAGATAGATAGATAGATAGATAGATAGATAGATAGATAGATAGATAGATAGATAGATAGATAGATAGATAGATAGATAGATAGATAGATAGATAGATAGATAGATAGATAGATAGATAGATAGATAGATAGATAGATAGATAGGGGAGAGAGACAGAGAGCTGTCCTGAACATCTATCTGTTCATGGTTATGCGAAACAATTCCGAAGGCTAGAAAAGGCTATCTACGGGGTGGCGGATGATTTGAGTGGGTCATCTGTGAACAGGTTACAGCTAATTTTGGTTTGCAAACACGAGCCTTATAGAAAGTGAGTGAGTGGCGTTTAGCTCACAAAAGGGCAATGAGATTAGTGTTTGCAACCAAGGTTACAGCACATAATGACGGATGAACAGACCTGGAAGAACCAGCCGAATTGGAAAGCATAGGATTGATGCGCATAACGGAAGTGAGTTTGAGGAGAAATGTATCATTTTGGTCGTTGTAGGAAACATTTTGGCAAGGAGAGCGTTAGAGGTGTTCTAGATCTTCACAAGAAATCCAGTAGAGACAACCTAAATGAGTGTCTTTCTGTTACGAGTAACTTTCTGCCGTTTATGTTTCATTGTGAATTGTGGAAGGACCAGCCCAACGTTGGCCGGCTAACTGACGTGGGCAAAGCCCTTGGATGTTGGATGTGTTGCATCGAATTGGTGAGTTCGTTTCTCCCACGTGGTCCCTCGTTTGTGTTCATATGGAAGGTCTGAAATGCTTGGGTAGTTAAAGTGCTTGGTGGAGCTGAGCGTTGATGAAACTGATCACCTTATTCAGACCTCTGAAGACGACGAGAAGTCGAAACTTCAGGCCCTGCTAAATAAAGATCCACCTAAGAGCCTTGTGTGGCAGAAATCGTAACAACAGGCAGTCCTGAAGGAGGTTTTCATCAAAAACTGGAACTCGTCCGTTTTAACTCATAGCGCTGCATTTTTTTTTAGAAAATATAACTCTTCCAACCTTGACGACCAATAGTTTACATCGCTGTTGGGCTTACTTTGGCCGTGAAAGCATATTTCTAAGAAAGGACATTTTTATAGAACTGGAACATTTATACTTCTAGGTCCGTACAAACTATCGTGCTCAGTTTAGCAATACCAGATGAGAGGTGAGAAAAGCTAGTCATCACATCTAGCTAATTCCTAAATCAGCAAATATTGGCCAGCGGCACCGTGCTATCCGCCGTGCAGCCGCGGTGACTCAGAAGCAGCTCCAGCTTGCTTGACTAATGACCACCAACTGTTGCTGTGTACGTGACTGATTTTAGAGACAGTGTTAATCGCACATTACAACAGGCGCCGCAGCTTATCACCTCGCGGCTATCAGTCTCGCCTGCAGACGCACTCTCTGCAGTGCTGAATCTCTGCTCAAGCCGTACATAAACGCTGTTCTTACGTCTGTGTGGAGGACAAAAACATTTAGACGAATGGGACAAAAACCAGGGAGGGATCAGAAGAGAACGTTCAAACTGATCTTCAGCTCCGCCGCACATCAATGTCAGTGGAAAACACCTTGATGCGGTTGAGGTATATGTTCAAGCCTTCGACTTGATTGAGGAAAGATCAGAGCGTCACATTTGCATTGAAGAGGTTAAATATGCCTGGTATTGGATAAAAAATATACGAGGTAAATGTGCGTTCATGTTTTTCCACGAAATTGCACAGAAGTAGAATACACTCCTTAAATTAGCCATTAAAGCTTTACATTTAACTATTACTTGAAATGCACAGCGTTTTTCACGGAAGCTTATAGAAAGCTATGGTCAAGGATGAAGCGTTGCACTAAACACTGATCCCAATTCCCTCATCAAAAGCCTTATAAATTGTGCTGTTCAGGGCCGTAAACTTGGAGAAATTAAAGGTCTGGAAGGTCTGATTTCCAATTGGACCACATAAGTGATCTAACACCGCAAAAATTCATCAAATGGAGTTTATTATCTTATCGCCTATCTCAGATTCCAACCAATAACCCTATAGTAATTACAAGTTGGGGACATCTAGATAACACGTCTCGCACGATGTTCAATAGCACATTCTTTCCATTTATAATTTTATGAATTTCTTGTATTGATTAATTCATTGAGGATTCGCATTTTGGGCGGCCAGGACTAGATTTTTTCGAGGGTTTGAAAGTTGAGCTTAGAATACTTTTTGAAAGGTATTTTGTTATTCGGAGCTTGCGTACTATGGAGGAGAACTGCTGTTACGCTTACCACTGGCTTGGTTCTATTTATGACCGCGCCCAGGGCGATCAAGCCTTCCATCCTTCTGAAGTCGATCAATTGTTACAAAAGTTGTCGTAGAGTATAAGACAACAGATTGTTCAATAAAAGCCACTAAAAGTCATGACATGAGCCAAAAGCAGGTCCACAATCTTCAGTAGAAGTGAACGTCATGTCGGATCCCACAAAAGGATTAATTATCAGTGTATATAGTGCTTGTAATGCTTTCCTCTTCACTTCGTCCGTAATGTTTTACCTCCAATATCTGACAGGTTAGGAGATGCGCGCCCACATGTTCTATGACTATGTTTTCCCACAAACTACGCAGCCCGAAGGACTGACTTTGGCACCGATGTGTCCGGCAGACGTTCCAGAGGCTTTTGGAAGCAATGTTGGCTTGACACCTCGCACATGCAGTTCAAGACTTCTTCGATTTTCGACGATTCGCCATGATCGATTGTTTGATTGGGAATGGTGGTGTCACTTCACCGAAAAAATCTCGCATGCAGGTTGTATGTTAAAATAGACTTGAAGGATGTGCTCACTGTTGCTGTTTGGTGTCTACTGTCTGAAAACATAAACTACGCCAATCAAAGCCGCGATCTCCACGGATGCTTGGAAAAACAAGGAGTTACATTGGAGTTGAAGACTGAATTAATTGGAGTGAATGGTGCGCACTGAAGCTTTTTAAAGGTAAATCGGTACTAGCAGTGTCTAGCCGAATCGTAGCTCTGGTGGAGAGTAAAGAGGAACTTGTAGCTCAGTCAGACGATCGGCAAGTTGTCTAGGGCACGTCAGGTCAACACAGTTAGGACGCAAGGCTACATCAACGCCAGATGTGATGCGACAGTTGAGTAGTGTCCTGTTTGTTCGCAAGTTTTAAGTTAGAAATCATAATTTCTGCTGTGCACTACACCGGGTTCCATATGTGAGGTCTGGGCAGGTTTTAATACTTGTTGTATAGAGGCTCTGCACTGCATCCTATTAGCTAATATCCTGTTTTTTCTCACTAATTCTGTGTGTCAAACCATAAATCTTAAGTCTGAAGTCACACCCAGAGTATAGTTGATGGGAACTTGTTACATGCAATTTCGACAGTTGGTAGACGGCTTGCAAATCTTAAGAATGAACCTAATTTTGGCATTCTTATATTCGTTTTCCTGCCTCTATCATGAGTAATCGAGACGCGATCACAGTTGAAACGCTAGATATTCTTCCGTTAATATTGGTGAAAATGTTGGGGCCGGATTTAAGAAAGTTACTGCAGTAACTTTAACGGAGAACCGTAAACGGAAGCTCAAATAACGGGACTTATTGCTCACAATATCGCTTGATAAGCCGCGTTATCTGAGCTATTTGCGTACAGTTCTCCGTTAAAGTTACTGCAGTAACTTTAATGAATTCGGCCCTCGATCGAAAAACAGCAGCGAGCTTGAAACTAGTATTTCACCAGTCGAATGTGGTGTCAAACAAAATGCCTTAGCACGTATAGACCTAAAAACGCTATGGAGACATAATTTATTTACGTTGGAAATTTTAACATTTGACAGATTTCCTGGTCATTTCCTGCCTGAGGGCACAATTACGCGAAACTCTGCGGCGGGTGTGAATTAGGCCAAGGTAATTAAGTACTCGATTAATTTCACTACAGGTTTTCAGGCTTCTACCTAGTTGTGAGAGACAGTCGCATGTCAAATGGCATGATGGATAGTGCTGAAAGTCCTTAGAAATTTTTGTGAGGAAGACTTCACCTTGACAAAAAACGCGTTTTTGCGTCGCAAACGGCAATTGGTTGAATGCTTAGCGGCGGTACTGCCTGCTTAAAGCTGCATGCTCTTCTCATTTATGTAGACCCATTTAATCTATTTTAACAGCTTTTTCGAATTTCAGGGCTCCTACGGTTGTAGATGGCCTTTTTTGCTTTTCTGCATGTGTGCATGTAAATAAAGACGATTTTTCAAGAACAGGCATTTTCAAGGTGAAAGAATTCTGCTGTTGTCTTGGCGTCTTTCATGATTGCTTTTTACAGCTGAACAATGTGGATGTTCTTTCCTTCAGCAAAATTAAAACCGCAACGGATTTCTACGTTTTTTTCAAGTTTGAATTTTTTTTTGAAGTTGATGACAATCTTGGTCAACAGCTGAACGATCTCATCTATAAATCCAGCTGTCCCATCGCCCTAGATTTTAGTTTTATGTAGGAGGGGGTAAGATTGTATAAGCGTGTTCAAGTACATAAAGCAGCTTCTTAGATTGCTTAAGAGCTTTCCTAAAATAGGAGACACTTCATCAGGTTGTGTAGGGAAACTTTCAAACTTTTTACAGCGTTGAAAAATAAATGACACACAACACACGAACGATAAAGCAGTTCTGGGTAAAAGCGAAATTCACGGCTTGTCTAGAGGATTTCGCAATATTCGAACGGTGCAGCTCTGTTGAAACCGGCTGCGAACCGATCGGTCAGTGAAACCTCTCGCCAAAAACTTTAAAAACTTTAATTTTTATTCTGTATACGTATTTACATTTCCGGTTCAGCAGGTGTTGGCATGGAAATATGAACATTGTATGAACCTTAACACTGTCCAAACGGCTCAGCTAGTAGTCCGACCGATTAGCACTTTTCCTTCTCGCCCTTAACGACGATGTCCAATGTGACGTACGTCATGTCGTAGACATCGCCGATCTTGCTCTTGGGGACGTCGTAGTCACTGACGCGAACGCAGCCCTGAAACTCGCATGATTTGAGCAAATCTGCAGAACATGAAGGTAGTACTGTAGCTATTTCATGGACAAAAGTTCCTGTATGTATGTTCTGTTTCATGGATTGAAGTTCAAAGTAACTTCAGTTTGCTGTGTGTGTGAAGTTGTAAATCTTACCGGCTTTGTGTTGCAGTTGTGGTGGATGCGGAGGAAAGGCTCGATGCTGCCGATCTAAAAAAATTATTTTGAACAAAGCGACGTTTTTTCTAGCGTGATTCGCCTTTACCTCTTTTATTATATTTCTCTATTTTTCTATGGCATTTCCCCCATTTTCTATCCAAATGCTCCGCTACGTTTTTGGGCACCGTTACCTTTGAGATAAATCTTGGGAAACTGACCTCTTCACATGAACCCCACCAATAACTCCTTTTTGTCGCACATTTGTAAGTTACAGATTTGTTCAGCTTTGTTAACCTGAGAAGTTTTAGTATTAAATATAACGTTTAATCGCGCATGAGTTTGCGCATAAATAAATAAGTAGACAGATAATTAAATAAACGAAATAAACAATCAGATGTTGTGGAATCTCTTAGGACAGACATTTGCTGCTATTCTAAAAAATTCAAGTTGCAATCCGTGCTTCCCTTTTTTCTGTTTATTAGAGTTTTATCATATGATTTGTTCCTAAGCTTTCAACTTGGTTAATAGTTTGCCAACTATTACTGTCTTTCGCTTCAAATGGTTGTGTTTAGCGCTTGGTATTCAGCGAACAATCATGTGCTTGATAAATAAATAAAAAATAAAACCCCTTAACCTCTCAAGTTCACGAGAAACATTGTTGAGGCCGTGGAAGACATGCACTCCATACCTGCTCATTCTATATTGTTGTATACTAAAGTCACCTAAAAACGAAAAGAATATTTCCTACGCCTACCTCATCTTCTTCTCCGTACAGAGTGAACTCGCCGTCCTTGTTTGTATGCACCTCGGCAAGGAGATCATTCGGGTCCACTGAAAAATGAACAGATAAACATGAATGCCCTGCATGCCCAAAAATAGCCGATCCTAGCTTTTTCCAACCCTTGGTGAGCAGCTATAACAAAGAATGGGCTTGTTTAAAAAGCTCGAGGACGCTACTAACTCACTTCATCGAAAAACCGGTAACCTGAACCTTCAAACACTTCAACAGTTAATGGACAGGTGGCCATAAAATGTTATTTGTAGTTGACGGCTTTTATAAGTGTTGCCTAAGGTTGAAATTTCAAATTTAAACAATTCACCTTTCACCAAAATATTTGTCAAATTCCAGACGCAACTGCTGAAAGACCTCTCGCAAAATGTCACCCGAACCAAATGAATGCTCCGACAAACTTGATCCTCCATGTAGATAATCATGGCAGGCGCACACATTGAGAAAGTGGCAAATATGGAGGCAGTATGTAGTTCTAAGCCAGTTGAAGCCAGTGGAGCCAAGCCAGTTGAAAAGAGCCTGTTCGCAGCCAACTCTCCTTACAGATTTGGTCAAGTATATCACATATGGCAAGTATAGTAATTCGCTGGGCATCAAGCTTGCTAAGAACGCAAGAGAGAAAGAAATAAAGCATACAAAAATCAATCATTCGAAATAGGATAAAAATGTAAACATTGCTAACAAGCTTACAAATTCTGCGCTACAAAAAGTATGCTGAATAGATGGTTCCTGTAATACCCTGGATTCTTTGTTTCCTACGGCATCCCACTTGAAGGAAACAAAACCTAGGCGGGCAGTGACGATGAAAAAATCCACGGACTGCCTTGCGGGCTCAATCGCTTAGCCTCGAGTGCTGATTTAGATGAAGATTTAGATTTATTAATTCCGGAAACCATGTGAGAAGCTTGGAACTATGCTGGGATATTCAGTTTTCCTGCGTATTAGCCAAGCGCCTAAACGACCTCAACAACGTTCAGAATAGCGTCTGGCCTGACCGTGGCCAATGGCTTGCGCACTATACCTCCCTGGAGCTAATAGGATTTTCGCGAACTTCTTGCATAGGTTATAAATCTCATAAATCCTTGCCCACAGTATTTTCTACGTCACAACGCCGTGTTCGTTAATTGAACCGGCACATGTGCACTTATATTTTCTAGGTTGCAATAGGATTCTTAACTACGGTTCCAGCACCGACTACACTCACTGGTGTCTCTGTCGAAGAGCTGCACACGCTGGTTCGCCAATCGTCTCTTCTGGCATACTGCGATTCCTGTGACGGTTACATTCTGAAGCGAGGCGGACACGGAGAGGGCGCAGAACGCCACGAGAACATATAAGGCAAGGCACTTCATCTGAATGGAACAGTAGATAGACGCCGAAATGAAGTTCATGTACGCCTACGATAATGCAGCGGTAAGGTCAACGGGTGGGCAAAGAACGAGACTAGATCTACATGACCGAACGAAGAAACCATACCAGGATGTCACGTTAGAGAGCTTACATGAAGAACTAGTGAAGCCCAATAAATCTTAAAACATAACTACCCGGTGGAATGTCCAGTTAGAAGAAATAAAGAATCTTCGCGATATAACGGCACCTTCACTCAGAGACGGACTCGCTGACATTGTTTGCGATGGGACTATTCCAGGTCATCTCAGTGTTAAATATCGTGTTACCGCTTCATTTGAATGCATGCTTCCGTTGTCGGTGTATACAGTTCTAGGTATTTCAAGCTCGGCTACACTAGTCGATCTTAACGCGTTTCCCTTAAGAGCGCTCAACAGCGTGCTAAATATACTTAACGTCATTACGACGGCCTAAGAGAGCAGAGTTCCAGCGCTCGAAAGAAAGTCGAAAAACACGAAAAATCGAGAGATCTGGAATGGATCTCCAAAATTCGCCCTCTTTTATGCACTCCAAGCACTTTGTGGGCGTGTCGAACCATTTGAAAGATCACCGGATGTCGCCATTCAACGATTTGTAACAGATGCACGTTGTCCTCGTGATGCAGGCGTGGGTGTTCTCCCGGCGCGCTGTAGCAGAAGGCCAAAGAGCTCTTCGAAGTCAGTAGCATAACATCAATGACTAATGGTGAGAGGTCAGATGGAGCAGATGAATGTTCGTTATGTTGCCGGTCAGGAATAAGCGAAAAATCCAAGAAGAAGATAACATAGACCCGGAATCGAAGTGTTTGTACCGTCCAGGCCAAAGTAGTGCAAGAGATTCCTAGGTGAAAATCTCTGCCTTGACCTCCATCCGTTAGAAGAAAGATTTAACAGGTAAGGACCTTCCTTGCGATTCCACTCGAGACGAGAGAGATAAAGGGCATCGCTCCGTCACTATTTTGGATGCACCATGCACTCTACTTCTACTGGGTATCTGGAGAAACTGAATACGTATTTGGCATACACTATTATCTGCCGAGGCGAGCCGATGAACAAAAGAGTGCTTCATCTTTCGGAGAAAAGTCTGGCATCATATACCGTCCCCCTCGGCTCGCTTGCCTAACTGGGAGGGGAACCGAACCAAGAATGGTGAATCAGCACTTCCTCCTACAGCGCACCACACCACCACTCACTGACAGAAGACAGCAGGCCCTTTCTATCTCATTAGGTGAGTATTTCTTGCGTCTACGTGTTTGACCGCACTTGTTAATGCCGCCTTTGAAAAGATAGTTGTGAATAGTTGAATCACTTCGGTCTTTGATTTTACCAGGCTCTGACGAAGGCGAAAAGGCGAAACGTTATCCGAATGAAGCATTGCCGGCTACAACCAAACCAGCACAAGGAGTTGGCACAAGACAGTCACGCACTGTTAAGGCAATGGTAGGCAAGTACTAAAGAACGCTATAATCATTATATCAACATCCTACAACATATGTTTATATAAGAGTTAAACTGTCCATATGCCATTCTGGCTTTCTACAGTTTCCGAGCTCAAAATTGCTGGCCATTAGAGTACAGGGTGTCTCAAAAAATGTATAGACTGTTTGAAAGGTGACAACTTTGCTCACAGTAAAGATACTTAAGAATTTAAAACCTCATGTGAAAGCATAAAAAATAGAAATTTTCTCATGTATTTCAGCATGGAATGCGATACACCCATGCAGTCGTCTGAAATTTTCCATTTTACACTCGACTGTGTTCGCTTACATACATACTATAATTTCTTCAAATATTACCGTTCAGATTGATTTGAGTTTCTTTTAGGGTTATAACTTAAATTAACACAGTACGGCTTTCGGAAAATGTAGGCACTAAAAAAGCACTTACTATTTGTAAGGTTATAACATTGCTGCTTTTAAAGCTTTTAAAAACGTTTAAACCTCATATGAAGGTACAGGGTAACGAGATTCCTGTGGCGTGTAAACAGTCAAGATTGCGCTATGTACCAGCCTGAAACCTGACATTTCAAACTCGATTGATTGTGCATGGGCCGAACGCTTGTTACAATCTTGTTACTACTTGGCTAGACTGTCATGTGCTGTGTTCCTTTTAACTTTTAGAATTTGAAAATCACAAGAAAGACAAGTGACATGTGAGGTTGTTGATTGCACAATCTAATCGAGTGCAGGAGTCCCATTTTCCAAGACGGATTCCGTGGACATATGAAACATCATTAAAGCTGAATGGAGAGGTTAATCGGCATAATTACAGCTACTGGGCGATGGAAACTGTTAAAAGGAGCACAGTACATGTCAATCCTTCCAAGTAGTAACAAGATTGTAACAAGCACTCAGCCCATGCACAATCAATCGAGTCTGAAATGTTGGGTTTCAGGCGGGTGCAAGCCCAATCTTGACTAGTTGCACTCTTCAGAAATCTCACTACCCTATGCTTTCATGTGAGTCTCAAACAACTTGAAAAGCTTCACTAGCATTAATGTTGGAATCTTTCTAATAGTACTCGTCTTTTTTCAGATATCCTACATTTTCCGCAACCCGTAGTGTATTTTTAACTTTTAAAGTTTAGAAGAAACTCAAATCAATTGGAATGGTCACTTTTTGAAAAAATTGTAACAAGTATCTAAGCGAAAAACAATCAATTGAGCGTAAAATGCAAAATTTCTGAGGAGTGCTCGACGCGTACATACCGCTCATATATCAGAAAATTCCTGTTTTCCTAAGCTTTCATACGAACTTTCAACTTTTTCAGCATCTCTATTGTGAACAAAGTTATCATCTTTGAACAGTGGTTGCATTTTTTTTTTGAGACACCTTGTAGTTTCGCACCTTTGCCCACATTGTAGCTATCTACTCATTAAAAATCAATTAATGGCTGATAAATAGAATGATAGATAGAAGAATGTTGAATTATTTCATCGACTTTACTACCTAATCGATGGTTTGAGGTGAAAACCAGGCGTACACGACATCCGCTCTCCCAAAGGATAAAATATATGAAGAATGATCGTCGTTACTCTTGCTATACATTCATGTAACTCTATATTGTTCTATGGCACATGGAAGCAATTGGCCGACACAATGACCTGCAGCAGCCAGCCAGCGGCAAATCCAGAGGTTAATCGTTCCAAGACAAACTCCATTTCAGTCCACAAACTCCGTATGAATCGAACGCAAAGAATAAAAAAGGGTAATAATTCATGGCCGGGACTAGTCAGTTTTGTTCGGGATGTGCACCGCATTCTACTTTATGGAATCTCGTGTAGGCAGGTTACAAACGTATTGAGCCTGTAGATGTGAAGTAGGGCAATCTGAGAGAGCGACTCCCGAGCTTCCGAATGAATCTTTGCTCGGGTGCGTCTCAGGCTAACCATGAGATAGATAGAACACTGGCTTGTCCACCGTCTGCCCACCCCAGCACGGTGCAAACAGTCCTTCGCAGAATTCGGCCAAATTTGTATGTGTCCAAATTGCCGTTGCGATATCCTGTCGAACTAGAATACGCAGTGCATCCCAGAAAGGGATTGGATGACGCCATCCTTTATCCTTTTCCCTTACTTATCCTACAATATGGTGCCAAACTGATGAAGAAGTTATTCTCTTATTCTTCGCGGAAGATTCGCCGAAAATAGGGGATCAAGGGGCTTGCTGGACCTGGGCAGTAGCTGAAACAGGAGCCTTGACTACTAGGCATATGCTACTTCTCTTCCTATTGCGCTGCCACGCTGCCCATGAACGGAATGTGTAGGTTGTAAAATGTACTTGATAGTAAAGGTTTTGTAGTTCTTATAAATTACTCTCTACTTTCAGCTTGAATGCCTCACTCTTCTACGTCATCAGAAACGATTTTACGAGCACCTAACCTATGCTGGCTTGCTGAAGATGGCCCGGAGAGGTAAGCTAAACCAAGCTCAATCACTGAGATAGGTGCCATTTACCTGAATCGAATATAGCAACCTAATAAAAATTTTGAGACCAAATTCACAATAGAAGACTAATAGAAGAAAGGAGACAGAACGTATGACCTGAATGTGTTGGGTTACTTAGCTCAATGAGGTACTGGAAGCATGTCTTCTTATTTCATTCTTGACCAACGTCGTCTCCTCTGCCGTGATGGGTCGTATAACTCGTTCTAACTGATCAGACAATAACTTGATCGGCTCTGCTACCTTTACAGAATTTTCTTCAAATTTTGCAAGATTCTGCTTGCTGCTTACCTTCCACAAACCAATTCTGATCACATTTTCTTAGGAAATCCGTTTAGAATTATTTGCGCAATGCGTTATCGTCATTCTTATCTACCGCGATTTTACAGCGATGTAATTTCATGGTATATGTTCTATCCTTGGTAGTGAGATTAATATACCCGACACCATGTTCTTGGTTCGCATTTCACGCCTAGGCCAACCAAGTCGTCCATCCCTCCGAGGTCAGTGAATTGGCACAGACTTGTCCGGGAAGAATAGAGCGCAAATACAGCGCCGGTGGTGTAAGGCGAACATCGCTGCCCGGAAAGCAGAAGATGCGGGTTCGAGTCCCGCCTGGCGCAAGAGTTTTGATCGCAACAAAATATCCTGTAACAACAAAGAGCGCTAACGTTTTCATCGGCTGAACACCGCAATCATTGTATGACCTAATATGCATTCAGGTCGCCTCCACGATATCCGCAGAAGTAGAATATGTGTCGTATCCCAAAAAGGGATTGAATAACGCCTCTTTTCGCCATCCTTTATCATCATCTAAATATGTAGCAGCTGAATGCAGAAACAAGAGTTGCAAGATAATTCAGAGGATCATCGTCATCTTTGATACACATTCACTCGACTATCGGCCCTTTGGCTAAGATCAAACATCAGTTTAGTTAATTAATTGGTGCCCAACCAGCACACTTCTTCTCACTGTTTTTTCCTCTGTACGTGAAGAAACTGCCGTCTGCAGCGTCTTCGCAACAGATGAATTGCTGGCGATGTTTGCAAGCGCCTAGTTCATCACGCCCTCAATTTCTTCTGAGCACGTAGTTCATCACGGCCTCAATTTCTTCTGATTTCGTTCGATTATTGATGGAGAAAGCCTAAGAGACCAAGCCCCTCGTTCCCTCGGAATGTCTGGCACACTTAAGCTGCATGCTCTTCGTGCAGTACGAGTATACGACGCAAGCACATGGCAAACATCAGTGACGTGATAGACCTAAACGCGGGAGTCAGAGCTTGGATGCCCGGCTTGGCAAAGTCATCGCTCCTTCAAAGGCTGTAGCACTGTGTGGAGCGCACGAGAAAAGGCCACATTATGCCTCCAGCTGTGTCTAACCGACTCTGGAACTGGCAGAACGCATGCGTTCTAATGGTCCTGCTTACGCTACGGAACTCTCGGACTAGCTCAGTTGCCCCCGATGCCGTCCTCGCATCAGGGACCCTCGCATGCTTTCAACACTCGCCGGGATTTGCGAGTGCGCGTCGGCTCCCGCGGACGCCGCAGCACTAAGTCAAAATACATGAACTGTGATAGTCCGTGTGATGTGACACGGGTCTTCGTAGGCCGGCCTGTCGCAAGGGCCTGTTCTTGCAATCGAGTGTCCGTGTTCGGCTTAGCTCGCAGAGCGAACAGTTTGCAGTGGAACCACATGAAGGAAGGACATCACCACCAGACTTCAGACCTGATTGTGCAGGCAAAATTTTGTATAGAATGACGAGGTTAAACTACCCCCTTTTATTGGTTAATTTTAAGGTTTCAGTGTCCAGGTTAAAATTACAAATTTAATGACGAGTGATACATATCATCCATCGTCTTTTCCAGGATATCTCCTTGTCTGACCAAGGCTGCACAGTAAGATACAACTTCGAAAAATTCATCGTTGGCAAACATTAAAATTTCGGATAGATGTAGTGCAAACAACCAAGGATCTCGTCTCGAACTACAATTTCTTCTTAGGTCTCTCTCCCAACACCTTCTTCCACGCAATTCCACGCCGCTTCTCGACAAGCAGCCAGTCGGTGAGTCGGTGATTTATGGTCAAGTTTAACAAGCGGATCGCCTTCAAGATATATGTGTTTGTGCAATCGTACGGGTGAGTAGGGCCATCGTACAACGCGTGATCGACGGCAACTTGGACGACTCGCCGTTGGCAACGATGAGGGCACACTCACCTCAATACCGCAAATACTCACTGAATCTATAATGGACCATTTTTTTAAATGAAAAGTCTTACGCAGGCGCTCGCTGATATCCAAGGCAATATGCTCGCTGAGATGTCTCCCCCTTGGGTTGTTCCTAGAATTTGTGTTTTTAACGCTCCGCTGCTTGTTTAGATATGCAATTTACTTCACAAGTCGAACATTGGATACTCCGCTAATCAAGCTTGAGCCTTTGAAATCAAATAGCACATCTTCAAAATCACAGCGAGCTTCTTCAAAATAAAAACAGACAAAAATCTCAGGGACGATAAGAAAAATATTGTTTAAGCAAGATTTTGTATGCGTTCCTTTGAAATTTTCGAATTCGTCTGCCCCAAAGTGCTTGATATTTTGCAAAAATAAATTGAGAAAACATAAGGAAATGAAATTTCTTATAAAGGAGGAAGACCCCAGTGGATTAATGTATTAATATAGGATGCATTTGAATATGTACAGGGTGCGTAAAAAGTATTGACGCACCTACTTTTTGATTCAGCTCCAGCTTCTCTTTGTACCCCTCTAGGTTTTTGTGTGTTATTTTTGTTGTCTGTATTGTGCTCAAAAAAACACTCACGAAAAAAACTGAAGAAACATGATCTTCATCGTTACGGTGGCCCTTTTTTGTCTGTTTCCCAAAGAGCTTAGTAGTTCCTTAACAAGAGAGTTAGGCGCTGTTCGAAACGGTTGGTGAGGAAAGAGGTCAGCAAAGCCACGGCTCTGTCATAACAGATGATGAGGCCCCGTACTCGACGAGACCTTATAGTAATCTTGAGGAAGCTTCGAGAATGTACTATGACGTCTCCACTCAAGATCAATCCTGTAAGAGCTTTAACAAATTTACCAGGCAGTAGCGTAAAATGTTGCAAGACCTTTCGATCAACCTAAGAGTGCAGGTCGACGCATGTAGCTTACATAATGGACCTTACAGTTAAGGGTCTCGTATATATCTTCTTCTTCTTCTTCAGCGTTTGTCCCGCATCGTCGCGGGGTCCGCTCTTCTGGTGTTACGACGCCACCTTTCCCGATCCTGCGCTTGATCGGGGTGGACTCCAGCTACTTTCATGTCCGTGTGTAACGTATCGGACCAACGCTGCTTCGGGCGTCCTCTAGGCCGTTTTCCAGATACTTCCAACTCAAGGCCTATCTTGCGGACGCTGTCTTCTTTCCCACGCAGAACGTGGCCGTACCATCGCAAGCGAGCTTCGCGCATCTTGTCCGCTATCGGCGCGACACCGAACTTCTGCCGAATAGCATCATTTCGAATACGGTCCATGCGGGTGACTCCAGCCGTCCAGCGCAGCATCTTCGTCTCCATGACGCTGAGGCGCGTTTCAACTTCCTTGGTCGCAGGCCAACACTCAGCGCCGTACATTGCTACCGGTCGGATGACGGCTCTGTAAATCTTCGACTTTAGGTGCTCTGGGATCTTCCTATCGCAGAGCACGCCAGTCAGCGAACGCCACTTGGACCAAGCTGCACTCACGCGTGAGTTCACTTCAACCATCAGACCGCCGTCAGACGCTATTGCTGATCCCAGGTATTTAAACACCGAAGTGCGTGCAAGTTCTGTACCGTTAATCTTAATGGAGCCGGACTCGTTCACGTCAGTCGTTAGGTACTCGGTCTTCTTGACGTTCAATTTCAGTCTGAACCTCGCCAGACGGTCGCACCAAGCTTGCACCTGCCGCTCGAGATCGTCTTTCTCTTCGCAAGCGAGCATCACGTCATCAGCATAAAGCAGCGTCCATGGAACAGGCTGCTGAAGATCTCGCGTAATGGCATCCATGACGACAACAAAGAGGAGCGGAGAAAGCGCTGAACCTTGGTGCACCCCAACAGAGATGGGAAACTCCATTGAGGTTCCAGCTGCAGCTTGCACTCTACTCTTTGGGCAAGACTAGAGCATCCGCACCCACTCTACGAGTTCCTCAGGTACGTTGTGTCGTCGCAAGGCGTACCATATAACCTCACGCGGTGCGCGGTCGAAAGCCTTCTCCAAGACGAGAAAGGCGATATGCACCGGCTTCTGTCTCTCGCGATGCTTCTCCACCAGGAGGCGGGCGGCGTGTATAGCATCAATGGTCTCACAACCAGACACAAAACCGCACTGGTTGTCGGAGAGCCTGACGATTTCACGAATTCGTCTATCGAGGATTCGCTCGAAGATCTTCATGCTATGCGAAAGCAAGCGAATCGGACGGTAATTGAAGCAGTCCGCAGGACTGCCCTTCTTCTTCCAGATCGAAATCGTCGAACTGTTGTGCCAACACTCGGGTACTTTCTTCTCCTTTACTACCTGGTTGAAGAACTCAGTCAACCACTCAGCAGGATACCAGAGCTTCGACTTCCAAACATCGGCTGCCAGATCATCCGGCCCTGTCGCCTTACCGGGCTTCATCTTCTTCAGAGACGCTTCTGTTTCCTCCACGGTGATCTTGTGAACGGGACCGTGAACAGAAGCCACAGAAGGGATGGCCGGATGAGGAAATCCCATAGTGGAAATTTCCTCAAAGTAATCAAGCCATCGCTTCAGCGCCTTTTGCGGTCTGTCAGAAGATGGCCGCTCTCATCATTGATGCCAACAAACTTTTCAATGTCCTCGGTTTGGCGATGGCGGGTCTTAGCAAGTCGGTACAAATACCGCTCACCATCGCGCGATTCGAGCTTTCGGTAGACATCACCATAATGAGTGGCTTTCGCAACAGCCACGGCTTTCTTTGCAGCCTTCTTCGCCTTCTGATACTCCTGCCAGTTGTCGGCTGTTCTGTCGCCGAGAAACACATGATACAGCGACTTCTTCTCTCGAACCTTCGCTTTCACATCGTCTGTCCACAGCCATGCCTGCTTTTCGACTTTGCGTCGTCCAGGCTTCGTAGTGCCGAGTTCCAACCTTGCAGCTTGGCGTATCGCGTCGGTTGCTTTCTTCCAAGCTTCATCGACAGTCGTAACTGTCGACAACCGCACGCGAGAAATCACAGCTGCTTCCTTCTCTTTCATTCGCCACCACTTGATTCTTGCAGCACCGCATCGCTCGACCTGCTTCAGCCTCGGAGAGGCGATCTTCAAAGTACAGATCAGCGGTCGGTGCTGGGGCGACCGTCTCATACGGCACGACCTTCGCGTCTGCGACAAGGCTCCGGTCGCGATCCTTCACAAGCACAAAGTCTATCTGAGACTTGGAGCTCCCACTATAATATGAGATGAGGTGGGAGTCGCGTTTTCGGAAAACAGTGTTCACAATGGTGAGGCTATGCGATTCCGCATACTCAAGAATACGCTCACCATCGGGGTTATAAGGGTCTCGTATATATGTAGGTGACATTTAACTTTAAAGGCTTATTATTTGTTTAGTGTATGTCGCAACTATGTTGTAACTATTCCAACTCTATTGTGCTTCCACAATAACGTAGCCAGAATGAACATGCAATGCTTCTGTAAACTTTTTTGAACTTTCATGTTTTATTGAGTGACCAGTGGACATGACTCGCAAACAATAATCAAAAGTCCAAATAACACATGAATAATAAAAGGAGGAGACGAAATTGCATAAGAATAATACTGACAATATCAATATCGGAAAACGTGAGTACCAGAAGTAGAACAAATAGCCAACTAGATCTAGTAATTAAGGGTAAGAAGCACCGTATCGTATAATAAAATCACCTGAATAGAAGGGCTAAGGACTAATAAAGCAATAGTAAGACGCAATATAAAACAGAACAATACAGAGAATTGCGTCGAGGTGAAATAGAATAAGCCTACTTGTTGTGTTAGAGTGTAATGACTATAGTCACTCCAGTAGTCAAGGAAGGAAAAGCTATTGTGGGCCTGATATTCTTCCCTTCTGACATTCCTCAGAAGGCATAGGCTAATCCTGCACCGGAACCGCATTCGCGTTTTCATCTTTGCTTTAAAGGCTTCGGCGGAAATTAGTGCTGGAAGATGTGCTCATATGTTGAAGAAATTTAGACATTTAATGTCTGTAATAAAACAAAAAGCCTGACGACAGTGCCTCAGATATGTTAAAAAAGGGACCACATAGTATGCTTGGTCGATGACCTTGTTCGCATGTGGCTCTAAGGAAATCTCATACAATTCAAAAAAATTAAAGGTAATTCGTAGGCGCTTAAAAATATGGTAGATCGTAGTACTCACTAATAACACCATCAGAGTTGAAATTGAGTCGGTCGTTCCTTCTTTTTTGGTCCAAGTCGTGAGTTTCTTCTATGTGCCACGATAGTATGATAGGTGCACGCACTGTAGGCGTGTTTAGTGGGATCAGGACCATTACTAGAAAGTGCAATGTTGAAGTCCCCTTCAGTTGGCTCCAATGGACCGACGTCAGACGATACCTCTGCAGAATCAGCCCTCGTTTCAGTAAGTTTCTCTTTAGGGACGCTACCGCAGTATCTGCAGACTTCACCTAGGCGTTCTTTCTGAGAAGGGAACCCAATAGTTCCACATCTTTTCGATCGACTGCATAATTCTGAAGAATTGTGGCCTTCAACATCTGGGAAGGTTAGGAATCACCAGCATTTTGGCGGCGACTACCCCATCTACTTGACTGACGAATTCTATCTTCAGGCCCTCTTCAGTTACATCCTTAATGAGAGCTCACAGAAAATCTTCGTATACATCAGATAAGCAAGGCCTTAAGTCTACCATGATCGTGTTTTTGTTCATCCGTTTGGTTTTATGCATCTCCGATAGATTCTCGATGGATGCTGCATCCGGATAGCTTGAGCGTGTGAGAGTGGAAAGGATTGCAAACTGTTGCTGGCCAGGAAAAAGGCGGCCCTTCCTACTCAGGCCACTTCCTACTCATGGTGTTGGGCGAGGCTTCACATGCACAATGCGATAACCAGACATATCTGCTGCAGAGGTGCTAGACACGATTCGTGTGAGGAGTATCACGGCCAACATCTCATATTGCTGCGACGTTAAAATGATGATCTGTTGTTAATAAATATGATTTACTTCTGACGAGAACAATTAAATTAACAAACGTGCACAACAACGAAATTGGGGTGTTATTCAAGGTTTCCCATATTGCTTATTACGATTACATATTATTATTACACTACAGATAACAATGAGCAGGAAGACAATACCCAGTATTTCGGGGAACTGCCAGGATGAGTGGAGCCTCGATAACAAAGGGTATGTGTCCCCTAGAGGGACTGCTCGAATGTTACTGAAGGACGTCATGAGGCGGTTCTTTTGAGAACTTTTGTGAACTTTTGAAAAGTCCTTCCATATCTTATCTTGAATATCCGTTTGATAACTTTTGTTAAAAAATTCATCAACAGATCAAATATAAACAATTTTTAATATCAACTCCTGCTCAACCAGCATCTGTGCCAAACAAGCAAACGTGACCGTATTCACAGAATATTAACAGAATATCAGCAACAAGTTAGCTCCTACAATAAAGGGTTCGCCAATGCGTTCAGCTCTTCAGTAAGATCCAATACGAAGTGCGTCCTTGCTCAAAACAAGATGTGCCTTGATTACGGCCGCTTCGAAAAAGCTGTCCTACTAACGTTACTCCTCGGCGTGAAGCTTCAGTTAGCGTGCGGTTATACGTTTCATAGCTTTCTCCAAGACAGCTCCTATTTCCTTGCTCAAAACCGGCATGTGCGCTACGTCAGCAACTGTGTCCTACTAATGACATCTACGATTTAGGCACGTCGATAGACCAACGAAAAATGAAAAATGCTTAATGCTAATGTAGTTAAAAATAGTAAATACAAAGAGATGGTTTGGCCTCCGTTTCCTATGAGCCTTTAGACGAAGGCCGAGCTGGTACTACAAAGCCGGCCTTAACTTTTGGACTTTGGGCGGAAAAAGCGAAAAAACCGCATTTTCCGCCGCATATCTGTAGCGCTCTTCAAATTGAGCGCATTGTAAATTGACGCACATATTCGTGATCAGCACCGAGCCATATTCCCGATGAAAAGCGCATAGGGAGCGCCTGAAAAATAGTTCAGTGACCTAATTTCTGCCCGGCGCGGCTGACCCCTGTGCTCGCGGGAGATAAATACACCCACAGCTCCTAAGTAGCTAATGAAGGAAAAGATTTGCCTATTAAAGCCCATTTTCTATATCATATATAGTCACACGTAGTTCAGTGGATTCCCTAGTATTTCACGATCACAACGGTGTATTTTTTAAAGGATCTGGTAATTTAATTGGCATTGTTTTCAGAAGATCTGCCCACTTTGGAGGACTCTACTTTTGGAATATCAAGTTTATGTGTGCTTATACTCATTTGTCCCGTTAAACGTTATAGTTGAAATCAAGCGACGAAAGTGGAACCTTTGGGGTTGAAATCGTTAGCAATTATACACTGACAACATTTTTTGCAGCTACCCGCGCAGTTTTGTAATGATTAAAGTGGCCACAGAATCAATTCTTGGAAGAAGGAAACATAGAGATTTAGAGGCCTGTGAAAGCTCCTTATACTCTTCTACATGTGAGATTTGGACTTGGCTGGATGACATTATGGCCACTCAGCTATGTAGCAAACTCACTCCAGACGGGAAAAATGTGCCGTTTAAAAATTACACAAGAACGGAAAAATAGCCTCCTGATGAATGCACCTGTTTAATCTGGTTTAAGCGATAGTTCTATTTCAATTTTTCGTTCACTTGTTCGCTCTTAGCCAAGTGAAATGTCCAGTAGCCCTGGTCGAGGCGCAGATTAGTTCCGTAGTCAGTCCTATCTCCTATCCTGGTGACCCCTCCCGCCCTCTGAGGACTCCGTAAATCGCCTAACTTGATTCTTCACACTTCCGATGCCGCGACGCGGTATTGATCCTTCCAATCGACGCTGAAGTACAATACGCGGCATACACCAAACTGGCTTTGGAAAGCTACGACGCATCCCTTTATTTAACATGCTTGCACTTCCGGTCGCGAATTTACGCTTCCTTTTGATGGGATGCGTGACGCACAACTCGAATTCGCACTCCTTTAATAGCGCCTTCAAAACTCACGACTTCGATTTTTCCACCTATGGTATATCCCAGACCTATACTGACTTGCGGTGACCAGTCGATGTACAAGTACTTTGTGCTCGGAAGACAAGTCTGGTATCCCTACTCTTCATTCGAGATTTCTGTGGCGTGTAGAGAGTCAAGACTGCCTCAAGCCTTTGCCTGAAATCTTGCATTCCAGACTCGAACAATTGTGCATGGGGTGATTCCTTGTTACAGTCTTGTCACCACTGGGCCACATTAACCAAAGTTGTACCAAACATCGAATCCCCAAATCACATGTAAGGTGAAACCTTCGAATCTGCTTCTTACCTGGAACATTTCCCATTTCTCCTAGTTTTTAAAACTACTGGTCTTCCAGACTATCCGAAAACTCTTAGAGTCCTGTCAGCAGCTGCATGCTCTGATTTCGTCAATCGTACCCGGAAGGTGGACTTCTTGAGAGAATAATTTTCTCCCACCTGAAGGAAGCAATACCAGACAACAAAATTGTACCTTACACAAATGGAAGCACCGAGTATTACACAGTAAAAAAACAAGCTTCTCTGCGAAACAAAACAACAAAAAAATCACATTGAAGATCCCACTGTTAGAAGCTGGTTTTTTCGGCACCGAAGTCATCTTTCAATCAAGTTTCTAATGCGCTAAAACATTAACAGAAATTCCGAAAACTCTGCGAGTTTTGGCTGTTTAAGTGCAGACAACCGCGTTCTCTGACGTCCACGATCGAATGCGAAGCATAAACTATCACAGAAATAATTTTCTCATATTTGAATGAAGCAAGCTAAGGGAACGAAACCTAACAGAATTGTACCTAACAGAATTTTAATGACTTGTACTATATAGAAAAAAATCAAGCCTTTTACCAGACTTTTACCTACACTCGTACTACAAGTTGCATTGTTTCAGATGGCTACTGAGGTAAAGAACATATAAAACAATTGATATATAAGAAAAGGTATCACGAAACGAACAAAAGAAGAGAAAGGAGAAAGTAACAACGAAAGCGAAGCCAACAGCAAAGGAAATTTATCTAGAAGCTAATAAAAAAATTAGGCAAGGGAATGTTAACTTGAGCAATTTCTGTAATTGCACAACACGGTTATTTCGTTAATGAGGATGTAGTTGTGAAGGACATAATAAAGTGGAGTAGTGAAGTATGCATGATTCAAGGTTAATGGGTTTGCATAATGAGAGCGTTATTACAGTGGTTATATTTAAAAGGCTCGTGTGTGTAAGGTATATATTGCTTAAGCACTTAATAAGTAGACGAGCAGCTTAAAAAGCCGTTCTAGTTTATGCAGTGTGCGTTCCGTAATTGCACTAAGCTACTTATTTTGATGGGACTGAAGTCAAAAACTATATGAAAATTTAGGTCTAGGAGAAATGGAATACGAGAATGGTAGAGAAGTATGACAGCCTATTTACAAATGGTTGAAGGTCCTGTGCATAGTATGCAAAGGGGATGGTTTGATATATAAGATGGCATATATAGATGGTTTATAATGTGAATAATGCATAAATATGCTCCAAGGAATATTTTAGTAAATTAGA
Source organism: Heligmosomoides polygyrus polygyrus (assembly GCA_947396885.1). NCBI lineage: Eukaryota > Metazoa > Nematoda > Chromadorea > Rhabditida > Heligmosomidae > Heligmosomoides > Heligmosomoides polygyrus. The sequence goes on from OX377201.1 coordinate 82,675,460, forward strand.
GATTATAGGAGCATAATCCACATTAAGGATACGTTGCCATTCCTCACCTTTGCATGCATCTGTGAAAAGGCAAACACTTTTGTAAGCACTGGTCGAAGTTGTCTTATTAACTTAATACTGTCCACTTTAGATGAACCCATTTGCACCGCCTTGGAGATTTGGGGTGCAAGGAAGACGGAGCAGGTTGGACTTTTGTACATAGAATGTATGCAATTGTTTGCTTTTGTTCCATAAGGATACTAATAGTACCTTGACAGGGCTTGAGTATATTGTGATCGCAAAATCGGTTGATCGGTTTATAATAGTCGTTTTTGTTAATTGTATTGACTCCTATATTTATTCTATTTATAGTGAATAAACTTGTTTTTGTGAATGAAATAGAAAAATGATTCGTTAGAGCTGTAATAACTACGTGCTGCCGCTTTGAGTTGTGTTTGATTAAAATTACTTTTGTACGAAGTCTTTTTTTTCTGCAGGTTCGTGCAATACGTAGAATTCCCGGGTCAATCGTGCAATTTTGGTAATAATGGAGCTGAGTGCAGAAAGGACGCTACAATATCGATTGCCCGCAGAATTGTGTTGCGTCAGCATTCCGCAATTTTGCGTTTAGCTAGCATCTAACTAGAATATCATCTAACTAGAATACTTGATAGGGGGATCCCACGCAGGGATTCACCTTGCGGGAACCTCGACGGGGCCAACAATGCGAGGATAAGAGCATACGGCCCAGGATCAACTACTGGGAATTAGGCGAAGAAGTGCGGACATGAAGCATGCTGTCTTCACAATCGACGCCTCAGTGATATTCGTAACGATTGACGAAACGAAACAAATTCAAACACGAATGACCCGTCCTCCGCGATTTAATTCATCAGGGGCATCGGGGCCGTACGCTTCATTCCGTCAACGGTTTCGTTAGTCAATAACGGTAATCAAGTAAACGAATAAGCTAATTGAAGAACGAGGGGAGAGGGAAGAGTAGGCGCAAATCGACTTGAGGGGTTACCATGTATGGTAGACCCGAACGACTTTTTCAACTGCAGTATTTTTTATACAGCACTGGTGTGTTCTACACCTTTGGTTGCTTAGTTGTCATACTTACCGACGTAATTGGGCATCCATGCACCTTCTTACCAAGGCGATATATTCAATAAATGGTGACCCTCACCTCAAGCCAACCTGCGCCGGAGAGTTGGGCCTTTGGAACTTAGGACCACTTTCGGCACAGAAGCGCACCTATCACAAAACGGAAGAGATTCTATGTGAGCAGAATTTACATGAGTCTACTAAGAATGTCAAATAAATTACAGAACTAAAGAAAAAACTGCCTCATAGACTTGTAGTCCCAGAATAAGAAAAAGGAAGGAAAAATCCTTCAATGAGAAAAAATTCTTCAAAAATGTCTTAAAGGGTGAGGAAAAGATGCCCGTCAACATTCCTCAAGAATTCAGTAGCGTGTGAAATATCATATTATCTGAGATATCGCTGACGAAATGGCCATATTTTGGGAAATAGCTGACTTGACTAGGTCGCACTTTTGGCAGTAGAGCGCAATTTCCCGTGAATTGATAAAATAATTGAAATAATTGATAATTGATACCAGGCATCCATGACACATTCATTCTCAGGCATCCATGACACTAATATATCCACTATACATAGGATCCGATTGAAAATCTGATCGGATCATTGGATGATTCGTATATGAGCCATTTTGCGGATCCCGGATTTTTGGATGATTCGTATAATCGCAATTTCTCGAACCCCGAGTTTCGGATATCCGAATCGGATAACCGACTCTTTAACGGACATGCTGTTCATCAGATTTCTAAAATTCCTTATAGAGGAACCCATCTTTAACAACAACAAGAACAGCAACTGCAACGGCAAGAACAATAACAGCATATGTATCGAAAGACTCAATTCTCGTCAAGAAAGGAAACATTCGGGACTTCACACCTTATTTCGTTACACATAAAATTTGCAACTTCACAAATTTCACTGTTCTTTTTATTACTATTACTTATTCGATTTTTGAACAAATGTGCCTTGCTTTCATGTGTTCTGCATAGCATGTGGACTGTAGTAGCCTAGTCGGTTGAAACAAGGTTCACGTTTTGTTCGACAGCACTTACTTTATTCAATAGTATCTCTCTCAGGGCCTGTTCGTACTTCGAGACAGCAGCGACAAGAGCGACGAGAGTGACAAAAGCGACTGGAGCTACAGCGCCGGCGCTCGAGTATAAGCACTTTTCGGCGGCGCGCGCTCGGTTTTAATCGATATGCATGTTTTGCACGGGCGAAGAGTCGCTCTTGTCGCGAAGTATGAACAGGCCCTCACGATTAGGGCCTGTTCATACTTCGCGACAGCAGCGACAAGTGCGCAGCGCGCGTGGCGTGCCACGTGGCATGCCGCGTGGCGTGCGCGGCGTGCGCAGCGTGCGCAGCGCGCGGAAGTATGAACAGGCGACAAGAGCGACAAGAGCGACTGGGGCGTCGGGCGTAGTGTGGTGTACGTAATTGCACTGTAACTTCGTGGCCTAAAATATCAAGTGAATAGAGGTCTTCACGTCTAACTTCAACTTCAATTGCATTAGTTTTTGGAAACTGAAACAGACACAAGCAAACAGTTATATTAGTAAAAAGTTTCCGGAAACTGAGACAAATACAAGCAAACAGACATTTTTAGTCAATAAAGTTGTTAGAAACTGAAACAGACGGAAGCGAACAATCATATTACCTACATCGTCAGTCTGGCACTCAAAATAGACATAAAAGTCCTCCTTACCTTTGTATGAAGAACGTCCGAAGAGGAATCGTTTCCTTCCAGCACTAGTTCGCCTTCCAGCACCAGTGCGGTGTAATTACATACTCCACACTCCGTTCGTCGCCCCAGTCGCTCCAGTCGCTCCCGGCGCCGGCGCGAAGTATGAACAGGCGACAAGAGCGACAAGAGCGACAAGAGCGACTGCAGCGACGACGCCGGCGCTCGAGTATGAACACTTTTCGGCGGCGCGCGCTCGGTTTTAATCGATATGCATGTTTTGCACGGGCGACGAGTCGCTCTTGTCGCGAAGTATGAACAGGCCCTTAGGCCTCGTGCATACTTCCCGTCGCCGCGATTGAATCGCGGCGATGAGTTTTGCAGAGCGACGCGAAAGAATTTGGATTTCTCTGTGCTCGTCGCATCGCCCATCGCTCTGCAAGGGAGCGCGACGGCGATCCGTCCAGGATCAACGCTAAACACCGCGCGCGGCGCGAAAAAGTATGCCATGCCCGCGATGGGCGCGGGAAGCCATCGCGCATGCCGACCGCCACTGTTACGGCGGCCGCGGCGAGGTTTTCTTTGACTATTCGGCCGCGTGCGGCGGAATGGCCATGAACTGAGCGCCGCGATGGCATCGCGGCGATGGAAGTATGCCCCCGGCCTTACAGATGATGGACCTCGGGGACCTATTACAAAAGGGATAATGGTTACGTGGTCCAGCAACGATTTATTTAATTTGATTTGGACCGAGGGCACTGAACAGATACTACCTGTTCTATTAGGACCAACAACGACTTACGGTGAGCAATCAGTACTAACCTCCTCCCGTTCGTAAGTTTAGGTGTGAGGGGGTGGTGGAGTGTCGCGTATTTCTTTTAGCCGTAAATATTTTTGATCCACAGTATCAATAGGAATGCTTTAAGGGAATAATGGCAAGGATAAAAGGGCGCGAATCGGGTCGAGAGGTCAACTTGTATTCAGTGATTTTTTCTATCGTGCGAAGGCACATGAATATTAGATTACACCAGAAATAGCCTAACGCAGCTCACTAATGAGGTAGAAGACACCAGTGTTGAATAACAATTTTAGTTTCGTTCAGCACATTTTCATGAAGGGCAGCACAATGTGCGGTATGAGGCTGCTCTACATGGTGACCGCCTCGTCCCAATTTGCGCCGAATGCTATACAATGTGAAATAGCAAAGTGCCGATCGGAGTACGTGATTAATCCCTTCTCTCCCTCAGTCCCCGTCCTTCCTGTCCCCTGGCAGCGCAACACGATATTTGATGAAAAATATGCTAAGATCGGCGTAATGGTCAGCAGCGTGCTAAATGTATTCGACGTCATTACGACACTATTTCACAATGGGGCGAGAAGGCGTATGATTCATCAGCGTGGGCGCCCGCGAAATTCGTTTTGAATGCGCTTTTATCCAAGGTGAGCGATTTCAAAATGGAGCGAGGACATTGAACGGATTATTCGATTTTATCCGAATGCGAACAACCCCGGGTTCAATCGTTGATGAGTCGGCACCAGGAGCAAGGACATGTCGAATATAGATTAGCTGTAAGACTACACAGCAGGGCACTGAATGAATGAACGATGCGATTTCTATCAGCACTACTTCTGTGCGCTTTAATTTTGATCTGTTATAGGAATGAAATAGTGTGCACTCAGTCAGAGTGTACACGGATACTTCAGAGACATGCGTTCTCGAATAGCGATCTATCCCACGCTTTGGCGCCAACAGAGAACATTTCTTCCGATAATGATGTGGTGATCCTTGAAGTGTGTAGATGGTTTGTAACGCAGGTGTTGAACCAAAATTCATAGGTTTCATATATAATATAACAACATCAAATTGTCACGATATTACAAGTGACGGGTGCCCGCAATAACCAGCACTTCTTCCGACTGCGCCAAGGCGCTGCCTCAAATGTATGCTCAACTAGTACAGACCTGCAAGGCCCTCATTTCTTTTCCACCCCAGTGCTTTAAGGATCGGTGGATTCTAGCAGCAAGGAGTTGTTTGTTCTCATTTTTCATTCTTCCTTCCTCCTATCTCATCTGCTACAGTAGTTCTCATTTTCATTCTTCCTTCCTCCTACCTCGGGCCTATGTTATACTTCGGCGACGCGTCGGCGACGCTGTGTTGGGCGGGCTGCTACGCAGTGCGCGTAAAGCCTATGTTATACTTCGGCGACGCGTCGGCGACGCTGTGTTGTGCGGGCTGCTATGCACTGCGTAGCAGCCCGCATAACACTGCCACCGACGTCGCCGACAACAGCGTCGCCGAAGTATAACATAGGCCTAACACTGTCGCCGATGTCGCCGGCAACAGCGTCGCCGAAGTATAACATAGGCCTAACACTGTCTCCGACGTCGCCGACAACAGCGTCGGCGAAGTATAACATAGGTCTCAGCTGCTACAAGAGCCTCATTTTCGATTTTTGATTTCAACTACATAGCTCACAACGTTGCATGTACGAAAGGTGCTAGCAGCCATACGCTTTGAAATAAAGTCTAGCAATCGAAGCATGCTAGGGATTCTTCGAAAACACACAATTGAAAGAGCAACGCTTCCATTTTCTAATTAATGCGAAGCATCAGTAGGCTATCAGTTTTAGCCTTTCTTTTTTATTTTTATAAGGAGATCCTGTATCAAAATACCTGGTAAAGTCTTTGTATTTTTTCGTACTCGGAATAACCCTAGCCCTAACCTACTGCCCTATCTTTAATTCTTTAGTTAGCTCACTAACAGTGATGGCAATAAAAATTTGGTTTCTGCATTAAAAAATAAAAAGCTTTTCACATTATAATGGTGATAAAGTTTTATGTACAGCGCAATTATCACATGGAGGCTACAACTCGATTTCGGTTTTGAAGAGAAACTTGAGATCGTTCTGAAGAAAATGTGCGAGGGTGATAGCTGTCTGTCTGGTGGCGGCGTTCCACCGTGGATCCTCTTTCGGAGCAATCACCTAAAGCTCTATCCTTTCGTAGAATTGCAGAATATTGTAAGGTATAGCAACCAATCGTAACCTTGAAACCATGGCGCCATCGACTGACCTTGAATGCTTCATCTGGTAGATCGAGGTACATGTTCCGATGTATCCGAACTAGTTCGTACCACTGTTTCTTGGCATCGCTCACTGAAACAGTCGAGGATTAGAACTAAGGGATAATGCAACATGGTAGAGTCTGTCCTGCATAGGTGCTCCACCAATGTTTTCATTAACCACCTGACATTAAGGACGTAACAAATTTTTAGAACAAGCCCTCAAGGTTTGACGAGGTCTGCATCTCAGAAATGCTGACTGGAGTCTGCAACAAAATTCCCTCGCTAACGGGAATCGAAGGACTGTTTGCCATTTTGTGTGGATTTTCAGCGAATGGAAACTAGCCGCACAGCAGCACGGAATTTTTTTCGAATTCTTACAAGTCGAAATAAGTTACAGGTTCAAAACGTATATTAATATATGAGGAGTACGCTGGATGGAGAATTTCAATGTACGGGAGGTGCAGTGGCGTTCTGTTTAAAATGCCATTAATTAAAATACCAGAACGTCGCAAATACAATAGTTACTCAACAAAAACTACTTCATCGAAAGATATAAGAACGCTTTAGCTCGACAGTTTATAACAAACGGAAAGCGATTCTGTTTTTAGATAAATGCTGCGAAAATTTTCCTACATCTCCGCGTATCGGCCACATATTGTGCTAATATTTTTTGGAGAGTTCTCATACGTCCTTATATTTAGTTGGGCGCACACTCGAAATCGAGCTTCTCGAGTGTCTCGCAACTCATGAAACGGGATATAAAATGCTCTTAGTGAGCTAAATTTACCGGTGATTTCGAACAGGTCCGCGATTGTCTTCCATGCATTTTCCGTCTCGATGGTTTGTTGCTCCTCGTAGACCTCTGGGTGAATCCGGACGGCAGCCACAAAATCCGGCAATAACTCGTGGTGTAACGTCATCTGGAATAGACCTCTTCAGATATGCCGTTAGTTCATTCCATCGAAACATTCCGAAGCAACATGTGGATGCCAATGCGCATCGAGAAACAAGAGAAACACGCTAATATATAACTACTCGTTTTCAATGTTATCCAGTAGCCTACAATTACTTCTCTTTGGGGTAATGCAGCGCACACGAGTTAGCTTCAGCTCGACAAAGGCCTTGACTTGGTAGCAGCAGATTCATCCAATGAATTCGTATATTTTTTATTCTCTCATTATTACACTCTCGCGCACAAACGCTTAGAAGGCAAATTAGAAGTGAAAAATAGTGAAGTGCCATCATTTTTACACAGCATTCATCATTCGCAAAAACCTTCGAAATGATTCTCAATAACCACGTTTTAGCACATATGGGAAAGTAGAAAATAGTTTCTGATAACCATTATAGCTTCCTCGAAGGTAGATCGGTGGAAACTGCGCTTCTTACCTCACTCAGTATCTAGTCAAAGCGCATCGAAGAGAAAACGTGCACGGATGTGATGTACTTTGACTTCTCCCAAGTCTTTGGCATAGTCCGTCCAGAGAAATTACTTGCCGCGAAGTCTCTCAGGCGTATGTCTGAACTGCGAAAACGAATACCACTGTGAGATTCTCCACCCTTCAAATAGTAGGAAGGGATGTTTCATTTTTGCAAAATCCTTGAATTCAAGGAAATAGGGGCCCCTGAACACCCAGTTATGTATTTAACATGTATATGCGTGTCGCACGTGGTCATAAGAGAAATGGTGAAATATGTCTGGTTCCGTCGTCGGAGCAAGCAGCTCGGCGACTCGGTGGTAGTGCCGGCGCGTCGTAGGCACAGTGTCGGATGTTCGATTCCTTGACCTCGCAGAAACTTTGCATTTTTGTGTTCATTCCTTTTTTTGGTATCATTACCTTCCCAACTTTCACTATGCATATATTCCACTATAGGCTGAGAAATACGTGTTTAGGGAGAGATTTTCATCAGATGCTCCCTCTATATGCGACACTTTCATTTTCTGCTGATTTTTGATAGCACCCTTGGCTACATGGGGAATGAACCTTCCCAACTAAACTTAAAGCAATTAGAGGAGCATATGATGGCACCGGTCCACAAGCCGAGAATGGAGCTCAGTCAATGTCATGAGATCTGGCATGTATCCCACATGATCAAAGAAGCGCAGCCGATCATTGTAGAAGTCCAGTTGTACCCTACTGCCCGGCGAAGGTGTATTAAGGAATAGGCACACTAATGATAACGGGCTGGTAGCTACTGCAGTCCCGGCAGATCAGCGAGTATAGGTCACCGTTATATTCGAACGTATCGCTAGACGGCGGCACGCTGGTCTTAAAACTCCTCAGGTGAGCCGACCAATTAAAAATGTTACATTTAGAGAGATTTTTATTGAAGCCAGGGGTGCAGAGATATCTTTCAAAAGATTGATCGCGATGGTTCACCGTGACATGAGTGTACGCTCCCGTGAGTATGCTATTGTCAGTGGTAATCTAAAGCAGCACTATTGAACTTTCGCGACCCTTAGCCCCTTGGTCGAGGTCGAGAAGGGGGATAGGAAAAATGTTCACCCAAACTTTGCCTAGGGGCGCTGATTACGAATATGATATCCATTTTTGAAATTTCTCCAGATTACGATAGTTCTGCACGAGTGCAAGCGATCCTATAGTAAACTTTGAGGCTCCCTAGCTCCTTTGGATTAAGGACTTTGCAAAAATGGAACTATTTGAAGGGTGGAGATTCTCACAGTGGTATTCGTTTTCGCAGTTCAAACATACGCCTGAAAGACTTCCTTGGTTAGGAAAATGAGAGCTGTGGATATCCATTCCATGATAACGAATTGGACTCGGCAGTTCCTGCCCAGAAGAACGTATCAGGTAAAGACCTAGTGCGAGTTTTCTGAAGTCTTTGTAGCCTTTAGAAGTGTTCCACGAGGCGGAGTGCTTCCTCTAGTCTTAATCTTGTTACATACCTATGATTACAAATTATCTTGTGAAAGAATACACAATTTGTTCGGAAAGTGAAAAAAGGCAGAAATCACAAGTGAACCGTGCGTCGAACTGGATAAAAGAATGCGTAGTTTCGACATTTTGTATCTACACGATTTGACCCTAATTCAGGGTGACCTCAGAAAAAGCGCTTGAGAGTGGGCGATCGTACCTACCTTGGTTTAGTCTAATTGGATTCCATTTCGCCGTGACCTCTCTAGGGGAAGCAAGCGGAAGGAAGCGCGGGCAAGTGCGCAATGCTCATTCGTTTCTGCTCAAAGCTCTTCACTATGCCGCGAAAATACTGTTTCATTCACTGCCGTGCACACTGTTTTATCTGTTGTAGAATACTTAACCTTCTAGCGTGTTTGTGGTGTTTTTGAATGCACTGCCTTGCTGCTTCCTCGGTTTGACTTTTGATCGGACAAAACTCCCCGTAAAACTTAAACTGATTAAATAAGCTTTTAATTGTGGCTCTGCGATCTACCAAAAATTGGCCCACTGTCTTAACTTTCCTTCGAAAAGATGAGCTCACAGGGTAAAATAGCTATTAGAGGAGAAGCCATTGATTGCTTTGCAGTTGGATGGTTTCTTATGTGATACTTCGTCGTTCGCCACCTTGGTAGCGAATGTACAATAGTGGGAAAGAATGTGTAAAAACTAGGCACAAAGTAGCCAATTCCTTTTCGGATGTTCCAAGCATTCCACTTCTACGAAATGTCGTGGAGGCGATTTCAATTGGCCTATCCAATGACTTCGGGAAACCAGACAATGAACAGGACAGTGCTTTACCCTTCGCGTACAAGTCTGGTACCAATTCATCAGTCCCAGAAGGATGACAGGTTTGGTTGGCATTCGCGGAAAATCCAAATATGGGACGTGGTGGAAGCTGGCACCTCCTCCTACTGCACAAAGTTCAATAAATGCGTGTCCAATTGTAGCGTGCCTCATGGTTCCCTATTTCATTTATTTTACTTATTTTTTCATAGCGTTGTTATAGAAAAAAAAACAGTAAAATATACTAGAATAGCAGTACATGCATTAAAAACGCAAAGTGTGTAAAATAGGTAGGCACAGTAATTGAGAAAAATCAAACTCAACAGTAAATAATTAAGCGAACAAATGCTCAGGCAATAATTTTGTAACAAAAAACCAAATATTTTTAGAATCTTTGATTCACGCTAACCAGACTTAAGATACCAAACACTTGCTCAAAAATTGAAACTATCATCAGGAAACTCCAACAAATACGACACAACCTCAACATTTAACAAAATCCTGCAAAATTCGCAGATTTTGCTTTCTTGGCTTTCAAACCAAACACTATCTACAGAAGTTGTTCTCAATAAAAGTCGATATCAGTCTTGGTTGACAACATAAGAAAACGTCGTAATAGTCTGAAACCTTCATGGCAAGACTCGCTGAAATCCGAACATGGACGGTACTATCTATTACTATAAGTCACTAGTGCAGCCAGAAGATTGAGAGTTTCATGGTTATTCATACAGTTTACACAGTTTTTGAGGAATCCGGTATTCTGCGAAATTTATTTTCATATATAACCAGTCTCATATGGGATAATTGGCTATGACCCCAAATTCAGGCTCAACACGCCGCTATTCCCTCAGGATCCATAGAGTGTCTGGAGAAGGATCTGTTTGTTCCCAAATTCAGGCCTTAGAGAGAGGTGATTGTCCGCCGAGGAACAATAGGCTACTATGAAGAAGGGTCTATTCCATCACGACTTCATGCTAACAGAGAGCAGCAAAGCGGCAACTGAAATCGCAGAGATTTGGCCACGAGGTGTTCTGCTCTGCTAGAATGTAGAGTGCCTGTGAAAGGACCTACATAGGGGGAGACACACGTGAAACATGGGAAGGCCAAGATCGTGAATAAGAGAATAACGTGTAGGAGTGGAGAAATATCATCGCCGTCCGACACCACAATGTGTCTCATGTCGTTGAATCAGCGATAACAACTCAGGAACTCTTTTAGTGTTTACATTTTCAAGAGTGATAAGCGGAGAAAGCAACACTGTCGGCAAACAACGCATTCCTCGATTCGCTCACTGTAGAGAGGAGAAGAGTCTTCCACTGCACAGCCGAACATGTGTTTTTACAGCTGCATACGGGTACATTAAATTTGGCCGAATATCACAACGATTTCAAGACTTTTTTCTTCTCTTGTACAGTAATTTCGCAGGAAAACTGTTACATGGAAAATGGTTAGCGTTGAATTTGGAACGAAGGCGTAGAACTCCAGAGCTACCTCCAAATGTACATATTAGGTTGATCAGGAAGTCTTGTTCGGGTTTTCTTCTGAAGTCCAGAACTCCCCACTTTCGATTGATGTCCATGACTTAACATGTTGTAGTTGCACAACATTCTCGACGTTTCTTTACACAAAGGGTGCATAAGCGAGGTACACCAGTGTTTCTATTTGCCACTCTCTCTTCCTCCACTCGCCACATAAGGAGTTTCTGGAAGGGTGGGTTACCAGAGATGAGAGGCCCAACCCCCACTGTTTCGTCTGGATACCGCCGGTCAAAGGGCGCGTATGCAAGTAAAGTGGAACGTTCACCTGATGAAGCTTCTTCTATGTTGCTTCTGGGACCCGAAGGGAATGTCGTACTACGAGCTGCTCCCGCAAGGGGACACGGTCGCTGCTGTCGAGGACCGAGGAGCTGGGCTGGAGGACCGTACTCCATCCATCATATTCTCCTAGCAAAGCCCCCTTTGATTACCAATTGCTTCGCTCCCTAGAGGCTTTACTTGGCTAAAGTTTCACAAACATTAAAAGACTCTCTTTCTCCCCAGTTCCGGGAAAAGAGGATCGCTGACCTCTTGAGGTGATCACTAATAATGATGCTTATATTATAGATTGATTGTTGCTGAATAAAAAAGTAATGAAGAAAAACCGGAAACTTTATCAAGACTTTCCGATCAATCTTATAATTAAGTAAGTTGGTTTAGCCACAAGAAAAAGCATAAGTCAACAACTAATCAGATTTCAATTGAATAAGGAGAGCTGTTGCTACATCAGTCAGCATGAGAAGGTAGTGGAATTGAAGCCGACAGTGGTGTTTCGCCCGATGGCAGCAGCCTTCTATTCGCTCATCAAATAACTGCAGTCAGAGATCCTGCGAAGCCGTGGGAACCGCAAAACGTGATGTCGAAGACACACATTGGTACAGCGACGCAGAATATCGCTTGTGGCTACTTCGACATTAGTAAAAACGAAACCGGGTTGGAAGTCTTCACGTAGCGCATTCATCTGAATAATAATGTGCACTCCACGACTCACGGCTCAGCTGGCTAGGCTGCGGGGAATAGACAAGCAAAAAGCCGCTAACGCTCAGGATAACTCCGAGAAGAAGCGGAATCGATTATTCGTTCCAGGCAAAACCTGACACCGACTAGTATCTGTTCGGCCCTGCATGGGTGTGAAGGGAGTGTGAACGCTATGGGGGTGATGTATGTAACTGGATGGAACGACTTTCTTCTAACCCTGCAAGCAAGCTGATCCTGGTTCAAGTATAGGCTAGCCAAAGTCCCCAGAGGCCGGATTCACTATTGGTACGGTAATGGAGTAATGGTAGTGGATAGCGAGCAGAGGGAAAGTTTCGAATTCATGATATGATACAATACCGCCCGCGTCGCGCGGTCAAAAAGACGGTTTGCGACGGAAAAATCCGTCGCAGACCGTCGCATGCTCATAACTCCTTTAATTTTGAGTTGTTTTAAAAACAGTTGGTACCATTCGATTCGTCTCCTTGAGATCTATAATACCATGTATAAAACTTTACCAGGCCACCGCGTTTTCGCTGTGGCTGGCCTAAAAGAATTACTGCAGCATGCTTTTGCGATTGGAGCACCTTATTTTCCAGGACGTGCAGTGTTTTCGGAGTATCTCAAGCATGGCGTGCGTTGTCAGTGCTCTGCCATGCCTGGAATGTTCCGAGAGTGCGCCGTGCACAATGCATATAGTATCGAACCAATCAATCGAATGGGCGGAAGCATGCCCACTGGGTTTCTATCTTCACTTACTGGCAAATGTAAAGCCTGAAAAAATATTTCGAAACGTTTAGAGAAATTTTTCAGAAATTTCCAGACGCCCTACTCGGGAATTGCTTCATTCTGTCCCGGCGAGACTTATGCATCGTGTGCAATGCGTGTAGAGATGAACCTATCAATCGAGTGGGTTCGACAACTGGTAGAGTGAGCGTTTGGAGAATTCCATCATAAATTTCCAGCAGCCCTACTATGGAATTGCCCTAATGCTGTCCTGCTAGCCTTTAGAGTGCGTTAATGCATATAGATTGCACGCGCGGGCGTGTTCGGAGCGCAATAACTCTTTCGAGTTCAAATCGTTTCGGTTGCAACTCGGAGGTCTTGCAGGGCTAAAATGGTCTAGTAGTACACTAAAGTAAAACGGTGTAGCTTAGAAAGAGGTAACGTTACAGAGGTGCGAAAATGCAGGTGAGACTTGTGTGACGCATTTTTTTCCGATTTCGATGGACCACTGTGGGAAGCTCCGACGAGCAAACGCCTTGAAACGCGCAGACAAGCAGAGAGCTTAAGGTGCTTCACTATGACGTGCTCAAAACTCCTCAGCTTCCTAAACTGTCTTAGCCTCCAGCTGCCAGTTTGAAGCGGCGAAAGATAGCGGTTAGAATTTATTGCGCTCTTACTCGCCCAGATGTGAGTGTTCGACAGGAACAATGGCACCATTCTGTTCAGCATGAAAAGCGCTATCGAACGGTACCAATTTCGACCAATACTGGAAATATCGTTTTTTGGACAGTTCCGTATCGAGGGCGAGGCCGCTCGAGGCCGCGGCAGACGGACGATGACGTCATCGAAAACCGACGTTGTCGAAATGGGCATGCTTAGTATGGTTCGATAGAGCTTTCATGCCGAATTGAACTATGTTATTAAGAGTAGAGAAAACTGTATTCTGAGAGAGTAAGAGCCAGGAGAACATCGACCGTTGTTGTGCTAAATTGCACGCGCGGGCGTGTTCTGAGCGCAATAACTCTGTCATTTGTGAACCTTTCCGGTTGCAGCTTATGAGTTTTGTAGGCAACAAAATGTTCTAGTAGAGCTCTAAAACGCAGCGACGTAACTTATGATTCTACAAAGTTACAGCGGTGCAAAATGCAGGTTAGCCTTGCGTGGCACGATTTTTTTCAAATTCAGTCGACCACTGCGGGAAGACGCAGAGAGCTAATAGCCTACAAATGCACAGGCGAGCAGAACGGTTAAGGTTCTTTACGATGGCATGCTCGAAACTCCTTAGCTGATTAAACTGCCTTAGCACCAGCTGCCATTTTTGGGCGGCGGACTTGACGGTTGAAATTTCCTGCGAGCTTACTCGCCCATGTTTGAGTGATCGACAGTCGCAATAACACCGTTAGCTTCAGCGCGAAAAGCTCTATCGAATGATGTCAATCGCGACCATTTTCAGAAGAATCGATTTTTTGACAATTTCCCATCGAGGACGGGGGCGCTCCAGGCCGAGCCTGCGCGGACGATGACGTCATCGAAAGTCGATATTTTCGAATTTGGCCAAACTTTCTCGCCAAAAATCATCTAGGGGTTATTTGGGGCGCTGATTACGAACCCGACGTCCGTTTTTGAAAATTCCGCCGATTTCGGTTGATATTTTTCAGGATAATTGGAGGTGGTTGGGTCAGGATCACCGATTTTGCTCAAACTTCGTATAGGGGCGGACACTTATTCGGGTGCCGAACACGATGCCGAAGTTCATTCGGACGCTTACGGCAGGAGACCGCCCATACCGATAACTGAGGGTGATCGGTGGTCCTGACGCGACCACCCTTAAACGAGAAGTAACCTACCGAAATCGACGGAATTTTCAAAAACGGACGTCGGATTCGTAATCAGCTCCCCAAATAACCGTCTAGATGATTTTGAACTAAGTTTGCACGAGGAAATTTGGCCAATTTCGAAAATATCAGTTTTCGATGACGTCATCGTCCGCGCCGGCTTGGCCAGTCGCGCCCACGTCCTCGATGGTTGTCCAAAAATCGATTACATTGAAATTGGTCGAGAGTGACATCATTTGATAGAGTTTGGTGGTGAAAATGGTGTTATTGCGAGTGTTGAAAACCCAAATGTGGCGAGTAAGAGGGCAGGAAACTTTAATCGCAAAGTCCGCCGCCCTAAAATGGCAGAGGGGCTAAGGCAGTTTAGGCAGCTGGGGAGTTGCGAGCATATAGTCTTAAAGCACCTTAGGAGTTCTGCTCGCCTACGCCTTTGTATGCCCTTGGCTCGCCGCGTCTTCGCGCAGGGGTCGACCGAAGTCGGAAAAAAATTGGGTCGCACGAGCCTCACCTGCATTTCCGGAGCGCTGTAATTTAGTCCATTCATGAGCTACACCGTTCTGCTTTAGAACACGTCAAGAACCTTGTACTGCCTACAAAGCCCTCGAGTTGCAGCCGAAACGATTTGATCTTGATAGAGTTATTGAAGCTACGAACTCGCCCGCGCGTGCATTTGCGAGCGGTCGCCCCACTGCATTGATAGGATCTATTCTATATGCATTACTCTAAAGGTACTCTAAAGTCTCGCCGGGACGGAATACAGCAATTCCTGAGTGGGGCGGGCGGAAATTTCTAATAGAATCTAATTTCAAACGGTCCTATCGTATATGCATTTTGCACGACGCACTCTCTCTTCTCGCTTCTTAAAACCTCTTCACATGTATAAGCTGCTGTCAGTGTGTACACTAAAGCACCTAAAGAGGGTAAGCGTTTCTGTTTAACACGACATTTGAACCGCTTCCGCTCACTCGATTGATAGGCTCGATCCTACGTGCATTGTGTACAGCACACTCCAAAGGCTCGTCGGACTGCCCGGAGCACATTCTAAGTAGGACGGCCGGGAATTTCATACAAAATTTTCCAAACGGTGCAAGATAGTCTTGAAAGCTTTACATTTTCCGTTAAATAAAGATAGAAACCCCCGGGCATGCTTCCGCCCATTGATAGGTCCGATCCTTTATGCATTGTGCACGGCGCACTCTCGGAACATTCCAGGCATCACAGAGCACTGACAACGCACGCCATGCTTGAGAACACTGCACGTCCTGGAAAATAAGGTGTTCTAATCGCAAAAGCCTGCGTCAGTTATTTTTTTAGGCCACCCACAGCGATAACGCGGTGGCCTGGTAAAGTTTTATACATGGTTTTATAGATCTCGAGGAGACAAATCGAATGGTACCAAGTGTTTTTAAAACAACTCAAAATTAAAGGAGCTATGAGCATGCGACAGTTTGCGACGGGTTTTTCCGTCGCAAACCGTCTTTTTGACCGCGCGACGCGGGCGGTATTGTACTACTGTGGGAGCTCCAAGTCTCAGATAGACTTTGTGCTTGTGAAGGATCGCGACTGGAGCCTTGTCACAGACGCGAAGGTCGTGCCGTATGGGACGGTCGCCCCACAGCACCGACCGCTGATCTGTACTTTGAAGATAGCCTCTCCGAGGCTCAAGCAGGTCGCGCGATGCGGTGCTGCAAGAATCAAACGGTGGTGAATGAAAGAGAAGAAAGCTGCTGTGATTTCACGCGTGTGGTTACCGACAGTTACGACTGTCGATGAAACTTGGAAGAAAGCAACCGACGCGATACGCCAAGCTGCAAGGTTAGAACTCGGCACTACGAAGCCTGGACGACGCAAAGTCGACAAGCAGGCATGGCTGTGGACAGACGATGTGAAGGCGAATCGAGAGAAGAAGTCGCTGTATCATGTTTTTCCCGGCAACAGAACAGCCGACAACTGGCAGGAGTATCAGAAGGCGAAGAAGGCTGCAAAGAAAGCCGTGGCTGTTGCGTAAGCCACTCATTATGGTGATATCTACCGAAAGCTCGAATCGTGCGATGGTGAGCGGTATTTGTACCGACTTGCTAAGACCCGCCATCGCCAAACCGAGGACATTGAAAAGTTTGCTGGCATCAATGATGAGAACGGCCATCTTCTGACAGACCGCAAAAAGGCGCTGAAGCGATGGCGTGACTACTTTGAGGAAACTTCCACTATGGAATTTCCTCATCCGGCCATCCCTTCTTTGGCTTCTGTTCACGGTCCCGTTCACAAGATCACCATGGAGGAAACAGAAGCAGCTCTGAAGAAAATGGAGCCCGGTAAGGCGACAGGGCCGGATGATCTGGCAGCCGATGTTTGGAAGTCGAAGCTCTGGTATCCTGCTGAGTGGCTGGCTGAGTTCTTAAACCAGGTAGTAAAGGAGAAGAAAGTACCGGAGTGTTGGCACAACAGTATGACGATTCCGATCTGGAAGAAGAAGGGCAGTCCTGCGGACTGCTTCAATTACCGTCCGATTCCCTTGCTTTCGCATAGCATGAAGATCATAGAGCGAATCCTCGATAGAAGAATCCGTGAAATCGTCAAGCTCTCCGACAACCAGTGCGGATTTGTGTCTGGTTGTGGGACCATTGATGCTATACACGCCGCCCGTCTCCTGGTGGAGAAGCATCACGAGAGACAGAAGCCGGTGCATATCGCCTTTCTCGACTTGGAGAAGGCTTTCGACCGCGTACCGCGTGAGGTTATATGGTACGCCTTGCGACGACACAACGTACCTGAGGAACTTATAGAGTGGGTGCGGATGCTCTACTCTTGCCCAAAGAGTAGAGTGCAAGCTGCAGCTGGAACCTCAATGGAGTTTCCCATCTCTGTTGGGGTGCACCAAGGTTCAGCGCTTTCTCCGCTCCTCTTTGTTGTCGTCATGAATGCCATTACGCGAGATCTTCAGCAGCCTGCTCCATGGACGTTGCTTTATGCTGATGACGTGATGCTCGCTTGCGAAGAGAAAGACGATCTCGAGCGGCAAGTGCAAGCTTGGTGCGACCATCTGGCGAGGTTCGTACTCAAATTGAACGTCAAGAAGACCGAGTACCTAACGACTGACGTGAACGAGTCCGGCTCCATTAAGATTAACGGTTCTGAACTTGCACGCACTTCGGTGTTTAAATACCTGGGATCAGCAATAGCGTCTGACGGCGGTCTGATGATTGAAGTGAACTCACGCGTGAGTGCAGCTTGGTCCAAGTGGCGTTCGCTGACTGGCGTGCTCTGCGATAGGAAGATACCAGAGCACCTGAAGTCGAAGATTTACAGAGCCGTCGTGCGCCCGGTAGCGTTGTACGGCGCTGAGTGTTGGCCTGCGACTAAGGAAGTTGAAACGCGCCTCAGCGTTATGGAGACGAAGATGCTCCGCTGGACTGCTGGAGTCACCCGCAGGACCGCATTTGAAATGATGTTATTCGGCAAAAGTTCGGTGTCGCGCCGATAGCGGACAAGATGCGCGAAGCTCGCTTGCGATGGTACGGCCATGTTCTGCGTGGGAAAGAAGACAGCGTCCGCAAGATAGGCCTTGAGTTGGAAGTATCTGAAAAGCGGCCTAGAGGACGCCCGAAGCAGCGTTGGTCCGATACGATACATATGGACATGAAAGTAGCTGGTGTCCACCCTGATCAAGCGCAGGATCGGGAAAGGTGGCGTCGTAACACCAGAAGAGCGGACCTCGCGACGATGCGGGACAAACGCTGAAGAAGAAGAAGAAGAAGAAGAAGAAGAAGAAGAAGAAGAAGAAGAAGAAGAAGAAGAAGAAGTGAGAATATGAGGAGTTCTCGAGAGTTCCACGCTTTCACTTCAAGTTGTCGTAGAGTCAAGATAAATGCCTATTCGGCTCACATAATGGATTGCGGTGAAGAGGAGATGGGCAGGACTGCCTCTCATCCTTTATCAACAAGTCTTTCTAATGCAGTTGGGCTGGAGAGACGAAAAGCTCAACACTGGAAGAAAAATAAAGCAATGGGTAGAATCTATATCTAGAGCATTACGAGAAATGACGTTGCTATGTAAATAACTCGAAGAATAAGGAATCGTTAATACCTCCTCCTGCTGGCCTATTAGATAAAGGAAATCTGAAGTTGTTCAGAGCTCTGCAGCCCCAGAGAGTGCTGTTTCAACCGCCGAACGAATGCATGAAGTGGAGACCCGAGCGCGTGAGAGGGGGAGAAGAGGATTTACTCCACGATGACGTCCAGAACTCGCAAAATCAGCTCGATGTGATGGGAAGCGCGAACAATGCCGTCTTGCAGGATATTGATGACCGAAAAGGATAGAAGCGAACGTCTTCCGTCATCAACATCTTTTATATGTTTTCGTTTGAGAGCTGCGAAAACGAAATCTGATTGTGCTGCACGTGGAAACGAACAACAACGTTTCAAATGGTTCCAAGCAAGCTTCGAATACCTCTGCGACTTGTAGCCAGAAACGTAGTTAATCGTTCCTTTCTCGAAGCAATATTCTATCTAGAAAAGGCCTGCTCCCATGTGTGGTGCTGGCATCAGCTCGAGTAGACATTATAACACTGAAAGCGTCGTGAGTAATTGGGACATAAGCTCAGAAATGCAGCGGTTTTGCATGCGCTGCGCCGGAGGATGATCGTGAATAATTGAGCAGCACAAGACAAAGTACTGGTATTCCAAGTTAGGATGAAGAACAGAGCGGAAGGACTTCTATGATGAACGACTTTGCACTTACTGATCGCTCAAAGCGCTTCTTCTATTTGAGTGTTTTTATCAACAACAACAAAGAACGTGTTATCTAAAATACTTGCAAACATTTTTCGACTTTGGAGGGAAATCGGTCACGAAAAAGCTTTTTCAGTGCTTTTACACAGCTCTCTTCAAATAGACAGATGTACATTTAAAAAGAATGGCATATTCGAGATCAGCATCTGATAGGCAATCAGACGGGAAATGTGGAGTAAAAAAAGCTCTGTGACCCACATTGTTGCACGGCGCGAGACCATTACAACTACAGGACATGACTTCTAACTGGGCACAGAAGAAGATTAGAAGTTTTACTCCTATAATCTTCTTTAGAGGTGACATCTTTAGAGGTGTTATGTGGGCACCTTTGGCAACCCGTAGGTATAAAGGTTTCATTCTTAATGATTTCTGTTAACAGCGTTCCTTGCTCCATTACATTCCATCGACTAACGAGTGTAAACAAACAAAAACTTATTATCGACCTATTATCGAACTTATTATATTATTATTATTATTCAAAATCGGCATCGATTTTCCCAATACTGGTGACACTAGAAGAATCAGATCCACTTAAAGGGTAACTACTCTGACCATGATGAACTAGTGAAGGCAAAGGTCTTTGTGCCGTCATCTGTGAGTAGATAATAGCAATAGCTGAATTTAATAGTTCGCTAGGTGAAATTAGGAGAATACGTTCTGTGGGTGGGAGGTGCTAGTGCAATCGGAAGAGGCACCGGTTGTCACGTGAATTCCGCTTCAAGGCTCTTGGTTTGAATTTCTAGCCCAGGCCAGCTAAGCATTCCATCTCTTCGGGGTCAGTGAATTGGAACCAGACTTATCTGGGAAGGATTAAACGCTGCTTGTCCATCACAAGTCATTGTGTGAAGCATCCAAACTGCCTCCACGAGGTCCCGTAGAAATAGAATGTACGATGCATCTTGAAAATGGGTTGAATAGCGCCGACCTCTTATGCGCGATACTGAAAAACGACGGAAAACACGTCTTTTGCGACTTCCACTCCCGAACACCAAAGGATACAACCGAGATGTGGAAATAACATTTTGGAAAACATTAGCATTGGTACTTGAATACAAATGACGGGCGCTACTGAATCTAGATGGGAGTGGTGAAGACAGAAGCGAAAACATTGTGGAATACTTGACCAATCATTTGCTACAGTTTAAGAAGTGGGGAGGGGTGAGATGAAATCGTAACCAACGTGTCAAAAGAAGCGTGGCAAGCTTAACTCCAGCAATATTTCGCCAGGCTCAAACAGCTTAACCACGAGGATATCGTGGATGTTGCGTGTTGTGAAAACAGCGCTGGTGGTGTAATGGGCACCCTGCCCGGAAAGCATTGGGTGTGGCTCGAGTCCTGCTTCACGCAAAAATTTTGATCGCAATAAAACATGTTTTCAACATTTTATAACTGGAAGTAGTTTATTTCAAGAACCATATTTTCCTAACTGTTAATCTTCAAAATATCTCTAGCGGTGGAAGCCCCACAACACTGCCACTCAAACGCCCACCTATGTGCGTCTTGCTTCTCCCATCGTTGGATAGCAGGTTAGAAAGATTATTGGCTTGTGCAACAACGTCTAAGGGCGAAAAGAAAAGTAACTGGAATATTTTCAACTAGAGAGGAACTCTTTATAGGTTCAACACCGAGTTCGAATATGAGAGGGATGTAGCGAAGTCGACCTGAGGTTCCGGGTAACCGCGCGCGCCGTTAAACAACCTTTAGGCCGCTCGTGTTGGCCTCCATCGGCTCCGGCAGTGGTTTCAATGTAGAGAATCGAAAGAAGGAAACCATAACCTATTCATCAGCTGGCTCCCTAGTCACTAAACGCCCGGCGAAAGATCAGTGGCCTTCCACGAGAGAGCATGGAAATGGTTTGTACAGTATTCTAATAAGGACCGACTAATGTTCAACTCCTGCCTCTAGCTGTATCTTTTAAACGAGAAGTCGTGATTGGAAAGTGAGACTCATCTCAGAGACAACTTAGGAGCATCTTCAAGGGGAGTTATCGGCGGGCGGTAAAGAACGAGCGGGTCGAGATGACCTCATCATGCCCTTTCTAGTTACTACTACTTTAATGGCACTTGCCTAGTGGCGATGAGGGGCATAAAATATGATGCATCGTCGGTCCGCATCGTCGTTTTTTTTTGCTTGGCAAGAAACTGGGGTCGGTGATTAGAGGCCTCAAAAGAATGTAATGTAACTAAAAATACTGACAGAGGAGTATTACAATTTCCTGTTTTCTTGAAGGTTTCTTCTAGAGTAGGCTGGTTGCACTATTCGAGAATGTGGTTTGATACAATAAGGGAGAACAGAGCTCTTCTCGCGCCTCTCCACACAGCATAATTGACTGGATTTTCGGGTGCAATCCCACAGTGCGGGAGACCAACCGCAAGTAACTGTGCAGCCAAGTAACTTTTCCAAAACACACTCCCAAAAAAGAACGGAATTCAAAAACCACTGCACAGCTTCAAGAGAGAAAAATTGTGATGATCTTTTTACCAGCATCGCGTTAGGCTTGCCTGTGATGTCCGTCAACTCTAAAGCTGTTTCCTTTGCAAAAGCTTACATTTCCATCTGTATGAAATACGGAGGTATGGGATAAATTCCTTTGTGAGAAGTCCCTTTCTACTTCTACATAATAAACAAACAAATCACCTGTATCACCTGTCGTGCCGTTGATCATCGACTTGCTCGAGCGGGCGCCAGCAGCGTTTCCATTCGTCCCTGGCGCGTGCCAGAGTGGTCCAATGGATCCTCCTCGCTCGAGGGACACGAAGACCGTCATATCGGTCGTTCAGGGCTTTCACGAAGAAGTCCGAACAACGCGTTGATGGGCATCCCGGTGTTCTCTTGACTTCTCTTGACTCTGAGGCGTATGTTAGGGCAGGAAGAACAGTGGAGTCGAATAGGTGGGCACGGAGTCGTACGTTCTTCGTCTTCTTCGCGACTACTTCGATGCTCTTGAAAGCTCCCCAAGCCGCTCGTTTCCCCCTGCCCAGCTCCGGGGCTAGGTTGTTGGCCATATTGACTTCGCGACCCAGATAGACGTAGCTGGAGCATTCGGAGATGTTCGTTCCGTTGAGCGAGAATGGGGCATCAGAAACTTGTCCGTTCCTCATGAACATCGTCTTCGTAAGATTCAGCTGCAGTCCAACATTCACACATACACGATCGAGGTCGGCCAGCATTCGCTGCGCCTGGCTGATGCTCGGTGTTATGAGCACGATGTCGTCAGCGAAGCGCAGATGGTGCAGCTGCCGGCTGTCGACCTTCACTCCCATGTCTTCCCATTCTAGTTCGCGCATGACGTTTTCGAAGGTGGCGCTGAAGAGCTTCGGGGATATGGTATCCCCTTGCCGAACCCCTCTCCTTACGTCGATGACGACGTCGTTGTAGAATGGAGAGATCTTGGTCGTGAATCCACTGTACAGCTCTCGAAGGACTCTGATGTACTGAGTAGGAACGCCCTGAGTGAGCAGGGCTTCGAGGACCGCTTCAGCCTCGACGGAGTCGAATGCATTCTTCAGGTCGATGAAGGTAAGGCACAGCGGCAGCTTATACTCTCGCGACACTTCGATGAGCTTCGTAATGGTGTGTAGGTGGTCGATCGCGCTGAATCCTCTCCGAAATCCTGCTTGTTCGCGTGGCTGTCCTTCGTCCAGCGTTCTGCTGATCCTATTCTGAATGACTCGAGTGAACAGCTTGTAGACTACGGACAGCAGGCAGATCGGGCGGTAGTTGCCAATGTCGTGCACGCCTCCCTTCTTGTACAGCAAGACGGTCTTGCTGGTCTTCCACTGAGATGGAACCTTGCACTCCGACAGCTATCGTGTGATGAGCCGCGCCAGGGTGTTGATGAGCGCTGGCGGAAGGTTCTTCAGGTGTTCGGGTCTGATCCTGTCAGGGCCGGGTGCTGCACGTTTCTTTACCGACGAGATGGCGTGTCGGATCTCGGAAGGGAGAACAGAGGGAACGACGTATCCATCCTGCGGAAGATGGCATGGGGCAGGTGGACGTGGCTATCGAAGAGATCGGACTAGAAGTCGTGGATGACCTTCTCCATGGTCCTTCTGGAAGAGGTGACGGTTCCGTCAGGACGTCGGAGAGCGGTCATCTTGGTCTTGAAGTTGGCGAAGTTTCGGCGGGCATTGCGGATGCTCAACTCTGCCACTGCAGCTTCAGCCAACACTTCCGCCCTTCTCTCCTTAAGATCTTCCTTTATCGCCTCTCTGCATAGCTTCGCGAGCTCGGACGTCAGTTGGTAGTTGCCTGACTCTCGTGCTGCTCCACGCTGGCGTGTAAGCTCGAGAGTTTCCGGAGACAGGCGTCTCTTGGTGGTCTTCAAGCTCTCGGCTCCCTTAGCACTGTCGTGGAGATGGTGCACGAAGCGGTCGTATTCCTCATCGACGTTGTCCATGACGGCATCTTCCCAAAGGCAGACAAAAGAGGTGTAGAGGTCCCAGTTGATGGTCGTTCTGGGATTCCTCTTCTTGAACATCGCGGCCTTCTCTTCTTGACGCGAAAAGCGAAACCTCGCGCGAAGGTGGTCCGATCCCGTGTAGAACTTGGGGACAACGGAGACGTCGGTCAGGCAATACTTGCGGTTGAAGATGATGTAGTCGATCTCGTTGTGGAACTGGCCACCGGGGGATTCCCAGGTCCATCGTAGGGAGGGAGGCTTCTGAAACTGTGAGTTTCCATGGATGGTCTTGGTCGACATGATAAACTCCGACAGCCTTTCACCTTGCTTGTTCCACTCCAAACCGTGGGTTCCGATGTGAAGTTCTTCTGGCGACCTTCGCGGTCCGATCTTGGCGTTGAATTCGCCTACGATCACCTTGTAGAAGGTGTGATCTTCCTTATAGAACTTCTCCAGCTCCACGTAGAAGGCCTCGACGTCTTCGTCGTCGTAGTCGGATGTTGGGGCATACGTGACGAACACAGTCAAGGCTGGCACGGAGCCACATCGCTTCAGTCAGACGTCCGATTCGGGTTGTCAGAGACTCGTACGAATCGATGTTCATAGCCAAGTGCGTGTTGACAAGGACACCAACGCCGCCTACTCCCCTGCTGTCGCATGTTCCTAGGAACAGTTCTTCTCCGGAGTCGTAGGCGGCGTGTAGGGGTGGTGTCTTCTCGTCTCGGTCAGTCCGATGACGTCGTACTTGATCTTCCTGGCTTGCATCATCAGATCTTCGACGGATGCTTCCGATGCAAGTGTGCGGGCGTTGTATGTAAGTACAGATCGTCATCCTAGTCCTTCTCAATTTGCGCAGCCTGGTTAGGCCCTGAGATTTTAGCAGCCTCTCCGTACTCGTCCTTCCCATCGCTGCAGAAATGGGGGCTCTTTCGGGGTCAGGGGAATGAGGCCCTTTAGTGCTGCTGTTTTTGACTTGAGTACACACGGGTAGCTAGTCGGGCTCTGTCGTGCGGGCGAAGAACTCCGGGCAGCCAGCCAGACTGCCCGAAGTTTTTGACTTGAGTACACACGGGTAGAAGGGACGGGGCGAGACTTTTGATGCGGCCTCGAATCGCCTTACGATGTACTCCCAGTCTACCGAGTGCAAGCTTTTGGCCGAGCCGACACAGTCACAACCCGCACAGTCACGGACACATCCGCTCACACTGTGCATGAACATGCCGCTCCCACGCAGAAGGAACGCGTCGACCCGACACAGCAGGAGCAAGGAGTCCATCCCCTGCATCCCACCTGCGTCTTTGGGCAGTACACGATCGCAAGAATACGTGTTGGTACTGTTTTCTCATTCGTCATTTATTGATTTTGAGGTCATCAAATTGGGACGTCCGAGTTTTTACCGACAGCTCCTGCTTGGGGTAGACTTTTTGCTTGGTGTTATATGCTGTTGAAAAGAGGATGTCTTGCTCAATAAGAATTTGTGTCGCGTTTATTGGCTCATGCTGATTTCTGTCGAATATTGTCGTGACGTTCGCCACGCTCCATCACGACTCTTCAAGGGCACACACGCTGGGAGGCGCACTGGTCCCGCCGCGCAGGGCATACGGTCGCGCGCACGCGCCGCGACGCACTATGAACGCCTTCCCGCGCGCACCCGGCAGTCTTCGGCTTCGTCGTCACTCCGAGCGGTCGGCCCGCTCTCCGCTCCGGCACTCCATCGTCAGCGCAGTGTCCACACCATCAGGACTCGACTCGACAGGCCGCGCAGGACTCCAGGACGACCAGGACAGGACGCGCAGTGTCGACCACAGAGGTAACCGCAGAGGCCGACCGAGCCACCGCCCTCGTGAGCGCAGGCTCCAGGGTAGGAGCGAGGAAGGATCTGCGGCTTGCGCTTGGGGCTGACCCGTAGGTAAGCTGGCGGGGCTCAGCCTTGACTCGTAGGCATTGTGTTCTCTATTGATGTATTGTCTGTATGTTGGGTTGATATGAAGTATGATGTATAATGCGCACTGTCACGTAACTCGAGAGCGGGGGAAGGTTTATTCTGAGCGCAGTGGCAATACTGCAGAAGGTCGGCTGGTTCAATTGTATCACGCGAGTGATGTGAAGATGGGCGAGAGTCGTCGGGGGCCAGCGCAGGTGCAGTCCCGGGAAAGGTCCTAAATAACATCCGCATTGGTATGAGGTGTGCTAAGTCGGGGCAATAAGGGCCACACCCTTACGTGGCAGGTTAAGTAAGAGCTAGCGCGCATAGGTAAGACCTCGACACCGGTTGTGCCTCACACGTGGCCTCGGGTTGAGGGCCGCATGAGTTCCACCACCGATGCAGCGGACTCACCCGGGGCACGACATGGTGCATCGGACCGATGTTGGGCATGCGGAAACGCATGTTCGGCATTGGCGATCGAGCCTTCTAGCGCGCAGCCACTGATGGGAACAATGGGGTCTAGGTGCGCATGGGAGTACTACAATCAGTACAGATCTGACTCCAACGAGCCCCTGCGCAGTGACTGCGAAGGTAGTCACAACTAGGGTATCGCCTCTTCCACTCCCGTGGCCTCCGTTTCTAACCTTAGGGGCTTCGAGTGGCACGGACTCTCCTTTGGGACAGGCTGAACGGCTTGAGCGCAGGGTCACATGGCGCGCAAGGGAAAACGGGGAGGAAACCCTAGGCGGTAACCGTCATTGTTTGCGCCCGGAAACTTCGAGCACGCCCAAGCGCTGGTCTGGGGGTCTCCTCGAGGCACATAAAGACTGCTACAGCAGCGGCTTGGCGACGTAGCTTTGTGATAACGTGTCTTCGCCGAAGTTGCATTCCGGCCCCAACTGAGATGCTTAACCGCACGTAGTCTACGGACCGTTAGCGCTGCGAAAGCCTCGCGAATTTCACGTCTCCCTTCTTTTTGTACCCATGTGTCACCACCTTGACCGCACACTATTCATCCAATGCTTAGGTCTTATGCGCTTGCCTGGTTTCTCGCTTCTCTCGTACCGTCGGATCTTAGTACTTTGATACTGGCTCACCCGCTCGACAACCTCTCGCGCAGTTGTGTGTCGGCTACTGGCCAGGGCCGGCCACAACAACTCGACGATACGACACGTGTTGCTTTCAGATAGGTATATTCTCGCAACTCTCGTACAACGGTCTATCGGCGCAATGACATCGGTCGCCGAACATGGGAAACAACTCCTCGAGTCTGCCGCGCAACTCCATGAGGTCACAAGTAAGATCCCACAGTATCTACTTGACCCCATCGACGCTTCGTATGCGCAGCGCGAAAAGCGTCAGCGCCTTTTGGCTCATTACGAGCAACTCGTTGCACATTCGAAACTACTGCGTGAAGCGATCCGCACAGTCAAGGATCGCCAGAACTCATTTCTTACATTTATTGGTTCTTCCTCTACGCCAGAAGCAGACAAACAGACCTATGCAGCTCTTGACCGAGAGGCACAGGTCGGAGACACTCTAGCCAAGGCCGAGGACACCAATACTGTCATTTGCCTTCGCATTGCCAAAGCGTGCGAGATGCTCACAGAGTACTTCGAGGAAGTACTCAATCTATCTCTTAATACGTTAGTAGCAGCGCAAGGCACTGGTCAACAGTCCATTGACACTAATGCATGCGGTAGTGGGGCAGCGACATCGCCCGCACATCCAGTCGATAATAGCGCAAATAACATCAATAGCGATGTGAGTGCCAGCGACGCGCAGCTTCAGTTCCAGCCTACCATCCAGCTGGACAAACTTGCACTTGAACCGTTTACTGGCGACATTACCCAATTTCATCGTTTTTGGAGCGCTTACGAACTCGCGGTGCATAACAACAACAGCATCCCTCAGGTCTATAAGTTTCTTTATCTGCAAAGGCTTCTACAAGGCGACGCGCAAATAGTTCTCCAGGATTTAGATCCGGAAGAGTGTAACTACCATCACCTGGTGCAAGCGTTGAAGAAGCGCTACGATCGTCCGCATAAAACGCGGGCCACACTCCATTAGCAGCTTAAGCAACTCGCACCAGCACGGCTCTCTGGGTCAGAGCTTAGGAGCACGTGGTTTAGAATTTCAGGCATTCTCCATGGACTCCGCAAATTCGAGGATTTCCGCAACGTGTTACCGATCCTTGACCTAGTCAAGGGGAAGTTTCCGTCGGAGATTCAATCGAAGCTTCACGATCTTGAGTTCCAGCTTGGAGAAGAGTTCGATATCGACGCAGTAATGCGTCACCTCGACAACATCATCGCCTCGCAAGAGCGATACGAGGACTCGACCACGTTGAGTGACAACTTCGCCGTGAACACCAACAGCCCGCAGAGGAAACGCACATCCAGGTCAGCTTCCTCAGAGTCATCATACGACCCTAATAAGTGCTGCTTCTGTAATTCAAGTAGTCACCAGACGCGCAAATGCAGGGTTTCGATGCCAGTCTATGCTCGCAGGAAAATCGCTCGCTCATACGCGCTTTGCTTTAACTGCCTAACTGTAGGGCATCAGCAACGGGATTGTGAGCGCAGTGGGTGCCGTCGTTGTGACGCCAGCCACCATCAGCTTCTCTGCGAAAGAAGAGAACGGCGCGATAGAGAACCTTCACCGCGCAGCCGTCACGGCACGCGCAATGACAGGTATTCTCGATATCGCACATACCGTTCGACATCTAGTGAACGACGTTCCTCACGGACGCCGAGCAGAGACACTTCCCGTTCCAGGAGTTCCTCCTGGGAAGATGGGTATGTACGCTTACGCGATAGGCGTCGACATAGCTATAACATCCATAGGCATCATAGGTCATACTCTCCGCGTAGGTATCGTTCACCATCGCCGCATGTTCGCTTCTGTTTACCATCTAGCAGACGCAGCGACAGCTACTACCACCGCTCTAGGCGCTATACACCACCTCGTAACTTTACGCGCGATTCCGATCAGGAATACCATCTTTTGCAGCATTGCTACGATGCGCTTAAAACACCTAGCAAGTATTCTTGCCCGCACGCAGCGTTAATGCTCGCAAAGGCTAAAGCACGTTCTTGCGACTCCGATGAGCTCGAAGACGTCATCCTATTACTCGACTCAGGAGCGCAGAACAGCTTCATAGCTACGCACGCAGTTACACGTTTAGGCCTACCAGTAGCCAATAAGCGGTCACGTACCTACATAGCGTTTGGAGGACAAAAGGTTTCAGAGGTTTCAGGCATTACGCAAGTGACTCTTGTCGACTTGTTCGACGAGGAGTTGACTCTCCATCTCACGACTAAGGACATCCTCACGTTAGCGCAGAAACCACCTCAGCTGTCAGAGGACGACAAGGCGCACATCAGGAAGCATGGCTATGACATGCCGATGTGTCACACCCAAAAGGCGGTTCTCCCGGACTTGCTCATTGGGATCGACAACTACTGGGACATCCTCATGCCAGAGGCACCAGTAGTCTTGCCTTCGGGCATGGTTCTGACTCACACGAGGTTCGGAACAGTCGTTTCCGGATTACCGGTTTTTCGGGTTCGCCTCAACAAACACCAAGTTCCTATACGACAGTCATCGCCGTCGACGGAGAGGAACAAGAACAGTGGGTGCAGAGGCTTTGGTCACTCGACTCACTAGGCATCACAGAAGACCATAACCCCAACGCAGATACCGAAGCGCAAGATCGGATTCTTGCCAACTTCATCAACACCTCGAAGTTTATCGATGGCTACCTCTACGTCCAGTTCCCATGGAAAGAAGCGCATCCGAAGCTGCAGGACAACAAGCAGCTCGCGTACTGTCGTCTCGTTAACCAATACAAGAAACTACGACAGTCGCCGCAGGCTTGGAAGACCTACGTCAAGGTGATAGAAGACCATCTCAAAGCAGGATATATCGAAGAGGTCGATGAGCGCAGGTTCGATAACCATCGCGTTTACTACATCCCGCATCAGGCCGTCTACAAGGAGTCGTCGTCGACCACAAAGTTAAGGGTAGTGTTCGACGCCTCGTCTAAACAGCGAGGTGCTCCCAGTCTTAACGACTGCCTCTACCAAGGACCGACACTCCTCCCGGAGCTTGTCGCGATTCTCCTTCGCGCAAGACTCCATCGATTCCTGCTCATCGCCGACGTCGAAAAAGCGTTTCATCAGATTCGCTTGCAGAAGTCTCAAAGAGATGCAACGCGCTTTCTGTGGGTCAAAGATCCAAATCGTCCGCCATCGTCGCAGAATCTTCGCATATTTCGGTTTACTAGAATACCTTTTGGGGTTAACGCATCGCCATTCATGCTTTCAGCATCCATTCAGCTGTATCTCCAGCGCAATCCCACCGCGTTGGCAAAGGAAGTAGAATTCAATACCTATGTCGATAACGTTCTTTTAGGCGCAGACGACCGCGCAGTAGCTATCCGCAAGTATCGCGACGCGAAACTTCTTTTCAGGCTTATGCACATGAACTTGAGAGAGTTTCTCTGCAATTCAGAGACGGTCAACCACTCTATGGACAAGCGAGATCGCATTTTGGACGCTGCTCACGCGAAGCTATTAGGGATCAATTGGAATGCGCACAGAGACACGCTTAGTCTCCCGTTTAAGACTTTGCGGATTCAGGTAACATCAAAACGTACAGCTCTACGCGCACTTGCGTCAACGTACGACCCTCTTGGTCTGCTAACACCATTTCTCTCACCCCTCAAGGTCTTCGTACAAGATCTATGGGCCAAAAACAGGGGTTGGGATGATCGCTTGGACCAAGCAGAATTAGATCAGTGGTCACAACTATGCGCAAGTCTCCAATATCCATTACCATCCATCCCTAGGCACGTTTTACCATCTAGCGCAGCTTCATCCACTTTTGAGCTTTGCGTCTTTGGCGACGCATCAAAACGTTTGTATGCGTGTTGCGCGTACTTGGTTTGCCGTACACAAAGCGTAGTTACATCTAGGTTGGTAATGGCCAAGTCACATCTTAACGAAGCCAAACCTATAACCATACCTCGCGCAGAGTTAATGGCAGCCTTGATTAGCGCACGTCTCGCTAAATACTTAGTTAAGCATTTGGGCATCAAGTTCGCAGTGGTTCACTTGTTTTCAGATTCTCTAATCACGCTACACTGGATCCACTCCGCAAAAACGTTTAAAACCTTTGTCCGTAATCGAATTCAGGCTATACGCACCATCATTTCGGCATTCGTGGATCAGGGCATTAGCACCAAGTGCCATTATGTACCATCAGAGTACAATCCAGCAGATTGCGCGACTCGTGGCTTGTCCACGAGAGACGCAGCAGAGCACATTTGGTGGTCCGGTCCAGAATTTCTACTCATGCCGCATTCCGAATGGCCGTACAACGACATGGACTTCAACATCGTCCCGGACAACGACGTCGCAGAGGAAGAAACGGTGAACGTGAGTGTTGAGATTGAAACAGTGTTCCGGTCGACAGTTCCATTTGCCGCTACCAATAGGTATACTAAGTTAGTGCGTATTGTGGCACACATGCTCAGGTTTCTCCGCATTACTATGCTTGATCGGGTTTCATCCACATCGCAGGAACGGTTACTATCCAAGTTCCCACTATTAGGCAAAATTTCTCCATCTGGGCTACTTACGGTGCAAGACATTACTACCGCAGAAACCATGATCATCCTCGCGCATTATCGCGAGAGTGAGAACATCTTGCGGAGGACAAATCTCGGAAGGCTGAATGCGAAAAAGGACGAAGACGGAGTAATCCGTTGTCCCGCTCGTATAGGTCCGTACGAGACAGCACCTATCCTTTTGGTTCCATCGCACAGGCTAACATACATCGTTATATTCCATCAACATCTTACGCAGTATCATTCCGGCGTTTACTCAACGGTTGCTAGCTTGCGCCAAACGTACTTCATACCATCTATACGGCGCACAGTATCTAAGGCACTTCGCACTTGCGTTACGTGTAACAAGTTCAACGCATTTCCGTTTCGCTATCCTAGCATGCCGGACCTTCCGAAGGAACGCGTCACACGTTCGAGACCGTTCCAGACAGTCGGTTTGGATTATCTAGGTCCAATACCATTCAAAAGTGCGCATACTGTAGCTAGTAAGGCTTGGGTATGTCTAATTACCTGTTTGGCAACTCGCGCAGTACATTTAGAACTCGTTCTAAACAACACTGTACAAGAATTTCTGTTGTCCTTTCGCAGGTTTTTAGCTCGCCGAGGAAGACCAGATCTCGTTTATAGCGATAATTCGACTACGTTTCACGCTGCTGAGAAGACCATCGCAGAAGTCATCTACGAACCTTCAGCATGGCGCACAGTTTCCAACTACGTCTCCAGTCGCAAGATCGTCTGGAAGTTTATAACACCTCTTTCGCCATGGAAAGGAGGTTTTTACGAACGCATGGTCGCGCTCTTCAAGTCAGCGTTCAAGAAGACCGTCGGAAGATCATTGCTGCAGCTGGAAGTTCTACAAACGGTCATCGTGGAGATCGAATCCGTCATCAACTCAAGACCATTAACTCCCTATAGGGAGTCGGACAGTTTGGCGCATGTACTGAAGCCAGTTGACTTCGTTTCTCCAGCGGTAGACATCCAGCTACCACCATCGCAGCAGCCAGAACTTCAGGACGCCTCGAACAAGCTCACCGCTTGGTACCAACAGTCCATCCGCGTTCTTGACTCGTTCTGGGATATTTGGCATCAGGACTACCTATCCGCACTTCGTGAGCGTCACCAACAAGGAGTTCGAAGACAACGATCCACGAACATCACTCCGCACGAAGGTCAAGTCGTACTCATGGCCGATGACAAGCTCCCTAGGGGGCAATGGCCACTTGGAGTCATCACGCAGATCCACGCAGGATTGGACGGCGCAGCTCGTTCCGCTAGTGTACGCAACAGTGCTGGCAGGGTACTACAACGTTCCATCTCTCATTTGTACCCGCTCGAGATCTCAGAACCTAAGGCATCAAAGCTAGTAGTCAATGTACCATCAGCTACTCAGGTTCCATCGCCAACTAGGGTTCAACCAGCACGCGCAGCTAAAACTGCGCATAAGTTCATCACTACACCTAAGAACACCACGTAGTTTCACCATCCCGCTGTCCTTCCTTGCCAATCGTTTATTACAGATTCAGTGTGCCGTCGCGTAGCCTAGAGTTACGCAGGGCTAGGTCCCGTCACGAATACCCTGAGGTACCGTTGCACCTCCGCGTGCATTCGGGTCTCAGGTCGACGTCATTTACCATCGGCACTACGTCTACAACGGTCGGTTACTACGGTTCATCGTTCGCAGTTGCACTTTTTATCCTTCTTTACGCGCAGTATCACATTTTATGTATTTCCCGCAGTGTCCAGGTATTAGTTTGTTACTTCTATGTGTGCTTGTCTACATCTCCGCGCAGCATCTTATCTTCATTTGCCCGCTTCCTTCTTCTTTCTCTCCTTTGTTAGTTTATCCCGCTCGCAGCTTCAAAAAGAAGGTTGTGCAGTACCTTCACTCGCATTTTTGGATGGCCCACTCTAGTTTTTCTTCTTCTCTAACTTCTTCTAGTACTTCCTCTAGTGTCTCTTGTCTCATTTTACGCTTCTTCGTTCTCTCTCACGTTGTTCATCTGTCTTCTTCTCTGTGTCTGTTTAGGTCTAGTACTTTCTCTCTTTCTCTAGTTTAGGTTACGGTAGTGAGCCCGAAAGGGCATAGTATTTCATCATCTTAACCTTACTTTCGTAGTTGTCCAGCCCACTTCACTCCTTATTCGCTTTCCTTACTGCACAGTAGACAGCCGCGCACATTCGTAGTTTTTGCTGCTCTTCAGCGGTTTTTCTTCTAGTTCTTCTATCGCTCTGTTAGTACTCTAGTAGTTTCTTTCCTATCGTAGCGTAGTGCAGATATCCTGGGCATTCGTTTTAACGCGCAGTAACGTACTTCTATTCTATCCTATTGTAGTTTAGTTTTAGTCTCCTTCTTAGTCTAGCAACCTCGCCGCGCAATGTCCATTTCCGCTACCATGAACATCATGCCGTATCAGTATTCGAGTAGAGTTTCCATCCGGTTGTTCAGTTTGCACCATTTGCCTGTTGCAGGTAATAGCATTCGGTCTAACCAACCTACTCGCTCATCATGGCATTCCGACCAGTCCGCACTACCACCACGAACGCGCAGGACCAGTCAACATCATCGACGTCGCGAGCCGACAACACGACTACGACGCAGCCTACCACCACGTCAGCGCAGCCGACTGCATCGCAGGAGTCACGTGAGTCTGGGGATCTTCTGTTCGCTCACTTCGCGCAGATACTCCAACGAGATCCGGAGATCGAAGCGCCGATCCTTAGGCAGCTAGTGGAGGAACTTAACCAGTTCCGGGAAGTTGCAGTTGAGCCGGACGTGGAAGTCCTTTCAGGTGCAGTAGATCCTAGTGTTGCGCAGCGCAGTCCCACAGTCATTGAGCGCATCAACGCTCTGGTCAGACGTCGCGATCCCAAGGTCACCCTGGATCGCATGGACGACTTAGAGCTACAATACGCCAGTGTCCCATCAGGCGAAAGACAGCTTCTCGCACTTATGCAGAAGCTTACAATTGCGCTTAATCCGGAGTTGGTTTTTTCCATCGCGCATCTAGGAGCGCACGATTACGTGCAGATAGACGCCTACCTACGTTCAGACTTCTACCGCAGTATCCGATCCAACTTCACTCGGGAGATTTATCTTCCGCAATGGTCGGACGCGGACCGTACTAGGTACCCCATAAGCGCAGTTTACATCATCGTGCAAAGTACCAGGGGCATGCGTCATCATGCGCAACAACTCGTAGAGCTTCTTACGCGCATAGCCGACTCTCGTGAGCTACTGCCAGGAGCGATATTGTTCGAACACATTATCACCATCACAACGCTCATTCGCAACGTAACATCTAGGCAAGCGGCAGTTCACGCGCAGCTATTTCCGCAGGCTTTCCGTGGTCACGATCAGCCACGCCTAGCGGAGGTCCTTGCGAAGTACGGTGTTTATTTCCAGGACATACACGAAGCGGACACATACGCAACAGCAGCGGTCGCAGAGGCTTACGATGTGCTCAATCGCCTCAACCACCAGCACATGGAGCAGCTCCAACAGCTCCACGATCAAGCGGTCTTCGTCACGGTGGCAGAGGAGCGCAGGCCGGCGGCAACGCCGGTACAACAACCCGCAGATGCCCACATGAGCAGCACGCCATCGCTGCATGAATCTTTCTTGCAGGACTTTGTAGAACAGCCGGGTCCTAGTCATAGGCTTAACCCGTGGGAGCAGGCCATCGCTCCAGTTGCTCAGCACGCAGGGACAAGACCACACGACCGTCCACCCTCGCAGCAGTCATTTCAGGCCTCTAGGGCTCCTTCCAGGGCTCCGGTACCAGCCAGGCCTCCATCTAGGGCTGTTCAGGTCAGGTCTCCATCTCCCGCACCCATCAGGTCACCAACACCGCCTACGCTCAGGGAGTACGTGCAGCAACGTGAACCTCTCTACATCCCCACGCAGGAGCCAGCTACGGGCATTCCGCGGTGCTACTTCTGTCCGCAGAATCACTACTCTTCGGAGTGCGAAAGGGTCCCGAATCTCTCGCGCAGGCTCATGATCCACGCGAACAGGGGCAGGTGCTTCAAGTGCGGGGAACTGCACGACGAGGCGCTCTGCACTAAGAAAGTCAAGTGTCGGGCCTGCAAGAGTACCAACCACTGCACACCCTTTTGTAAGCGCAATACGCACGTGATCGTCGACTTTCCAGAACACGAGTTCTATGACAGACTCGAAGCCGCGATGAGGCACGCCAAGGGCGTCAGGGAAACCAAGCTGAGGCGATCCGCAGGCAACATGGACAACAAGAAGTGGTGGCCGTAGGTTTAGACTTCTACTAATTCTTTCCTATCTTAGCGCAGTAGTCATTTCCTTCTCATAGTGTAGTTTATTAGTCTTTCTTTCCTCTCGTAGACTACTAGTTCATTTCCGCGTAGTTCCGTCTAACTCTAATTGTAGATTTTCGACTTACCTCAAGCGCAGAAGCGACTTCGCACTTACGTTTCGGCGTACAGTGCTCCCTTGGGGAAGCGGTTGGGAGACCGCGAACTGATTCTTTCGCTTGACCCTGGGTATCTTCTCGTGTTTCCACGTGCCTTGACTTTGTCCCTTGGGGTTTTCTTTCGACTAACATGGCGAGGCAAAACTCTCCCCCTCGCACAAAACTGACCCTTATCCAAAGCGCACAAAACGCGCTCGTAGGAAGAAATTCGCCAAGTTCGTTCTCGTTCGACGTCATCAACGCCTTCGACCACGCAACATCCTGTCGACTTCAACATCAACGTCAACCGCAGTTTCGTCCATCGATTCTACGACCACGAGTTCGAGCCGCAGTTCCGATTACGATGCCGTTTCGTCGCCGCCGAGGATCCACGTATGCTACTCACACATCATAATCTACTGATTACTCATCTATTGAAGCTCATTCACATATACTTGTATTTGTACTTGTGTTTTTTGTTCTCCTTGTTCGTGTATCTTAACTCGTAGGTTCCCCTATCTCGTCATCGTCAACTACCCAACCCTCTGAGCCTCCGCTGTCAATGAGTTTGTCGCAGTGACGTCGCGACCTTTTTCAGGTAGTTTAGGCCAATTAGGAAGCTTCGTTGACTGTGTCTGTATGTTGGTAGGTAACGGGTCCCTTGCGCAATACCTCGCAACAACATCTTCGTTTTCGCCGCCCCCAGTGTCGTGACGTTCGCCACGCTCCATCACGACTCTTCAAGGGCACACACGCTGGGAGGCGCACTGGTCCCGCCGCGCAGGGCATACGGTCGCGCGCACGCGCCGCGACGCACTATGAACGCCTTCCCGCGCGCACCCGGCAGTCTTCGGCTTCGTCGTCGCTCCGAGCGGTCGGCCCGCTCTCCGCTCCGGCACTCCATCGTCAGCGCAGTGTCCACACCATCAGGACTCGACTCGACAGGCCGCGCAGGACTCCAGGACGACCAGGACAGGACGCGCAGTGTCGACCACAGAGGTAACCGCAGAGGCCGACCGAGCCACCGCCCTCGTGAGCGCAGGCTCCAGGGTAGGAGCGAGGAAGGATCTGCGGCTTGCGCTTGGGGCTGACCCGTAGGTAAGCTGGCGGGGCTCAGCCTTGACTCGTAGGCATTGTGTTCTCTATTGATGTATTGTCTGTATGTTGGGTTGATATGAAGTATGATGTATAATGCGCACTGTCACGTAACTCGAGAGCGGGGGAAGGTTTATTCTGAGCGCAGTGGCAATACTGCAGAAGGTCGGCCGGTTCAATTGTATCACGCGAGTGATGTGAAGATGGGCGAGAGTCGTCGGGGGCCAGCGCAGGTGCAGTCCCGGGAAAGGTCCTAAATAACATCCGCATTGGTATGAGGTGTGCTAAGTCGGGGCAATAAGGGCCACACCCTTACGTGGCAGGTTAAGTAAGAGCTAGCGCGCATAGGTAAGACCTCGACACCGGTTGTGCCTCACACGTGGCCTCGGGTTGAGGGCCGCATGAGTTCCACCACCGATGCAGCGGACTCACCCGGGGCACGACAAATATCAACAAAATTCCAAAAAGAGAAAAATCATCTTCACCAACATCTCCTTCTACTTGTTCAGTTGTTGATATTCGTCAGAGAAATCAGCATGAGCCAACAAACGCGACACAGATTCTTATTGAGCAAGAGATCCTCTTCCGAACAAAGCAAAAAAGTTCA
This sequence comes from Heligmosomoides polygyrus polygyrus, assembly GCA_947396885.1. Taxonomy (NCBI): domain Eukaryota; kingdom Metazoa; phylum Nematoda; class Chromadorea; order Rhabditida; family Heligmosomidae; genus Heligmosomoides; species Heligmosomoides polygyrus. The sequence continues at coordinate 82,712,934 of OX377201.1, forward strand.
CCCCAGACCAGGGAGCTGTCGGTAAAAATTTGTACGGAGAAGTCGGACGTCCCAATTTGATGGCTTAAAAATCAATAAAGGACGAATGAGCAAATAGGACCAACACATATTCTTGAAGAACAGATCATTGTCTTCCAAATGCCATAAAAAACTGCGCAAAAATTCGAAACCTAAGCGGAGAGAAGCGACTGCGCAATTGGCCAATTTTCACTTTAAATTTAACGAAATAAAAATTGGCAAAGTTCAAGATGAAAACAGAAATGCAATATACGGTATGATAGAGCAAATAATTCTCTTTCGAAAGCTGTATAGTGCTATGAAAGAGACCGCCGAAGAAAACCGCAATGGATCGTTGAAAAAAACGGCGGAGACCTATGGAACAACCTAATATTATATTTTTAGGCACGTCATAGCGCATTTGGAGGAGGAGCTGGCTGTCGTTCTCGGCTCGAACTTCTCGCTTGAACTAGCCTTTCACCCTACGGAATCTGTGAATTGAACCACACTTGCCTGTGAAGGGTAGGACCGGCTTTTTCATTTTTCATTTTTTTCACTGGTGAACTGGGTTTTTTATCGGCTGACCACGTTGTTGCACGCACTCAAACAGTCTCCATGATATACTACAGAGCTGGACTGCGTAGCCCACATAGGAATTGACTAGCGCCGATTTTATATTCTTTATTATGCTTTCAGTAACCTTCAGCAAATGGTTTCAACTACGTTGCAATAGGTCAAGAGGAGAAGTAAAAAAGCAAGGAAAAAGAAAAAGAAGAAAGCAGTAGGCAAAAACGCATGTTAACCTTTCGGACCTCCTATTCATCATTGAAATGCTAGATGAACCTAGTTGTAAGTTTGCAAACGGTTCTATAAACGTTCTAACACATTTGCTTAAGCCTGGAGCGGCTGGTAGAGAGGCTATATGGTGTTACAGGATGTTTTGTTGCGATCAAAAATCTTGCGCCAAGCGGGACTCGAACCCGCATCTTCTGCTTTCCGGGCAGCGATGTTCGCCTTACACCACCGGCGCTGTTTGACCGCACGTAACATCCGCGATATCCTCGAGGTTCTATAAACGGTTTGAAGATGACGACAATGAATAGCTGAACCTATCCCTTTACAAAGCCTAAACCATCCACATTTACCATGTGCATATGCAGGTGTCCCGTATAATAAGATGCGAGTGGTTCACTCTCACATCGACGCCCCATTGACGCCATCTCCCGACTGCTCGGCACTTCGACGAAGCCCTACATACTCAGAAATTTTAGGATTTTCATTGTACATTCCTAATGCAATTAGATAGCCTCGAGACTGTGCTCATTCCTCTTGCAATTAGAATAGTTAGCCAGCAAAGCCTAGTTTGACTAAAGGGAGCAGCGAAAAATCTGGAGAGTACAATCGAGATAGCATCGCTGAATAGTTGCCTCCAACGAATTTGATGGGCCATTTCCGCTCACCTCGCTCTGCACACTCCTCAAGGGCATTACGCCCCCATAGCTGGAATTCAGTGTTTGCATAGGCAACGGACGGGCGTCAGAAAACCGCAAATTGCAGCTCTCACTTGCCGCCTTGGTGCCTTTGTGATAACTCTAGAAAGAGGGCGCTAACAAAGTCGGTGAGATGGAGAGCACCACTGCGACGACGCACTTTGATGACCGCGGCACCAGAAATTGGCTCGATGGGCTCCTCCGCAAAGGTCGTTGCGCGTTATGAGGCAGGAAAAACCCGACCAGGAAACTGACCTCGATTTTCAATTGGACATTCGATGTCGAGTGAGTCAGAGGGAAACATCTGTGTGGAGGAAGAGCTCTCGAATAGCAAACAGCTTTTGAATGGGAAAATAAGCATGACTCATCGATGTGAACGCCCGCTTTTCCTTGAAGCACCACCAGCCAGCGAAGCCACCTTGAGTCGGTATAGAGAGCATGCTAAGCACTGCAACTCGCACACACGAAGAAATTTGTCAGAAGAGATGAAAGGACGTTGTCTCTTTGACAAACGTCCTCATAAATGTAAATGAAGCCATTAAGTTGCACTCGCTTGGGAAAGAGGCTTCCGATGAAGGCAACTTTGACAATCACGCAAAAAGGGAACCTATAAATATACTTCGCTAGCGCCATTGAATGCTAGGCAGCCAAATAGAGCGACAACAGAGAAGACTGGTAGCGATATGGGTAAACGTTTGAGAGCAGTTTCAATAACAAATATAACCAAAATATATAAATAAAATATAATACTGGTAATCTACTATATCATAAAATGCGTAAAAGTGCGTGAAAAGTATTGAAGAACGGGGGTCGAGCGTTCTATCCCCTCATCCCCCTGGCCCGCCCACCCCCAACCCCCTGCAATTGCTCGAGAGTCTAGTGGCTGCCTTACGAGATAGTGGAGACGCAGACATTTGCCACGCCTGTGTTTAAAGGGCGGGGGATAGAACGCCACTCCGCCTTGAAGAACGGTGGTCGAGCGTTCTACCCCCGCGTCCCTCTGGCCCGCCCATCCCCCAACCCCCTGGGCTTGCTAGAGAGTCCAGTGGCTGCCTGACGAGATAGTGGAGACGCAGACATTGGCCACGCCCCTGTTTAAAGGACGGGGGTAGAAAGCCACTCCGACTTGAAGAACCCTGCAGCGTTTTCTTTCTAGTTTCCTGTTTTCTGTGTGTGACATTCTTGTTATCCGTATTGTGTTTGGAAAACAATTTCGAACAACTGAAGCAACATAAAGCCTTAGTCGTTACATTAGTTCCTCCTTGGCTGTTACCAACAAAAATAAGTACTTCTTTAACAAGAGAATTAAGACCTCTCGGAAACATCCGGTGAGGAAAGTGGTCATTGACCTAAAAATCGACTAAGGCTTTGTCAGAACAATTGCCTACAAGATGTTTAAGCAACGACAACGCAATTCCAAAATTAACAATTTTTGTCCGATGATAGGAAACAGAAAGAGGAGCGCAGGTGTAAGCTGCTGCTTGGACGAGCACAGTTTAAACATTTATTTATTTATTTAACTGCACTTAAGGGTGCACTACGGTGTTAAGCAAATCTTCGAATAAAAAATAACCGTTAAAAGCGCAGGAAAATGAACACTCAATTACATTAAAGCTACAAACGTCTTTAAATTAGTAATTACCGTCTGGCTACAGCGATCCTATGGCAACTCCCGTAGCAACGCTCCTATGTCAAGTATTTTAAGGCATAGAGCCGAAAAAGAAGTAACTCAGAGGAATATATAAAAGCCATATCAGACTTATACGAGCTCATGCACTTTTTTATTCTTTTATTGACGCATACTAGCATATGCGTGAACATGCAGTAAGACAACCACAACAAGCATAGCTCATAGTAGTAGTACAGTACCGCCGCTAAACATTCAACCAAACGACGTTTGCGACGCAAAAACGCGTTTTTTGCGTCGCATCATGATAACTTTGTTCAAAATAAAGGCTTTCTCACCAAAATTTACAAGGGCTCCTAGCATCATCCTACCTACCAAAGGGCATGCAACCGCCGTTAAAAAATGGATGGAAGCCTGAAAACCAGTGCCGCAATTAAGGAGGGTCCTAATTGCTGTGACCCGACCCAACACCGTCGCCGAGTCTCGGCTAATTATATCCCCAGGCAGAATTACTGCTGCTCAGTTAAATTTTAAAATTCTTAAACCCAATTAAATTGTATTTTCTTGCTGCTTATGACATTCCCCTGGCTGCGACAATTCATTTGGTACCAAATTTGGCAGGAAAATGTCTGAAGCTGCTTCAACTGATTTTGTTTATTTCAACGGAAGCATCCTCAGTTTAAACCTGTTATTGTAGCTTGCAATCTACTCATCTTTAAGGAGGGAGAATGACATGGAAAATTTACGTTTCGACTTCACTTTGAACATCTGTGTGTTGATTGCAATTCGTCAAAACTGCAAGTGAACCTTGGTAATGAACACTCCCTGTCGCCGATTTTGGCTGCGAATATCTACGTCCTCAGCAAATGAGTTAGTCCAAAAATATGTTGGCTAACCGTGCGCAATGTAGAGACTCCAAGTGTCAAATATCCTAAAGCCAGGAAATCAGATGCCCGAATTTCAGCTGGTTAAAGTGAAGACTTCTTTCAAAAGTGCGGCTGAGCTTCTACAGCGTTTCATGCTCAGTCTTTGCAGAATGAATGCTGGGGAGCCCAGAATTCATATTAAGTATTTTTTCGCTCAAAATTTTCAACCAGTCCAGACGCCAATATTTTGACGCACCAGATCGAGCGTCGATGTTGATATCTTCTTCGACCATAATTGCACTGACCTGACATGCCCTACAGAGCCATTGCACTCGGCTGCATGACCAACGAATCCCTCAATTCTCTTTCTCGTAACTACGGGCCTGTTCGACCTTATGCAGCTCACCAATATCGATCCATGCTGCCAAATCTTGAGGACCTTTTGGGCTTTCCGGATTGCGTACATCATATTAGGTTGTCCGGGAAGTTCTCAGCGTTTTCGCGTTTTAAGTGCTTCACTTTGAACTAACATAACTTTCTCAAATCTTATGGCATTTATTGTTGGTCGAAGTAGGCACCGCTCGAGTCAGCACAATTTTGCCAATGGGAACAAGTCGACTTCTTCCATCATCGAAAGAATTAGGTGGTCGAGATTCGATAAATTTCACGAAAGCTGTTTTGGCTTGGTGTTCACTGGTGAAGGTTTTACCAGCGAGAAAGTTCTGAAAGTGTTTGAAAAGACGGCAGTCCGTTGGTGAGAATCCTGGAGAATATGACGGGTGAGGCAGAATTTTAACCCTTAGTTCGTTTAATGTTCATGTGGTGATTTGCGAAACGTGTGGCGGGCGCTATCGTGCAAAAGAATCGGGGCTCTTCTGCTGACCAATGCTAGCTGAAGTTGACCCGATTTTCGGTGATTTCGTCGTTTTCCTTACAATAGACTAGACTGATAGACTGTGATAGACTTTGCTGTGATCGTTTGGTCTAGCGCCGAAAAGTTTTAATGGATCACACCATCCGCTGACCACCACACAGTGACCATTACCTCTTTGGGTGGAGGTTCGCCTTCGGAAAATGCCTAGGGAGTTCATCTGCGTGCAACCACTCTCCGGAACTTTTCCTGTTATCTACAAACTTTACTTTTCATCACAAGTGATGATTCGATCCAAAAGGGATCTGTTTTGTTGCGTGAAAGGTGAGGAGAACAAATCTCGAAACGTGACAATTTTTGCTGCTCACTCAACTCTTGGGGCACTCAATTTTCGAGCTTTTTCACCTTCCCAAGGCGTTTCAAAGCATCCGCAACTGCAGTTCTACTGACGTCCAGCTCGTCCGCGATTTCGCGAACTGTTTGGGATGGTTCGGCTTCCACCAATTCCTTCAACTCGTCGTCCAGGATTGCTCTAGATCGACCGTTACGGGATGATCTTCAAGGCTGAAATCTCCAGTCCGGATTTTACCGAAGCACTGGCGCACAGTCCTTTCTCCAACTCTATTAGGCCCCACACTTGATCGATATGTCGAGCTGTCTCGGATGCGGATTGTCCCAGTTTGAAGTTGAAATAAAATGTCGCTCGGAATTGCTCTTTCGACATACTCCAAAAAGCCCTTCAAGAACAGAAATATAATGCGCAATACAAGTTGAATTTTTACTCCATAATAGACGAATGAAAGATAGCAACGCAAAACGCTGAAAACTTTCCGGACAACCTAATAACATGAGTTTGTTGGCTGAAAATTTTGGTACGATTTCTTCCATGCTTTCATTCACTTACTCAAAAACTGAACAGTTCGCTTGAAGTTTTATAACATTCTCATTTTTTGTAGAAAATAATGGTTTATATCCTGTTCTAAAGAGCAAAACAGCGGCAGTTTTTAGTAAACAACATAACAAAGAAATTTGTAAAAACACATATTCTCACCTTGATCATCCATGTAAGCAGCGTTCAAACTGTTAGGGGGTGGGGCAAAAGTAATGTGAGACAAATTGAAAAAAATTCTTTATCTCTTCATAACTCAATTACAAGTCAACGATGCTGAGGAATATGTATGCCATTAAGGTCAATGACTTGCTGCCATCGCTCAGCCAACTTCCTGATCCCATCCTTCCAGAACTGCTTGGGCCTGGTGTTGATCAACTGCTCGATATGATTGTCAAGTACTGCTTGGGTTCTTGTGTCCCTTCCGACCAGGAAGTCCCGTAGGCCCAAGAAGTGGTGGTAGTCGCATGGAGAGATGTCCGGCGAATACGGTGGGCGAAGCATGTAAACGTAGCCCAGCTGGGCAAGCTGATCCATGGTCACTTTTGCCCGATGGGGTGCGGCGTTGTCGAAAAGAGGACCTTCTTGACGCGCTGCGACTGAACAAGTTCGAGTCGCGGGTCCATCTCTTCGATTTCGTTTACCATGGCCTTGGAGTCCATCGTCGTGCTTTTGGTAAACAACTTCCAGTACACCGCTCCAGACCCAAAAGGGCGCAGACCCAAAAGCTCTGAAGGTGCTTCTCGCCGAACGAAGGTCGATAACGGGTCAATAGGCCTCACCCAGACTGGCTGCTTGGCAGGGCTAAGGTACAAGACGTACTTCTCATCTTAACTATTGAGTCCAGGCTGCTCGGAGTTAGGAATTGGGCGAGATTTGCGCGACACAGGTCGACTCTTCAGGCTGGGGTTTCGGCATGAGACAGACTGCGGTTTTGGCATGCTTCTGGAAAGGGCGGAAGTGGTAACTTCTTAGGTGGCCTTCAGTAGGTAACACCTTCAGTAGGTACAAACATACAAATACGATAAGCACGAAACCAGACTGCAGTCCCGAGGTATATGGACACGGCATGGGAGTCTCATTACTTTTGGTCCTCCCCCCCCCCCCTAATATCAATCAAATAAAATTTGGGGTGAGAATTCCAAGTGCAGGGCGCAATCTGGTCTTTGATGCACTAAATGATTGCTACCTTGTTGTCTCAAAAGAAACAAAACTTATGTAAAATTATTACACACGTTCGGGCAGCTGAACCTAAAAAAATTCAAGAAAGTTATACCAAATTTTTCTTGGACAAAAAAATATTCTACCCTTCTTGAAGTGTTTGTATTTTAACCTGTAAGAAGCTCGTTTCAAATTGGAAGATGTTTAATTCCAATTTAATTCGAAACGTGTCCAACACGACGTGAAAATGATAAATACATATTGCGGCTAGGCACACAATTTTGAGAATTATAGAATCTGTGTGATCTACGTAATCCGGAAAACCCAAAAACTCATCGAGATTTGGCAGCATGGACCGATATTGGTGAGCTGCATAAGGTCGAACAGGCCCGTAGTTACGAGAAAGAGAATTGAGGGATTCGTTGGTCATGCAGCCGAGTGCAATGGCTCTGTAGGGCATGTCAGGTCAGTGCAATTATGGTCGAAGAAGATATCTACATCGACGCTCGATCTGGTGCGTCAAAATATTGGCGTCTGGACTGGTTGAAAATTTTGAGCGAAAAAATACTTAATATGAATTCTGGGCTTCCCAGCATTCATTCTGCAAAGACTGAGCATGAAACGCTGTAGAAGCTCAGCCGCACTTTTGAAAGAAGTCTTCACTTTAACCAGCTGAAATTCGGGCATCTGATTTCCTGGCTCCAGGATATTTGACACTTGGAGTCTCTACATTGCGCACGGTTAGCCAACATATTTTCGGACTAACTCATTTGCTGAGGACGTAGATATTCGCAGCCAAAATCGGCGACAGGGAGTGTTCATTACCAAGGTTCACTTGCAGTTTTGACGAATTGCAATCAACACACAGATGTCCAAAGTGAAGTCGAAACGTAAATTTTCCATGTCATTCTCCCTCCTTAAAGATGAGTAGATTGCAAGCTACAATAACAGGTTTAAACTGAGGATGCTTCCGTTGAAATAAACAAAATCAGTTGAAGCAGCTTCAGACATTTTCCTGCCAAATTTGGTACCAAATGAATTGCCGCAGCCAGGGGAATGTCATAAGCAGCAAGAAAATACAATTTAATTGGGTTTAAGAATTTTAAAATTTAACTGGGCAGCAGTAATTCTGCCTGGGGATATAATTAGTCGAGACTCGGCGACGGTGTTGGGTCGGGTCACAGCAATTAGGACCCTCCTTAATTGCGGCACTGGTTTTCAGGCTTCCATCCATTTTTTAACGGCGGTTGCATGCCCATTGGTAGATAGGATGATGCTAGGAGCCCTTGTAAATTTTGGTGAGAAAGCCTTTATTTTGAACAAAGTTATCATGATGCGACGCAAAAAACGCGTTTTTGCGTCGCAAACGTCGTTTGGTTGAATGTTTAGCGGCGGTACTGTATATTTCGAATGATAGTGTAAATACTTGAATAGAAGGTGTTTTGCACATCACCAAGCAGGCATGAATCCGCTGGATTACTCTTTTAGAGCAGTTTTGGAGAATAGGGTCTGGGCTACCTCCATCAAAAGTGACCTGACGCTGAGGGCTACCCTGGTGAAAGCTTAGGAAGAAATCCACGTAGAGCGCCTGCGGCGCACTGCCGATGAGTTCCTCGTCGTCTTCGCTCCTACATTCACAGTGAAGGAGCCCACATCGACTACGATTGAGTCTATGTGTCTGTAACATTACGATCATATTTCGAATGTGAATATGTCAAATCTTAGTACGCACTGCTAGTTCCACGTCGCCAGAACATTTTACACACCCTAAATAGAATATATAGATAAGGCAGGGTGTTTTTCCAAGCCCCGAGAATAAAACACCCCCGCCGGCCTTCTTTTCTTATTTAAGCATTCGTTTTCTAATTACAGTAAAAAACTAGTTTTGTTATATATGTAGAATAGCATGACCGGATATGGTCGGGCAGAACCTTCAAAAAATGCTGCTATGAAGTCTGTCGATCCTCTATCTCATGTACGCGGTGTACTCTTCTAACCACCCATTCTATAATACGTCGCAAGAAGCAGATCATGAGAGTCCCAATCCAAAGTGCTTAATCTGCAGAAACAAATAAAATCAATCGGTATTGGTCGACCGTCAATACGATTTGATGTCCGACGTCAATAATACTCTATCGGCTCCTCTAGGCCTTCTACCTACCCCCTCCCCACTGCCAATACCTCCTTGCACATGTGCCGGCAGAGAAACGGAGAGTGAGAATCACGCACGCGCATTCTCGCTGCACGAGGTCTTTAAAAGCTTTTCCGAAAATCCAACGCATGCCGCCCAAGGTCTGACCTGTGGCACGTCTTCTGGATCTGGACGCACATTAAGCGACATCTCTGCCAAGTGTTTAGAATCCCGACGCATGCTGCATAACATATGTGACAGATTTGCTGAGTCCTGGCGCAAGTGTCAGCACGTTACGTTACCACGACGTCCATGACCTTTCTGCACCCTGACACAAGTGGCACGACTTCTGTAGAACGTCTTCAGAAACCCGACACACGTTGAACGATATTGGGACAAAATACTGGTGCTCCCTTGTTAGTCCACTCCCCCTAGTGGTTCCCCTTCGCTGGTCTCCTCTTCCCTGATCCCCGTTTACTGGTCCCGCCTACTCTGAATCTCTATGCACGATGGATGACGTCTTTGCAACGTCTTCTGAACCCGATGCACATTGGACGACGTCTTCGGCACGTTTCCTGAATCTCGGCGCACTCTGGACGATGTCTTCGACACGTCTTTTGAAGCCCTACGCGCGTTGGACGACATCTGCGGCACGTCTCCTGATTCCCGGCGCTTTGCATATGATCCTCGTCCATACACTAACGCGTTGCCCACGCAAAATATCGTAAACATTGACGATCCGCCGCCAAAGATATAGTTCGCAGCAATCTCCCATGTTAAGCCCAAAGAAAACTCCGCAGACATCCGCCCCACTCGTAGGTATCTCTTGGCTTCAGTCCCCTACCGGCGACTAACAACGTGAACGACAGATTAAGCGACTTATATATATATATAGTAAGATATAATAATATTATTTTGTATTACATTATGAAATATAATTGGATCGTGTGCTTCGTGGAGAAAGTGCAGCACATTTGGCGAGAGTTCAACAGATTCAAGCTTCAGATCCCACCAATACCTTCCATGTACCCGAGGCCGGTGAGATGGTGCCATAGGTGACTTAACAGGATGACCCTCTGACTTGCTCGTGCATTGTGTACGTTTTGCCACCGCAAATACTGGCGCAATAAGCACTCAAACTGTCACATAAAACAAAGCAAGCATGAATATCGCTTCTTACTTTCGGAGTTGATTGACAACTATCCACTCTACCTTTATACTTTTTGAAGCGCAGCTGCGAAGTATTTTTATGGTGTCGTTATCCGGTTTCAAGCTCTTGGTTTGGATGTGCCGCATAGACCAACCAAGCCTTCCATTACCCCCCCCCCCTGGTAAATGGGTAGCACACCTGTATACAAACATAGAACATAGAACATAGAACATTTTCTAGCCAAAATGTGATACAAATTAAGTTTTGTACAAAAGGATACACAAAAGGTTACACCTGGGATTCCCAAGCCGTCTCCGATCCAAGTACTAACCAGGACCAACGTTGCTTAACTTCCCAGATCGGACGGGATGGCGTGCTTTCAACGTGATATGGCCGTAGGCATATACGAAGGATAAGGTACTGACACTGGTCGATGCAAGTCATTGTACAGGCCAAGTATGCATTCCAGTTGTCTCAATGGTATCTCGTAGAATGAGCGGCGCATCCCGAAATAAGTTTGATTTATGCCGACCTCTATCCGCTGTTCTTATAAACTCGCCAAAGGTCAAAACCATCACTATTCAATTTTCTAGAATTTTATCTCACAGCTGTTCCATTCGACGCAGCCCTCACTGAAGTATATTCACATAATAGATTCATTGGTGAAGGTAGTGCCACTCTCCTAAATCAATAGATATCGACAAGAACCTCAATTATTTTCAATCAATGAATTTTCACAAAATGAAGCTCAAGGCTTGTTTTCGGCTAGCCCAAGCCATCCTTCCGACGCAGTCTTATAAATCATGCACATTACTGCGGATAAATAATTTACTATTTGGCTTTGTCGTAGAGTGGGTAAATCTGTCAACATGCCAGTATTTGTCGTCATAAGTGAACGAAGTAGCGGAATTTGTCTCCACAATCTATAGAAAAAGATTTGAGTCCGTTCTGGTGGAATTTCGCTTCAAAGCAACTTCTTCAATGCTTCGATCATCTGCCGTACTCAGCAGTAACCTCGGCTATCCACCACTGGCTCGTGAGAAGTCATTACCAAAACAAAAGTAGACATGAAGTCTCCAGTGGACATAGTCAAATTTATGCCAAAAAGTTCACGTCTTTGTTTCATAATCAACTTGGAAAGTATTCATCTAGTAAAGTTCAAACTTTCGCAGATCGCTATTTAAAAACTGATTCTGTTCCTGAAGAAACTATTTAGGTCCATATTTTTGAACCGGCGGCGCCACGTGGTAAGAATCTGTAGGATGTTCTGCAGAAGGACGAGTGAAAAGGAAAAAGGAAGTGAGAACACAATGACATTGCTAGGCGTGGGCAACCCATCAGTATCTTTGCGAAGACGAGTCCGGCTCATACGGAATGGCGACACAGTGAAAAACAACTTTTTGCGTTCCAGTAGACAACGGCTCCGCTGAGGCCTATTTTGTTCTTCTTTCTTCTTTTCCTTTTTGCATGCCCCAACACAGAAGGGTGCCAAACATCGACATAAATCCAGGGCTTAACAGGTTTCCAATATATCTAGTTAATAATTCTGTTTTATTTAGTTCGTCATTCTCTTTCCAAGTCAACCGTGGAAGATTTCGTCCACCTAGAGGGCATTTCTTTCCTATCCTCAAAAGTGGAATCGATATACCTATGCACGGAATAAAAGTAATAGGTGGATACATAAGTTCTTGGGTATTTAAGGCGCAAAATATTTAACCCCATCGTGTTTAAACTGCAACTACAACGAGTCATTTGCCGCCCACGCCTTAAATTTCTTCTTCCTCTTCTTCTTCTTCTTCTTCTTCAGCGTTTGTCCCGCTTCGTGGCGGGGTCCGCTATCCTGGTGACATGACGCCACCTTTCCCGATCCAGCGCTAGATCAGGGTGAACACCAGCTACTTTCAAGTCCATATGTAACGTATTAGCCCAGCGCTGCTTCCTCTAGGCCGCTTTCCTATTACCTCGAGGTTAAGGCCTATCTTGCGGACGCTGTCTTCCCTTCCACGCAGAACGTGGCCGTACCATCGTAAGCGAGCTTCGCGCATCTTGTCAGCTATCGGCGCGACACCGAACTTCTGCCGAATGACATCGTTTCGGATGCGGTCCATGCGCATGACTCCAGCCGTCCAGCGCAGCATCTTTGTCTCCATGACGCTGAGGCGCGTTTCAACTTCTTTGGTCACTGGCCAACACTCAGCGCGGTACATCGTTACTGGGCAGAAGACGGTTCTATAGATCTTTGACTTCAAGCGCTCTGGTATCTTTCTATCGCAGAGCACGCCAGTCAGCGAACGGCACTTGGACCAAGCTGCACTCACGCGTGGATTCACTTCAATCATCAGTTTGCCGTCAGACGTGACTGCTGATCCCAGGTACTTAGAAACCAAGTGCGTGCAAGTTCAGTACAGTTCGCGTAGGTGAGCAGCATTGGTAGATGGGAGTGTACCAGCCAATAATATCCAAGCAGAGCACAGCCCGAACACGTGCCAGCCCATCAGGGTACCGACTGTATACGCCCTCTCTGAACGGCATTCCCATTCAATGCGGTCTGATTGGTTTAGGCGTTCCCAACTACCAATGCTGCTCACCTACGCGACATATACCGTTAATCTTAATGGAGCCGGACTCGTTCACGTCAGTCGTTAGGTACTTGGTCTTCTTGACGTTCAATTTGAGTCCGAACCTCGCCAGACGGTCGCACCAAGCTTGCACCTGCCGCTCGAGATCATCTTTCTCTTCGCAAGCGAGCATCACGTCATCAGCATAAAGCAGCGTCCATGGAACAGGCTGCTGAAGATCTCGCGTAATGGCGTCCATGAGGACAACAAAGAGGAGTGGGGAAAGCTCAGAGCCCTGGTGCACCCCAACAGAGATGGGAAACTCCATTGAGGTTCCAGCTGCACCTTGCACTCTACTCTTTGGGCAAGAATAGAGCATCCGCACCCACTCTATAAGTTTCTCAGGTACGTTGTGTTGTCGCAAGGCGTACATATAAGCTCACGCGGTGGCGGTCGAAGGCCTTCTCCAAGTCGAGAAAGGCGATATGCACCGGCTTCTGTCTCTCGCGATGCTTCTCCACCAGGAGGTGGGCTGCGTGTATAGCATCAATGGTCCCACAACCAGACACAAAGCCGCACTGGTTGTCGGAGAGCTTGACGATTTCACGGATTCGTCTATCGAGGATACGCTCGAAGATCTTCATGCTGTGCGAAAGCAAGCGCAGCATTAAAATCTTCGAGCAAAGATCTTCATGCTGCGCTTGCTTTTTTTCACAGCATGAAGATCTGCGCCCACTCTGTAAATTAATTGAACAAATTACGTTTTTGAAATAGGTGCTCCTAACACCCAATCGACCTCCAAGACGTCGGTAGCTGATGTATGTCCAGAATGTAGAAGGCTGTGGTTGATGAACACATTGCTTTCGGTGAAAGCTGAGCTGTCGAAGAATGACTGGAATCATTGAACACCATAGAATCAACTACACTTCACAACCTGTCACAACATCGAAGAGCCAGCGTCGTTTAGACGATCTAGCGTCGTTACAATGGACTAACGTATACTTCCATCTAACGATCTAGCGTCGTTTAAATGGAAGTATACGTTAGTCTGCAATCCTCTGGTAATTTCAACACGGGATTTCGAGAACGATAGTCCATTGAAGTGTCTGCAGTCTCTGTCGGTCCTTCGCCTTGCAATACCAAGCGATATTCGCCCTGTGCGTACCATCAAGGATCAGTATCGCTTTTTGCGAGCACATTGAGTCTCAGGACCCCCCATCTCCCATTTCGTGCGTGTAGTGTGCACAGTGGTAAAAAAATGTCTGTAACGTTAGATCGGAGTACGTACTTCCTAGCACGGTGGTTAGGATGGGGATCTGTCCTGGATGCGTATAGATATTATATGAGGAAGAAAGTGCTATTCGAACCTAGTGCTCCGTGTCGCGTTGGGCCACCTACAGCACGAATTGACTGTGTTTTTGAATGTTCCCACTTCAGTCCACGAGCCGCATCTCCCTGGTGACACCAACAGCCAACATCAGCGGCCGACAATTCGAAACCAGCTTGTGTTGAACTTTTAAACCATTTCCTAACTCCATCGGGTGGCCAGACATGTCTACGCTTTCATGGAATTAGTCACCATTCTTAAATTTGTGGTACAAACGGTAGATTGTGGTTTAGAACGAGAATATTTACTTTCAAAAATCTTTTCATTTTAAATAGACATGGTCGGTGTTGAAGGAAGGTGGCAACACGAAAAGCATAACGGTGCTTTTTGTTAAAAAGGCATAAATGACGAGACCACACACATGCTCTGAACTAGATTGAAGTGAATATTAAGGGTCGCTGTGTTGAGCAATCCTTCCACTATCGAAAAGTTTTTTTATAGTTCGAACATGAAAGTTCTTTTCGGAAACACTCGTCAATGTTCAGAAACTTACTCGTCTACCTAATGTTTCATGGTGGGTTTTGAAAATTGAAAATGCCTATTCAATCATCAGAGGGGGGGGGGGGGTCAGGGATTGGCGGAACTGTTGAAAATTTTCCCAGAAAACAGAAAACAGATAATCGCTTTCGTCAGAAAACAGAAATTAGAAAACAGAAAAGCAGAAAACGCCAGAAAACAGAAAAATCAAAAAACAGAAAGCAGAAAATTTCGACATTATCAAACGAGCTAATTGTTCTAGCCAAAGATCCATCGTCCTGTAGCAGTTGCATTTCTGTGGATAGAAATATGGTCGTGGATAAGCGGTTTAACTTACAAGGGTTTATAAAAAAGTTAGTACACTCCAAATTCAATAACACTGGTAAACTGTAAATCTTGACTCATAGATCCTAGGAATCTGTACAAGTATGCAACATAACTCATCAGCTCCCTTTCGCAGCTAACGCCCTAGCAATTACAATACCCTAGCAATAACCGCAATACTAGCGTTTCTGTAAAAGTAAATGCATTGGTTCTTCAAAGGACGAGGCTGAGAAGGAAAGGTACAAAAAAGAGTGGCTTATAAATGATGAATCTTAGCTATCACATCCATATTAAATCACGAAACAGACGATTCGCTAGATTAATGGTCCCACAAGTAAGAAACTGGCTTTATAAAGTACCGAACATGATGAAGCTCATTAACCACTGTTTTCATGTTTTAAGTTCATTGCTTGAGTTTGCAGACACACCCTCGCAACATACCCTAAAGCCGGGCAGAGGTTCGTTGAGTATTAATGGCTGCGCCAGAGTCTATATTCCTAGTTCGTCTCGTTCTTCGAAAATACCTTCCCTGGTAAGTGGCCTAGTTTCCAAAGTTTTCAGCTCATCTTAGCAATGCTACATACCTAGTTACTGCTTAGTAGAATAAGGATGTATTGTACTGGCTTGATAACAGAACAACACAGATTGTGACTGAAGGGGCTGTCAGCACAACCGTTTTTGAATGAAAGTGCTTTCTTCGATTTATAGACACTATAGAATGGGGATCAGGCATACACCCTCTCCACCATATTATTAATAATAATAATAATAATAATAATAATAATAATAATAATAATAATAATAATAATAATAATAATAATAATAATAATAATAATAATAATAATAATATTATTATTATTATTATTATTATTATTATTATTATTATTATTATTATTATTATTATTATTATTATTATTATTATTATTATTATTATTATTATTATTATTATTATTATTATTATTATTATTATTATTATTATTATTATTATTATTATTATTATTATTATTATTATTATTGCATTAAAAATTTCATGTACCACTACATTACTACATCAGAGTAATCAAAGGTGACTGAAAATATTCAGTTCGTTACTAATTTTTGACAACCAAAAACTGAGCCAGGTTTAGAAATAGAAAAGCAGCTTTGCCAAAGGCTCCGCCAAGAGCGATCAATGGGCATGACCGGCCCCAACTTTCAATTTTCAAACCGGGGTGGAGAATATTCCTACTCACGGCTGTTCTAGGACAAGCGGTTAGTTAATAGATAATTAAAAGCCTCTCGGAACATTAGTTTCGTAGCCTTAATAGAAAGTTGTAAGTAATTGTAGATGGTCCAAACTACTGTAGAAACCGAAAAGAATAGGAAGTTGAATATGGAAGTAGAGAAATGTCCTATGAAGAGACTACATGTCAGTAGCACTTACACAATCAATCAAACAAACAATCGGCATAGATCGTGAGTGCATGGCGCAATTTCTACACGAGAATATCCAAAACCCAACGCTAATTTAGAATATGTGCTCTAGAAGCATCATTTTGGAATGAAAGTCATGATTCTGTGAGTTAGGTCGCAGCAAAACACAGTTGAGACAGCGTACAACTTTGGCAACAGTCACCTGAGGATCATGTGAAATGAGCTGAACCATACAGACCTTCAAACGATTTTTGTTCTGGATTGAATGACAAGAAGCACTTTTCGAGAAGGACTTAAAAGTGGCTTTTGCAGCACGCGTGCATGATTACACTCTATTTAGTCTATTCTAAAACGAAAGAAACCAACGTCGTTTCTTTGGCTAACCCTTCCGAAGATAAATAGTCTCTTGTAACCTACTCGACTTATGGTTAATTTGAGTGTATGTTTAACCAGACTCATCCCATAAAGTGAAAAGATACGATCCGCAATTGAAATTAAGACTGCAGGAGTTTATATGAGCGGAGAGGCACGATACGCCCGAATGGAGGAGCCTAGGTCGACAATATCACCCGAACGTCGAACAATGGTATTAGTTCCACACGAGTAGGTGCCGCTGCTTCAGTCAGTGTAGGTGAATAATAAAGTGCTTCGAAGGTATCGCCTTCATAATCCATCTCTAATTAGTTCATCCAAAACTAGCCGAGCATGAGTGATATTGAGTGTAGACAACGCGCTCAGCAAAGCTTGATAAAATTTTGTCACCAGAAACGTAGAGGAGGTGGAAACGTGGAATTCAAGATACAAGACCGACTGAACGCGCTTTCAAGACTAGAAAGGGCGCTGAAATTAAGGCATTGAAAAGGCCGTTTTGTCGGCGGCAAGCGCTGTGCTTAAATTTCAGCGCAAACACACGGCACACTGATGTCGGACGGAAGTGCGTTCGCCTGCAGAGCATATGGAATGGGAACCCGAAATGAGATTTTTATGAGTGGAGCTGACAGCCATTGAGTGACGCAGCAACTTCGGATCGCAATGTTTATGTCGAACGGTTACACAATTTCAGTTGGGATCATACCGAAGTTCGCCATTCTCTAAAAGCTCTAGCGCTTATATAGGTTGCGAAAACCATCATATTTTTTTTAGCGCGTAACACACTTTTCGGTGTAGTACCTAAGCATTACTCCTTCTGCATCGATCATGTAGTTACCGTTTAGTTTAATATTTTTTTGTTTCAATGTTTTTCGTGCAGTATTTCGTTTTAAGTGCCCTCTCAGTGACAGTGGATTAGCATCTAGCACTGCAGATTCTTACAAGAACTTTTGCTGATAAAATAATTTATTTAAAGATAGAGATAATATAAAGGAATTGTTAACGCTTTGTAACTACGCTTGTTTTGATTTAGAAGACATCCAGTTTTATTCCAGAGTCAAGCTTGCTTGGAAGAGTGCCCAATTTGGCGTGGAATTGAATGTCTCTAAAAATTCCTGCCCGGAACTGAACTTTCTTGATTTTCGAACTTCCTGTACAGTATTTATGTCAACAGATTTTAACCCTGCTGTTTTCTTATTTCATTTACATTTATTTGAGTGTAGGAGTCTTCCTGTCTTATTTCGATTATTTCAATAAAAAGTTTCCTATTTTAGCAGATTAAACGATGAAGGATAAAGATAAAAGAAGAGATGTTCAATCCCCTTTGCGATGTACTACGCATTCTACGTCTATGGGATGTAGTGTAGGCGATTTGAATGCGTATTTTGTCGTACAATGACTTGCGATGGCCAGGGATCAGCGAATGGACAAGTCAGCGATTTATCCTTCCCAAAAAATAAAAGAGTAAATAAATCATTTTGAGCGAGTGCAGCGCAGTAGGAGGAGGTGTCATTGTCGCGTACACCCGATACCAGGTTCCTGGTTCGGATTTCCTGCCCAGGCAGGCCTGTCTGGTACCAGTTCACCGCCTCCGAGTGATGGAATGCTTGGTTGGCCTGGGCGGGAATCTGAACCAGGAACCTGGTATAGGGTGCACGCAACAACGGCACCTTCCCCGACAGCGCTACACGCGCTCAAATGATTTATTCCCGCTGCTTCATTTTTTGTTATGTTGGGCTAGCAGCAGGCTTTCTTAAGATCCCCGAACATTTGTTTCACATGACATGACGTGCTTACCGGACGAGCATTAAGGGGTTGTGTGTCCTGGAATTATTCTTAGGGTATAATTGCTCTCTATATTCCCTTCATGTGCCTACTTGGTCTAGTGACTGGTCCCATAAGGTAGCCAGCGTATAATGTATCGAAATTCTCGTGCCTATTGTAAGGAATCATTACTGAATAATGCGTACGGCTTCTTGGTGCGAATTTTTTCCGAATTAATTAGTCACAAAGCAGGCTTCCTAGAATTCATCTCAGAGGAGAGACTACTTAATATGCCGCTCCTCGCACAGCTGCAATTGTTCGTCATTTGTTCTCTAAATTAAAACTCATCTATCAAATTGTTGCCGCCGCTAGGTTATCTGCTGTTCAGTTGTTGCTTCTTTGTTGTTGTGTTTTAATTTATTTTACCCAGCATGCTAGGTTTCATCAACGTTTCTAATTTTAAATATTGTGTATATTATAGTCCACACGACTTAGATATGCACCATTTCTGCACTAAATTGAACACTTATTAAAGCGAGCTCGAAGCTTTCGATATCGAGCTGAACACAATCGATTTTTAAGAAGGTTGAATTGATTTTCTGGCTGGAAAATTTTGGCATGATATTCTTTGGTAATCTCCAAGTTAGAAGTTCTTAAATCCTAGGCATCTTGGAGTAAGTTTTTTTCAATCCTCTTTGCCATGTTTAATATTAATCCTTTATTACGGCCGACGTTTCCACGAACTCGCCTTTCTCAAGGCCTGAAAGAAACTCGAAATGTCTTTGACTCTGTGAAAAACACTGGATCAAAAACATCGCGTCCACCTCTTTACCAGGAATAAGATGCTCCCAGGAGTGAAGTCATGCTTCTCCATGGTCCTTCTGAAAGAGGTGATGGTTCCGTCAGGACGTCGGAGAGCGGTCATCTTGGTCTTGAAGTTGGCGAAGTTCCGGCGGGCATTGCGGATGCTCAAACCTGCCTTTGCAGCTTCAGCCAACACTTCCGCCCTTCTCTCCTTAAGATCCTCGTCTATCGTCGTTCTACATAGGTTCGCAAGCTCGGAGGTCAGTTGGTAGTTGCCTGACGCTCGTGCTGCTCTACGCTAGCGGATCAGCTCGAGAGTTTCCGGAGACAGGCGCCTCTTGGTGGTCTTCAAGCTCTCGGCTCCCTTAGCAATATCGCGGAGATGGTCCACGAAGTGGTTGTATTCCTCGTCGATGTTGTCCATAACGGTATCTTCCCAAAGGCCGGAAAGAGAGGTGTAAAGGTCCCAGTTGATGGTCGTTCTGGGACCTCTCCTCTTGAACTTTGCGACCTCCTCTCCTTGACGCGAAAAACGGAAACTCGCGCGAAGGGGCGGTGGTGTTATCCCGTGTAGAACTTGGGGACAACGGAAACATCGGTCAGGCAATACTTGCGGTTGAAGATGATGTGGTCGATCTCGTTGTGGAACTAGCCACTAGGGATTCCCATATGGTAGGGAGGGAGGCTTCTGGAACTGTGAGTTTCCATGGATGGTCTTGGTAGACATGATGAACTCAGACAGCCTTTCACCTTGCTCGTTCCACTTAAAAAACCGTAGGTTCTGATGTAAAATTCTTCCGGCGACCTTCGTGGCCCGATCTTGGCGTTGAAGTCGCCGACGGTCACCTTGTAGAAGGTGTGATCTTCCTTATAGAACTTCTCCAGCTCCACGTAGAAGGCTTCGACCTCTTCGTCGTCGTAGTCGGATGTTGGGGCATACGCGATGAACACAGTCAAAGCTGGCACGGAACCACATCGCTTCAGTAGCAGACGTCCGATTCGGGTTGTCAGAGACTCGTACAAATCGATTCGATTTTGCAGTTCTTCACAATATTGATCATAACTCGGCTCATTTTTGAGATTCAAAAATTCCAATAGCATTGTAAAAAATAGAGAAATGATGCTTGCTAACCATATAGGAACCAGTTTTCAAAAAAGGGTCTTCATACGGGGAGAGGTTCGATTTTTGGTACGTACTTCTGCAGCAAAGGACCAGAAATCGAACGCCCACCGCCGCTATGAAGACCTCCTTGCTGAAAACTATTCTTAAATAGTTCAAAAGCGATTTTTCTTTTGTTTTCAAAAAACTATTGGCTTTTTTAAAAGTCGAAGAAACTTACCGAGTTACGATTATTTATACAAAATCTCTTAAATTTTTTTTGCACAAAAATCGAAGGCCTCTGCCGCGTATGAAGACCTAGCTTTTAAAAACAGATTGTTACACTGTATGAAAGCTCTTTTCTTTTATTTTCTAAAAGGTCATTGGCTTTTTCAAACTTTGAGAAACTTACCGAGTTATAGTCATTTTTGTGAACGTCGAATTTCGTCGCTCCTACATATGACATCGGTGCCATATCGACCAGGGGTCAATCCAATCTATTCGCTTCAGAAAACCATTGTTTTCACACTGTGCATTGAAAAAGACTTGAAACTTTTTGTGGCAAGATTTCAACTGTGTGCGTGATCTGTTTCAGGTGAAAATTATTTAATTTTTCTTGAGAAACGAAAAATTTCATACGATCAGCCCTAATCATATCGGAGATCGCTGCGAAGAAGCTTAGCTTTTTACTGCGTATTATTCATGACCTAAAATTCCATGAAGCACAATTTCACTCTGGCGTATTTTTTCCTTCAGAAGATAGAAAATTTTTCCCGGAGAAGTCCATCTTCAGTGGCGATCGGTGATATCGGAGAGCGCAATGGCTCCACGTAACCTACCACATTTCGGGCTTGTTCGACGTCTCTGGAAAATTCACAGAGTTTTCAAAACTATAAAAAGTGTGGATTCTACGCTTTAAAAAGCAGGTTGTACAAATAGCGGCTTCCATGTGATTAACGGTGTCGAAAAGTTTCGGCAAACGTATAAATCGGAGCGACTGTTCATACAGAGGACCGTTTTAGACTAACAGGTTTTATTACCGCGTGTCAAACTGTTGCTTAAAATTTTATAGGCTACAACTTCACATTCTGATGCTGTAAAGGTGTTTGACTAGGAGATGTACAGGGACTCTAAGAGTAGTTTAGTCACACCGATGAGTCACTTCTCCAGCAGCTTGATTCCTCTCTTGCAGCGGTGGCCGACTGTCGAGGAGATGCCTGCGAGCCGCGATCGGGAGCGGCTGCCTCGAGCTGTGCTGGCAGCACGTCACCCGTCACCTCCAGAACCTACCGCGATCCATCGACGTGCTGACCCCGATTCCATCCCGTCGTCCGTCCACAGTCGTCCAACTACCTGCGATCTGCCCATTGTCCGTCTATTAAAGATAAATCTATATCTTATTCTGTTCGTGTTCTGAGGCAGTGAAGCACCTTCCACGGCACTACGTTTACTATGCTGCTTCCGGCGGAAGAAAAAAAATTAGTTCCTTGACAAGTCCATCCTCCGGTTGCCATTCCGTCATCGCTTCGAAGAGCGCTTCCAAAAATCTAGTAGGAGAAGCACTTAATTTTCCTTAGCAATTAACACTTCAAATTCTACAGACTGTAATTTAGAACGTAGATGTCGCTCGCTCAAGCAGAAAACTGTCGTGTCCATGACTTCTTGAAAAAAAAAATGGAAACCTCTCATTGACTCAAAATCTGCCGGGAGAAAATCTTTTTTTACCAAGTAATACAATCATTATTTAGAACTTTTTTAATATTAATTTTTACAACTTCGGGAAACGAAGGAGAGGCTCCACGCCTTCGTAGACATCCTGGAAAAAACAACTTATTAAGAATTAAAAACATCTAAGCCTAAGCCTTCGATTCCCGAACCACAAGCTTCACCGTGAGCCAGTGTCAGGTTGTTCGACATCTGCCAAGGTACCGTAAACACCGGTCGAAACATATCATCGCGGATGCGTTTACTCCACAACGTAGAAGGCTGAGCGTTAAAGAATACCTTGTGGGCTTATATTCGATGCCGTTTCAAGTCGTAGTCGAATAGAGCAAGGTCTACTGACGTTTTGTTTAGTCCAGCCAGACTTCGTCAGCATAGCCATCGTCGAGCAGGCACTGGTCTAGCGTTGTCTTGCTGAAAGTAGACATTGGTTTGCTGTCCGTTTGTAATTTCAGGACGGGTTCTCTAGATTTGTACTTTATTTGCCAAGGGAGGCAGCTCGTTACTGACGTACCTTCATCTCGTAGGTCTCTATAATTTGCGCCCTGAGCGCTCCACCAAACGCACACTGCCGCTTTCATTACGAGCACGCTGGGTTTTAAGACGTCTTCTGCCACTCCTGTTCGGTTGATTTTCTGGAGATGAAGATATACGTTGGAGCAATGCTCCTACTACTTGTCATTTGAGAATTCTTCGAGAGGCCACCCTTGGGTGCGTCTGAGAATGTGAAGGGAATGCTGTCTGGTGATCCATGTTGCGCTGTGTCAGTACGTGAAGTACAAATCGACGGAATATTTGAGCCACAGTGGATTTCAACCCACAGCCTGCAGACGCTTGTTTAAAACCAGCGTTATCTGACACTCCGAGACCAATTTGATGTGGATCCTTTCCCAATGTGTCCAGCATCATGTCCAAATCCAACTTCGTCGGGAGCCCAGAGAGGTCTTTATTCTAGGAGAATAGTCACCATTTGTGACATTCAGTACAAGTACAAGAGATAGACAGCTGTTTAAGGCGGAAATATGTTCGCTGTAAACCATTCGCATTTCAGATACAATGGATCAATTTTGACGAAAGTTCGAAAGAGGAATAGCGTGATCTGCGCAAGAATCATAGTGATTGAGATTGAAGGAGTTGTTTCAGGAAAATTGTTACACTTCGTTTAACCTCACATGGGGCTATCCGATAGGCCGAAGCAGCGTTGTACTGCATTGCAGTTAATGCCAGGAGGAAAGCGCAGTTCAATGATTTGTTATACAACCAGTCGTCTAGCGGCTGCCGACGACTGGTTGGGGGCTTTGCCCCACCCCGAGAAGGGAACACTCCGACAATCTTCTTTTCCCAACTTTTAGACCTTCATACTTTTATTGCGATAAAGAACACGTTTTACTATATAGAGTACAGCCATCAGACCGGCCTGTCGGCCGCTTTGACGGCTTCTCAACGGTTTCACCGTAGTGATAACTTCTCATTATCCATTTTAGCTGCAATCTACGTCATGGTTTCCGCAGGAAGAACACTTTAACTACGTCTATTGCGGCAAGTTAGGAAGAAAAAAAATGAAGGACATCCATGCATAATTTGATCAATATCGGTTGACGGTGATCAATACCTCAAAAACAAACCTCAGATTCGTGTTCAGCGACCTCGATTACCCCCATGGCTGAAGTTTCGTGTCGCTTGAACGACATCCGCAAAAAATCGATTACGTCGATCGATATCGATTGCCTCCCCTGCTGTGAACGCCTCCCGTCGTTGATCGTTTAAATTCTCAGGCACGGTTGCCGACGTGTTCGGCACGTCTACGGTTCGCCTTGTACGGTTGCGGACACGGTTGTGTTCGGCTACTCAGTGCCCCATTCCAGTTGTGACGGACGGACGGACGGACGGACGGACGGATGGACGGACACACACACACACATACACACATTTGCTCTTTTAGCTCTTTTATATATAGTAGGATATACATGGTTCGGATGTGAGTGAAACAGAAGCAATATGTAGATGGATCCAAGCCAGTTCTACAATGAAGCTGAAAGATAAGGATGGTTATGGATAAATTTAGGTATTAACGATGATTATTCCGATCATATTGAAAGACATCGGTTTGGAGAACGTTTTCAGAGGACCATATCAATCCCGCGTTTGTTCTGCTGTTTGCCACGGTAGAATGATTGCACAAATGGAGGCCATGAGCACAGTATTTCTGCGATCTAACATGATAGCCGTGTATATATGCCAATCGAAAGAGCTTCTACCCTACATTGGTTTTTGAGGTGTAGGGAAAAGGAAATGTCCCAGCTTATCCCTTCTACATATGTAGTGGAGTGTGGTTTTCTTTTACGCAAACGAAAGCGATCATCGGATCTGTCCTAGTTTGGGGTAAACGAAAAAACTCTCTCCAAGGGTGTAATTTGTGCAATTGTGAGATAGTACTGCGCTCCCTATACAGGGTGCGTAAAAAGTATTGACGCAGTGAATGACGGTTGTGGAAAGAGTATTGCGCAGTAAGTTTTAAAATATTCACTTGAGAAATATGGAAAATGATCTTGCGAACACGATAGAATAACTCGTAATCGACATTGGCTCCTTTACTGTGAATACAGAAGCGAAAACGACGGAAAAATTCATGAGCACGCGCCGCAAACACTTGCTTGCATTTCGTTCCGTGCTTCGAACAGGGTAGCCTTGTGCGACTGGTCACTTCTGTTGAAAGTAGCCCAGACCTCATTCTCCAAAATCGCCTAAAAAGAGTAATCCAGCGGATTCTTGTTTAAGCTGTGTTCGTCTGAGAAGCTGTCCACACCTGCGCGCGTTACCTGTTTGCCGTTATCGGACAGAGATTGATAATTTTGGATTTGAACGTTATCGTGCTTGAACATATTGTAATCACTATCTGTTATAACAGAGCCGTGGCTGACGTTTAGGTTGCTGACCTCTTTCCTCACCAACCGTTTCGAACAGCGCCTAATTCTCTTGTTAAGGAAATATTCAGCTCTTTGGGTAACAGACAAAAAAGGGCCACCGTAGCGACGATGGTCATGTTTCATCAGTTTTTTTTTTCGTGTTTTTTGAGCACAATACAGGAAACGAAAATAACACACAAAAACCTAGAGAGGTAGAAAGAGAAAGCTGGAGCTGAAACAAAATGTAGGTGCGTCAATACTTTTTACGCACCCTGTATTATCGTCATTCTCAAAAAGACCGAGTGGAGTATCTAGGACCACCCCTACTAGGATAAATCCCAGTGTTCTTTATGAGTTTTCGTCATTTAATTAAAATTCGAAATTTTTCTGTGTAAGCATCCCGCTCCGCAGTCCTAACCTATCGTGGAGTGGAAGGCTGCTTGTGAGCCCCTGGCCCAAGTCGTCGAACGCTTTCCGTCAGTTACCTCCCGAAACCATCCATCGCTTTTTGAGTGAGACTAGCAGAAATAAACGATAACAGCAAACTTTGGGATGTGAGTGATCCAATCGGCTGTCGAGGATCCATCCAATCTTCGTATAAAGTAGTAGGTTATTACTGTTGGGCACCAGACTATGGATATCCATCAGCTACAATGCTGACTCATCAGTTCTGGAGTGAAACTAGCTCAAATAAGCAGAAAACAACGAGAGAAACCAAAAAATGTATTTGCACTTTTGGTGGTCACGCGGTAGTCACGGTGATTTCAAAGTGTCCAGTTTTGTTCAGGAAGTTCCCAGTTTGCTGAGAAAAGTACCCATATTTCCTTTACTTTTCTCTGCTCTTCGTAACCTACATATTGAAGACCCGGTAGTATCCTTTATTATGTGTAGAACCACCCTGAAAACTGCTCGCAGGTATAGAGTTCCTGCGTCAAGGAGTTCATTCTTCAGTTTAAAAACGTTCAGAAAGCTTTCACATGAATACTCACTCAGGGATAAAGTAATCGCTTTACGAATGTTGTCATTCCAGGTGTTCTTACTCGATTGAGGGCGTTTAACTTGCAAAATGCACTAGGCAAATGCTGATCTCGCTTTCTGCTTTCAAGCACTTCGCAGAGAGACGCGTCCTAAGCCTCATGGACTTACAGGCCATGTACCAGTTTTTCTGTATGTCACGCGAGGATTTCACAATGGGAGAGTTAGCGTTTGTTCAACACCATAGACAGCAAACATTAACAGAATAAATGCCGGCCAGCCGGTTGGGCTTCACGGAAGCATTTGCATATTTTCCCAGGTCCTTTATGTTTCGCATTTGATTCGAGCTTGCCTATACACGCGCAAACACTGCATTCTTTTTTGTTTAGCTGCTGCTGTCGCACAATAATTTATAGAAGGCTGGATGTTACAATGTGTCGAACGGCGACAGTACGTGGGGAGAATATAATGCGAGGCCTAATACTTCGATCCGTTACTCAGAGACATGAGTATGGATTGAAGGTTCGGTTACCCGCCAATCATACTTCTTCAGGCATTTTCAGACGTCATTAAGAGGTAAACTCTTAATGATGTCTGAAAAAGTCGCGCCCTCAATTCCACCGCTTACCAGAGCCGGATTCACCACCGGACAAAAATGATAATCTTTTGAGATACGTGAAGATACCCACGAGAGCCGTCGAGTACTATCCACCTATTTAGCCGTATACCCGTGAATGGTTGGGTAAGGTAAATGATGAACGCGACATCTTGGGTATGTTTCTCCCTTCTACCCATCCTTATATCTATGATTTAGTCGTTAAATAATCCGGCCAATGAAGAATTGCAGCCACTATGTAATTAGTAGTCGAGCGTTAACTGAAATGTAGGAAAATGTGGTCACTTCTAAAGGCTCCCCAGAAAGCAACAATGCCGAGACGCAAAAACAAAGGAACAAAGTCCTGCGCCAATTGTTGAGACCAGTTGTGAAGAACACTACAGCCGAATACTGCGCCAACGATACGGAGGTTATTGAGAGTCAAACGTTTTCCACTCTGTGTGTTTTCCTTGGGGGATAAAACCACTATGTCTGTGCCGGCAACTACTTTAATTTAAATGCTCAAATAAGGGAGTGAGCCACCTTTGATAGTTACTGACGTAACACTGGTTTCCTATAATGGAGAAATTGTCTATTTCAGATTGCAATGATGGGATCTATCCTAGTCGGAAGGAGACATGCGGTGTTCGGCTCCTCCGTTTCTTCCGTTGACTTTGTCTCAGAGCTTTAAGTACTGCTAGGTGATCGATCACCTGTATCACCTGTCGTCCCGTTGATCATCGAATTGCTCGAGCGGGTGCCAGCAGCGCCTCCATTCGTCCCTGTCGCGTGCCAGAGTGGTCCAATGGATCCTCCTCGCTCGAGGGACACGAAGAGCGTCATATCGGTCGTTCAGGGCTTTAACGAAGAAGTCCGACCAACGCGTTGGTGGGTGTCCTGGTGTTCTTTTGACATCCCGCGGAATACAGTCGGTGATGGCTCTCGTCCAGCGGTGTCTGCGGAGCGCATTACGTGGCCGGCCCACCTAATTTTCGACAACTTGGCCCACGCGACAGCGTCTCTGATCTTCGAACGTCGGCGAAGCTCGGAACTCCGGAGGCCTTCTCTCACTTGCGTGAGTCGTGTCACTCCGAGCATCGTCCTCTCGATTCCACGCTGCGCGACGCTGATCGCGTGTTCATCCTGCTTTCGTATAGCCCAGGTCTCTGAGGCGTATGTTAGGGCAGGAAGAACAGTGGAGTCGAATAGGTGGGCACGGAGTCGGACGTTCTTTGTCTTCTTCGCGACTTCTTCGACGCTCCTGAAAGCTCCCCAAGCCGCTCTTTTCCTCCTGCTCAGCTCTGGTGCTAGGTCGTTAGCCATGTTGACTTCGCGACACAGATACACATAGCTGGAGCATTCGGAGATGTCCGTTCCGTCGAGCGAGAATGGGGCATCAGAAACCCATCCGTCCCTCATGAACATCGTCTTCGTAAGATTCAGCTGCAGTCCAACGCTCCCACATACACGATCGAAGTCGGCCAGCATTCGCTCCGCCTGGCTGATGCTCGGTGTTATGAGCACGATGTCGTCAGCGAAGCGAAGATGATGTAGTTGCCGGCCGTCGACCTTCACTCCCATGTCTTCCCAATCTAGTTCGCGCATGACGTTTTCGAGAGTGGCGCTGAAGAGCTTCGGGATATGGTATCCCCTTGCCAAACCCCTCTCTTCACGTCGATGACGACGTCGTTGTAGAATGGAGAGATCTTGGTCGTGAATCCACTGTACAGCTCTCGAAAGACTCTGATGTACTGAGTAGGAACGCCCTGAGTGAGCAGGGCTTCGATGACCGCTTCAGTTTCGACAGAGTCGAATGTCTTTTTCAGATCGATGGTGTTGATGAGCGCTGGCGGGAGGTTCTTCAGGTGTTCGGGTCTGATCCTGTCGGGACCGGGTGTTGTACGTCTCTTCACCGACGAGATGGCGTGTCGGATCTCGGAAGGGAGAACAGAGTGGACGACGTATCCATCCTGCGGAAGATGGCATGGGGGCAGGTGGACGTGGCTATCGAAGAGATCGGAGTAGAAATCGTAGATGACCTTCTCCATGGTCCTTCTGGACGAGGTGACGGTTTTTTAAGATGACGTCGGAGAGCGGTCATCTTGGTCTTGAAGTTGGCGAAGTCTCAGCGGGCATTGCGTATGCTCAACCCTGCCTCTGCAGCTTCTGTCAACACTTCCGCCCTTCTCTCCTTAAGGTCCTCCTTTATCGCCTCTCTGCACAGCTTCGCAAGCTCGGACGTCAGTTGGTAGTTTCCTGCCGCTTGTGCTGCTCCACGCCGGCGTAGCAGCTCGAGAATTTCCGGAGACAGACGCCTCTTGGTGGTCTTCAAGCTCTCAGTTTCCTTAGCGCTATCGTGGAGATGGTGCACAAAGCGGTTGTAGGTGATACGTGCTAGGTGATACGATGGGGAACATGCGGCCCAGGGGCTGTGGTCTCGTGTCGCAGGATGCTCGATTTAACTGCCACGTTGGCGCTGCCCCTTCCCGACTAGGATAGATGAGATTGATGTTGAAGAAAATCAATCATCAACGCGGCTGAATGTGAATGAAGATGTCGTAGAACTGGTAGCACTGTTTTGCTCACCAAACAAAACACCAGATACTTCAGCAAGTCTTTGCCTGTTGCTAAACAAAATCCTCGAGAAATACCCACCTTCGTAAGTTTAAGCATTGCAGCGTGGATGATTGAAAACTCTATTAGATGCCAATCTTGCTGTGCAAATGGTACTGTATTATTTTTGGCAGCGGTTGATCGGTCTCTAATGAGAAGGAATATATGATGTAGCACAGGGGTGGGTAGGGACATCTGAATCCCTGTACCATTCATAAGTGCCTAAAGACAAGGTCAGGTATAGATATGTGTTTGTTTTCTAAAAATTGAATCTCAACAAGGCAACCAGTTTCACTTTTTGTGAGCGCTTCGTCATATAATAGGCTTACGGCAAGACGACAACCGCAATTACGCAATTACCAATTATGAGAGAGAAATCTATCTTCATTTCTAGCTGTTTATGATCCCTCTCCTCATCGTTACTTTTGTTCTTGCTCACATCATCGCTGGGGATGGAAGAGGTAAGTGGAGCATATGGTGAAGAGCCTCCATTCACTTTTCACTTATTTCATTTCTTTTCACTTATTCACTTAACTATGTCTTTCTGTAAACAAATTATGTGTTCTCAAATCAATGTGCCTCAAAGTCGGGAAGCTAGGAAAAAAACGAACGATGCACCTGTATACAAATAGATAGAAAAACGTAGACACACACATAGATACAAAGTCACAGAGATAAGATACATATACATATATGCATACATACATACATACATACATACATATATAATACATAAATAAATAAATAAATAAATAAATAAATAAATAAATAAATACATACATACATACATACATACATACATACATACATACATACATACATACATACATACATATATACATACAATACCGCTCCTAATTCGTGAACAATCGCCACTTTGCGACAGGTTTTTCCTTCACAAACCGTCGCAGTGCCATCACTTAGTTCAAAGTTAATTGTATAGAAATTAAATTACACCATTAGAATAATTTTCCTCCTACCAATCCAACTACCTGCATGGAATGTGAAATTACAAACTCTTGATCTAGTTGTGGGGCTCGTTCTTTCAAACGTCCGACATTTGATTTACGACCCTCCGCGAGCGCCACTGGTCCATCTTTATAGAGCTAGAAAGCTACAAAAAGTTTCCAGTCATAAAATTTCTTCATCAGGTCTGTGTTTTGTAGATCGAGGCCATCATTTTGATAGTATACATCGCGGATTAATTTAATTTAATTAATCGTAAGTATGAAGCATCGGCCTGTTCGTACTATGATATTTCTTGAACAAGGCTTATAAAGGTCAGAATTCTCTACTTTCTTCGGGAAATTTGCACTCACTACGTATCTTTGTGGTAATGAACTCCTCTACGTTTGAATAACATATGCTCCGCTGCAAATAGGAACGAGCACGAGGTAACCTACATTTCAGTCAATAACTACCCAAACCCAAATAATAACCAATTAATAACCTCGGACAGAGAATAGTTTTCTGCTGTTATATTTTTGCAACGGCTTCTTTCATTAAATTTGCAAAATTCTCTTAATGGACGGAGGTGGCTAGATTTCCTCTTTCTCAACAAGGGATTTGCCACATTTGTGTTTACCGCATGCGACTTTTCCCTTATTTAATCATCTGTAACTTTTCGACCGGATGAGTATGGAAGATAAGCTCTTTCTGATCTACAGTATACCACCAGCACTTTGATATTTAAAGAAGAACAGCTTATCTTAAGATAGACTTCTATGGGGGATAATCTTTGACGAAAACGCAAACAATACTTGCCTTAGCCGCTAGCCCATTCATGAAGAAGTTTATTCAAGAATAAATTGTGAACAGCGCTTTTAGCTCATCGCTAGCTTTCCACAAAAGTAATACTGTCCGTATACAAGACGGAAACCATTTCTACCCCTTACGCCGTGGAGAACAGTTTGGGACTGCGATTTGACCCGAGCGCGGCCAGAGCGGCGTACGTGCCAAGCTCTCAGCTGGGTGCGAAAATCAGCGGAGTTATATCGGTCCTACAGACTCGTTAGATGATTTATGCAAATGTTATTGCAGAATATATGTACTGTAAAATCAACAGCAGAAGGAAATGAACCTTATACATCACCATAACTGGAATAGGTGAACATACTATTTTCACAAATGATTCCCAAGAAAATTTTTCGCTTAGAAACAAAGTAAAAATGGTTCTAGTCACTCTTTAAATGGTTTTTGTAACATTCGAGAAAACCATACGCAGTTTTTTTGAAAAAAATTAGGCTAGACTTCTGCAAAACTTTGAGAGGACAAGCCAAAACAAACCGTTCGTTTTCCTCACTCGCAGCTCTCTACTCTTTTAAGCAAACATTACAAACAGCAAACATTTTTTTGCTTTTGAAATCAAATAAAAACAAAATTTTACTATGTTACCACTAAAATTATCTTTTTAACTCATATACGAGATATACATAGCTCTTGAAGATTAGCAAATGTAATAATCTACTCTTTTCAGAGTTGTTATAATTAGAAATATTTTATTGAAGTGAACGTGAATTTTAGGGAGGGAGGTTCGTTTTTCTCATTCACGGCTCCTTACTTTTCTAAACAAAATTTATGCTTTTGAAATCATAGTGAAAGTCTTCCAAATCAAAAGTAGGGAAGATTTAGATTACAAACTCTCCAAGATGACTGAAATAATTTATTGTTCAAGAAAAAGGAAAGGAAAAGGTACTACTTCTTTAATTTTTTCTGTTTTGCCGTCCAAATAAGTGTAATAACTGTAGAAAATTTTTACATTAAAACATAATAAATCAAATTTTATTTTAACGCTTAAAAGGCAGCAACCATTTAGTGCAGTGGAAGATGAGATCGCTCCATGCGTTGAAAAAATTCATTGTGATTTTTATTTGATTGATAAAATAATGCTGATTACATGAAGCCCCCAAGAGAGGATATGTGTGTTCTTTTCAATTGTTTTTGTTGAATAATTACAGGCGTGAAACTCTATGCAAACAGAAATGTTGCTAACATTTGACTAAAATTCGCAGACAAGAGCATGACGCAATTTTTTATCTTGGCCCTGCAAAATGGGCGCCTTGTTGCCTTTTGGAACAAGACTCAAACCATTATTTTTCCTCAAAATGATAATTTTATAAAATTTCAAACATAATGTTGACTAGATGTAGATGAATTAAACCTTTTAAGGCTTGTTTTAGTCTAGTTGACATTGTTTAGAAAAGGGTTCGATTTCATTTGGAGTGTCCGATTTTATGTGAAAATGGGACACCTATATATGGAATGGTATCCCTAGCATATTGTTAGGAAAGACATGTAGAGACTGGAAGTTTTTGTTTCAGCTAAAAAACCATTGTGCTGGAATATTTTGTTTTTAGTGTGGCAGTTCAAATCCGACATAATTTTTGGATCAACCTGATAAATATGAAGTTTGGAGTTTCCCGGGTGTTAAGATACAATCGAAGTTGACTTCAAACGCGGAGCATGAACGTCGAAGGGTTCTCAAAATATCGATCAGCGTTGTTTTATCGCTCCGCTGGAGTATCACACTGCCAGCGGGTATGGCAGCGAGGTGTGAACCGTATAGGTGTCGCCGCTGATCCTGCCGCGCTGGGCTCAGGCTGAGTCCTAACCTCAGTCTCATAATTCGACTGACTGCAAAAAGGGTGAAATATCGACCAACTCTTGGAGTTGAGCCGGATTATACTGTACGAGAACTGATTATGCCGCTAGCATCACCAACTCAACCATTTTCTCAGATAGAAACAACCCGAAGAACAAATGAAAGAAAACGTAAGAACATCGCTAAATTGTGCCTCTGTAATAGCTTCAAAGTGATCAGCTCGGACAAAGCCAGTTTTGATCCTTTTTAGATGTCAAAGTGCTAGCGGTCTACTGTAGATCAGAAAGAGCTTGGCTTCTATACTCATCCGGTCCAAAAGCTTACAGATAATTAAATAAGGGGGAAGTCGCATGCGGTAAACACAAATGTGGCAAATCCCTTGTTGAGAAAGAGAAAATCTAGCTACCTCCGTCCATTAAGAGAATTTTGCAAATTTAATGAAGGAAGCTGTGCGTAAATATAACAGCAGAAAACTATCCTCTGTCCGAGGTTATTAATTGTGTATTGACTGAAATGTAGGTTACCTCATGCTCGTTCCTATTTGCAGCGGAGCATATGTTATTCAAACGTAGTGGAGTTCATTACCACAAAGATACCCGAAACGTAATGAGTGCAAATTTCCCGAAGGAAGTAGAGAATTCTGTCCTTCATAAGTTTTGTTCACGAAATTTAATAGTACAAGCAGGCCGACGCTTCAAACTTAATTAACTCCGCCATGTATACTATCAAAATGATGGCCTCGCTCTACAAAACACAGATCTCATGAAGACATTTTATGATTGAAACTTTTTGAAGCTTTCTAGCTCTATAAAGATAGACCAGTGGCGCTTGCGGAAGGGTCATAAATCAAATGTCGGTTGTTTGGCAGGACGAGCTCCACAACTAGGTCAAGAGTTTGTAATTTCACACTCCATGCAGGTAGTTAGATTGGTAGGAGAAAAATAAATCTAATGGTTAATTTAATTTTTATGTAATTAAATTTGAACCAACTTATGGCACTGCGATGGTTTGCGACCGAATAATCTGTCGCAAGGCGTCGATTGCTCACGAATTATAAGCGGTATGTACACCTGTCAGCAATTGATTAAGTACTGAAATTCTTGGGGTGTTTGGCAAGGAAGTACGTTTGAGGATGAAGTAATTTTTCTAAGAAGTGAACATTCTCCTTCGCTTTGCAAGCTTATCGAACGGTATGCCGGAAAATAGAGACCATGTAATTCACCAGAACGTTTGAGACAGATCGTAGTCTTTTTGCAAAAAATACATTTATAACTATACTCAGGTTGTAAAGAAGACATTTATAACTATAACTCAGGTTGCCATCCGCTTTTGAGAACGAATTATGAGGTATACGCGTATTCCAACCCTCCTGGTGACGATAAGAAATACCAGAACGGGACTCAAGTGAGCGTCTCCTGCCAAAGCGGGCCCTTATACAGCGGGTATTTGCTAAGCTTCACTTTCAAAAACTGTTCTCGAGACTAATTATGAATACTGCTAGATCAAACACGAGCCACTGTACAGACGGAGCGTGGACGCCCGCCATTGGACGCTGCCCAGGTACGTGAAGCACTTTGGGCACTGTGGTACTTCTCGAGGAGCTCACCACAACACCCCTGCGAGATGCCAAGGTGCACACGCTGCGCATTCACGCTGTCGTATCTCTTTGCTTCGATCACACATTCGCATTCATTTCTGCTCCATGTAGGAAAAGTGAAGAACGTCAGTATTTGGCTAGTATCAACACGGGTATGCAAAGTGGGCCACACGCTAGAGTTCCTTCTTTTCCCTAAATCTGTGTCCGATCCCAGCACGTAGTTATACCATTCTTTGTTAAATTTCACTAAGCAACTAGCAAGGTGACTCTATGTCCTCCTTTTCCGGGCTACAAATATTTCAATTTTTAAAATCAATAGATTTTACCCCATCAGATCCGAACACCTGAAGAACCTTCCCGCCAGCGCTCATCAACACCTTGGCGCAGCTCTTCACACGCTACCTTTCGGAGTGCAAGGTTCCATCCCAGTGGAACACCAGCATGCCGTCTTGCTGTACAAGAAGGGAGAGTGCACAACATTGGCAACTATCGCCCGATCTGCCTGCTGTCTGTAGTCTACAGGCTGTTCACTCGAGTCATCCTGAATAGGATTAGCCGAACGCTGGACGAAGGACAGCCATGCGAACAAGCAGGATTTCGGAGAGGATTCAGCACGATCGACCACATACACACCGTTAGGAAGCTCATCGAAGTATCGCGAGAGTACAAGCTGCCGTTGTGCCTTACCGTCCATCAGCCCGACTCCGTCGAAACTGAAGCGCTTGTCGAAGCCCTGCGCACTCAAGGGGTTCCTACTCAATACATTAGAGTTCTTCGAGAGCTGCACAGTGGATTCACGACGAAGATCTCATCGTTCTACAACGACGTCGTGCTCAGCGCGAAGAGGGGGGGGGGGCACGGCAGGGGATACTATATCCACGAAGCTCTTTCTTCAGCGCCACCCTCGAAAACGTCATGCGCGACCTAGAATGGGAAGACGTGGGAGTGAAGGTCGACGACCGGCAACTGCACCATCTTCGCTTCGCTGACGACATCGTGCTCATTACACCGAGCATCACCCTATGGAACGAAAAACTGACCAACTTCGATCGTATATGTGGGAACGTTGAACTGCACCTGACTCTTACGAAGACGAGTTCATGAGGTACGGAGAGGTTTCTGATGCCCCATTCTCGCTCAACAGAACAAACGTCTCACCATTGTTCCAGCTACGTATATCTGGGTCGGAAATCAAAACATGGTCAACGACCTAGCGTCATAGCTGGGCAGGAAAAAACGAGCGGCTTGGGGAACTTTCAAGAACGTCGAAGGAGTCGCGAAGAAGACGAAGAACGTCCCACTCCGTGCCGACCTATTCGACTCCACTGTTCTTCCTGCGCTAACATACGCCTCAGAGGCCAAGGCTATGCGAAAGCAGAATCAACACGCGATCAGCGTCGTGCAGCGTAGAATCGAGAGAACGATACTCGGAGTGACACGATTCACGCAAGTGAGAGAAGGCCTCCGGAGTCCCGAGCTTCGTCGACGTTTGAAGATCAGAGACGTTATCGCATGGGCCAAGTTGTCGAAAATTAGGTGGGCCGGCCACGTAATGCACTTTGTAGACGAGAGCCGTCACCGCTGGATTCCGCGAAATGTCAGGAGAACACCAGGTTGCCTACAAACGCTTTATGCGGACTTCTTTGTGAAAGCCCTGAACGAACTACGTGACGCTCTTCGTGTCCCTCGAAGGAGAAGGATCCATTGGAGCGCTCTGGCACGCGAGAGGGACGAATGGAGACACTGCTGGCGCCACACGAGCAAGTCGATCAACAGGATGAAAGTTGATACAGGTGATAAAGATTTTGTCACAAAAAGAAAAGCTTATAGTAGCGATTTTTTGAAGTAGTTCAGTACAAACTATTAGGCTTGTCAGAAGGTCTGGCGGTTTGAAGAACAATCTGGCGGTTGCAACCGCCTTTTGTTCGTTTATTATAGACAAACAAATAAATACTATTACTTGAACTACTTGAATACTTGAAACAATAATACTTATTTCGCATTTTTATATAATACGAAATTTTTCCCTCTATTTGAAGGAATAATTTATGTCTTAACCATACTTATCAATCGTGGTTCTTCGAAGACTTCAGGAAGTACACCGAAAGAGCGATTTCGGACGGTATTTTATTTCAATTTCAAACAGATCTGCCGTCGAAACAGCCCGACAGATCAACCATGTGTAGGAGCCGTATAGTGTTCGGGAAAGAACCGTACAACGGTGGTTAGAGAAATTTCGTTATGGAGATTTCAAACTTGAAGATATATCCCGAAGCGACAGACCTAAAGCAATTCAGGACCACGATGCGAAAGCCTTCGTGGAAGCTTATCCATTGTAAACTGTCGTTGAGATTGCGAAAGGCCTAGGGGTCAGGAAAACTGCAGTTACAGATAGTTTGGAACGTCTCGGAAAGATGAAAAGGCTTGAAAAGTGGCCCACGACTTGAGTGATCGCCTGAAATTGTCGCGTTTCGAAGTATGTCCTTCTTTGCTTCTTCGGAACCAAAACGACCCGATTTTGGACGGAGTCGCAACGCGTGATGAAGAAGAGTTCTATACAATAATAGAAGACGAGGATGGGTTTGGGTTGATGTCGGCGAAGCCTCATGCATTTCCCAAAGCCGAAATCCCACTAGAAAAAGACGAAGGAAACAGTGTGGTGGCCGGCGACTGGCGTGATTGACTACAACTTCGTGGACTCAAACCGAACCATCAAAGAAGAGTCCTACTGTGATGAGATTGTTGAGATGTACCGAAAATTGCGTGAGCTGCAGCCGGCACTGGTCAAAAGAACCGGTCCCATTCTTCAGCACGACAACGCCGCCCACGCGTTTCGCAAGTCAACATGTTTGCAACAAGGATTCCTCAACATTTAGGATCAAAGGATTGAAAAGCACTCAGACTATAGCATTTGTTTTTGTTTCTGCCTACTGTTGCTTGTTTAAGGCGTACAACTTGTGCTATAAATGAAACGAAATGAAAAATGATGCATCAGTAAATAATTGTATAATGCCTAAGCGCATTGCAGGCAGCATAAATTCTTGGCGAGTTCCTCTTGAATGAGATTCGTTGTTTTCAGGGATGTATCAAATTCCGTATGACCACACTCTTTAATCGAGAGGTACAACCCGAATCCCCTGTCACCTCAATCATCACCGAATTTCTCAAGCGTTCGCCAGCAGAGTCTGATTTTTATCCGTTCAGAATACAGCTCTTGACCCACTCTAAACTTCCAGCATTTTGAGGACATGCTTCATAGAGTTCCAGTACCATTTGAAGCACAGGATTCAACGAGAACAGCTGGGTGATCAGGCGCTCATTTTCCCGAGCGATCGTAGGGTCAGTGTTAAGCGATGGCTGTCTTAGCAGCACTGGAGTTCTTCAATTCTACGGTTTCTGCATACTGATCGGATATAGGCCGACATCTCCACTGGTGGGTTTGAAAAGCAGAACACTATGACGGTAAATTAAAAGTTTACGGTACATCTCTGGACAACTCTCCTACAGGTCTCTCTGCTGATCCCGTTATCACGGATGAATTTTGATAGGGTCAAATAGCGATGGTGGTGTAGGGCGCTGTGGGCTAACATTTCCCCAGAAAGCAGAAAGTTCGAGCTCGAATCCCACTGTGTGCAAAGGTTTTGACAACAACCACAAATTCTTATAAGAACATACAACTTCTGTAGCAGTCACTATAGGCTTGAACAGATTATCAAACTTTAAAACGATACCTTAACTAATGTGTCTCATTCAGAAATACAAACAGCTGTGACAGAATAGCTCATTTATTTGTTAAAAACTTATGTGTAGCAGCGGCCCATGCCGACAAAAGGCTGTTCCGCGTTTATTCTTCCATAAGCCGATGTGAATCTTACAGCACCAAAGGCCTAAAGAAATTGATCTACCCTTGTAGATTGCACAGGAATAAATTCGCATCGTTATTTATTTTTGTCACCATATTCTGTGTAGGTTGTCTTGAAAGGAGCTGGAATAAGTTGACAAGAACGATATCCATTACGTTCAGTTCTATAAATACATAGATAGGCATAAAAGTGGCTCCGAAAATCCTTTATTTTCTGACAAGTTTGCAAAAGTAAATACTGTTGAGGTGATAGCATTCTAGAAAAATCGATAAAAATGCAAACTTTGAAAGAAATCGTATACTAAAGTTGAAAAAAATTTAAGAGATTTCTATCACTTCGGTCCGATCAAAATTTTACAGAAAGATGTCTGCTTGAAAGCTTGATGACAGAGCGAAACTACAAGGAGGTCATTCCTGGACCGACGGAGGAACGACCAACGGTTAGGCATAACGAGGTTGTAGTCGCCACGTGTCAGGATAGCAAAGACGGTCAGCGTTGTTGTAGTTCTCCCCACGAAATCGTTCTTAGGCAACAGTATATTCGAGTTTCCTTCAGGTGTGATGCAGCACTGGACGCCACTAACGTGCGACAATGGAGAATTTGTGCGTAAACCAATAGCGAGGCCTAGTGTAGGACGTCCTCCGATAGACCTAGTGTAAACGTACGACTTCCTCGTGTCCACAGCGTTCAGGGTGGACTTTGCTTTATTTTAATAAACGAACTTAGCCCGCAATATACTACTTACTGCTGTCGTTGAAAGCATTGCAGTGTCGCTGAGCTTCAAGTGTTGGCTTTAATGCTGTTAACACCATATCTAGTTGATGTTGTGGCCTAGCTTCCTTCTTCTCAAAGTTCGAAAAGGCAATATATACCATTTTCACATCAAACTTCAAACTAAATTGGACACTTTTCACATCAACTTGGACACTTATGGAAGCAGCCAAGAGGCTGGTGCGTCACCCTCTAATGGAGGCAGTTTGGGTGTATGAGACTACCACCTAAGGTCAACCCCTCAGCGACCCTCCGGCTGTCGCCCTCCGGGGTCGAGCCCACAGAGGTCAGCAAATGGGACCAGCTCCTGGTTAGCGCTACGAGCTCTTCCCTCCTATTGATCGCAGGATTCTTGAAGGCAATCCACAGCGCTTCGAGAGTCTTGCGTGCTGCGATACCTCTCGAGCAAGGATTTCAATATCGCAGCACGCAAGACTCTCGAAGCGCTGTGGATTGCCTGCAAGAATCCCGCGATCAATAGGAGGGAAGAGCGCGTAGCGCTAACCCAGGAGCAGGCCCCATTTACTGACCTCTGTCGGGTCGACCCCGGAGGGCGACAGCCGGAAGTCGCTGAGGGGTTGGCCTTAGGTGGTAGGGATTCACCCAAACTGGCTCCATCCAAGGGTGACGCACCAGCCTCTTGGCTGCTTCCATAAGGTTAGTTGGGCTGTCTCACTCCCCTTTCGTCTCCTTTTCCTATTAGTTCCGGAAACTCCTGTGACTTGAAATACTTCTTGGAAGAGTAACCTTTCAAACCTCGCTTGACTTTTCCAGGCTCTCAAGAAGGCGGATACGCCGAAACGTCAGCCGAATAAAGTGTGGTTAACAATGTTGGCTCCACAGCTCGAACAGTCCTATTGGTATCAACGTCATGCCAAGATTCAACGATAGTCGATCATGGAATATGCAATTTTTTCCTAATTGGATATGAACTGATCCAACGTCGAAAGGAGGATGTCCATTGAAAATCCCTCCATTAAATACTTCTTTTCTAATACTCTCCTTTGCAGACGATCGGCGAACTTTGACAGGATTTGTTTTAATAACCACTGGCTATCTACCTCTTACATTTGTATCGCAACTGAGACACACCTGAAGCTGCTCGAAAAGCACGTGCTGGTCCTTGGTTGACGGTGAACGCGGAACCACAGTCTCCAGACGTGATATTAGGCTTCTCTTTACTTCCTTTGGCCTGTAGAATTTTGACGGCCTTCGAGCAGCTCTCCTCTATGACCTCTATTTTCATGACTGCATAATGCTGTTCTCTCTTTAACGCGTTGAGCAGCTGGTTGTCTTGAACAGTGAGCTAATGGGCTGCGAGTGTACATTTGCGTTGAAAAGAACCCAAAAGTTACCCCAATCCCGTATATTCCCTGTGAACGTGGGAATAGGCAGGGTAGGTAACGCGATGGATCACGCTTCCACTGATTCGATAGCAGCTGTTCCCTTTTAGTTGGCAGGCGGTGTTTCAACTTGACCGCCGACCGGTAACCGTCCTCTCCTATTGGCTGCACCTACTGTAGGTGAAAGGCTGTGCGCGCCCTTGTAGGATTACAGTATAGGCCAACGCCGCACTCAATGTTCCCTCTGCTCTGGTGGCATATGACTCGAAGTCTTCAAGTTCTCACTTTGATATGTTGTCGATAGTGTCAACGCGTCGGCATAACTTTGCCACAGCTGCTCTATCCGCGATGTGCAGGACAAAATTACTCCTAATGCCTCCTGCAGCTTCTTGATACAGTCCGTTTCGTATCCCGGTCCTCTTTGAAACGCGCTAGCACTGTGTCCAGTGTGTTGCAGTGCTGTGTCAGCAAACGTTGTGTGAAGTTAAACGCGCCGACATTTTCTCCGCGTCGATTCCTCCGTGAGATGAACAGCTCCCTGGACAAAGAAGTGCTCGCGGGCGTGAGTCAGTTATGCCTCTCTGGGAAACAGTCGCAGCTCGAATTCCAGCCAAGCTGCGTAGACTAAATTTCTCGACGAGGCTGTTGATTGCGCGAGTGAAGGAAAGTTCAATGGGCACACAAAAGTCGCTGTGCCGACTGAGTCAACAGTCTGCCTCCGAGAAACAGCGAGCTGGCCCGCTTCCCATGTCTAGGCAATACAGAATTTTACAGACGGGCAAAACAAGCTAACACACAGGAGAGCAACTTGCACCTCTAAAAAGGTAATTACCCACCTGACTGAATGGAGCTATCAGTTGAGCTTCGCATGCTCGACTGAATACCAATTAAGCTGATGTACCAAATGTGGACGAGACGTCTATGCGAATTGACCTGATCGTCTGCTCGCCAAAAGCCAATGTAGGATTGTCACGCGGAATTGACTAAATAAGTGAGACCCTCCACCAAGGGTGGCTTTATCTCAAATTTGGGTAAACTTTTATTATTAATATAGTAAAATATACAACACGACAAATGAATGGATAAATGCAATACGTAAATATGGGTCGTCAAGACTGATAACTGAGCGTAATAAATGATTAGAATGCAGCCATCGCAGGTGTGATCAATGAGAAGCACGAGAAATGTTGAAGCGAAGTAACTGTGAAATATTCTGTGAAAATAACAGTGAAATAACTAAATGAGAAGTATGTACCGGTGGTTACTTAAAGGATATGAAATAATACTGACCATTCGCGATAAGGCACTACGGCACTTTCATCCTTTACAAGAGATACAAATGGGATTAAAGCAAATATGCAAATATGAGAACAAGTGATATTTCCCTGGTATCTAGCCCTTGAAGCACTTATACGCGATGAGACCTTAGTGACACTCGATTATGCAGTTACGCGAGAGTCTATGCTAGACGAAACGCAAGAAGGCAAGGGCCCGAAGGCAACGGCATGTTGGCAATTAAGATGAAACCACACAGACTGTCGATGAGGAGGAGGAGATGAAGGCAACGGGCCGACCGCCCTCTAGTTCGCGCAGCGGCGATTTTGCCATTTCAAACCACATTCGCCGCCTTCTACCAGCTGGTGCAATCATAAACAGTCGCTAAAAGCCAATTGATTTGACATATACGAGATAATCCAATGAGTCATCAAATGAAATACAAAGGGGAATTTTAATATCATCAACTGTAAACAACATATCAACGTGTCGTAAATTTGGACGAGGTTGTCGTCACCTGCAATCGTTGGGAGCTATCTATGAATTCTGTTTAAGAGGAGGGACATCGAGCAGTTCTCAGAGGATGACTCAAAGGTAAACAGTCTGGTCACCTGAGCAAATAGTTCGCCTTCGATACCACCCTCGCTCAAAAAGGGAGTAATCTATTTCCCACGTGTGGTCGACAATAAATCCGACATCGCACAGGAAACACCCAGAAGGCTTTCACCTCTGCATTCTGATTCAATCCAAATAGAAGATTCAAACTTTCGTTTCGTTAACCGCGTCAGCGCCTTGAAGAACTGCGCAAGGTGCGATACAAGGCATTTGATCACTGTCTGTTTTTTCATCCC
Source organism: Heligmosomoides polygyrus polygyrus (assembly GCA_947396885.1). Lineage (NCBI taxonomy): Eukaryota > Metazoa > Nematoda > Chromadorea > Rhabditida > Heligmosomidae > Heligmosomoides > Heligmosomoides polygyrus. The sequence goes on from OX377201.1 coordinate 82,755,423, forward strand.
CATCTCCAAGAAACACGGCACTGCTGCCTCATAACTTATTCAAACATCAGCACACATTTTTGCTCCCTCACCCTGTAAAAACGGAGCTCTATACCACCGTAATTTTTTCAGCACATAGATACACTATGAAACTCAAAAAATCCAAGACTCGCTGACGATCAAGCAAAAAAATTCATATACTGTCCGCTTCTAATCTTGTAAGCAACAAGGTCCTACATACCAAGGCAACAAAATATAAGGAGCTAGCAAATGGCGCGATAGTCAAAATTCAAGGAAAAATCCGACTAATTCCCCACCAAAGTGGAAATACAGACTGGTTGGCGCAGTGAAAACATGCGCCACCGCGAGAAATCACACTCAGACTGCGTCATGCCACACAGAATTTTGACACAATTTTTGTATGGAGGCTAGAAAAACAATTTCATGCTTGATGAAGCAGCGCCAGAGAGCGAGAGCTAGAACAACCGCAATGAAAGTTTGAATCCAGCCTTGGCCATAATTTTTGTACCCACCAGAATAGGTAGGAAAACGGTACTGCTACCTGTCATCTATTTTGAATGCCCTTCAGACAAGTACCGAAGACTGCTTAGATATAACAGCCTCCTGATCATAGGCATCTCAATGTATAACTCGATGAAAGTGCACGAAGACCTTTACACTTGTAGTTAATCATAACACTTGACAACGTTCTCAGAAGCTTAATCGAAGCTACAACCTTATCACTTCTTCATTCAACTCGCTGTTGACGCTTCGGATCAGTAGATATCCTGAAACTTCGCTAGACCGACACTTCACAATTGACAGTTGTGTTTGCAGGTTTCATTCTTTAAGCTTTCCACATAGTCATTTTTCGTTGGGTTTTACAAACTTTACTTGCAGAATTAACTAAAAATTAATATCTTCTCTCAAACAACATTAAATCTTAGCTTTTTCTCCGCATTCTTAACTTCGCCTTCCTCGCTCGATCTAGTTAGTGCAATCTTCTAATTCAAGCACAATTTCTAGAAATCCTCTTAAACAACAAGAACTAAAATCAATTCTTTCCTCCCTATTAGATAAAAATTCCTTTTTTTTCTTGTTCTGAAAAGCGAATACATCAATTTCTGCGGGACACCTCTCTATGAATAGTAACATTGACCCCTGCGTAGAGGTCGAGAGTCATTCATCTTCGTCTGGGGACAGTCATCAAGCATTGGACCACAGAGGCTCCAAACGTAGGCCTCACTCAGCGCTCTCGAATAACCCTTGACGCAAAAGATTCCACGGTTTTTCGAACAGAATTGCACTGAACATGAAACACTTTACCTAGCAAGTTCAAATCGCTACGTATGACATTGACGTGGCAGGCGAATTTGGTGACAAGACCCACTGCCAATATTCTAACAAACACTGCACCGTTTCGCATGGAACCGTCGTTTAGGCAACTTCCACCAACAGACCCCATTTTCAAATTCATAAAGGCTCTGAAATGCATAGCGTGTGCCACTACTACTATTTAAAAACATAATACAGTACCGGACATGCCGCTCCGTCCAACAAGCACAAGCGGCGCCAAAGATGAGAAGCGCGCCGGAGAGCGCCGCTTCCCGCTCGCCACGCCTCGCGCCGGATGAAAATCGTTTAGGGCGCGGAGTCCACAACTTCTGGACGTTAGGCTGATGGAAGGAGCCTGCCCATGCGCTTGGACGAGCATGGCCAACTGTTTGGAGCTAACTGCCGACATGGCGTGCTGTGAACAATATAAGCCCGACAGAATCAGTCGAGTGGGCGCGACAACCTATAGAGGGAGAGACAGCTTGTACAGTGAGCGTATGAGGAGTTTTAAAGCCTTCCTACTCAGCGATTGCTCTAAGACTGTCCAGCTTGCATCTGGAGTGCGCCGTGAACAATGCATATAGAATTGAACCTATCAATCGAGTGGGCGCAACAGCTCGCAAATTGCACGCGCGAGCGTTTTTGGAGCGCGATAACGCTATCAAGTTTGAACCCTTCCGGCTGCAGCCTGTAGATTTTGTAGTAGGTAAGAAGTTCAAGCAGCTCACCAAAGCCTAAGAACGGACAACGTTACGGTGGTGCGAAAATGCAGGTCAGGCTTGTACAAGTCATTTTTTTCGATTTCAGTCGATCACTGCGGGAAGAGGCGATGAGCTGACGGCCTACAAATGCATAGGCTAACAGAACACTTAAGGTTCTTTACGAGGAAGCGTACATAGCTCTCCAGCTGCCTAATCTGCCTTAGTTACAGCTGCCGTTTTAGAGCGGCGGACGGCAACGGTAAAGATTCTTCCGCCCTTACTCCTTCCGTCCTTGAGTTTTTGGCACTCGCAATAACACCATTCTGTTGAGCTCCGTGAGCTCTATTGAACGGTGTCAATCTAGACCAATTTCGGAGATATCGATTTTTTGATAATTTCGCATCGAGGACAAGGCCGCAGCGGAGGGGCGATGACGTCACCGAAAATCAATATTCTCGAACTTGGCCAAGTAGGGTACCATTCGATAGCGTTTTTGATGGAGAATTGAACGGTTTTACTCAAAGTGGCGAGAACTGTAACCTGAGTAAGCAAGGGCGGGGAGAACATCGATCGTTGATGTGCCAAATTGCACGCGCGGTCGTGTTTGGAGCGCGATAACTCTATCAAGTGTGAACCCTTCCGACCGCAGCCTGTGGATTTTGTAGTAGGTAAGAAGTTCAAGCAGCTCACCAAAGCACAGCGATGTAGCCTAAGAACGGACAATGTTACGGTGGTGCGAAAATGCAGGTCAGCCTTGTGCGACGCAATTTTTTCCGATTTCAGGCGACCACTGTGGTAAGACGAGGCAAGCTAACGACAAAGAAATCCGTATGGTAGCAGAGCACCAAAAGCCCTTTACATTGACGTGCTCACGGCTCTCCAGCTGCCTAAACTACCTTAGTACCATCTGTTATTAAGAGCGGCGGACGGCAACGGTGAGCTTTCTTCCGCCCTTACTTGCCCAAATTTGAGCCTTCGACACTTGAGGTGGCACCGTTCCGTTCGCCTCGAAAAGCTCTATCGAATGGTATCAATCTCGACCAATTTTAGAATTATCGATTTTTTGATAATTTCGCATCGAGAACAAGGCCGCGGCAGGAGGACGACGACTTCTTCGAATTCGGCCATGCTTAATGCCATTCGAAAGAGCTTTTCAGACTGAATTCAATGGTTTTATTGAGTGTAGGAAAAATCTGTAACCTGGGACAGTAAGAGCGAGGAGAACATCGACCGTTATCGTGTTAAATTGAACGCGCGAACGTGTTCAGAGCGCAATAACTCTGTCACGTTCGAGTCGTTTCGGCTGCAACTCGTGAGTCTTGTAGACAGTAAAGTGGCCTACAGTACCGGACGCGTCTTTTGAATAGACGCCGAAGAACCGCACTTTTGGGGTTTTTGCGTCTTTTTGCTATAACTCGCCCAAAGGTCATCCGTTTGAAAAACCAAGGGTACCTCTGAGCGCAGGAGATCAAGCTCTATCGTTTGGTACATACATTTTATATGAAAGATCAAAAATGGCCAAAATTGAAAACTTGGGCCCCACTGAGAAGGCCGGACGCGGACGAGTTGTCGGCCGCAAGGCGTCGAAAACAGTTCCATGCTCACAATTCCTCTAATTTGAGGTTTTCTGAGAAACGGTTGGTACCTTTCGATTCGACTCTTCGAGATCTACACAACCATGTACACAACTTCACCAAACCGCCCCATTTTCGCAGTGGGTGGTCAAAAATGACTGGAGCAGACTTTTTGGCACTGGAGAAGCTTATATTCCAGGACTTGCATGTTCTCGGAGCATCTCAAGCATGGCGTAAAGTGTTTTGTCATGCCAGGAATTCTCTGAGAATGCGCCGTGCACAATGCATATAGGATCGAACCTTTCAATCGAGGTGGGGAGCAGTTTGTAGAGTGAGCATTTAGTGAGTTTTATGAGAAATTCTCAGCCGCCCTACTCAGGGATTGCTGTGCTCTGTCCGGCGAGACCTAGGAGTGCGCCAGGAGCAATGCATATAGAATCGAACCTATCAATCGAGTGGGGCAACCGCTCGCAGATTGCGCGCGAGGGCGTTTTCACAGCGCAGTAACTCTGTCAAATTCGAATCGTTTCGGCTGCAGCTCTTGGGTCTTGTAGTAGGTAGAACGTTCTTGTAGTACGCTAAAGTAGAGCTGGGTAGCTTAGGAAGAGGCAATGTTGCAGGGGTGTGAACATGAAGGTGAGGCTTGGGTGACGTATTTTTTTTTTCCGATTTTGGTGAACCACTGCGGGAAGACGCGACAAGCTAACAGCCTCAGAGCGCGTAGGCGAACAGGCCGTTTAGGTACTTTACAATTACGTGCTCAGAATACCTCAGCTTCCTAAACTGCCTTAGCTTCAGCTGCCAGTTTGAAGCGGTTAGAGTTTCTTGCGCTCTCACTCGGCCAGAATTGAGTTCTCGACACTCGCAATGGTACCGCTCTGTTCACCATGAAAAGCGCTATTGAATGGTCGACCGATTTCGGGAATATCGATTTTTTGACGGTTTCCCAAGGTTACTGCGGTGCGAAAATGCAGGTTGGGCATGTGTGACACGACTTTTTCAGATTTCGGTCGACCGCTGCGGGTACACGAGGCGAGCTAACGGCATGCAAACTCGCGGAGGAGCAAAACACCGAAGGCACTTTACGATGAGTGCCTTCGGTGTTTTGCTCCTCTTAGCTCTCCAGCTGCCTAAACTGCCTTAGCCCCATCTGGCATTTTAGAGCGGCAGACGGCAGCGATGAAGCTTCTTTCGCCCTTACTCGCCCATGTTCGAGTTTTCGAGCCCAGCCAGGGCACCATTCTGTTCAGCTCGAAAAGCCCTATCGAACGGTATTAATTTCGACCACTTTTGAAAACATCGATTTTTTGACAGTTTCTCATCGAGGATGGCCGCGGCAAACGGACGATGACGTCATCGAAAATCGATGTTTCCGAAATTGGTCGAGTTTGATACCGTTTCATAGAGCTTTTCGTGCTGAATTGAACGGTGTTATTACGACTCGCGAGAACTGTTATCAGGGCAAGTAACAGCACGAAGAACCTAGACCGTTGTTGTGCTAAATTGGACGCACGGGCGTGTTCTGAGCGAAATAACTCTGTCACGTTTGAATCTTTCCGGCTGCGACTTGTGGGTTTTGTAAGCAGTAGAATGTTAAAGAAGTGCGCTGAAATATAGCAACGTAGCTTATGATTGGACAAAGTTAGAGCGGTGCGAAAATGCAGGTAAACCTTGTGTGACACGATTTTTTCCGAATTCAGTCGACCATTGTGGGGATGCGCGATCAGCTAATGCCCTACGAATGCGTAGGCTATCGATGCAGTTAAGCTGCTTTGCGATGAAGTGCCAATAGCTCCTCATCTTCCTAACCTGCATTAGTCCCAGCTCCCATTTTGGAGATGCGGAGGGCGAAGTTTCTTTCGCCCTTACTTGTTCATGTTCGAGATTTCGAGCCCCAGCCACGGTACCATTCTGTTCAGCTCGAAAAGCCCTATCGAACAGTATCAATGTCGACCAATTCCAGGAAAATTGATTTTTTGACAATTTCCCTCGGGGACGAGGGCGCTCTTCGCAGAGCCTGCCCGGACGATGACGTCATCGAAAGTCGACGATTTCGAAATTGGCTAAATTTTCTTTCCCAAACTTCGTCCAAAATCGTTTAGGGGTTATTTGAGGCGCTGATTACGAATTCGCATTCGTAGGGCATTAGCTGATCGCGCATCCCCACAGTGGTCGACTGAAATCGGAAAAAATTCGTGTCACACATGCCCAACCTGCATTTTCGCACCGCAGTAACCTTGGGAAACCGTCAAAAAATCGATATTCCCGAAATCGGTCGACCATTCAATAGCGCTTTTCATGGTGAACAGAGCGGTACCATTGCGAGTGTCGAGAACTCAATTCTGGCCGAGTGAGAGCGCAAGAAACTCTAACCGCTTCAAACTGGCAGCTGAAGCTAAGGCAGTTTAGGAAGCTGAGGTATTCTGAGCACGTAATTGTAAAGTACCTAAACGGCCTGTTCGCCTACGCGCTCTGAGGCTGTTAGCTTGCCGCGTCTTCCCGCAGTGGTTCACCGAAATCGGAAAAAAAAAATACGTCACCCAAGCCTCACCTTCATGTTCACACCCCTGCAACATTGCCTCTTCCTAAGCTACCCAGCTCTACTTTAGCGTACTACAAGAACGTTCTACCTACTACAAGACCCAAGAGTTGCAGCCGAAACGATTCGAATTTGACAGAGTTACTGCGCTGTGAAAACGCCCTCGCGCGCAATCTGCGAGCGGTTGCCCCACTCGATTGATAGGTTCGATTCTATATGCATTGCTCCTGGCGCACTCCTAGGTCTCGCCGGACAGAGCACAGCAATCCCTGAGTAGGGCGGCTGAGAATTTCTCATAAAACTCACTAAATGCTCACTCTACAAACTGCTCCCCACCTCGATTGAAAGGTTCGATCCTATATGCATTGTGCACGGCGCATTCTCAGAGAATTCCTGGCATGACAAAACACTTTACGCCATGCTTGAGATGCTCCGAGAACATGCAAGTCCTGGAATATAAGCTTCTCCAGTGCCAAAAAGTCTGCTCCAGTCATTTTTGACCACCCACTGCGAAAATGGGGCGGTTTGGTGAAGTTGTGTACATGGTTGTGTAGATCTCGAAGAGTCGAATCGAAAGGTACCAACCGTTTCTCAGAAAACCTCAAATTAGAGGAATTGTGAGCATGGAACTGTTTTCGACGCCTTGCGGCCGACAACTCGTCCGCGGCCGGCCTTCTCAGTGGGGCGCAAGTTTTCAATTTTGGCCATTTTTGATCTTTCATATAAAATGTATGTACCAAACGATAGAGCTTGATCTCCTGCGCTCAGAGGTACCCTTGGTTTTTCAAACGGATGACCTTTGGGCGAGTTATAGCAAAAAGACGCAAAAACCCCAAAAGTGCGGTTCTTCGGCGTCTATTCAAAAGACGCGTCCGGTACTGTAGTAGCATGCTGAAACACGGTAATGTAGCTTATGATTGGACTGGTTACAGCGCTGCGAAAATGGCAGCTGGACTAAGGAAACTTAATGAGCTAGAGAGTTGTGAACATGTCACCTGAAGGCACCTTCAGTGTTCTGCTAGCCCGCGCATTTGTAGGCCGTTAACTCTCCGTGTCACAAGGCGGCACGATTTTTTCCAAATTCAGTCGACCCCTGCGGGAAGACACGGAGAGTTAACGGCCTACAAATGCGCGGGCTAGCAGAACACTGAAGGTGCCTTCAGGTGACATGCTCACAACTCTCTAGCTTATTAAGTTGCCTTAGTCCCAGCTGCCATTTTAGCGTGGCGGGCTCAGCGGTTGAAGTTTTCTGCGCTCTTACTCGCCCAGATTACAGTTTTTCCGAAACTCAGAACAACCGTTCAATTCAGCACGAAAAGCTCTATCGAACGGCAGCCAATTTGGCCCGGTTCGGAAACATCGGTTTTCGATGACGTCATCGCCCCTCTGCCGCGACCTTGAGCGGCCAACCTCAATGCGAAACCGTCAAAAAATCGATGTTTCCAAAATCGGCCGAAATTTATACCATTCGATAGCGCTTTTCGAGCTGAACAGAACGGTACCATTGCGAGTGTCGAAAACTCAAATCTTGGCGAGTAAGAGCGCATGAAACTGTAACCGCTATTTTCCGCCGCTTTAAACTGGCAGCTGAGGCAGTTTAGGCAGCTGAGGCGTTTTGAGCAGGTCATCATAAAACACCTTAATTGGTCTGTTCGCGTACGCATTTTAAGTCCGTTAGCTTATCGCGTATTCCCGCGGTGGTCTACCGAATTCGGAGAAAAAATGCGTCACACAAGTCTCATCTGCATCTTCGCATCTCTGTATTATTGCCTCTTCCTAAGCTACACCATTCTACTTTCTACAAAACATTTTACTGCCTACAAGACTCACGAGTTGCAGCCGAAACGAGTCGAACTTGACAGAGTTATTGCGCTCTGAACACGCCCGCGCGTTCATTTTAACACAATAGCGGTCGATGTTTTCCTCGCTCTTACTCGCCTGTATTACAGATTTTTCCTACACTCAATAAAACCATTAAATTCAGTCTGGAAAGCTCTGTCGAATGGCATTAAGCATGGCCGAATTCGAAGAAGTCGTCGTCCTTCTGCCGCGGCCTTGTCCTCGATGCGAAATTATCAAAAAATCGATAATTCCAAAATTGGTCGAGATTGATACCATTCGATAGAGCTTCTCGAGCTGAACGGAACGGTGCCATCGCGAGCGTCGAAGACTCAGATGTGGGCGAGTAAGGAAGGAAGAGAGCTCACCGCTGCCGTCCGCCGCTCTAAATGACAGATGGGACTAAGGTCGTTTAGGCAGCTGGGGAGCTGTGAGCAGACCAGTGCAAAGCGCTTTCAGTGCTCTGCTAGCACACGGATTTCTTTGTCGTTAGCTTGCCTCGTCTTACCACAGTGGTCGCCTGAAATCGGAAAAAATTGCGTCGCACAAGGCTGACCTGCACTTTCGCACAATCGTAACTTTGTCCGTTCTTAGGCTGAATCGCTGTGCTAAGGCGAACTGCTAGAGCTTCTTACTGACTACAAAATGCACAAGCTGCAGCCGGAGGGGTTCAAACATGACAGCGTTATCGCGCTTCAAAAACGCCCGCGCGTGCAATTTTCGAGCGGTCGCGCCACCTCGACTGATAGGTTCGATTGTATATGCATTGTTCACGGCGCACTCCTGATGCAAGCTGGACAATGCCTGAGTAGGGCGGCTAGGGATTTCTGATAAAACTCCCTAAACGTTCACTCTACTAGCTGTTGCGCCCACTCGATTGATAGGTTCGATTCTATATGCATTGTTCACGGCGCACTCCAGATGCAAGCTGGACAGTCTTAGAGCAATTGCTGAGTAGGAGGGCTTTAAAACTCTTCATACGCTCACTGTACAAGCTGTCTCTCCCTCTATAGGTTGTCGCGCCCACTTCACTGATTCTGTCGGGCCTATGTGCAGTGTTCACAGCACGCCATGTCGGCAGTTAGCTCCAAACAGTAGGACATGCTCGTCCAAGCGCATGGGCAGGCTCCTTCCATCAGCCTAACGTCCAGAAGTTGAGGACGCCGCGCCCTAAATGATTTGCATTCGACGCGACGCGTGGCGAGAGGAAAACGGCGCTCTCCGGCGCCCTTTTGCGCCGCTTGTGCTTGTTGGACGAACGGCATGTCCGGCACTGTAGTTTCCGAGGACGAGTCGGGTCTCTTTTCGATTTTGCCGCTGGTCCCTCACGCCTTCATTGACTTTGAGGCCGGCTCCTTCTGTTGCCATTTGAGCAGTTCGGCTGCTGGCCATTTGTGGCGTCGTTTGTTCTTTGTTTTGCCTTGAATTTTTCGGTCGGGATAGCCGACGTTAATGGGACTTCGTCGACACGTTGAGGTGCTAGTTACGGATACGAAGTCCGTTTTTTGTATTTTGCCTGTTTTATGCAGAAACAGGTAAGCCCGGGTGAGGGAGTAAATTCGGGATGGGATCACCGATTGCGCTAAAACTTAATCTAAGGGGTTAATTGAGGTAACGATCACGGGTATTTCATCCGTTTTTTTTTGTAATTCGACTGATTTAGGGACAAACAGGTGGGCCTAGATGAGTAGGAGGTGAAGTCGGAATCAGCGATTTCACTGGCACTCTCATAGATTTGAATACTGCTTTATTACCGTAACAAAAACAACAAAAACACCGTTCGTTACTATTCTGCAAAATCACAACACAGTTTTACGATAGTGATGAAAAACAGTATACACCTAAAAATTCAACTCCCCAATTCATTCACCAGGAGAACTAAATAGGACATGTTCGACATCGCTTTTTCCAGAGTCGTCCCTGTTCTCATCTTGCGTGCGTGAGCGCATCTTGCAAGCAGTGGAGCAGATTGCGTTGCGAACTGTCGTCTACGTCACGTGTCTGGTACCTTTGTCGTTTATGTTGAAGAACATAAATACACGCTGAAGGTTGATTTCTTCCTGTGAATGTTATTGCCTAGAAACTCTATACTCACCTCCTTAAGAAATTGTACTTTATCTGAGCTGTGCAGCCTTGATTCCGAGGCCTTGTTGCACTCTCGTTGCTCATTTTCATAAAGTTTTCTTTTCAAGTCGAGCACGAATTTCTGACGTTGTTTCTCCGAGTTACCGTATTTTGGCCATCTCTTGTTTGTTCATGATTGAGAAGTTTGAGCCTAAACATAATGCTAATGTTAGACCCGTTCACCTCCTCCAAATTTGCGCACAATTTCTATAAGGAATTATAGGCTTTTCCCTCGAAAGGCTTGAATGCTGTGCTGAGCTCGAGATGTTTGAGTCTATCGAGCACTTCTTCTCTTTTTGTCTCGTTATTCAGCCCGCAGATACCGCAGCAAGTACACCCGCAAAAAAGGCGTTATAGATACGTTGTTACAGGATGTTTTGTTGTGATCAAAACTCTTGCGCCAGGCGTGACTCGAACCCGCATCTTCTGCTTTCCGGGCAGCGATGTTCGCCTTACACCATCGGCGCTGTTTGACCGCACGTAACATCCGCGATACCCTCGAGGTCCGTCAACACCCACCCGTGATACGGGGCGTTATAGATATTTTTCAAATTTTTGGATTTTTTTGGGACTCGGAACTTTTTTGAAAATAAAAAGTCGAAAGTCGAAAAGAAACCTCAAATAAGCCCCCTCCCCTTAAAAGGTTCGAGGAATTTTTTGATCCGGTATAGTCCTGAAAGTTGAATATTTTCGCTTTTTATATTAACAAATGGGGTACCGGAATGTTACGTGCTTTCCGGCGTAGGGCTTAGAGATGGAGATTTTTGTCGAGCTCTTCCATCGCCGCTGACCAAAGAAGCCATCCTTTCGCATTCTTCATGTTGCCCGAAAACGATCTGGACGAGTTAGCCTATTATACCCAAAAACACGTTTACTTAGGCTACGCACCTTCGCATTATATGTTGTTTCTTTTCATGTTACTTTTCTTATTTCGCCATCAGTAGATCCTTGAGCTGAAGGAGCCAAAACGAGAAGCACATCCCTTGGATCGCCTGAACTGCTAAACAGAGCCATCAGAAGTGACGGAGCTTGGTCGCTCAGCACTGCGACCACCGGCGTACGCTGGCTCATTGTCTGAAACGTCTCATTGAGCCTCCCGCAGACTCAAGCTTAAGGTTCGAAAATCGAAGGGGAAGGGTCGTACTGTGATGCCGTATTTTTGGGGTGTGGGTAGCACTTCCGGTTTTGGCAGAGGATTCCCTCGCAGTTTCTAGGTTTTTAGGTTATTTTTGTATCTCTTAATAAGCATTTTTCCAGTTGTGTCTACGACAATAAGAAGACTCACGTGCACTTTCGTCTCCTGAAGCTACGAATATAAAATAAATATAATGTTATATTAAAAAAGTTTTAAATGCTATTTGTTCTACAATTAAAAATAAAGATTTTCTGCCGGCAATTAGAGTGTTTCAACTTTTTCAGATTTTTGACATCATGGACACCAGGAGTGCACATTCAACGGTTAACGATTTAACGAATTTAACGAATTAACGGCATTTTTCGTTAAAATCCGGCTCAACGACTTAACGGAAATTTTAAGGAATTTAACGAAATTTTTAGCGGACTGTCTTCTCAATAAGTTGAACGTTTTCTTCCTAGTCTTCAACAGTAATACATGCCCTATCCTCCTGACTAGGTATGCCCATGAAAAACTAGTGAAATCAGGAAAAGAAAGCAAAAACAATCCGTTCTAGCACAATAGTAACAGCCTGTTCATATTTCGCGACGAGAGCGATTGGTCGGCCAGGCAAATCATACTATCGATTTTTGCTGGGTAATCGCTATGCAAAAATCGATACGTATGATTAGCCTGGTCGACTCTCCAGCTCCATCGCTGCCGTCGCGAAGTTTGAATACGCACTGGCTCGAAGATATTGTGCTAAAATGCTCAACATTTTTAGGGGATTGACGTGTGGGCTTGCTTCCGTAACGTCAGTCATAACGCGCTGATCCTTTTTATTCGCATTTCCATGCTAGTTTTCATACCTTCTATGGCGCATTTCAATTTCTAGAAGCAATGCGTTTAGGAGCTAGACGCCAAGGAATCCACTAACCGTAAAATGTTGATCTATCGCCTTCGCAAGATTTGCCTATCCCTCCTTGGAACTACTCATTCCGAAATACATTTGTTTGTCATTTGGAACAATCGAGACATGTTTCGGCTGCTGCACGTATTTTAAATGATTGGTGAAAAACGCTATCCTGAAGCAATTCTGAAAAACTCTTTCCTGAATGTTAACATTCCACTGGTAGATTTTTACCTGCATTTTTTTAGTTCCTTCAGCGAGAATAGGCTCGTAGGGAGTACCCTTGTAAGGCAGCCCTGTACAGCTTCTTGTTTTATACGGAGATAGAAGTTTTATACACCATCGTAATTGTTCTACGCCAATGATGAGCTAATGTAAGCCATTTCTGAATTCACTGGAAATGCATGTGCCTTCTCCCCAGGGCGATTATCCACCAAGTACAAGATGAACCCCTCCCTAGCTATTCGCGCAGTTTCTTAGGTCATTAGCGGGCTGCTACTCGTATCGTGATTCTACATGCTCGTAGAACAGTTACACAAAACGGTTTCGCAGAGAGCTAAGAAAGTGAGGGGACTCTGGGGTCCGCCTGATTTAAGTTTAGCTCTAATTCGCTGCTGAAAGCTGGTTTATTTTGGTGCTCACACTTCGTTGGTAGTGAACTGTTTATGTTATACATTGGGTCACTCTGTGGTATGTAACAATGCGTTCGTTGAACTTTACTTGTTCACCTGTTGAAGTGGGAAGATAAAACCTTTTTCCTGATTTTTTTCATTTGAAATAATACCTCACAGCTAATAGCTAATTTTATGTTTTAACGAAATTTAACGATTTACCGGAATTTTAACGAAAATTTTCCGTTAGAAAAGTTCGTTAAAAAATTTATCGCCGAGAACTTTGTGTGCACCCCTGACGGAACGGCAGCTTTCCACCTGAAGGAGCGACATCTTCGTCCAAAATCGTATTGAATAAAATGTCAAGCGCTAATTACGAAGTGTGACTTAAATGCTTTCCCTGTATTATTTTTGAAGCACTCTTCGAATCGATGACGGGATGGCAACTGAAGAATGGACTAGCCACGGAAAAAACTTTCTCTCGGCAGGAAACAGCTTTACAAAGTGAAATTGCACTCTATAAAAGTTTAACCCTGTTTCTCACACAGTGATAAAACCAGGATCATCTGTATGATCAAGCGTACTGATTTTCTCCATCCTTTTCCGAAACAATATCGACCCCTAATCACATGGAAACTGCTATTTTTAGCAACTGCTTTCTGAAGCACAGAGCTCACATTTCTTATAATTTTTAAAGCTTTGAGAGTTTTCTAACGGACCCAAAAACTTCCGAATTATGGCAGTTTATGTGCGGCTAACGTTCTCTGCCATCATCGATCGCAACTGAAGGCTGTTCTCGCGGAAAAATGTTCTGCCTTCTGAAGGAAAGGACATCAGAGAGTGGAATCGTACCATATAAAATTTTAAGTCGTGCTTATTATTTTATAGTCGTGCTCAGTAAAAAACTAAGCTCTCCGCTGCGAAGACGATTTGATTAGGATGCATCGTATATAAATTCACGTCTTTCATGGAATCAAAATTATCTTGGAATTCTGCCACAAAAACTTTCAAGCCTTGGTGAATGCACAGTGAAAAAATCATGATTTTCTGGGTCAAACAGGTTGAATCGACTTCTGGACGACTTTGCACCAACGCCGTTGGAGCGACAAAATTGAAGTGACTTCACAAAAGGGCTCATAGCTCGCTAAGCTTTTCAAATTTTCAAAATCTAGCTAGCATTTCACAAACTGGAAGAAAAGCGCTTTCTCGCTCCAAAAACCGATGTCAGGTTCAATTTCTGGTCCATTTCGCGGAAATACGTGCCGAAAATCTCGCCTCACATGAAGATCCCTTCTTTTGGAATTCGATGCCGCTCCTTCAGACGGAAACTGTGTCGTGTCCATGACGTCCTGAAAAAAATCTGCAGTAACGGATCAGTGTTGATTGGAAGACTGCTACCAGAAAATCAAAATCATTTTTTTGAAGTGTCGAAACGTACATAGTATTCAAAACACGGTACTTATGAAGCAAAGGTCCCGTGGTGCCGTGGGGCTGCCGGGAAACATGTTAACGCGGCAACGACAACGGCAACGCGGCAACCCACGGCACTCAAGGAAGGGTGCTTCATAAGTACCGGCCCCGTGGTGCCGTGGGCTTGCCGCGTTAACATGTTTACCGGCAACCCCACGGCACCACGGGCCCTTTGCTTCACAAGTACCCAAAACACTAAAGAATTTGTTGTGTTCTCAAAACACATTGTTTAGGGATTGCTCCTGATTTTAAAGACTGGATCACGCCATGCAATCAAAAAGTTCAATGCAACGTTTATTTGATTGATAGTGTAAATACTGCTCACATGCAGCAAGAAAGTTAGGATATGTGTGTGTTTTTACAATTGTTTGTGTTACATCGTTTGCAGGTGTGAAACTGCATGCAAACAGAAATTTTGCTATCAATCGAATGAAAACCGCGAAAACTCGGACGGAGGCGTGGCGCAATCTCTGTATTGGCAATATAAAATAGACGCCTTCCTGCTCTTCAAAACAGTTCAAGCAGTTTTAAATAATTATTTTTCCTCAAATTTTTTATAAAATTTCAAACTATGTGTTCTCTTAATGGAAAGTAAATTAAAACTTGAAAGTTATAGTAAAATTTTCCGCGAACAAAAATTAATCTAACATTTTTGGGGAGTCTCTAGTTTAATGTAGAAGATGCACGTTTTGATTTGGAAGATTTCTCTTTGAAATGAAAAGTCTTAGACTAGCTTAGAAGAGTGTCGAATTTGACGTGAAAAGTGTCCAATTTGGTGTGAAAGTGTCCAGTTTGATTTAAAGTATGTCCAATTTGATTTGGAAAGTGTCCAACGAAAAGTGTTCTATGCGAAAATGGTATAAAAGGCGCCTAAGGTCTTGTGTCTTCGTAGTCTACCATCTCGGCTTTCCTAATCTACGTCCTGTGCTTCCCTTCCAACCTTGACGAATTTTGGATAGGTGAGGCGAGGTGTTTAGCTCTGCAATATTACACAAAATGTTTCTTTTTTGAGAAGGGGATTTATCTCTCCTGTTTCGATTCAGGACACCACACAGGCCATTATAGTCGTTCAAGTTTTTTTGCGTCTAATAGGTGATGTCGTGTCTATCATTGCAGTTAAGGAAACACTTGAGAGGACGTTTGTTTACATTGAGAGGAAAAGTATTTGTTTGCATGGAGACGGTCCTGAAGTGCTGTCAATCAATAATTGAATCTCCAAAATGCACTTCGCATTTGTTTAGATGAACGCGATTAGGTGAACGCGATTAGTAAATCAATAATTGATCCAATGAAAACATATCCTGTCTTTGCCCTCTTCAGCAGATAAATTAAGGGCGCTTCTGTATGCCCAGTGTATGGGGAATCCCTAATGTAGGATGCCTGTCGGGATTGTCAGCATCAACCGCTGCGACTGCGCTCTGACAGCGTAGGTTACGAGTTTGAGATCATAATTCGTTCAACGTGAAACTCTAAGTAGACTATCATAGAAGGTCAGGGGTAAGGATATTATTTGGAAGTGGAGTAGTGCCGATTAGTAAAGAAAACGGGGAAAAAGAAATGGAGCCTGAAAGAAGTTCGGCGAAGAAATCACAAGCCACCTCACACTGGTCGATCATTGTAGACTAATGTATAATGGTTATCCAGACTTTGCACTTCTGGGCGGTACTGCACTTTAGCGACTGAAATCTGTTGCGAAATAACGCACTTGCGTGTTCATACCTCGGGTCCGGTCAAAAGACGTGATCTGAGCGGAAATTGGGGCACATAAGTCGCCGTTTAGACTTGGAGACATTCCGCCTTTCTGTGGAGGAGTGTTTTGAAAGCGACCTGCCCAGACCACTCCTTGCCCTCATCGCTGCCCGCTTTCCCCGGCCTACCTGTCCTGTTCGACGCACCCTGCCGACGCCGACGACGACGCCGACCCTTTTTTGGGTCATTTCTTATTTATTTGGTTGCTTTAATAAATCGTTGTAATTCAGTGGTGTATTGGTTTGGAAGAGAAACCGGTCAAGTCAGACGACCAATCTGATTCACACGGTGTGGTCGAACCTTGCAGTCTAGCCAACCCGTTACACTCTTTGCTGCAGCTTCATCGCTACAATACTCTTATCAAGATATTCGGTTGGTGCCAAAATTTAAACGATATCTTCAATAAATCCATAAATAATGTATGTTGTTTGAAAGGCCATTTTCTGCTCTGTTGCATAGCACAGCCATCGTTTTCTATCGCATCTTCGTAATGAATTTTAGCAGGTTCACAAAGAGCTCCTAAAACGAAGAAAATGACTTCAGCTAATCTAGTTTGGTTTGCTGTTGTTTAGTAGTTAGTAAGCAATATTAGGTAGTAAGTGATTAGTAATAGTTCTCCTGGACGTTGAACGTTCAAAGAATTTTTATTAACATCCCTTTTATGACACGTATCAAAAGGACTACATTCGAATTTCTCGATTCGCATCCCGCTCCTTGATTCTATCCTCCAGCTCCTCTGCTCTGCAGCTCTTGATAAAATGAAAAAATGAAAATAAAGTATCTGACTTAGGTTGTCGCGCTCAGGACCCGATGCAAAAGCCTCTATGTCATGTTGTGTTCTCCTCAAATCGCCTTGGGGAGTCCCACCATCACGGTTGGGCGCTGAGGTAGGTGCTGGTCGCTGCTGTGGCTCACGCGGCTGCACCTCGTCGTTCGTTCTTGGACGTCTTTCCATCTGCAATCCACAAGCACAAGAAGTAGAGGAAGAAGAAATGACGACACAGTACGGTAGAGCGAAGAACGGGTTTCCTGCACATGTTAGCTAAAAAGAGGAGATGTCACAAGAATACTTACTTACTTACTTAGTTCCTCCCGCGCATAGGGCGACGAACTCTTTCCACCGCTGCCTGTCTCGGGCTATTTCTTCACAATCCTGCCTAGAAATATTCATAACTTCCAGGTCATTCAAAAACGTGCGACGCCACGTGTTTTTTGGGCGGCCTCTGGTTCGCTTTCCTGGCGGTGTCCATTGCATGGCTGATCTTGGCAGGCGGTGCGCCGGCATTCGAAGAATGTGTCCGGCCAGGCGGAGTCGGCGTTGCACAACGGTTTCGTAGAGGTTGCTCGAGCGGCAGCGTTGTAGTATTTCTTCGTTCGTCAAGCGGTCCGTATAGCGTATCCTCATTATTTGTCGTAGACATTTGCAGTGGAACGCGTTGATCCGTCTGATGATGCTAGCTGACAGCTCTTCCATGTTTCGCTAGCGTACACTGTAGTGGGGACGGCTATCGAAGAATACAAACGCAGCTTGACGTTATTTGAAATTGAAGACGACGTCCACAGTGGCTTAAGCCTCCGGAACACTGCCGTTGCCTTCGCAATCCTGCATCGAACGTCAGCTTCAGCATCTCCGTCACTTGTGATCATGCTTCCCAAGTAGGTGAAGTTATCCACTACTTCCAAGCGATCCGATTTTACGTAGATGCCGTCTCCAAAGGTCATATTTCCTGCGTGCATGACCTTTGACTTTTCGGGACTAATTCGGAGGCCGATTTTGTTTGCTTCCTGGCTAAGGCATTCCGTGCTTCTTTGAAGAGTATCGTTGTTCTCAGCGAATATGGCAATGTCGTCGGCAAAGTCCAGGTCCATAAGGCGACCGCTAGACCAAGGTATACCCCCTTGTACTTCGGCTGTCGTTCTTCTCAGTACGTAGTCGAGTGCGATGTTGAAGAGCAGCGGCGAGAGAACACATCCCTGTCTGACTCCTGTGGTGACTTCGAAGAATCTTGTATTTCCGAGAGTTGTCTTTACGCAGCACGAGTTGTGGTATAGACTTCTAAACACCTTGACGAAGGTCGCAGGGACTCCATAGAGACTGAGTATTTCCCATAGCGACTCATGGTGGACACTGTCAAATGCTTTCTTGAAATCGACGAAGTTTATGAAGAGCGGGTAGCGATACTCCAGGCACTGCTCGATGATGTTGCGTAGCGTAAAGATCTGGTCGCAACACGATCTTCCGTATCTGAATCCAGCTTGCTCCTCCCGCAGTCGATCATCAATTGCATCTCGAAGCCTTCTTAACAATACGATGCAGAATACTTTGCCTGGCACTGACAACAGGGTGATACATCTCCAGTTTCCGCAATCCGATAAGCTTCCTTTCTTCGGCAGTTTGACTACTAAGCCTTTTTTTCCAATCCTCTGGCACTTCATGTTGATGCCAGCAGCTATTGAAGAGTGTCGTCAATTGTTCCGCTACCGGTGCGGCTCCAGCTTTTAACATCTCCGCTGCAATTTCGTCGAGGCCAGGGGCTTTTCCGTTTTTGAGACCTCGTATTGCTGTCTTTGTTTCCTCTACCGTTATGTAGCCGGTATTGACGTTTAGCTCTCCCAGGGCGTTTTCATCATCGAACGTAGGCGTTGCGGATGGCTGGGGCTGATTGTACACTTCACGGAAGTGTTCAACCCATCTTTCGTTTTGTTCAGCTTCGCTGACAAGTAGTCGGCCACTTTTGTCCTTTATAGGGACGCATGTGTTGGGCCTTGTTCCCGTCAGCTCCGATACAATTCGATACAGTGTTCTGGAATCACCACGACTAGCCGCTGTTTGTGCCTCCGTTTCCTTCTGAGCGATCCAAGCTTTCTTATCGCGGCGACATGACGCTTTTACCTGTCGATCGAGTTCCGAATAAATTTCGCCCGCTTCCCTTGATTCGACAGGCGTCTTGGCGCATTCTTTTCTCTGCTTATCTCGCTTCCTCTCGTCTATCAGCTTCCAGGTTTCTTCTCGAATCCACTGCTCCTTTCGCTTGCCTCGTTTGCGTCCGATGGCCGCTTCAGCACTTCCACATAGCGCGGTCTTGACGGCTTCCCAGTATTCGTCAATGCTTTCGCATTTGTCAAGCATACTGAAACGGTTTCGTAGTTCAACGCGGTAGTTCCTCGCGGTTGTAAGGTTCTTGAACTTTTCGACGTCATATGGTCGTCTGACAGCCGGCCTTTTTTGCAGCTTCAGCTTCAGCTTCAACGTAGCCCTAACAAGATAGTGGTCTGTGCCTACATCCGCACCTCTGTACACACGTGCATCGTTGACTGACGTCCTCCATTTGCGGCTGATGCAGATGTGGTCAATTTCGTTTGCCGTCGTGCCGTTTGGCGATCTCCAAGTTTTCTTGTGGATGCCTCGGTGGAAGAAGAATGTATTCGCGATGCATAGATCGTTGAAATCGCAGAATGACACGAGCCTTTCTCCGTTGTTGCTTAGGCGGTCCGACGATGCGAACGCTCCGACAGATTTTTCCATGCCTTTTCGATCGCCTCCCACCTGCGCGTTGAAGTCGCCTAGAACAAGCTTGAGGTCCCGTCGTGGCGTTTCGTCAACGACATCTTGTAGCCGTTCATAGAAATCGTCCTTCTCGTCGTCGTTTGCGTCTTCCGTTGGAGCGTACGCCTGTATCATTGCGACTCTGGTATGTCTCGTTCGAATGCGCGCAGTGATGATTCTGTCGTTTACTGGCTCCCAACTAACGAGGGAATTTGAAGCCCGTTTGCTAAGGACGATTCCTACTCCTTTTTCATGCCTCCTTTCTGGACCAGAGAACAGGATAGTTTTGCCATCACTAATCAAGCCTCCACTTCCGGTCCATCGGACCTCACTGATTCCGAGAAGGTCTAGGCCGTAAATATCGAATTCCTGGAGGAGTTGGGCGAGACGCCCAGTTTGGTGAAGCGTGCGTATGTTCCAGGTACCAATACGCGTGATGTTCTTCGGAGAGAAAACCGAGTCCAGTATCAGGTCTCCCGTCACAAAGCTCGGCTTCGATTTTCCCTTTTCAGCAGTATCCATATAGTTCATCGTTTCTGTAGCATAATGGTTTTTTTACGGGGACGGGTTGCTGGCCCGTCGCCCAACCCTCCTCCTTTTTCATCCGGGCTTGGGACCGGCAAAGGGGGAGTTGTCGCAAGAATAGCGAAATATCGGAGAAATACGATGCTGGACCACTTACGAAATCAAAAGATGGTCGGAGTGGCGACTGCCTTGTAAAAACATTGTGAAATAACTTCTGTACTCGACTCAATTACATTTTTTACAGTATCGGCATGTTTTTCAGTGTCAATGTCTTGAAACTAAGAATTATCGCCGCTTTGGATGTGGTATTCGAATGGAAACCGAATATTTTAAACGGATCAAGTGAGTTATTTTTACGTCTCGTGTCTATCGATGAATTAATGCTAGCGCTACCTAGCGAATTTTGTTCTCCATGGTGTTGCAGTTGAGCACAGCTCCGATCGTTTCGGCTAGTTGTATAGACTACACATTTTAGATTATTATGGAAAACTATTCCGCCAGTGTTGCGATCAGAGATCAAAATCGATCATTCCAGCCACGATCTTGATCCACACGTGGAATTTCGAGTTCGTTCCATTCCTTGAATCTGATGTACACAAGTGCCTTACTATTATCTTACCACCTCTCAATAACTTGTGAAATAGAAAGTCCAGTTTCCGCGGAAAATTGAAAATCATTCGTCCAGCGAGTTTCCTTTTTGTGATGTAGCTTTTCACTTTCTGCTAGAGGTTCGTGATGAGCCTGCAATGCATGTAATGGCATAAACCTATAACAGAAAGTGAAGATCTGTCTGATGTCTTGCTTCTCATATGGTAAGTGTTACTGAACTTGCGAGGACTTCATGTGTTTGATAATCGCTTCTACTGTCTTGATTGTTGATTTTCCTTTGTTGTATGTGGCTAGTTAAATTAGTTACTGAAGGCTGTTGACTTCAAAAGGCTTCTTAAACATGTGAATAGTGTACGGGAGAAATTGTCGTATACGTGGAATTTTACGAGAGAATGCCCTGAAGCGGAACACACAGAAACAAAGAAGGGACAGTGAGTAGTTGATTCCAGTTACAATTTTTTGTGCTATTTTAACATTTGTATTCATCTTTTTTCGATCTTGTTCAAACTCTTTTCTTTAGCCTCTGGACGATGTTCACTTCAGTAGAACAGCATCTGCTGCTCTCGCATGGTCTATTTTCTCTGTCAGATCTTGTTTGGGTTCACAAGGAGATGTGTTCACTTCTTACGCGTATAGTACACTTTGTCAGGGCCGGTATGCATATCTCACTGCCTCCCGTCGGGGAATAATTTAAAGGACAGCGGAATCCCGCGATGCACACCTCCGGAGAGGTACCGTATTTCCCAGCCCCTACTCCAACGTAAGGGAATGCTGCAGACAGCCAAGGAAAACATGTGATTCGCACACGTTTTAAGTGAGAATGCGCAAAGAAAAGGCGGTACAAGTTTGTCATTTTTTCGGAGACATGCGCAGTTTCTCATCGCATCTACATATAACTTAGATTTCTATGTGTTTTATCATCATGAAGTCTCTTTTCAAAAGGAAAACATTTTGAGGCGTGCTCGTGGTTTTAATTCATCTCTATACAAAGCAGTTACAAAACTGCGTGTTATCCTACATTAAGTGCATGTCTACAAAACTACGTTTTTAACTAAAAACTTTGGGATGAAACAGCAATTGACGCCAAGCGCCAGCCGGTCGCTACGCGCCGTCGAAGCTAGAGAGGTGAGTTCTCGTGCGTTCTGGATCTGTTCAGTTTATTAAATATCCTTTCAAATTAATTCACAAGTCGATTGAACATAGGGTTGTATGATGTTCTTCATTTTGTCCACCCAACGCAACGACGTCTAACAGTTTAACACAGCGATGTTGCATTCCTAATGCGAACAGTACGCATTGAATATACATTAGATCTGAATGAATCATTTTCGGAAATCCTACTCGGATAACCCGATCGGAATCAGGGATGGGCGGAACTTCTGTTTTCTATTTTCTGATTTTCCGGCCATTTTGGGCAAATTTTTCCTGTTTTCTGTTTTCTGGGAAAATTGCTTAAAAAATAGGCAGAATACAGAAAATAGAGCTGCGAACGAAATTATATCATGGAAATCCTATAAAAAGTATCCAAAAAGTATCATAGATTATGAGTTTCGTTCAAAAATATGTCTCTAGAAATTTTTAAATTGCAAGCATGTGGCATTTTTGGATGTGGTCGTGTAGAGAGAAGTTGCGCCACACACTTGAACTATGCCGTTTCGTCCGTTTGATTGGTTGCATAAGTGCTGTTGGCATGAAGTCCCTTCGTAGGACAACTCTCATCTTTCCTAAGTTGGCTTCCTATTCTTCTGGGGCCGGATTCATCAAAGTTACTGCAGTAACTTTAACGGAGAATTGTAAGCAAAAAGCTCAGATAACGTGGCTTATCAAGCTATATGATGAGCGATAAGCCACGTTGTCTCAGCTTTTCGCTTACGATTCTCCGTCAAAGTTACTGCAGTAACTTTGATGAATCCGGCCCCTGAATTTCAACAGTAGTTTGCAGCAACTACGATTGCTTACATCTTCGTATCCTACTATATATAAAAGAGTAAGCGGTTGTCCGTCCCTCCGTCTGTCCTTCCGTCCGTCTGCTCATCCGCCTGGCCTTTCCTAGACGTCGAGTAACAACGTCCGGGTTCAGACCAGGTGTCACCCATGTGGGATTAAGAGCGTCAGAAGACGTGTCACCCTTGTTGCGCAAAGGGCGTTCTGGTTCATAAGACATATCACCGATGTCTTTCAACAGACGTCCGGCTTGAGAAGATGCGTCACCGGCGTCGTCCAACGGGCGCTCGGATTTAGAAGGCATGTTATCGATGTCACGCAAGGGGTGTCCGGGCTCAGAAGAGGTATTACGGTTTTCATGCAAACGGTATCTTGGTTCAGAAGAGATGTCACCTATGTCGCGCAAGGGGTGTAAGCATTCCGAACACGTGTAATGGGAGACCAGTAAGGGGGGGGGTCCAGTGAAGGGTGGGAGGACCAGTGAAGGGGGAAGGATACCAGTAAGGGTAGGACCTTTAATGGGAGCCAGTGACGGCCAATAAAGAATACCACTAAGGTAAGGGTTGGGGGGGGGGGGTGGAAGTGAACAGAAACCAGTGAACTGGGAGGGTCCTGTGAAGGGGGAACCGGTAAAGGGGGAACCATTAACCGAGGACCAGTGAAGAGGGGACCAGTGAAGGTAGGACCACTAATGGCTGCCAGTGAAGGGGAGGGATCCAGTAAAGAGGATCAGTGAAGGTGAGACCAGTAATGGTTGAGCTGTGAAGGGGTGAGGGCAGTAAAGGAGAGACCTGTAAAGGGGACCATTTATGGGGGCCAGTGAAGGGGGACTGCCAAAAGAGGGGGGACCAGTGAAGAGGGCACCAGTGAAGGTGGAAGGTCACTATCGTCCAACGTGTATGTGGCAGGAATGTCGCACGACGTGCATCTAGATCAAGAAGATGTGCCACAGATCAAACATTGCGAAGCATGCGTTGGATTTTCAGATGACCTTTGAAAGGCAGCGTGTGCGTGTACATGCCTCTCACTGTCACTACTGACTGTTGCTCACTACAATTTTCTGCCTGTATCTACCTGCACATGGGTAAGGGGGTATTATGTAATGTCGGGGGGGGGGGGGGGTAGGGAGAATGACCGGATGATTATTATTGCCGTCGGATATTTAGCGGTATAGAGCTCTCACAAGATTATCACAATCTGTTCCTCGCCACGTCGAGAATTTGTATTTCGGAGTATAAATCGGCGTAAGTGCGATAGAGGGTGGTAAGGATTCACAGAAGCAGTTTTGAAGATTGTGCCCTATCGTCCCGCTTTC
Organism: Heligmosomoides polygyrus polygyrus; assembly: GCA_947396885.1. Classification (NCBI taxonomy): domain Eukaryota; kingdom Metazoa; phylum Nematoda; class Chromadorea; order Rhabditida; family Heligmosomidae; genus Heligmosomoides; species Heligmosomoides polygyrus. Next base: position 82,779,308 of record OX377201.1, read on the forward strand.
CCGTAAAACCAGTTTTTAACTGTAACGCGGGTAAGAAGGCCTAGGCGGGGGTGTTCTATTCTCAGGGTTGGGGGCTTCGCCCCAAACCCTGAGAACGGAATCATCGGAAAATCGTTAAAATACATCTAAACGGATCTATTTTAACGATTTTGTGTTACTAGTTTTTTGCAAAATTTGTATTCAAATATTAATGAGGTAAGACCAGCAAGTAATGGAATGCAATTATTTCCTTGTGGTACCCCTTCAGTATGTTTATAAGTTATTATTGCAACAATTGTAAAACTATTTTTTAAGTAAATATTCAGCGGAAAACATTAAATCTGCTGTATAATATCTGTATTTATTTACAGTAGTATTATTAGTATAATAAATGTTATTATGTCCATTATGTTCATTATATGTAATATATTTTTCCCGCATTATGGAAACATGATCTAATTAATTACTTAATATTTCACAAAATAATATTATGAGGAAAACTGTTAAACATATTAGCAAATCCGCCGAAGACATATTTCATTTCCGATATTAATTTTACTTATTTTTTCAGAAACGTTCATGTTATTAATAAACCAAAAGCCATTGAAATTTTTATTTCTCGATTTCTCGGTTATTATATCAATAGATGTGCTCCGTCACGCTTATCGGCGTGCCTCGCACTTGCGGGCTTCGCGCGATGTTGCAGTATCACTAAGCTAAGGACAAACACATCGAGCTAGCTGCTCTACTTGTACGGCTTTCTTCCTATATAGGAGTACAAAAGGCTCGCAGTACGTACAGTATATAATATGATAGGGCGATCTATTGGTTCGTCACTACTGGTCCTCAACTAAAACGGTCTACCATTACTGGTACTGGTCCCCTCAATGACCTTTAGCGGACAACGTCTTTGGCACACCTGAATCCGCAGACAGATTGGACGACGTCTTCGGCACGTCTACCCGATCCCCAAACACGTTGAGCGACGTCTTTGGCATGTCTTTCGAGTCACAGGCACGTAGAAGACGTTTGGGTATTTTCCGCTATTTTCGCGAAACGTACGGACTTCAGATTCGTGTTGAGGGACCTCGACTACCCCAGGGGTTAAAGTTTCGGACCGCCTGAACGACATCCATATCGATCAATATCGATCGATGACGATCGATACTTCACAAACGAACTTCAGATTCGTGTTGAGCGTCCTCGACTACCCCAGGGTTGAAGTTTCCGGGCAGGTAGAAGACGTCTGGATATTTTTCGCTATTTTCGCGTCGTAGTTTTCCTCTCATTCCCCCCCCCCCCGCCTCCCCGAATTTCCTCCTGTTTTATGGCTCATTTCTGCGGCGGCGACGATCGATGGTGTGACTCATCGCTTAGCGCGTTATTACATAGTGTGATGATAATTTGATCAATGTCGATCGATGGCAATCGATGCTTCAAAAACGGACTTCAAATTCATGTTGAGCGACCTCGACTACCCCATGGGTAAAGTTTCGGACCGCCTGAGCGACATCCCTAAAAAATCGATGGATTGATCAATATCGATTGATGTCGATGGATACTTCACAAACGAACTTCAGATTCGTGTTGAGCGACCTCGACTACCTCAGGCAGGATTGAAGTTTCCGACCGCCTGAACGACATCCATAAAAAACGATGGTTTGAACAATGTCGATCGATGGCAATCGAAACTTCACAAGAACTTCAGATTAATGTTGAGCGACCTCGACTACCCCAGGGGCTGAAGTTTCCAGGCAGGTAGAAGACGTCTGGGTATTTTCCGCTATTTTCCCGCACCATAACTTGATCAATATCGATTGATGTCGATCGATACTTCAAAAACAAACTTCAGATTCGTGTACAGCGACCTGATAATTTGATCAATATCTAATGATGGCAATCGATACTTCAAAAGCAAACTTTAGATACATGTTGAGCGACCTCGATTACCCCAGGGGGTAAAGTTTCGGACCGCCTGAACGACATCCATAAAAAATCGATAGTTTGATCAATATCGATTGATGTTGATCGATACCTCAAAAACAAACTTCAGATTCGTGTACAGTGACCTCGATTGCCCCAGGGCCAAAGTTCCCAGGCAGGGAGAAGACGTCTGGGTATTTTTCGCTATTTTCGTGTTATAATTTTCCCCCTATTTTCCCCCGATTTTCCTTCCGCTAATTGCTATGACTCATCGCTTAGCGCGTTATTATAGACTATGACATTTATTGAAATGTTTTTAAAGTAAAATTGTAGTTATTTCTTTTGAAAGAGGTTTTACAGAGATATTATATGCTCCAGTGACAAATTTAAGTTTGACTGTATTTTTGTGTAGTTTTGGAAAACAATATATCGAAGGAACTCTTACGTTCCTTCAACTTTAATTTTATTATTTAAACATAATATTTTGTGTCTGTTAATAATACCGTGTTCGTTTTCGTTATCATATATTATATTTCATGTATCATTAAGTGTGCATTTTTTAATTCACCATTTTCTGAAGCAATCCCCATTTCTTTAGCTAAAGTGATTAAGCGGAATTTCTTACAAAAAAAATTATAATCTCTATTTGCTTTGTCTATAGAGGATATAAGAAAATTTTCTCAGAAACAGAAAAACGTTCGCGGGCTGTGGCCCCGAACCACAAGACGTTCTTACTAGGGTACCACGTTTTCAAACATGACCGTAAGAACATTCGTGACGGGATCAACACGGTGTTTGCGCTTCAACGCTGGCGTACTGCCAACGTTATCTACATTATATCTGGCGCCACACAATCTTCCTCGTTGCACCTGCTACTCGTTTGTGAATTTCATTTTGTTCCTGCTGCACTTTTTTCCGTTTTTGCATTCTCGTAAGTCGTTTTCGCGCGTTGTGCTATCTCTAAGAGCGTTTTTCACCCTTACACTTTCACTTTTAGCTCTAGTCAATCGTGTTTAAGCCCCACATCTCCACTTTTGTCTATAGTCGTTTGTGTTCAGGCCTCACATCTCTTTTGTCTCTATTCAGTCGTTCGTTTTGATGCGCATGATTGATTTTAAATCCTTCTTCGTTTTGGCCCTCGTGTCTTGGGTCTTGATCTTTTAAGCTTAATTGCGCTCTTTTAGGCGTAAAAGAATGAGTCTGCAGGGATGCAAAAGTCGGTCTAGACGGACGAGCTGACTACGATCAAGGAACTTCACTTCTAGTGCAGCTGATGATATCAATTTAAGGAAGTTTATTGTTTCCGCTTGTCAAAACGGACGCCGTTTAATTCGTGTTGACAGCCAATCACCATAACGACTTTTGATTAAAAGAAATATTCCAACTTGATATGCAGTATTCGTAGCATTTAATAGATTCTCAAAAAACGCCAAAGCATTTTTTCGAATCAAAAAACTGACATTCGAATCATGCGCGACTTAACCAGGCGAAATCTTGGATCTGTCGTCCTTTATACGGCGACCACTCTTTATCTAATCTATAATATAATTGTACGAGCAGTCCGCGCTGTCCACCTGAATTCTATTTTTTTAACGGTTCTAGAGAGCATCCCAAGACGAGATGAACGAAAAGAAGCCAGGAATCAAGTAGATGACAGAGGAGGAGGCACTTCATTCACAGTACAGGTGAGCATTTCAATTCAATGGTTTCTCTTCATTTTTGCGTCCCGTATCTTGATTTTTTAGCTTAATTGCGCTCTTTTAGGAGTGCGCAATTAAGCTAAAAAATCAAGATACGAGAAGCCGTTCCAGAGAGACGAGCTGACTCTTACCAAGACACGCCCTTCTCTGCATGTACTTGTAGGCTTTATTGTTGATATACTACCAGTATACTTGTTGACTTTATTGTTGGTACTAGAAGTGTATTGAAGGTATTGTTGTCATTTGTGTCTAACGTTCGTTCATCGTTCGCTAGAATGCGACCACAGCACAATTAATGTCCACTTTTCGTGCTTATGATGATCCGAAAAGTATGCATGTAACGTTTATTAAGGAGATGAAATAGAGCAAATTTTAAATGAAGGTATCATGACTTTGAATACTAATCACATAATCTACCTAATATTAGCATCCGAAAATTTCTACTAATGATTCCATTGGACAACTTCGATTAACAGTAACATTTACAAGTGACCGCAAACAACTAACAAGGGAAGGGTCTGAAGCGTATGTCTGAACGGGGGAAGCGAGTCATATAGGGAGAATCCTCACCTCTCCGTTAGTATAAAAATGTGTTTATTTTTGCCAAATCGTTAAACCGAAGGAGTAGGGGTCACAATGGGATACGGCGCATCACGAGTTTGGGGGGTCTTGTACGCAGCGATGCCTCTGCCGGCAATCGGCTCGGAGCGCAGTGGAGGTGGGGTTGCTTCATGCGAGGAAGGTCGGGGGTTTGGTTCTTGTGTGCTGCTGCGTTTTTGCATTTCGTCTACTGGCTGAGATTTGGGGATTCTGACGCCTGTACCATTTTCAGACGTTTTCTGCGTATTTTCTAGCTGTACGCTGTGGACTTGTTTATTACTGATCGTTTTCTAACCACAAGACAATGACAAAGCTATTCAACATAATCATGTATAAACGCTCAACACCTTTGAAGTCCTTTAGTATACTGGCCATTCGTTCGGCCAACTTGATTTCTTCCTATGAGGGTTCCTTGTCTAAAGGTGGGTCACACTTCAGCGTAAGCAGGTGGATTACTACTCGAGCATTGGCGGACATTGTTGGAGTTGGGTTATAGAAAACCTTCAGCATACCTCAGGTTTCCAGGTGGCAGGCAAAGATGAGGGAAAGAGTGTATCAATGTCTGTTTAGGCCAGTTTGCGTCATCCACACCTCGTTTCACATTTTCATCGCCTGTGACGTCACATCCTGGTTTCTTGTGAAAATCCGAGCAGGATAGTTCTCCCGGGGTGATCGGACCATGAAGGGGAACACATCGTGAGGAGCCGGTGGCTATACAGCTGTTCGTGTTCAGTGCTGCTTCATGCACTTTGCATCACTGATTTTGAACAATGATACATCATCATATTGAATACCACAGCATTCAGCTGGAAAATTAGGCATAAGAACGTCTGAAAATGGTATAGACGTTAGAATCCCTCAAACCTCAACCAGTCAGTCGAAATGTAAAAACGCAGCAGCGCACAAGAACCAAACCCCCGACCTTCCTCGCATGAAGCACCAAGCCACTTGCCGGCTGAGGGATCACCTGCGTACAAGACCCCCAAACTCGTGATGCGCTGTATTCCATTGTGACTTCAAGGACCCCCTACTCATTGGGTTTAACGACTTGGCAAAAAATAAACACGTTTTTATACTAATTTAGGAGTGAGGATTCTACTATATGACTCGCTCCCCATGCCTTGGAACTTTCTCTTGTCAGCCAAAAGACATAGAGTGCTCAGCGATTAAAATTATCAGATATTGGGATTACATTTATCACTATCACAAATGAAACAACTCCTGGTCATTCTTGCACCTAAACAGTCCTTGGTCTCAGCTTGCACAAGAGCTTCAACATCAGCATTTAATCAAATCTTCTTCATCTGCATTCGATTACGAAAGCGGCTCTGGAGAATTGCATAAGACGCATATATCCAGGTCGTCCAACGAAATGTCACCAACTCTGACAGGTTATTCGCTGCCATCTCTTGGACGACTGGTGCGCGATATATCTCGCTTTATGTCTGAACATGTACACCGCACGCCAGCTGAACACACTTTGCACGATCGACAGTGTGCCTTGACCTAGAATAGCAGAAAGTAATGCATTTACCCATTCTAGATAAAGCAAACCAGTTACACTTGGGCATGAACAACATGTTATGTGTAGTCGGTAATCCTGAGATGATTCTGTGAAAGGCTGAACCGTCCAATCCGTATCTGATATTTGATTGACTCCAGCGCTCGAGTGCTTGGCAGCTGCAAACTTGTGGCGTCTGACTTCTCCTTGTGTCGATACTTGTCTTCAGTTAGGCCTCTTTTGTCCTGAACAATACATTGAGCACGAAGATGAGCAGCAAAGCAGTAATTTGAAGATAATGCTACCTTGATTAGGTAGTCCTGGGAAATATCCAGCACAGCATCCATAAGTGCTTGAACGGCACAGATGCTCTGAATAGTCGAGCGATTCAAGTTTTTGTGCTTTAGTGTGCGATGCCAACGCTCGACTAACATTGTAGTGCTGGCCGTAGCTTGCTTATTTTTGTATGGCGCCCATTCTTTATCGCGTCGAAATAACAACGGATCATATACTTTCGGAACTTGCGGCACAATCTGCATTTTCTCATCCTTCCCGAACAATGGACAGCAGCTCCGATAAAACTTTTGCTTTCACTGGGTAAAATTCTACGCGATCAATACGCGTAAATAGAAATGGCAGCCATTTGTAGATATCCGATGTCGTGCGAAGGTTTTGCGGTAGTAGGCTCCCTGCCTTCTCGAATACTGCTCTCTTAACGTGTCATGTGCAGAGGATTTTTTTCAGTAGCATTTTCCGAAAAGACGCTTCGATACCCATTTAAAAACGCTGGGCGTCGTCAGAAAGAAAGAAGGTCGCCTTAAACTGCGGACTCTATTTTTTGATCTCACTGAACAGTTTCCCACATTGCTCCTTGTTCATGGAATGCGTCAGCAAAAATGCAGTTGGAAATCGTCGTCTGAACTCACCATGTTGCGATCGCCGGCCCCGCAGGCATAGGCGAGCCCTGCATACGAAGCCCCTCTCGCCCCACGGAACACCCGAGGATCACCAAGGGGACACCCGAACCCGGGGGGATGAGGCCTTAGGTTCCTAGCCCTGGCCCAGCGTACTGACCGTATTGTCACGTATCGGTAGTAACTCCAACGAGGACTCACATCCCTCACCGTCCTCTGGCTCGCCCCTCCAGCCGTCTCCTCCTTGCGGACAAGGGAGGAACCCGGGACCCCTGGATGGCGAGGCACAAACCCCGGCGACAAGATGACACATCGAGAAGACTGGCCATGGAGGAAGGCAACGAGACGCACCGACAGGGACTCACCCTCCTCATCCGTCCTCACACCACATCGGGCAGTTGTAACAGTTTATCGCGATTACGAATAAAGTGCAGACAGATAATAGTGAATAGGAGCAGGCAATAGAGAATCCTCCGGGGTTGACAGGCTGGTTTAGTTTCCGAGGCCGCGAGGGTGAGCGCAGTGCTCACCAGACCTCGCGGCCTCTCTCCAGGTGCCGCTTCCGTATTGATTCCGCAGAGGGGAGCAGAGTCGAGGCATCACGACGGCCATCCGGGATGGTGGACGACGGACGAGGTCGGCAGACCTCGTCGCGGGAGCACGGGACGTCGAATGCGGCGCGCGTCCGTCGAGAGGAAGCGGACGCGCGCCGATCGAGGGTGAGTCACCTGTTTTCCCATGCTCCCAGGCCGATCGATGGCGCCTCATCGGCAAGCCGCCGTTAGAAACAGCGCGCCCGGGCCAGCCACGGACCAAGGAGCGATCGCGCTCGTGACACACCACGCACCATTACTTTTGCCAGCCTGAGCTCGTTCCTCGTCACGCAAAACGTGCCATCAATCACTATCCCTCTGTCGCCGAATATATTAAGCATCGACTGTTGCTATGGAGTTATCAATACCAAAAAAAAAGCAGTTCCGTCTTTCTAAGAAGACTCTCCGTAGTCCATCACTTTTGAGGTTTCGGTCGAATTTCATCCTGATTGACCCGAGGTCTTCACTGTGCATCTTTCCCACGTACATATTGGGGTCCTTTGTACGTTTCTGACACCCTTTGCGCTTACTCAAAAGAGTCTAGTTTTTGGGTCGCGAAAAACGTCCTCGAACAGCGCGCACAATTCGGTTGACGTCGATCTTGCCTTTCAAGTACTCCTTAATAATCTCTTTATCCAACTCAGCCAACCGCAAAGCAGAAGCAGAGACTTCATGTCCATAGTGGGCAGAGCAGAAATGAACGTCCACTTTCCAGCGTCGTTGATAATCCTCGCAAAAACGAAGTGCAGTGTGGGGTCTCAACTCTCGATCTCGTACGCCCTTTCCTTAAGGGTGGTGGATCCCAGATCTTAAAGACAAACATATGCCTCTTGAGTTCGAATACTACTATGAATGCTACGCTCTAATTACCTGCTACAAATGTAGTACATCATTATACCATTCTTGTTCGTTCCGTGCCTCTTCCAAAATGTTTGCTTGGAGGTCATCATATTTGGTTTCCATTCCTAGGCAGACAAGTTTTAAACTGTTTGCAATGATGCCTAAGTGCATGTAATATATGGGTACAATTGTATAAATCGCTTTTAATAAGTCCTGATATATGATATAACTGACCTCAAACTTATTTACCAATGCGAAACTCATCTGCGGTATAGCACAAGAAGGGTGATTGTGCACCGAGAAGCAATTGTTAAATTCTTGACCCTTCAAGTGCTCCTGACAGCGCGTAAATGGGAATGTCCTTACAGAGATGAATGAGTAGGACCGACGCATGTGCTTCTTCAATGCTTTCTCGTTTGGTCCTTTATATCGACACGCATCGACGCTGCACGGCAGCAATTTTTCTCCCAGAAAGGCTTTCTGCCTGCTTTCTCCCAATGTCACCATGGTACGCAAGCAAGTGTTCCAAGAGGTGACAGAAATTGTATTCCTTGTCGCAAAAAGGACACCCTTACACATCCTTCTTTGCTGCACTTGAAGGCATGTTTGCCTAAATAATAGCCAATCTTACGTATTTGTGCAACATGTGTTTAATTCTTCATGCTTTTTCACCCCAAGGGTACGAAAACTCATCAAGTTTGAGTTTAAAACATAATAAAGGCGCGAGCAATTCAAGAAAGTAAGGCGACGAAACTTTACTGATCCAATACAATATCTCAACAATTAAACGAGGCAACCCGTATAAGGATGGAGCTCGATTCATCTTCTTGATTCCTGGCTTCCTCTCGGACGTGCCGAATCTCTCCTTGGGATGCTCTTTAGAACCGTTAAAGAATAGTTCAGGTGAACAGCGCGGACTTTTCGTCCAATTATATTATAGAACAGATAAAGAATGGTCGCCGTATAAAGGACGCTTTATATCTGTATCTACCGCTTTAATGTTTACATTATTGAATCGGGCTCTTATTAAATCGCATAAAATATACTGCATTAGGTACAGGCTTTCCTCGGATGAAGTTGAGCATGATTCGAAAGTCAATATTTTTTCGAAAAAATGCTTTGACGTTTTTTGAGAATCTATTAAATGCTACGAATTTTGCATATCAAGTTAGAATATTTCTTTGAATCAAAACTCGTTATGGTGATTGGCTGTCAAAACGATTAAACAGCGTCCATTCTGAAACGCTGAAACTATAAACTTCCAGAAATTGATACAATTACCTGTACTGGAAAAGAAGTGCCTTAATCGTAGTCAGCTCGTCCGTCTGGACCGACTTTTGCATCCCTGCAGACTCATTCTTTTACGCCTAAAAGAGCGCAATGAAGTTTAAAAGATCAAGACCCAAGACACGAGGGCCAAAACGAAGAAGGATTTAAAATCAATCATGAGCTTCAAAACGATTGACTAGAGTTAAAAATGGAAATGTAAGACTTAAAAACGATTGACCAGAGCTAAAAGTGAAAATGTAAGACTTAAAAACGAGCGACTAGATAATAAAGTGGAGATGTGAGGGTAGTAACGCTCAAAAAGAAAGCACAACCCACAAAACGACTTACGAGACTGCAAAAACTGAAAAAAGGACAACAAGAGCAAATCGAAATTCACAGGCAAAGCAGCAGATGCAACCAGGAAGACGGTGTGGCGCCAGATATCGATTGCTGAAACGTTGAAAACATTCCAGTGTTGATGCGCAAACACCGTGTTGGTGCCGCCACGAATGCTCCCAGGGTCATGTTTTGGAAACGTGGTACCTAGTAAGAACGTCCTATACTGCAGTTGGGGCACCCCGAGTAAGGCTGCCGTCGTCCCGAGATATGTATGCCGGCCCAGGTGTCACATAGAAACTTGTGAGATATCGCCATCTCGCTGTTCGTTTCTCTTTGCGTTCCTCTTTTTTTTACTCCAATGCAGAAAGAAACAGTGCAAACGATCAGGAACCTAACTCTACAAATCAATGGTAAACGAATAACAGGATAAGTCCGTCGCAATTGTGTTAGACGCCTTTCCTCCAATGGAATTATGTCGTAATTATTAATCATCTCGCTCATCAATAAAGAAAGTACTAGCATCGTTGTAAAGTTTGCCGGTGGTTCCTCAATGCGTATTGCATTTCACCCATGACAATGCTACATTAAAAAATTAAGGCCCCCGCAGACTTCTGCGGCGTTGCCGCTGCCCTATGCTTAACCATAGGGCAGGGACGCAGAGCTCGCCGCCAGCGGCGTCGCTGGCGGAAATGACTTGAATCATTCCACCCGGCGGCGCCGCTCCAGCGTCTGTCTGTCTGCGCTCTGCGCTCTGCCCTTTCGCGGCGGGATCCAGAGCGGAGACGGTCGATGCGGGCGCGCGATCGTCATCGGGGCGCGTTATTGTTAAGCACCAGTCGGTCCCGACTAGAAACAGTACAGTACCTCGCCGTCACCGCTCCCACTGATGATGAGTCAAGCCGCTGAGCGCCGCCCGCCGCTCGCCGCAGAAGTCTGGGAGGGCCTTTAGGTAAGATCTTTTTGAGGGAAGTTATCGGAAAGTCTGAATACTCAACGGTTTATTCCTCATTACTGATCTGTGGTAGTGAACGTTGGGTTTTTATCATCTTCTAGCCATTTAGTTTGCGATTTCAACGATTTTTAAGCCTCCGCTCATAACCGCGGTTCATATCAAAAGGATGATGGAGGTGAGTCTAATCTTCCCGATTTATAGTGATATTTTATTACCGCTTGTTTTTGATGTTTGTGTTGAAGGTGCCTTTGTATTAGCCTTTGAAGTTTTTTTTTGGGAATTGTGTAGCATGGCTATGTTTGAATCGAAATTGAATTGAGCAACAAGTGATGACGAATTGCTTTCACCCTAACCTTCATCACATGTTGCTCGTTGCTGCATCGGCACTGTGAGGGTCGCTTAAGATCTAGATAACGTGATGCTCCTGAAGCACGCCGCCATTAATATCGATTGTAATCTTTGATTTATCATCTTTTCAACGGTCTCCTGCAAGACTCATCGCTCGAAAATCCTTCATCAAGACATGTAGGTAGCTAACGCTCGCTTCTCTTGTGATGGAAATTTCAGAATTGCACGTTTCGGACTTGCAAGACCATACTACAAGGGTAACTAATTTGAATAATTGAGATCAGCTTTAATTCATATTCTTTTTCCATTATGTAACATCTAACCTTTCGGTTTTAATATTGCAGGACATCCACGATTACTTTATACGAGCCGTGTTGTAACACTATGGTATCGTCCACCCGAATCGTTGCTAAGTTCGTTTTTGAAATCACTAATTTTATCTCTTTCTATCTGTTTTAATGGAAAATCCCACTACCCAAATACTACTCCTATTGCTGTCGATTTTAATGAACTGGTAGAAAATGTCTCCAACTCCTGCGTTTCGAATGGAACATCGATTGCGATTCTAGCAGCGCTGCTGCCAACAACGTGACCTGCCTTATTTTCGAGAACATGAATTCTAACATGATTCTAACATCAATTACGAATATTCTCACGGACATCCTAATGAAACCCCTGCTTCCCAGCTCCGAAGCCCATTGGGTGGATTATGCAATGTTTCGCCAGGCGTTCTGGCTAGGGTAAGAACTCGAAGGCTTGTGTGGGTTTCAACGTATAACCTTATTGGGGGCCACGTGAAAGCAGCTACGCTCCAATCGCCATCGATGATCAGTCGAAATGTAGAGTGTGGGACTAAGACAATTTCTGTTTCTTTTCTACAACCACGTAACCGCGGAATGCTGTCGTAGTTAGACTGCATTCTGGTATAAATCGATAGGGTTCCCACACGCGGTTCATAAGGATTATCTGATGAGTGAAGCTCCGCTCTGAAATTCGCAAGCTCATTTTTCGAAACCAAAATGATGGCAGAAACTTACCATACATCTCTGGCCGACGCTGCTCCTTCACTAGTCGTGGATGCGTATGTGGTCCTTAAGAGAATCATTAATTTGACCATGATTGAAGTTGTCAGCGATATTCTTTATTTTTGTTGTTGGTTCCATATCTAGGTCTCCTTAGCGATCCATATCTTCGACTTCTGTGTTGTTTCTTATGCATACGCTGGAGAACGACGCTTCACCCCGATTTTTCCATTTTGAACAATGTAATTAGGTAGATGAGGTTGTTCTTTTGCATACAGCTTATCGAAATTGACAATAGGCATGACGAATGTTTCTGTAAGAACTATGCGAACCCCAGGAAAAAACGGGGTCGCCCACGTGAAAATGGGATTAACCAGACGAATGTGCAGTGTAATACAAACACTGTTTTTAGGATCACGCTTAGAGTCGGCGACCCACTCCACTTCCGTTTTCGCTGCGACTGCTTTTTGTTCGGCCAGATTGCACACGTTGCACTGCAAGCTTGGCACATACGATGGCAAGATATAAGAAAGTGCAGCATATGATCCAGTTGGTTAACGTCGATTAATCTTCAAGCAGGCCTGTTGAGGAGAAGAAGGAGGAGAAGCTCAGAAAAAAGAACTCTCCGTACATCACAGCGTATGGGATATCCCTCACCATGGACGCTCACCCTCGTCATTGCACCGTCACTCCACTGCTGTGGAAGAAGCGAAGGAAAATTTTTCATTTTTCAGCCTTTGCGTGGCCTGTTCCGTATGATTACGGTACAATTTTACGAAAGCGATTATGTTGCTGCCCCATACACGTCTTCTTGGACCGAGACCGAGCACTGAGCAGGAGATATTGCCGAGGTCTTCCGCCCGCGTTCAGACTGAAGTCGATAAGCCGGATAACGTTACTCTTTACGTATATTTCGATTGGTGTGCGCTTGCCAAGAAAATGACATCGATGGAGATTACCACGTCGATCATCATGGTATGGCCCGAGACAATGCCAGAAAGCCGTCCGATGAGGTAAGTTCTGATCTGCCTCGAGCGACATCTTCAGTGCGGCCTACCTTTCTTCCCTAGGACGATCACGCGCAGGAGTGAAATGACATGGAAAGGGTGTGTGCTGGGTATGTCGAGTACATCACTGGACCGAAGCACAGGTTCGAAGCTATTGTGAGAGACCACTACAGCGAAGCGCTGGACACTGTAACGTACACGCCCCCGCACTCAGCCTCGGAACGCATCCTCGGAATCGAAGGGCTCCTTTCGTTAGCCGGCAGATCCTCTGCTTTCTCGACAAGCTGCGCCTCTCTGCCAAGGATCTTATCAAGATCGGAGAATTCTGCTTTGCGTCAAAGGATGAGAGAGAGTGCAGTCGCGAAAGAGAAAACTGCCGAGAACAGGAGACTAAGGAAGAGTAAGCCGAATATGTCGAATTTTTGGGTGATTGGAAATTCGGACCGCCACCGCCACGAATGTCCGATCACGCCGAGCCATCGCTGATACAACATGGACAAGGAGCCGCTACTTGAATCATCGCCAAGTTCGAGGAACCATCCAGCCGACCGCCACCAGACCATGTTCGACGAGTCAAGCCGCCAGCGATGACGCGTGGACAAGGAACCATCGCCAAGGACCATCATCGAGAGTGAGCCGTGTTGCTGACCGGAACCGCCGCCCGCATCTCACGTTCCACAAGAAGTTCGACCATCGTGAGGGACAATCAGGATCTCCCGAGGCCCAAGAGAGTACAACGCAAGAGTCGGGACTCTTCGTCGACCGGAGGCATGTAAATGATAGTTAACTCACGCTGATGCTTGCTTATTTCGTAACAGTCTGGCCTAGTTAGCCTCAAAAATTTTGTAGCTTACTTCCTTTTTGACTCGCATTTACTCTCAACTGTGAGGTCAAGCCGCAGGCGACGTGTATTCTAAGAAGAAGCGATGTGACAATTTAGAATTTTTTAAAATTTTCTCACTGATTTTTTGCGTTGTACTAAGCTGCGGATTGTTCTTATGTGACTCGCTTTCCCCGCTCAGGTAATGGCCTCATGCCCTTCCGTTGTGAGAGGTTTGGCGAGCAAAAAATAGTGAAACCACCAGTATGTTCGTTTGTGTTGTCAATTTAAGGAGGTGTAGGTCCAGTAAGGGTGAGCGAGGAAGACGTTGACGAGGAGAAATACCTAATAAGAGGAACGGAGCCTGTTCTTTCTAGCATCCTATTGAGGGAGAAAATGATACAAAGAAAAAGAGAATCAAACCAACTCGTTTGTCAACGAAGGAGGACAAAATTGAACGAGTGACTTCTGAATAATTCTTCATCCCTACCGCTTTCAATGTGAAGAATTTTTCTCCAGTTGGAGCTCAACGGCATTCGATTCTATTAAAAAACCACGATCACGAAGGATTCTGCTTCTTTGATATGGTGGAGAGCAAGAAGCGACAAGTTTTCGCTGATGGCGCGAAAAGCATATCAATTTCTATCCATTCCTGCAGCATCCGCTGACTGCGAGCGATTGCTCAGGTTATCCATGTGACAGCTTACTAAGAGGCTGCATATGCAAGAATTTTGAATTGTAGTATTGCCGACATTGCATATGCCAACAAAATTAGAGGACGACTATTGGGTCACCATGCACGTCTACTGCTCATGGTAGTAGTGAGAACGAAGGCTGGGGAGGTGTACGGAACCAAGTCTAGTTTTGTACACGCCTTGCTTTCGTTTTCTTCCGTTCACTTTTAGTAATCAGGGAGTGCAAGTCTTGGACGCGCTGGGAGGAGAAGCGATATTCAGCTCCGCAACAAAGAGGAATCAGCAGTGAAGAATTCTCATCATCTGAGGAAGATGGAACGTATATTCCTGAAGAGGACTTCACCATAAGGAGTAGTCTCTCCCTAGAGCGATTACGAGTGATTATTGTGCCCGTTCTCGTTGATCATAACGGTGTTGTTAAACGTGAAGCGTTTAACAAATTTCTGTTTGATTTTCTTTTCGAGGTCGCTTTCTCAGCGTTAAATCTAGCAGTGGCATGCAATGTTGTTTTGGAGTATTTTTACCGTTGTAAATCGAATGAAGAGATATTGTATTTTTGCTGATTCATTAATGTTATGTTGTTTGATTAAATCGCGATACAAGGTTGAACGAATTTTCCAATTTCTGAGTTTGAACTATCACAAAGCAAGAAGTTACCTAGTTATAGTAAGACTAATTAGGTTTGTCAGTGGAAGAAAGCTATCAGTAAGAACATTTTAGAAATAGATAATTGGGTAAGGTTTCACAAAAGGTAGACAGAATCTATCCCATGATCGATGTAGCAAGTTTTCTCCAAAGTTGACCACTGAAGAGGAAAATGCAAAATCGTGGGCATTTTTAGCAAATAAACAATTTCGGTCTTTAGTAATTGCTGCGGAAACCCCATCTAGTATTCAAGGTGCTCCGCTGAGGCTGAGGCGTATCAGTAAAACATGGGAAGAGTACAGACGAGATATACTTTTCATTTCGCTTACATTGGAAGTTTCGGATCATGCATTTGGCCACCGTTCAAGGAGTAACCATGCCTTTGGTATTGGTGTGAATAAAGGAACGCTGTGTTCTCTCCTACCGTCCGTCACGGAAACTGCCCGTGCGACAGCTAGGTAGGTTGTAAAATCTTGGCTAACCTCCTATGTGCCAGCACACTGCACATATCGCATCTGCGCCCTCTCCCGCTGGATTGCCATGTTTCCCCACGTGGTCTCGCAATAGCCGCTTAGTCCCAAACTTTCATCAGAACAACTTGTCTAAAGCTAGAAGCTTACATAGTTCAAAATTATGGCATAATCTTGTGGAGCTCAACATCTCATCTGGCGATGAGTGAACCTAAAATGCTGGGTATCTTCTCCCTTCGTTCACGAACGGCTGGCGGCACCTTCCGCAAATTACACAGCGTAGGAACAACGCTCTAGAACCTCCAGGAATTTGTCAGTACTTTTTCACACACGTTTAATAGCCAGTTTAGGCTGAGCGTTGGCCGTCGTGATAATTTACAGAATTGATGTTTTCTTGCGTTTTTCTTTTTCTTCATATGCTTATCATGTCATTATGCCTGCGTTAATTTTTTTCTGATCTCTTTCCTTTTCTTGTTCTTTTGCGGCTGCCAAAGCTTGCGAACAGAGAAGCCAATTAGGTCCTCAGATGCTTTTATTCTTTAGTCACATATTTAAATTGTTTTCCATTTACGCATATATCGCATAAGTTGCTACATTCAGATATGCTTTATTGCAATTTCGTTAGGCTAACTCAGTTCCTATGGAAGCAGCATCGAATGGAAGCGCAGTGAAGGCTTAGTTATGCGTAGAATTAAGACTACTAGGTGCTGCCTTCTTACAAGCTGCTCGAAAGAACGATTCTCACTCATTTGGGATCACGCCATAGCTATACTAATTGCCTAACCGACCTCTTCACTGTTATACCGCAACCAAATTAATTGTTAAAGCTATGAAGAAATTAAAGTTTTTGCTACTGATATTGTTATTCTACGACCACTCATTGGTTAAGACTCTTGGTATTTGGGCTTCTGAATGGCTTACAACAGTAAAAAATAACAAAATGCAGTGCATAGTTATATTACGCTTTTCATTGTTGTTCTGCGTGAGATTGCTGCAATTGCGCATGATCGCTTTGTTCGTTATCCTCCTGTTTTATGAGCTCACTTAAGGTGCAGGTATAAACGAATAAATAAATAAATAAATAATAGTAAACCATAAACTTGATGTTCCGATGCCTGAAGATGCCGGATAAATGGAAAAGAATGCTGATTGAATAAGCAGGACAAATTCACTGCCGATTTTCATACCTCGTCCTTAAACTGTCACTAGTAATCCTTCCAAAAGCTTGCTGTCTAAATGATATCCCTAACGAGTAGTAAACCACCAAATACCAAAAATGACCCTTTCTGAGTGACCTAGAAGTTTGCAATCATCATCATTTTCATTAGCGTCTGTCCCTCTTGGCGGCAGTGTCCACTCTTTTGGAGTGGTGACGCCAACTCTCCCTATCAAACGTTCACACCAGCTAACCTTAAGTCAAATGCAGCGTATCTAGATTACGTTGCTTCGGGCGTCCTATGGACCGCTTTCCGGGGACTTCAAAGTTCAAACCAATCTAACGAACGGTGTTGTCGTTAATCTAACGGACGGTGTCGTCGTAAGGATGTGGCTGTACTATAGAGGACGAGCTTCGCGCAGCTTCTCGGCTATCGGACAACACCGAACCTCTGTCGTATGATGTCGGTGCGAACGCGGTCCAAGCGCGTAACTCCAGCCGTCCACCGTAGCATTTTCGTTTCCATTACACTGAGGCGGCTTTCAATTTCCTTCGTCACGGGCGAGCATTCAGCACCGTATGTCGCTACTGGTCGGACGACTGTTTTATAAACCTTCGATTTGAGGTGCTCAGGTATTGGCTTGTCGCAGATTACGCTCAGTCAGCGAGCGTCTTTTGGACCAGGCTGAACTCACACGTGCGTTCAGCTGCAACTCTATAAATCTAGAATTTGGCAGTGTTCGAAGAAATTAGATCTTATGGACCAAACCGTTTTAAAACTTTTGTCTCTCATTATCAGCACGAAGAAAGGGATTGAAAATAATTAAAAAATAAAAAATGAGAAATTTTTTAATTTTTAAATTCAATAAATGAAATCGCAGATTGATCTAGGCACTCCAGATGAGAGGACCGTCCAGTGAGGACTAAACCCAACTCTACGATGTTGAGAAATAATGTTTATCTCAAGCCACTCCAAGATTGGTAACACAGACAGCACTCAGGCTAACGTTTCGGCGTTCTCGCCTTCTTCAGAGCCTTTAGCAAGTGGACTAGTGACGTCCACCGGGCACCCGCAGCTGGAAGTCTAACGAGGGTGACTAAACCCAACTCTTCTTCCTCGCTCTTTTAGCGCACGAATAGGATTTTTGAGGATGTCGGTGAATTTATGAATGCTGCTAGTAAAATATGGAATGATCAGCTGAACATTGCCTTCACTTTTTCTGTTGAGCGACCGTGTGTTCTGAGATATCTTCTATACATGTGAACACGATGTTTCTCGATTCTAATTCGATTATCCGAATTTGATTAGTCGAATTCGAGCAGTCAAAAGAGTTTCGAATGTATTGGAATTCGGTTGCTCGAAAGTTGCGGGCATTCAAAACCATTCGAATATTCGAACATTTTGTGAGAGTGCTACTGTAACGTCTGCACAAAACAGCTCCAGAAACTGGCTGAGGTTTTAAAGGAAGGCTTCCGAAACGTATCGAAGTCGCCCTCCTCCACGACAGCGGAAGACCGCACTCTTCGAAATTATCTCGCTATTTTCTAGAGAAGATTGGCTGAACGACAGTGCTTCATCCATCGTACAGTCCTGAAATGGCACCGTCACATTACTACCTCTTCATGTTTCTGAAAAAGGAGCAACGCGGCTTATTTTGCAATGCTACTCCTCAACCAGAAAAGAGATCTTGTGGCCTGATGTGTCATGTGCTTTGCCACTTACTGATGCAAAAACATATACATGGGCACCCATAATTAACTTGACGCATTAAGGTATTCCTAAACACTCTTTTAACGTAAAGAAATAGAACAACTGCTGGTCGAGAAGAGTTTTACTCAGCACTGCTCCCATTATTAATTTAAATGGTTCATTTCCACAAAAAAATTCGTAACCATTTAGTCATGAATATCAAGACTGAGAAGAAAACTACATAACAGTCCTTCTTTTAAGTATCGATGTTCCGCCTTCTGATCGCCCCCTGTCGGCATCAAAAAGTGAGTGAATCATGATGAAATTCATTTCATTCAATGTATCCTGAATAAATAGCAGCGGTGGGAAACTACCAGAAAACCGCCCATGTCGCGAAGGTGGGCAACATTGGAAGGTGGAGACGCGCCGGCCAATCAGGCTGCGTAGAATGGTAGTGTCATTCAGAAAGGGCGTACACAGCCGGTTCGTTGATTGGAAAGCGTGTTTTCTGTTGAGGCTCTGGCTGATCATGATTGGCTGGCGTACATCCATCCACCAGTGATGCCCACCTTTGCGACATTTATCTGCCAAGCGGCGGTCGATTTTATCAACCGTGGGTCTGCGCATATCTTATCTGTTTGGGTTCGTCCGCTTTTCGCTGTTTGGGGAGTAAGTTTCAGCTTGGGACACTCGTCAGGTTATTGAAGTCATCAAGAAGCAGCCGAAGAAGATCATGGCCGTAGCTCGTCAAGCGGTGACAAAAGCAGTGAATCAACCCCGATATCGACGTCAAAATCCATTCCCCGTAAACAAAAACAAAAAACCGTCATTTCCACAGAGACTGTTATTACAGAACAACCATTGGTGTTGGTCTACGCAACTACAGGATTCACTGCCTGAGGTTAAACAACACGGTTCCCGGAGGACGCCATTCTCCTTTGTAGGCGTGAGCCAAGGACGAGATGACCGACCTCATTCAGAAGTTTAATTCGAATGAGTACTTCTAGCCTTCTTACTAGTCGTCTTAATGTCGGGCCTCCTAAACATAATCTTTGTTGCCTTTTTCCAAAAAAGGAATTCTCACCAAAACTGTGGCAAGGGTACTCAAAGGGATTTTTGTGAAAAATCAGTTGCAGATTGGTCGTGCTCTAGCAAATAAAATGTTCTTACCCATTTAGGTGACAGCTCTGAATACCAAAGTGATGCACCTGGCGAACCAAGATTAGTATAGATCCTTCTAGCCCACTATCACTTGGGTGATCATACTGATCGATATCATGCTAAGATTCAATGACAGTTGAACATGCAATATTCTGCGAACTCCAAATAGACACGAGTACAAGCAGAGTTATGGCCGCAAAGCTGCACCATTTGGGCGAAGTGGTGAAGCAAGCATGAAGACTGGTATCTTTTTTCACTCTCGAGTTCATTGTTATCTCGGAGACGAGAGTCCACCGGTCGGCGGAGCGGACAGCGTGGCAGGCCCAAGAGCGAAAAGTCGAGGGTTGGATCCTGTGCGAGGCTTGCTTTTTGCATTTTTGCAGACTTAAGGTCCACGTCCAAGGAGTGCTTGCGGTGACGGTAGAGCAGGCAAACAACAGTTTACCCTATGAAGGATAATGGTTGGCGCTATTATATCCTAGTTTGCGATGCGTCGCGTATTCTGCTCCTAAGGGATCTCATGAAGGCAGCTTCAATGCGAATTTAGCCTTTGTAGTAGCTTGCGGTAGTCGATCGACGGACAAGTTAGAGATCATCCTCCCAAGACAAGTCTGATAAACCGCCGATCCAGCCGGGATGGAAGGTAGGCGTCTAGTCTATGTGAGACCAGACCAAAAACCTTTAATTAAGGATATTCGGAGAACAACCTTGGTTTGTTGGAAACTAGTGTTTTATAGTGTCGTTGGTGTAAAGGAGAGGGTCGGCTGGTGAACCCCGAATTGAGGTTTCCTGGTTCTGTCCCTGCCAGTGGCTAGTGATACCAGAAAGATCACGATGTTTATAACACCAATAGTACCAATATGCTCCTTTCAAGCAACTTGAATTTGAGTTTGATACGTCCACGGTATCCATAACATATTTCCAAACTAACATCTCAGAAAGATGCGCTTATTTCACTCTATGCGAGATCCAATATGCAGTCTCAATACAAGTATGTGTGCAATGAATTAGATTTTTATTTAAAGTACAAGTTTATACGTTGCTTAAGGCAAACGTCAAATACAAGCAGAACTGCTAAAACATGAAACGGCTAACGAACAAACAACAAAGGGTGTGGAAAGTATGCGAGGGTCACTGATTCGAGGACGGCATCGGGGGGGGGGGGGGGATGCGGTGCGCAGGAATCAAGTGGTGGCGAATGAGAGAGAAGAAAGCAGCTGTGATTTCTCGCGTGCGGTTACCGACAGTCACGACTTTCGACGAAACTTGGAAGAAGGCGACCGACACGCAAGCTGTACAGTTGGAACTCGGCATTACGAAGCCTGGGCGACTGAAGGTCGACAAGCAGGCCTGGCTGTGGGCAGTTGACGTGAAAGCAAAAGTGCGAGAGAAGAAGTTGCTTTATCACGCGTTTTTCGGCGAAAAGACAGCCGATAACTGGAGGAAGCACCAAGAAGCGAATAAACCTGCAAAGAAGGCCGTCTCTGATGCAAAAGTCACTCATTATGGAAATGTCAACGAGAAGCTCGAGTTACGCGATGGTGCGGTATCTGTACCGCCCTGCAAAGTTTCGCCATCAGGAGACCGAGGATATTGAGAAGTTCTTCGGCATCAATGATGAGAACGGTCATCTTCTTACGGACCGCAAGAAAGGTTGAAGCGATGACGCGACTACTTTGAGGAAATCTGTTCGGTAGAATTTCCTCATCCAGCCATCCCTTCTACGGCTCCAACCCACGGCCCCGTTTAGAATTTCACCGTGGAAGAGATTGAAGCGGCTTTGAAGAAGATGAGGCCAGACAGGTACCCTGCTAAGTGGTTAGCGAAGTTCTTTAATCAGGTTGTGGCGAAGAAGAAAGTGCCTGAGTGCTGGCGCCAAAGTACGACGATTCCGATTTGGAAGAAGAAGGGCAGTCCTGCAGACTGCTCCAATTACCGTCCGATTCGCTTGCTTTCGTACAGCATGAAGATCTTTGAGCGAATTGTCGATAGACGAATTCGGTACATCGTCCAGCTTTCTAGCAATCAGTGCGGCTTCGTGGCTGGCTGTGGCACCGTTGATGCCACTCACGCCGCCCGCCTCCTGATAGAGAAGCATCGCGAGAAACAGACGCCAGTGCATATCGACTTTCTCGACTTGGAGAAGGCCTTTGACATTCCGCGTGAAGTGATGTGGTACGTCTTGCGACAACATAACGTACCTGAAGAACTTATAGAGTGGGTGCGGACGCTCTACCTTTGCCCAAAGAGTAGAGTTCATGCTGCAATTTCCTCGATGGAGTTTTCCATCTCTTTTGGGGTACACCAGGGTTCTGCGCTTTTCCCACCCCTCTCTGTTGTCGTCATGGATGCCATCACACGAGATCTTCAAAAGGCCATCCTTTGGACGTTGCTTTATGCTGATGACTGAACTCGAGCGAGAGGTGCAAGCTTGGTGTGATCGCTTGGAGCGGTTTGGACTGAAACTGAACGTGAAGAAGGCCGAATATCTAACGACAGACGTTACTGAGTCCAGCTCCATCAAGGTTAACGGCATCGACCTTCACGCACTGCGGGCTTTAAGTATCTGGGATCAGCAGTCGGAAGACTGATGGTCGAAGTGAATTCACGCGTGAGTGCAGCTTGGTCCAAGTGGCGCTCGTTAACTGGCGTGCTCTGCGACAAGAAGATACCAGAGCGCTTTAAGTCGAAGATCTACAGAGCGGTTATCCGGGCAGTAGCGATGTACGGCGCTGAGTGCTGGCCCGTTACCAAGGAAATTGAAAGGCGCCTCAGCGTAATGGAGACGAGGATGCTGCGCTGGACGGCGGGAGTCACCCGCATGGACTGCATCCAAAACGATGTCATTCGGCAGAGGTTCGGTGTCGCGCCGATAGCTGACAAAGCACGAAGCTGTTTGCAATGGTACAGCCACGTTCTGTGTGGAAAGGAAGATAGGCATTAACTTCGAGGTAATAGGAAAGCGGTCTAGAGAGCGCCCGAAGCGGCGGACGGGCTGACACGTTACATATGGACTTGAAAGTAGCTGGTGTCCGCCCTGACAGGGGCTGGATCGGGAAAGGTGGCGTCATGACATCAGTATAGCGGACCCCGTCACGAAGCGGGAAAAACGTTGACGAAGAAGAAGAAGATTTCGAATAGTAGATTGGGAATTCTAGAATTGTGAAACGTAGTATACGAACGTAGTATACGCCATGGCAAGTACCTTTTTGTTGTTCGTCGACCAACCCTTAAAGATCGGGAATGTACGATTTACAGCTCTCCGCGAAATTGCTTTAAAGTGTTGACCGAAATCGACCTTGTCATTATATAGAAAACCTAAATCCCGCACTTCGTGTGACCTTATAATAAAGGAACCTGCTATACTACATTCTTGAATATTGTCAGATGGACCCAAACGTAAACCCAAACGTCGTGGTCTTATGACGCGCGAGCTCTTCCTTTCCAGATCAGATGCACAAGCGGTGTACTGCAAAGGGAATTCTATCACCTATCCTGTTCATAGCTTACACATATGACCTTCCATATAACCTCAAGACGCACTCTGCTATTAGCGTTCAGTTTGCAGACGACATCAAAATGTCGTCTGCAAACTGAACGCTAATAGCAGAGTGTGTCTATAGTGTCTATGTCTAAAACATCTATAGTGCTCCAAATCAGTCTCTAGTCCTGGAGGCTTCAAATCGGTCAACTCTTATTATGATTACTTGAGTTAGTGATTGGGGCATACCAGTAAATCTTGCCAAAACTTCTGTGATCCATTTTGGAGCTGGAATTGCACCTGACTTCAGGTTCAATGATATTACTTTACATCAAGTTGAAGTGATCAAAGGTCTTTGAATTCTCATGAATAAACACCTGATGGTTGATGCTCATGTTGATTTAATTGTAGGTAAAGCCTTTTCAATACTTTATGGCATGTTGAGAAGCATCATTGATAATGATTCTGCTATACCGCTTATGCTTAACCATATGTACTGCCCATACTCGAGTATGGGTCACAAATCTGGAATCCCCCAACAGAAAAGCTCTGAAATTAAAATCTGCTCTTCGTCGTCGTTATGGATGCCATATCGCGTGATCTTCAGGAGCCAGTTCCCTGGACGTTGCTTTATGCTGATGATGTAATGCTCGCTAACGAAGATAAGACTGAGCTCCAGCGGCAGGTACAAGCTTGGTGCGACTGCGAGATTAGGATTCAAACTTAATGCCAAGAAGACCGAGTATATGACGACTGACGAAGATGTGTCCATTAAAGTAAATGACATTGAGCTGCCACGTACTTCGGCGTTCAAGTGTTTGGGATCATCCATCGCTTCCGATGGCGGTTTACTCGTTAAAGCCAACTCACGCGTGAGTGCAGCGTGGTCCAAATGGCGCTCTCTGACAGGAGTGCTCTGCGTCAAGAAGATACCAGAGCGCCCAAAGTCGAAGATCTACAGAGCAGTCGTCCGACC
Organism: Heligmosomoides polygyrus polygyrus; assembly: GCA_947396885.1. Taxonomy (NCBI): domain Eukaryota; kingdom Metazoa; phylum Nematoda; class Chromadorea; order Rhabditida; family Heligmosomidae; genus Heligmosomoides; species Heligmosomoides polygyrus. The sequence goes on from OX377201.1 coordinate 82,803,389, forward strand.
TGTAGCTATTTACGGAGCTGAGTGCTGACCCGTTACCAAAGAAACTGAAAAGCGCCCGAGCGTAATGGAAAGGAAGATGCTGCGGTGGACGGCCCGAGTTACGCGTTTGGATCGAGTACGCAACGACCCCATGAGGCAGAGGTTCGATGTCACCCCGATATTTGAGAAGATGTGCGAAGCTCGTCTACGATGGTACGGCCACGTCCTTCGCGCAAAAGAAGGCACTGTCCGAAAGACTAGTCTTGACCTTGGCGTTCCCAATAGGCAGCCACGAGAAACAGCTGTGGCTTGATACGCTGTATCAGGACTTAAAGATGGCTAGGTTGCACCCTGATCAGGTATTTGATCGGGAAATGTGGCGCCAACATTCCAGGAAAGCGGATCCCGCAACTAAGCGGGACAAACGCTGAAGAAGAAGAAGAGGAAGAAGAAAATCTGTGAGGCACAGACGTATTTTTAATGATTTGGTCTTCTGTTTCAAGCTTCTTAAAAGTAAGCTAACTTTGAAAGCTACTAAATATTGGCCATTTAGGCCTTGTAGAAATGGTGCCAGTATACATTCACTTCAGTTTAAAAACCCAGGAAGCAAATTTCCTTGTAACAGTGCTCATTTTCTTCTCTCTCGTGGGGCAGTTTGTCTACAGAAACTTCCAACTCATGTCTTATGGTTAGAAGCGCCTACCGTTGCTATTTATTCACCTACTTCCTTTCCTTGGTCGGTTAGCAGCTTCCAGAGCTTATATATGGAGGAGCCTTTTAAGGCCCTAAATGCTTTGACTCTTTAGTCACACTTTTATAATATCTTTCCTTACGCTTATATCACATGAGTTTTCACCTTCAAACATGTTTGATTGCTAGTCGGTTAGGCTAACTCAGTTCCTATCTAAGCAGTATCGAATACAAGCGTAATGAAGGCCTAGGTATGCCCGGATCTACATAATACCGGACTCCTAGGTGCTTCGTTCTTATATGCTGCTCGAAAGTGATTTTTCTGAACCATACGGAATTACGCCGGAGCTGTACTGAGTGCCTAACCGACTGCTGCACCGTTATACCATGATCAAGTTAATTGCGTAAACCATATTGAACTGAATTGCCATTCTCTGTCATTCTCATGTTATTGCCATTCTTTCTCTGCACATATGCATCTCATCGGTGTTTCAGACCTGCACTTTAGGAAGTTTCCCTGGTGAGTACAGTTCCAGAGCAGAGACATAACCTGAGAGAACTCGTGACAAAGAGCATGCCAAAAATGTCTTCGCACAGCTCGCGACTTCTTTCGTTGTAAAACTTTGGCCTTGGAAATCGTGACACCTAATGTTGTTACACAAGAGTGGACCCTTATTCATCGGAGCCAGGCGTTTTGACGTTCCGTCTTTATAGCTAACGTTGAAAGAAACTGCAATGGCTCAAATTTAATCGCGGAAACCGTCCCAGTTCCGTATAGTACAGGTGTCCCTAAAAACATCACCAAAGCTGCAGGTCTACATGTGGAGCTGACATAGACGCAAACTTTCATCGTAAATTTAATATTGCTCATTCAGAGAATGCGGATCTAGTCGATTGTGCCGTGAATCGAGCTATTGTCGAGGGAAGATGAATCGTTCCCACAGTACGTGCTTTCGTTCAAATGTCATTAAAGTTCGCGTTGTTCAAAAATTGAACTCTGCCCTGTTGTTGTTGTTCCTGCTGACCGCGAACATTGTGTTTCGAGTTCTATCCGCATTTGAAAATCATAACACAAACCAGCGTAAGCGAAATTGATCTCGTGTGACAGAGCGCAAACTTCAAGCCGTACTGCGAATTTTTCCAATGCAATAAACACGATAGAACACACTTGAGGGAGTACTTCTCTGTTTCCTTGTACATAGTATGCTGGAAAACTAATCAGAATCAAAGAATACCTAGAAATTGAGGCGGCGTTTCACTGTCGTAGATTGGTTTCAGCAAACCTAGGGAAACCGAAAAAAAAATTAGCTTCCTGCAGCAGTATTGGCGCTTAGTGTGGAAGTTCTATCAAATGAAAAACACCTACTGTGAACGTGATCGTGAGATCCACAAGGAGAAAGGCTGCGCAGGAGCAGGAACGTATGCTTCTATCCAAACGATTGCAACAAACGCTTTTTTCTAGGCTTCCTCTAATGGACTCCCACTTCAAATAGGAATAGCAAAGCAAGCTTATTAAGGAAGTTCAACCGGAAACAAAAGTGCTGACAGATCCTCTAGATCACAAGGTGTCTTCTGGGGATACAAACGTTTGATCAGCACCTTTGCGTCACTGGTAACGATCGCAGACACGCTTACGCGAATGGAAAGGAGAAAAGCGCCATAAAAGTAAGATATTGCTGGAAATCATATACTTGGTGTTTCTAGGTTTCGCAGGTTATGGCACTCCTTAGAGTGGGACTGTGAAGCTAACCATAGTAATGATTTTTAGTTTAAAAAAATTCTGCAAAAACATAGCTACAGCTATGAACTCTAAAACGCTATATCGCGGTGCGACCCCAGTCAAGCGAGAAAGTATGCGACAAAAGTTAGCAGCAGATCGTTGTCCTCCACATAATTGTATGATGATCGATTTTTGACTTTTCCACTATCGACTTACATTTTACATTTTATTGCACGATTACATTAGTGCTGTATAATATGAAGAAAAACCTGTATCACATGTATCACCTGGTCCCGTTGATCATCGACTTGCTTATCAGGTTAAAGGCTAGCTATTACCTCACCTGACAAATCCCACGGAGTTCTATTCATATTCCTAGATTACAGTGCACACTATTCAGTATGGATATTTATTATCTTATAGCATACTGTATTAGAAGAAGGGGAAAGAGGGATGAGAGAGGTGAGAGGGCTGGCCGGCCCTCTCACAGGGAGCTGACGAGACCGGGCGGCCCTCCGGTGTGGGTGACGTAGACGTGACTGAGATAGCAGGGTACTGCTATCTCTTGTAGGGCGTCGCTATCAATGGCAGGGGCGTTAGCATCGAGGAAAGGATTGGCGACGACTTCGAGGGTGCAGATTGGGTGCAACCCGACATCTCCATTCCCACAGTAAGCTCGTCCTCGAGCTTAAGAGCATCACCATCGTGTTGTCGGTCGATAATCATCCGAGATAAAGAAGTGTTAAATATACAGCAAAAGGATATAGGAACTACATAGGAGTCACGCTATAGCTTAAGCCATACGGTGAGTTATTGACTGTAAGGGGAACATGTGACTGCGGTTAATTTACCGGACGGCTTTCGATGAGGATGAATGGATGAGGTCCGCACAAACATTGAGAACAAGCTCGTCCTCGAGCTTGCCTAGGAGGTTGTGGATGAAGCGAATAAACTATCGGAGACGACGTTCAAGTCTTTCGTCTCGAGGGATAGGCACGTGGGGTGTGGAGATGAAGAGCATTGAATTGAAGATGAAGAGGTTTCAAGTCTTCAGTATTCATTGCTGGAGTTGATGATGAAGATTATGATAAGTTCAGTACCTTATTCGGTACAGCATATGAGTTAATAGGTTATACATAGTTGAGTACCTTATTCGGTACAGCACACGATTTAATATGTCATACATATCTAATGTTATGATGAAAACAACAATTATTTTGCATAGAACCATGACATTGTTATGGATGTGAAAATATGATAAAATTTAGGGATGTTACAACGTTATAGAGAAATATGAAGTGCTCATTATCATGCACACATGTGCGAGCGAGAGGAATGTGAGGTGTTATGGTGATACTGTTAGAATTCTTTAGCAAGAGAAAAATTATTTCACATGTTACGGGATCAACTTATTCAAATTTGTTGGTCGTAAGCTTTAGATAAACGATTTGTCAAGTGTCCGCCTCAGGATTTTAGAAGAAGTTCGGTTGACACAGGGGCGAGGTTTTGAAAAGAAAAAAGTAATTTAATTAATAACGCGAATTGGAAATTCTTTGAAGTGCCCATTCAAAGAATTTGATGTCTAATGTTGCGCGAAGCAGCACAAATGATTCGGCGTAAACTTACAATACACTGATCTTGCTACCTTTAGAGGTATAGATCAGTGTCCATAGTCCATATGTTGTCCTGTTGAAGTATATTTCGCCTGTAATCGTGGTGATCGTCGCAAGTGCTGTTCCTCAGTGTGCGGTGCTTCTTTTGAGCTCTCCAAAATAGAGGCTGGTGCCGTAGCAGAAGCACTAGCTACCTTGGAACGTGGTGAATATAAATTCAAACTGTTCATATGTACTGTTTGTCGCTTTTGGCGACCCACAAATGCTTGAATCGTCACATTGGGTCGATCAACTACTTCGACACTGAACGGGCCTTTCCACTGGTTGGTTATTTTGGGACGCACAGTGTCGTCTCGCAAGAGTACTAGATCACCAGTGGAAAGCTCCGTTGGGCATACCTTATGGAATCGATCGTATCCCGTCTTGTATAGTTTCGTTTTTTCTGCAATTTGGCGTCCTATTGCTATGATGCGGTCTTTTAGACCAGCAGTGAATTGGTCCGCGAAGTTGTCAGTGGCGAATACGAGTGTGGACGGCAAGTTGTGGACGATATCACACCATGTGATCGGGTTCCTTCCATGTATGACGAAGAATGGGCTATATCCTGTAGTTGAACTTTTACTGCAATGATAGGCAAACACAATCGGCTGATGGAAGTCTGACCATTGGTCTCTGGCTTCTGAGCAATATGAAGTTAGGAAGTTATGAACAACCTTAACTATTTGCTCCACCTGACCATTAGCTTTATGGTTATAGCTTGTGGTAAACTTGTTTAAAATACCAAGAGTGTTGTTGATTTTTGCAAAGATATCGCTAGTGTAATTTGAACCCCGATCCGAAACTAACCCATTCGGAATGCCGTGCTTGGATATAACATCATTTATTATAGCTTTGACGACTAATTCCGTCATTTGATTGACGCAAGGAGTACAAATTACAAACTTGCTGAAAGCGCATACAGATGTAGATATAAACCTATTTCTGCTTATACATTGAGGAAGAGGTCCGATTATGTCCGTTTGGATACGTTCAAAAGGTCTTTGGGGGATGTGAAAACTTCCCAACTCTTCGTGTGTGTTGCTTCCCGAATTTCCCAAAGGGGTTTTGCCTTTTTGGCAAAATGGACTTTTATTCATACATGTTGTGATATCTATATATAAAGTTGGCCAATAATACTTAGGCCAGTTAGCCTTTTACCGCTGCATAGGTTTTTTCTATTCCTAAGTGAGATCCCATCAATGGATTGTCGTGGTGCGCAGAGATCACGACGTTTTGCATATGTGAGTTAGGAATCACAGTGCAGTCGTACTACACGTTGTAAGTACAGACAGTCCAGAAGAACATGATTTTTTATCAATCATCTGAAATTTCTTAGGGGGTTGATTAACCTTTCTCTGAAAAAATCTTAATTACCTTCCCTATTCAGAATCCTGAGCTTTTCTAATGTCTTCCAAAGTGGGTAATAAGCATTGATGAATGGCGCAAACTTTGTTAATGGGGTAGCGGCTAAGAAAGTCACATAAGTTATTGTGTTTCCCAGCTCGATATGGTAACATCGAAAGCTTGTATGGAAATCTCGCATTTGGCAAGGCGGCCTACGAGATCTGACCTGTGCATCAGAAATTTGAGGGATGCATGGTCAGTTACTAATGTTATCTTTGCGCTAGCTACGTACGGGTGAAACTGTTTCAGTAAAAAACTATGCCTAGCACTTTTAGTTCTATAACTGCGTAATATTTTCCTGTTACCTGAGTACCTGTTTCCGGTGTAAAAAGGTCTTTTGTGCGGTTTGGTATACTTAATCTGACATTCCTAGACAGAAGAGCGTTTTACAGTTGCGCAGTTAATGCGGACTGCCCACTGCAACGGCAAGAAATACGAAGCTGTACCACGAAAGGATTTTAAAGCTTGCGCATTCATTAACTGGGGCATCTGAGTGATGCTCGCTACTTTTTTCGGATAAGTGCAAGATCCAGATTTGGTTATAAAAAACCCCCAGATATGATTTCGGTCTCGAAAGATTCAACATCTTCGTATGCAAGCTCATATGAAAGCTTTGGGTGCGTTAAAAGCATTCCTTGAAATTGCGCGTGAAGTCACCCACGCGGTGAACTTCCAATTGTTTCGCGTCAATACGAAAAATGTCTAAACTGTCTGTGGCACCATTGTTTGGGTGTGATTTAGCTTTAATAAGCAAGCATTATCTTTATGGGAAGCACATCTTTTGTGCGAATGTAGATTCTTAGTTAGGTACATCCCGAAATTTTGCCTGAGGCAACATTGCTGGGAAAGGCAGAAAGGGACAACTGTTTATTAGAATTTCTGTATGAATTATATTATTTGATTTTATTGAAAAAATAGAAGCAAATAGCGCTGGTGAAGAGTTTGGACCGTTACAAGGTTAATCGCGTGCTGGCAAAACTATTGCTAGAGAAAGGATTCGAACTCTCGTTGTGCATTTTCTAGATGCGGGTGGTCCGTTTGCGCTATGCATGTCTGATTTTGTTGCTGTCTAAAGTTTTGGTGACTAGGACAACGAGTATGACTTTTCTGAAATCAAAATCGAGCTTGTGAGTTCTTGCAAAAAATAAAAGGATGGAAAAATCATCACCTTAGGTAGATCAACATTATTTTTGAAATGGGTTTGATTGAATAAAATTTGGCTTATGATTCTTGCGCAACCGTTATGGATGACACTGCTCGATTATGTTACTCAAACGCAAACGCATTGTTTAAACCTCGACTTTAGCAGGGCAAGAAACGGTGTTTACTACATTTTTAAAGGTATGTCAAAGCAGTTTAATACCTTGCTGTCTATTTGAGAAGGAAGTATGAAAAGTTCTTGTCACGAGGAGGAAAACTGTAAAGGGGGGGGGGGTCATTCCGACGCCAGACAACGTAAAATGAGCCCTATTCTGTGAGCCAAGTTTTTTTTTAAATTAACTTAGATAAGAGATTTTTTTGTAATGTAATTTAACTTAATGTATTTGTTTTCATTTTTTTATAATTTGACAGAATTTGGACATTTCATTAGGATTGACAAAAAAGGTGGTATCCACGTGAGAACTGTTTGCCTTTTATCACTTGTGTGAGGATTGGCTTGTTGTAGAATTACTGCATACTACAAAAAAAGGATGCGAAAACACTGAAAATATCAACGTTTATGTTGCTTCATGACAATCTTCTGATTGCAATTTTTTTCTGTTTCGGAGATTGTAGAATATCCGAAAGATGCAAATTAATGAAAGTTGCTGCTGAAAAAATATATACTTGCAAGGAGTCAGAGGATTCTCAATTAGCTATGCTCCGTTTAGATGTCCTTATAACAGAATTTTGAAGAAAAAATCACTGATTTTACCATAAAAGTATCATTCAGAAGCGTGGCTTACTCAGAATTATAGAAAATCTTGATGTGTGAAAGTCTTGGGCAAGTGTTAGTCTGAGATTGTTTATGTTTGACAGGGAGATAATTTTATGTCTTTTGATTGCTAAAAATTTTTTTCAGAGGTTTCTATTCTTCCTTAGCTTTACTTTACTTTCGAAATAGGAATTCAGCGATTTTACCAAAGAATGTCAAATGCATAGCCTACTGAGGAGAGAAGTGAGGTGTTTTGTAGAAAATCTCAATGAGAAAGTGTTTGCTAGATGCTAGATTTCTTATTATTTGAGAAAAATAATGTTTTATGAAAAATATTGTTCTAAATTTTTCATTTGAATATTTGCAAAAAATATGCCTAGTCTAGGATTGGAACTCAGGGTTGCACTGAAGTGATATGTCACAGCGTCAGGATGGCTTGCTCTTTTCTTCTTTTCTTTTTAACCTGAAATAAAAGGAAAATATAGAAAAAATCGTGAACCAGCTATTCGTCTATCATTCTTTATTTTTCGTGCAGTTTTACCGCACTTTGCTAATTGTTTTCAAAGAAATGATGCTTCAACAAAAAATTCATTTTCTAGTTAAACTTGAACCATTTGTAAAATTGTATTTGTATTTGTATTTTTTTCGCTCGATTCCAAATTAAAGTTCATATTTAGTGGTAGGTCACTTGGGCAGTACGCTTTCGAATTGTAAATGAATTATTCCCGGCAGACCTGACATTATCGAGTACATGCAAAAATTGTGTCTGTTGCACGATTCGAACCTACACAGCTTATTCTACATGCCAGAGCTTTTACACTGTGCCACTGAGGCGTTAATTTGTCGATGTCGAAAATTCAGATGTCTTGGAGGCGTGGCAAAAATTATACCCATGGTGGGATTCGAACCTTAGTCGTTTTCCTACAGTTACTGATCATCCCACTGCTTCACCTATGCGTCTTTAACACCTTACGGTATAAAATAAAATTTTGAATTTATTAAATGTATTTACGGTGTAGTAGGTTTTGCTAAATCGGGATTGAAATAGCTTTTGATTCATTGGAAAAATATATTTCGAAACAAAGAATGTGATTGAAATGAATTGATTTTAGCTCATAGCAATGACTTTCTAAAATTTTATTTAAAATTTTATTGGGTGAAACGCAGCAAAGCACAAATTGATCAAGAAACTGTTTTATGAATATCGTGTTTTAAACAAAATTGTAATTTGGCGCTGTGAGAAACAAAAATTAGCGATTTTTCCCCCGAGCATTTAGTGCACCGGTGTCGCAGTGGTGCGCGTGTGGTCACAAGGTCGGGTCTTCACCTAGCCAAAAAAATTTCATACTACATTGATACATATTTTGCCTTACACTCCTGATTAGTAGGTCATAAGTTCGCCTTCAGATTCGGTCTTAAAATGCTTTTTTTCCATAGACAAAAAATGTGAGTTCGGGGATAAGTCGAAAGATTTCCGCGACCTGTTTGGTTTTTATTTGACTACGCCTTTAGGAAGATCAGTTGCGGATACTTCGTGTGGTGTACGTGCCACTAGAATTGCACGATCATTTAATTTAAGATGTCTGTTAAATGAATTTATTGGTTCCTTTTTTATTTAGGGCCATGGGGCATTTCCTAGTGGCTCCTCATAGTCTATGAATAAAAGTTGCTGAGGTCTGTGTTCTGCACTGCTTGCTTCCTTCCCTTATTTAGATAAGATACTGGACTGACCCTATGCAAATTTTGGAGCCTAAACTATTCATGGCACAAAATGCAAAAATTTATGTCTTAGCCGGGATTCGAACCTTCGAGTCGCTCTTGTTGCCGCGAACGAGGCCCACTGCGCCATATACACATATATGTGTTTTTCAAGTGCCCTGACGGTAATTGGGACGGAGCAAACAAAAATTTCGGCGTGTGATTCGAACCTCTCAGCCGCCCCTCTTCGCACTGCGCCATGAGGGTCACACTATCCGTCTGGGGTCGCTCTCTGACGAATTGATGACTTTTTCATTTAAATAGTGATTTGTTTGATGAATTTCTCTCTCGACTTTCCCTGATGGTTCTCCTTCCTTGTACCCTCTTCAAAGGGTTACCTGGGACCCTAAAAGCTGAAAAATCCGAAATTTGTAGGAACAGTGCTTCAAAGAGTTGATTTTCTGGACAAAAGAAGTATTTTTTGTTTGAGGAATCCTAAAGAACTATGTATGTGTTGGGGTGAAGAGAGAACGTAGGGATTTGGTTGGAGAAATCGGTGGCGGCGTATCTGCTGTGAGAAGGCGCCCAGATATTGATTTTTTCAACGGTTTTGATTTTAGTGCCCTATGGTTCAGTGCGAGCAGGCGAGTCTTATCTAGATCGGTGGGTTGGGATCCCCTCTAAGGCAAAAGTTTTGCATCGATTCCTACGACTTCTTTCAACGATTAGAAGCTGAATTTGGAAACTATTTGAGTGGGTAAGTCCTGTGATTTTAAAGATCTAAAATGTCTAAAAATTGAAAATTTTTTTTAAAATCTTCTTTTCAAAATTTAAAATGTCGGAAAGTTTGAAAATTTGAGAATTAAAAAATCTGTTTTTAAAACTTTGAAATGTCTGAAAATTTGAAAATAAAAAATCTGCTTTTAAAAATTTAAAATGCCCGAAAAGTTTAAAATTTTAAAGATTCGCTCTTTCAAAATTTAAAATGTCCGAAAATTTAAAAATTAAGAAATCTGTTTTTAAAACTTTGAAGAAAATGTTGCCTGAGTTTTGAAATTAAAAATTTCCGAAAATTTTGAAAATTTGAATAAAAATTAAATCCTTTAAGAAAAATTAAAAAACTTAAACTTTAAAATTTAAAGATCTAAATTTGAAAATTTTTAAACATTTGAAAATAGCCTAGAAACTATCCTTTTTAAAAACAATTTTTGTAATTTAAACTTCGGCGCTTTACCTGTCTTGGATCTGTAATAATTTGAGAAAGGGAAACAGCAGTGATGCGGAGTGCTATGTCTCTCCTTTGTTCAGAACCATGCTGGCCTCTGCTCAGGACCATGGGGTCCTCCGACCCTGGTCCCTCTGTGTAATAAAGATAATGCATAAGGAATGTTGTTCTGTAATTCAGTGTTATCTCCGTGGGGGTCTTCTTGCGTGCTTCTGCTGCCGCAATCTCTAAGCGGTGGGTGGTAAGTGGGTCATGTGTGCCCACCACAGTCGTCGGCGCAGTGCTATCTCACGGAGCATGGCCTGCGGACTGCTAGCGAGTCACAACAGCATAGTGGGATAGCGCAATCTACCCGGTTTTTTTTTTGTTTGCCAAGGCCTTTGGCGTTATGGTTAATGTCGACGAATGGCGAACGAGTCCTTTCACATTTTGGCAGAAGAAATATATGAATCTAGTAAAATGAAATGAATTTAAATTCTCGGCGTCTCGACGTTTCTCGGAATCTCGGAAAGCGCGGCCAAGGATGCCTAGAAAACATTTTAAAAAATTATTTAAAAAATATGTTGCAAGTCTCGGCGTCTCGGAATCTCGGCGGTTCTCGGAAGCGCGGCCAAGGATGCTTAGAAAACATTTAAAAAATTATTTAAAAATATGTTGCAAGTCTCGGCGTCTCGGAATCTCGGAATCTCGACGTCTCTCGGAAGCGCTGCCAAGAATACGTACAAAATTTTAAAAAATTACAAAATGTGCGGCATCTCGGCATCTCGGAATTTGGATCCAAAATCCTATAGATATATTGTTACATTTTTAATGAAAGCTTGAAATGTGGGATCTCGTCGCCTGGACTGATATGTATTGAATAATAGTTAATTTAAATATATTTTTCGATTATTTGTTTTTTTCACATATTTACATATTAACATAAAAATATTCCTATGCCTGCAGTGCAATAGAAAGAGTCATCAGACTACAAACACTCACCCATCCGGTTGTGGACATCGGTCGTCGGGTGCCAGCGGGGTGTGGGGGATAATGATGGGTAATTAGCGATCGCTTAGTTAATCGAAATGAAGGAGAAAAAAAATTTAATCTAGAATCTATAAAAATCTCCCCGGGACCTCCATATCACGTTAAAGGCTAGCTATTACCTCACCTGACAAATCCTACGGAGTTCTATTCATATTCCTAGATTACAGTGCACACTATTCCGTATGGATATTTATTATCTTATAGCATACTGTATTAGAAGAAGGGGAAAGAGGGATGAGAGAGGTGAGAGGGCTGGCCGGCCCTCTCACAGGGAGCTGACGAGACCGGGCGGCCCTCCGGTGTGGGTGACGTAGACGTGACTGAGATAGCAGGGTACTGCTATCTCTTGTAGGGCGTCGCTATCAATGGCAGGGGCGTTAGCATCGAGGAAAGGATTGGCGACTTCGAGGGTGCAGATTGGGTGCAACCCGACATGCTCGAGCGGGCGCCAGCAGCGCCTCCATTCGTCCCTATCGCGTGCCAGAGTGCTCCAACGGATCCTACTCGCTCGAGGGGCCCGAAGATCGTCATATCGGTCGTTCATGGCTTTCACGAAGAAGTGCGACCAACGCGTTGGTGGGCGTCCTGGTGTTCTCTTGACATCCCGCGGAACCCAACCGGTAACGGCTCTCGTCCAGCGGGTGTCTGCGAAGCGTGGCCGGCCCACCTAATTTTCGACAATTTGACCAACGCGACAGCGTCTTTGATCTTGAACGCCGGCAAAGCTCGGAACTCCGGAGGCCTTCTCTCACTTGCGTGAGTCGTGTCACTCCGAGCATCGTCCTCTCGATTCCACGCTGCGCGACGCTGATCGCGCGCTGATCCTACTTTCGTATAGCCCAGGTCTCTGAGGCATATGTTAGGGCAGGAAGAACGGTGGAGTCGAATAGGTGGGCACGGAGTCGGACGTTCTTCGTCTTCTTCGCGACTTCTCTTGAAAGCTCCCCAAGCCGCTAGTTTCCTCCTGCTCAGCTCGGCTCTAGGTCGTTTCCCATATTGACTTCGCGACCCAGATACACGCAGCTGGAGCATTCGGAAATGTCTTTTCCGTTAAGCGAGAATGGGGCATCAGAAACCCATCCGTCCCTCATGAACATCGTCTTCGTAAGATTCAGCTGTAGTCCAACATTCCCACATGCGCGATCGAAGTCGGCCAGCCTTCGCTCCGCCTGGCTGATGCTCGGTGTTATGAGCACGATGTCGTCAGCGAAGCGAAGATGATGTAGTTGCCGGCCGTCGACTTTCACTCCCATGTCTTCCCATTCTAGTTCGCGCATGACGTTCTCGAGGGTGGCGCTGAAGAGCTTCGGGGATATGGTATCCCCTTGCCGAACCCCTCTCCTTATATGTCGATGACGACGTCGTTGTAGAATGGGGAGGTCTTGGTCGTGAATCCACTGTACAGCTCTCCAAGGACTCTGATGTACTGAGTAGGAACGCCCTGAGTGAACTGGGCTTCGAGGAGCGCTTCAGTCTCGACGGAGTCGAATGTCTTCTTCAGGTCGATGAACGTAAGGCACAGCGGGAGCTTGTACTCTCGCGACACTTCGATGAGATTCGTAATGGTGTGTATGTGATCGATCGTGCTGAATCCTCTGCTTGTTCGCGTGGCTGTCCTTCGTCCAGCGTTCTGCTAATCCTATTCAGGATCACTCGAGTGAACAGCTAGTAGACTACGGACAGCAGGCAGATCGGGCGATAGTTGCCAATGTCGTGCTCGTCTCCCTTCTTGTACAGCAAGACGGTCTTGCTGGTCTTCCACTGAGACAGAACCTTGCACTCCACCGGTAGCGTGTGAAGAGCCGTGCCAAGGTGTTGATGAGCGCTGGTGGGAGGTTCTTGTGGGGGGGGGGGGGGATACTAAAAAGAACAGTCTGCTTTGTTGTTGCATTTCTGTGCAAGGGTTTTCCCTTAACCTCACACGGCTAACTTGTGGCTGGGAGGCCACGAAAATTTGCAGTACAATTAAGGTTACCTAATATTGTGCTAAGTTTTTTTTGCATTACGTTTTTAGCGGAGGGTTCCATACCCTTCTATTTGACGGCACTAACGGGCACTATATTGTTGGTTGTCAAGCTCCTTTGTGGACAGAAATTATGCACGAAACTATTATATTCCCAGCATGTAGATTCGATAAAAAATGTTTCCAAACAAATGAATCATAATCGGCACCCATCTATCATGTCCCCCGGCGGGTCTCACACGCAGCTCATGGCACTGCGGGTGAGACCCGCCCTCGAGTACTTTTCTCAACAGCGGCTCCGCGAAAACTGGTCCGCTCCGCGGCTTCCACCACTGTGGCAGCGTGGGTGCTCACTGCGGCGGGAGTGATATGGACGAGTTCTCATGGTGCTGCCGTAAGACTCTGTAGAGGCCCCTACATAGCAACCTCAGATTACCACTTGTTTCGCTCCTCAAATCTTTTTTTTTTTGCTAAGAAAACTTTCACAAATCTTGAAGATCTTGAAGACGTGCGGTTGCCGACTTCTTCAACTCCCAACACTCCTGTTCTGGGAGAAAAGGATCGTTGACCTACCCAGCAGGTGCATCACTATTTTTGACTATTAATGATGATTATATTGCTGATTGATTTTCGTTGTATGCTGGATAAGGAGATGAAGAAAATTGAAAACCCTGTCCTTCCCGGTTAGTCCAATAATAATAAAAATCATACTTATAATGCTTGTCAAACGAAGCATCCATGGTCACAACATGGACTGCTAACAACTAATTTACGTCCCAGGACAGCCACCTTCAGTAGCAACTCTGCTCGCTCAAGCAAATGCCTCTCAGCATGGGATGCTGTTGTGACATCGGAGGAATAGAGATTCTTCAGTTAAACTACTCCATTATACCTTTAAGCACCATTTATTTATTTATTTATTTATTTATTTATTTATTTATTTACTTATTTATTTATTTATTTATTTATTTATGCGCCCATAAAGGACACGCTAAATTCCAGTGATACGCGGCTCACCAACGAGAAAAAGAACACAATAGGGTTGAAACGAAGAAAAACGATTAAAATTTGAGTTAGAAACAACCAAAACGTCTAAACAATATCAAAGGCAATTGTTTATAATCATACGCTCCGGATGGATGGGATCGGTTCAAGTGTTCTGATCCGATCACCTTAAGCTGCTGTTTTTCCCCGTGTTTTCCAGGGAACAAGGTCTCAACATCCTTCATGATTTGACAAAACGCCCGTGGCGTGTGAGAAGCTAATTGCAGGTGAACGGTAATCAAAAGAAAATGTCAGACCGGCAGCAAACAGTGATGGCTAAATTCAAATACTGCATAGAATTAGGTGAAACCCTCTCCCTAGTAGAGGCTCCTAGTGGCCAAGCTTGGCCAAGCTCAAGCACTAGGAGCCTCTACTAGGGAGAGGGTTTCACCTAATGTAGACATGGCGTATTCTGCACAACGTCTACGGCCCTCCAAAGACTAGATGCTCGGCAGAAAGCTGAAGGAAAAGAAGAGAGCTGATGTATCATTTAGAAGCCGTAGTACAGCCCGTCTAGACCGAAGTGCAACATGAATTGCAATAGGTGAAGCCTTCCTCGCCGGACGAGGCTCCTAGGAAACTTGTTGCTGAAGGAGACTGGGTTACTTCACCCAACATGTCAAGAAAATGGGAGTGGTGCATAAGCAGGCCACGCTCACGGAAAAGCCACCAATTTTAAGAATCCCATCCTATCCTACATATACAATCAGCTAATATGATGAATCGGTCACGGGGAGGGGACTGAAGCCAAGAGATGCCCACGACAGTGCGGCGTATGCCAGCCGAACTTTCTCTGATTTAACCATGGGCGATTGCTGGCGAACTATACCTTTGGCCAACCAAGTTTACGATATATTCAGCCGGCAACGCGTCAGGATATGGATGGGGATCACGTTCAGAGCGAGGGGATTCAGAATATGTACCAAAGACGTCGTCCAACGTGTGTTGGGATTCAGAAGACGTGCTGAAGACGTCGTCCTACGTGCGCAGAGATTCAAAAGACGTGCCACAGTCGACCAACCTGCGAAACGACTCCGAGTAAGGGGGACCAGTAGGAGGGACCAGTGAAGAAAGGATCAGCAAAGGAAGACCACTGAAGGGAGAGACAAGGGGGACCAGTATTTTCCCTCAGTATCGTCCAACGTGCGTCGGGTTTCTGAAGACGGGTCGGAGAAGTCATCGCACGTGTCGGGGTGCAGAAGTGTCATAGACGTCGCGGCAGCGTGGTTACATGTGACTCAGGACTCAGTTTCACATGTGCTACTTGACTCTTACTCCTTTTCTTTGCAGGCACATAGGTAAGGAAGGACTACTACGTTTCTGCATTCGGATTGGGACTTTCATTACCTGTTTCTCGCACCGTAGAGGACGGGCACTTCGGAAAATAAATCGTGTACATGCAACAGAGGGTGGATAGTCTTCATAGGAGCAGTGAAAGCCCTACCATATCTCGCTGCACTGATCTATATATTAACACTTTTTTGCCTAATAAAAGTTCGAAGGCCTATAGGAGAATGGAGGAAGATTTGGATTGTTCTCTTCTCGGGGTTTGGGCCCAACCAGGTGTTTGGCGGCCGCCAGGAAAGAGCGAGTTTGGATGCAGTCGTTTTTGAAATTTACCCAGCTTGTACTTGTAGACGTTGAAATGGCATCTCCTGTCATTCGATGGAAGGAATGTCTAATATTTTGACGCGCTCAGACATAGCTCCCCTCTGTAGATCTTGAAAGCAAGAAGTAAGTTTTATACCGAATTTACCTCCCATATCAGAGAAGATTGACTTTGGTTGGCGGCATCCCTCCGAAGCCCATCTTTAAAAGAAGATTCGGGTAATAGTTTCAGCCGTCTTTGAGAGTCATCGGCGTCGCCTCCTGCAACCGTCCTCCGGCGGAATCCCCCGCGTCTTGAGGTCAGACACTTTTATTTATTAACCACTTCACGACGCGAGCGATTTTCAGGTCACTGCCACCCACGCGGGACAGCGCGCATTTTTTTCACGCGCTGATTATTTGAATTATTTATTTTGTATTATTTGTTAAATATGAAAAACAGTAACGAAGGGAGTTCCCAAGGACCGTCTTGACCGTAGGTAATAGTGGACTCATTGATTAATATTGTACTATTGAATGCTACAATTTTCCATGAACTATTTTATGATGGTGTCCCACGACACCGTCGAACATTGCTGATGGGAAAGGGAGCCTACTTCTGGAAATCTCATGTCAACCTCCTTTACACGAATCATGTTTTACCTAACTCAGCACATATGCGTTTTACACATAAACCTTTAGTATTGACATGTGATTGGTGTGGCAGCAAATGTCCGGTCTTTAGACTGTTGTGCTGTTTTGACATCCACCGAATGTAACAGGAATATTTTATGCACAGCCCTTATGCTCACCTTTCAAAAAACCGATTTGAAGTAAACATGTGAACAAACATTCCAAAGCTATCAGTCAGAAGCCATTGCAGTGCACTGCGGTCAGACTTCCATTTCATCCATGAGGAGTTGACTGAAATCAAATGGATCCTCAGGTTCTAGGCATTCATTCTTTATAAGAAAGTTTCCTTGTTATAGATTCATTTATAATATATCTTAATTTATTTTTTGTGACAATAATAAACTGATAGAGGTCACATCTTCTGCCCTTATATAAGCACGAACAAGCTACGAAATGAGAGCGTATGTAATGTTTTTGTTTTTAACATGTGGCTTAGATCGGCTGTGGCTTTTTCAAGCTGAAGCGTGACGAACTTGCAAGTGAAATATAGTGTTTCGCGTCGTTTTGTTTTAAAAAGCCTTCAGAGTTAACTGTTGCTCACCGTCTTTGTACCATGTTAACACCAATTTAAGTAGGTTGTTTAAAAAAGATAATGGGAATGAGACTGTTTCGAAAAAGCATCCAATCTACGGATGATTAGCAATTGTACATTATGTCTCTTCTGTTCTAGGGAGTGATATCAGCAGCCCATTTGCCAGCTGTTGGGTCGTAAGGGAAGTTTCCTGCCTCTCACCTTTTCAAAAACTCGATGGGACACTCACATTGGCGTCCCGTCTAGTTTTTGAAAAGCGATCTGGAACCTTTTCACAATAGCGCGTATATATGTAGGCTACCCTCTTACCTATATTTACTTCTACTGTAGTCGTATTCCGTTGCGACTATGGCAGAGAAAACTATGATTCTACATTGCAAGCAAGTTGACTGCTTCTGTTTTATGAGTTCAAAAGGCAAAGCAGTGGAAGAGGCGCAGTGTGTAGCACATGTGGAACAATGGGTTCTACACAGTCTCCTACGACAATGCGAAATAGTGGTTCCGGAATTTCGAGAACGGAGATTTTTGCTTAGAGGACTAACCTCGGCCTAGAAGGCCAGCTGCAGTGAGCAAAACAAAAGCAATTTGACCGACGTTGAGCAACTTAAAAAGTGTCTCGCTGAGTTCTCTTCGTCAAAACCTCAGATTCTATAGAAGCGGGATCTGCAAATTATCTGGCCAATGGCAATAAAATTGAAAAATACAGAAGTGGCGGGATACTTTCCTTACAACCTAATATTTGACGTATAACTACTGGACTTCTGGACTCAGTATTTAAATATTTAAAAAAAAATGGAGGGATGGAGGCGCTGAGCAGCAACATCAGTGACATCGTTGAGGATACCTATGCTGAATTGTTAGGCAGAATGATCGGCGTCAAGTCGTTAGAGTTTCAGGAATGTCAGAAGAATTATCGTGGGCTAAATTTTTTTAATAATCACGATGACTTTTTATGTTAGTAGAGAGCGGAAGGGCGCGTGGAGCGCAGTCGGAGGAGGTGTTTATGTTATACATTGGGTCACCCTGTGGTATGTAACATTGCGTTCGTTGAACTTTAGTTGTTCACCTGTTGAAGTGGGAAGATAAAACTTTTTTCCTGATTTTTTTCATTGTTTCAGTAGCACATTCGTCTTTATTTTGCCTTTTACCATGCCCTATAGCTCACAGCTAATAGCTAATTTTATGTTTTAACGAAATTTGGGCGCGTGTAGCGCAGTCGGAGGAGGAGTCGCGACTGTCGCCTGCACCCGTGACCGGGTTCCTGGTTCGGATTCCCCGCCCAGGCCAACCAAGTCTTCCATCTCTCCGGAGTCGGTGAATTGGAACCAGACTCGTCTGGGAAGGATAAAGCGCTGACTTGTTCATCGGCTGGCCACCGCAATTCATTGTATGGCCAAATACGCATTCAAATCGCCTCCACGATATCCCGTAGAAGTGGAATGCGTGGCGCATCCCAAAGAGGATTGAATAACGACGTCCTCTATCCCTATCTATCCTAGAGAGCGGAAAAGCGATACAAAAAACGTAGACGCTTTGATGAGGCTACAGAATACCGCTACTGTAATTTTTTGAATGTGCAGGTCAAGTTCAAGGATGGTTCAGGGAGGTCAATTATCGTTGTGACTATTTATTACCCAATTATAATCGTGTGGTATAACAGTGAGAAAAAGAATCAAAACGAAACACTTAATCAACAATAAATTGTAAAATGTGATGCGAACCACTGGAAATAGACGGTACACTTAAGGGTGTTGAATAGAGTAGCTATTTACTGTGACTTATATGGACCTGCAGTGGCTTTTTGGAACCGCTGAATAGCGTTGGTGGAACAACATGCTTTTTATCTCTTTCTCTCAAATCTTTTTCTCAAACTACAAAGGTGTGCTATTTGCGAAGAAGAAAATGCGTTTGATCCTACCAGCGTCATACTTTATGACTAATTCGTTACTATAACTTTTATAGAGTATACCATGTTGTTTCGCGTATTGCGTGCTATACAAGTCATGTCTGCCCTTCCGAAAAATTGTACTTAATGCAGTAAACGAATCAACCACTGACTTCGCGTCGCCGTTCATTGGATGAATTCAGTGAAGCTTTCGAAAGGTTTGGTGCTACCTTCTCTGTCAGGTAGATTGCAATACTACTTCAGTATCCGCATAAACATTGCACTGAAGCGAAAGAAGATCTAGTATATTCGCGAAATCTAAAAATTGTTTCCACAGTGCAATTCAGCCGAATCTCAGAGCCATTTTAAAACACATTTCGCTGAGAAGTCTTGCTTAAGGGGGTTAATTAGAGAGATTGCTTTTTTCTAACATATCTCTATCTGTTAGCACGAGTGGGGAAGACACTCGTGCTATCAGATAGAGATATGTCGGAAAAAGCCTTTCCTTTTATCTCTATATATTCATTTTCTTCAAAACGAGCTAAACTGAGTGCCGCAAACGAAATCGAGTGCAACTTGTTCGTTCATTGTGACAATGCTAGCTGGAACAACGCTCTGAACAAAGTGATCCTGATGATAGACCATATGTGAGTGCTAAAATTACGAGAACCATAGGCGAATTATTTGAACGCATGATTCCAAAGCTCAGGTATAAAAGTTCTCTGGGTATAAAACCGTAGTGGCAGACAGCGCTTCATTGGGCAAGCAACCGTGCTCTAGTCATGAAAGTGGTCTTCGTTCTTCTCTTGTTGGTCGCAGGCATGGGCTTCTTTCGTTGTCAAGAAGTCGGCGACTATTGAGCAATGCGTCTGTTGCTTTCAGTTTGCACAGCTGCAGCGACTAAGCCAGCCCTCTGCAATCTAAGCATTGATGAAGGGTGGTGCAGTCTCAGATACAAACGGTGCGTTTTGCTCTTCCTATCCGAAAAACATTGGCAACAGTGCATGCACACAAGCATCTTTTTAAGATACGAGATTTGTTTCCATTTCAGTTGGGGTCACGTCCGCGGGAAGAACAAGTGCATTGTCTTCTACTACAGCGGCTGCAAAGGAAACGACAACAATTTCAAAACGGAGGAAGAGTGTAAACGCACTTGTGTTGTATAATTGTGTGACCACGATGATGAATTTTCTCCAACTTTCCACTGGTCATGGACAACATGAAGCACCTGAGTGATCTGCTACAAATTCTGAGTAGCTATACGAGCAATATTAGGTTGCAAGGAAAGTATCCCGCTCTTTGTGCACATTTTTTCAATTTTATTTCTCTCGCTGCATATGTCCAACAACTAACGAACATCACCATCATCGACATAATTTTCATTAGCGTCTGCCCCACTTAACGGCGGGGTCCGCTCTTCTGATGTATGACGACAACCTCCCGTCAAATGCTTGATCAGGATGCGCGCTAGCTAACCTTAAGCCTTACCTAAAATACGTTGCTTCGGGCGTCTCCTGGGCCGCTTTCCATGGACTTAAATGTTCAGGCTAATCTTACGAGTGGTGTCGTCATTAGCGCGAAGGACGTAGCCGTGCCATTGAAGACCAGCTTCGCGCAGTTCGTCGGCTCTCGGGACGACGCCGAACCTCTGTCGTATGGTGTCGTTGTGAACGCGGTCCAAGCGCGTAACTCCAACCGTCCACCATAGCGTCTTCGTCGAAATTACACTGAGGCGGCTTCAGCTTCGTTCGTCGTGAGCCAGCACTCACCATCATATGTCGCTACTGGATGGACGACTGTTCTACAATATAAACCTTAGATTTGAAGTGCTTCAACAAAAAACGAACATATGCACCATTATTTTCTAGAGCATACTGCCATTTGTTAGGTATTCTGTAGATCCCGCTTCTATAGAATTGCTGAAGTTTTAACGAAAAAACAGCGATGCACTATTCAAGTTTTTCAATGTGGTCAAATTCTTTTTCCTAAATAGTCAATACGAATGAATGCTGGCCGAATACGTGTGTGAGAGCGTTTGACTGCAGGTGAATCTCATGAAGACAACCTCCATGGAAAAAGGACTGGAAAACGAGGGTTCTGTCAGGAGCATTGAAGACGTCGTGAAGAAGATGAAGAACGTCTAGCTCCGTACCCACCTCAATAAAGACTCCACTGTTTTTTTTTTTTTGCGCTAACCTGCAACACGGAAGCAGGATGAACACGTCATCTGCGCGCAGCGGGCAGTTGAAAGGACCATGCTTTACTCGTTTTCTCAAACGTTTTACTCGTTTGAGAAAAGGCCTCCGGAGATCCGAGCTTCGGCAAAGTTCGGGAACTAGAGACGCTTTTGAATGAGGCAAAGTTCAAAAGTCAAACTATGTGTGTTAGTGAATTAATGTGCCCAGTAGACACCTTTTGGGCGAGGGTAGTCGCCGTTTGGATAAGGAGGGGGATTTTTTATAGGAACACTAGGACACTTCGTCGTAAAAGCCCTAAATGAATGATATGATACTCGTCGTGTTCCTGCAGCGAGCATGATCCATTGGAGCATCCTGACACGACAAGAACGAATCGGGGCGTTGGCTCCAGCTCCAGCTGGAACAATTCGATGCTTAACGGACGGTACGGGTGAAGATTGAATGTTGTTGACCTGTTGTTTGCCTGCTCTACCGCCACCACATGCACCTTTCGCATGGACATGAGGATCGCAAAAATGCAAGGATCCAAACCCTCACCTTTCGTTGGTCAGCCTGCTACGCTATCCACTCGACCGACCTGTCGACACTCGTCTCCGAAATAACAGTGACCTCGAAAGTGATAAGATACCAGCCTTCATGCTTGCTTCACTACTCCGCTCTAATGGTGCAGCTTTCACAGTCAAAACTCTGCTCAAATTTATACTCATGTCGAGATACCTGCATTTTTTTACTTCTGAGAGGGAGGCGTCTCTGCACATTTGCATCTCATCGGTGATTAAGACCTACACTTCCCTGGTGAGAGCAGTCCAGAGCAGAGAACTCGTGACGAAGAGCATGTCAAAAATGTCTTCGCACAGCTCCCGACTTCTTTCTTCGAAAAACCTTTGCATTGGAAATCGTGACACCTAATATTATGTTGTTACACAAGAGGCTTCCAAGTGGGCGCTTATTCAGCGGAGCCAGGCGTTTTGACGTTCTGTCGTCCTGAGAGCCCGACAGTTTATAAGCTCTGACATCTCAATTATCCCTTTTTAGGAAAACCTTACCATTTGCTAACTGTCACCAAGTTTCCTTATAGCTAACGCGAAAGAAACTGCAATGGCTTAAATTTAATCGCGGAAGCCGCGGAAACTCCCAGTTCCGTCTAATACAGGTGTACCTAAAAAATCACCAAAGCTGCAGGTCTACATGTAAAGGAGTGATGCTCATTCAGAGGATGCGGACCTAGTCGATTGTGCTATGAATGGAGCTATCGTCGAGTGAGAGTGAATCGTTCCCACAGCACGTGCTTTCGTTCAAGTGTCATTCAGTTCGCGTTGTTCAAAAATTGAACTCTGCCCTGTTGTTGTTGTTCTTGCTGACTGCGAACATTGTGTTTCGAGTTCTTTCCGCATTTGAAAATCATAACACAAACCAGCGTAAGCGAAATTGATCTCGTGTGACAGAGCGCAAACACAGATGTGACAGAGCCCAAAGTTCAAACCTTACTGCGAATTTTTCCAAAGCAATAAACGCGACAGAACACACTTGAGGGAGTACTTATATGTTTCCTTGTAAATAGTATGCTGGAAAACTAATCAGAATCAATGAATACCTAGAAATTGAGGCGGCGTTTCACGGTCCTAGATTGGTCTCAGCAAACCTAGGGAAACCGCAACAAAAATTTTAGCTTCCTGCAGCGGTACTGGCGCTTAGTGTGGAAGTTCTATCAAATGAAAAACACCTTCTGTGAACGTGATCGTGAAATCACCCGGGAGGAAGGCTGCGCAGGAGTAGGAACGCATGCTTCAATCCAAACGATCGCGATAAACGCTATATTTCGAGGCTTCCTCTAATGGAATCCAACTTCAAATAGGACCAGCAAAGCAAGCTTATGGGTAAAACAAAAGCGGAGGTAGGTCGATTGGATCACAAAGTGTCTCCTGGGATACAAACTTTGATCAGCACCTTTGCCTCACTTGTGACGATCGCAGACACGCCTACGAGAATGTTAAGGAGAAATAAAGGATAAAGGATAAAGGACGGCGTTACTCAATCCCTTCTGGGATGCGCCAGCGCATTCTACTTCTACGGGATGTCGTGGAGGCGACATGAATGCGTATTTGGCCATACAATGACTTGCGGTGGCCAGCCGATGAACAAGTCAGCGCTCTATCCTTCCCAGACAAGTCTGGTACCAATTCACCGACCCCGAAGGGATGGAAGGCTTGGTTGGCCTGGGCGGGAAATCCGAACCAGGAACCTGGTATCGGGTGCACGCGACAGTCGCGCCTCCTCCGACTGCGCTACACGCGCCCATGTTAAGGAGAAATGCGCCATGAAAATAGGGAACTGCTGGAGTGGTGTATATGTTCGTTAGTTGTTGAATATATGGAATGAGAGAAATAAATTTTTTAAAAAAAGTTGCACAAAGGGTGGGATACTTTCCTTACAACTTAATATTGTTCGTATAGCTACTCAGAATTTGTAGCATATCACTAAAGTGCTTCATGTTGCCTATGACAAGTGGAAAATTAGCGAAAATTCATTATCGTGGCCACACAATTATACAACACAAGTGCGATTACATTCTTCCTCCGTTTTGAAATTGTTGGCGTATCCATTGTAGCCGCTGTAGTAGAAGGCAAAGCACTTGCTCTTTCCGCGGGCGAGGCCCCAACTGAAATGGGAACAAATCTCGTACCTAAATAAGTGCTTGTGTGTATGCACTGTTGTGATATTTCGCAGACAGGAAGAGCAACACGAACCGTTTGTATCTGAGACTGCACCATTCTTCACCCATGCTTAGATTGCAGAGGCCTCAAGACAAACGAGATCCCGCCGGAGAACGGTTGGCGTCTATGACCCACAAAGACGGCCGAAACTAATGCCCGAGTCTTCAATGAGAGATGGGTTTCGGAGGGATGCCGCCAGCCAAAGTCCATCCTTTCTGATATGGGAGGTAAATTCGGTATTAAACTAATGGAGAAGCTGAGGGCTATCACGGGAATCCAGCATGTGTTCACCAAGGAATACAACCCTCACAAGAACAGGGTGACGGAAAGATTTAACCGAACACTCATATGCATGTTACGGAAGGCAGTTCGGGAGTGGAACAAGATCATACCGTGCTGCGTATATGCGTACAGCGCCAGTGTTCACGAGGCAACTGGAGAGCCCGCATTCCTTGTATGCCACGACATAGACGCCTGTGTTCTTTGGGAATCAGTTCCAGAGGTAGGCGTAAGTGAGCATATGAGAGACATGGAAAGATACGTGCAGAAACTAACAGTAGGAACAGAAGTGACGCGTGAGTATGCATCCGAAATGAGCTTAAGAGCAAATATAATATAGCATATGTGCAATATAATGCAATATAGCAAACGACAAATAACCAATGCCCTGTGCGATAAGAGAAACAAGGTGTGCGAGGGTCTTCTGAAACCTCTATAAGGAGACCTTCACTCTCTGAGTGAACGTTGACTAGAACGTAGGTGCCCATGTTTTCTCCGCGGTCACAACGTATCGAGTTGAACGGCAAATTCTCTCTGAAGGCGATGCGATGCGCTGCAGCGGTGAGACATTTCTCAGGCGTCATTCCTACCGATACACAGACCCCTTCATAGAACATTTTGGCTTTATACCGATATCTCTCATCTTAAACTGTATCCCTTTCATTACTGACTGGCATTTTATTTCAAAACCGGAGACGACTAGAAACAAAGTGAACATTTTGCAGACCAAATCAGACGCATCTAAAGTTTAAATAAACAATCCAACTTCTAGAGGTCGAATTTCTCTTTCTTAAATAAATTTTTCATTTAAAATTCATGGAGGGTCCAGTATATATAAAAGTTTTCCACACAATGTTTCTCAAAATGAACGATTTTTTGCACTTGTTGGAAGGTGCCTACCTTGACCATAGACGCATTTATTCATGGTTTGACATAAAAGTGTTTAGTTTGAAGCGAAAAATAGTGAGTGAATGAAAGCTTTCGTGAACAAAGTCAAGAAGCAGTCCAAGCTTAAACCAATTTTTGGTAAAAAATATTCCACGGATACTGATACAGCTAAAGTCTTTGCGGACTTTTTGCGGGTATATTTACAGCTCCTACTGAACCTGACCCTCGCTCATCTTTTCAAACGGAAGTTGTTATGGATGTTCCGACTGTCATTTTCCATGGAGTGCCTAAGGAATTGCGAGCACCGAAACTTTCACAGTATTAACTTCGCATGGAATCCCTCAAGCCTCCAAGAGGTTTGCCATGCACATGGCTACACCTCTTATGCACCTATTTAATACTTCGCTAATGTTTGCGAAAGTCCGAACAGTCCGAACATGTAAGAAAGCTTTCATCACTCCCATCCCTAAAACTTGTGGTGCTTCGAACATCTCCAACTTCAGAACTACTAATATGCTCCCTACCCTCTTGAAGAATATGGAGGGGATTGTTAAGGATAGTTTGCTCCAGTGGATCATCACGATCAAGTGCAAAGCCTGGAAACAGCACGGATTTCTACCCAGAGCGTCCACGTGCATCCAGCTGGTAGATTGTACTAATTATTGGATCCAGTCCATTAACACTGGCAAAGAAGTATTATCATTTACTTTGATTTTAGCTAGGCATTCGATAGAATAGGCCATGGTCGCCGTCTTCTTGCTAAGCTAGACAGTTGGAGAGTTCGTGGTCCGATGTTGTAATGGTTCGATTCATATTTCTCTGACCTGGTCAGAGTTAACCGATCGGGTGGGTTACATGAGTTACATTATTACCAGACGGCTTCACAGCAAGGGAAAGTTTCGATTAGGCAATCACCATTGATCGATAGCAATGATGTTTTGAACGTATCGCGCCGCGCACGTTATTATTCGGAAATCGTTCAACACATGTTTTGTCCAACGCGAATCTGAATTCAGAATCCTTACCGCAGATGTAAATCAGCAGATCTGTAAGAGATCACCTCAAATCCAGGGTTTATAGAACAGTTGTCCGCCCAATAGCGACGTATGGTGGTGAGTGCTGGCTCATGACGAAGGAAGCTGAAGCCGCCTCAGTGTAACTTAGACGAAGACGCTATGGTGGACGGTTGGAGTTACGCGCTTGGACCGCGTTCGCAACGACACCATAAGACAGAGGTTCGGCGCCGTCCCGAGAGCCGACGAACTGCGCGAAGCTGGTCTTCAATGACACGGCTACGTCCTTCGCGCTAACGACGACACCACTCGTAAGATTGGCCTGAACATTGAAGTTCATGTAAAGCGGCCCAGGAGACGCCCGAAGCCCGAAACAACGTTGGTTAGGTAAGGCTTAAGGTTAGCTAGCGTGCATCCTGATCAAGCATTTGACCGGGAGGTTCTCGTCACACATCAGGTGAGCGGACCCCGCCGTCAAGTGGGGCAGACGCTAATGAAAATTATGTCGATGATGGTGATGTTCGTTAGTTGTTGGACATATGCAGCGAGAGAAATAAAATTGAAAAAATGTGCACAAAGAGCGAGATACATTCCTTGCAACCTAATATTGTTCGTATAGCTACTCAGAATTTGTAGCAGATCACTTAGGTGCTTCATGTTGTCCATGACCAGTGCAAAGTTGGAGAAAATTCATTATCGTGGTCACACAATTATACAACACAAGTGCGTTTACAGTCTTCCTCCGTTTTGAAATTGTTGTCGTTTCCTTTGCAGCCGCTGTAGTAGAAGACAATGCACTTGTTCTTCCCGCGGACGTGACCCCAACTGAAATGGAAATAAATCTCGTATCTTAAAAAGATGCTTGCATGCACTGTTGCGAATGTTTTTCGGATAGGAAGAGCAAAAGCACCGTTTGTATCTGAGACTGCACCATCCTTCATCAATGCTTAGATTGCAGAGGGCTGGCTTAGTCGCCGCAGCTGTGCAAACTGAAAGCAACAGGCGCATTGCTCAATAGTCGCCGACTTCTTGACAGAAAAAGAAGCCCATGCCTGCGACCAACAAGAGAAGAGCGAAGAGCACTTTCATGGGTAGAGCACGGTTGCTTGTCCAGTGGAGCGCTGTCTCTCACTACGGATTTATACCCAACCAGCTTTTATACCTGAGCTTTGGAATCGTGTGTTCAACTAATTCGTCTATGGTTTTCGCATTTCTAGCATGCACGTATAGACCATCGCCTGGGCGTTGAACTTTTTTCAGCAACGTGCATTCGATTTCATTATGCGGCTTTCGGCTTATTTTGTTTTTAAGCACTGACTTTGTAGTGGACATACCAGGAAGAATCCTTTTATTTAATTGAACCCATAACCATACCTATAACGTGTTGTAAAATGGCTGTCCGATACGGCTAAATTGGCTCTTTGGAATCAAATTGCATATTTCGCGACTACGGTAGGTCTTCCACTTCACCGTTTGATATTGATACTCAAGTGAAGATGCATTATACCTTACTAATCGTAAGAAAGCAATAGCTTCGGAAAAGGAAGAGCTTCACATTCGATTCAGTCAGTTCATTTTGATTCAACCATTCATTTCCATTCCAATCTATTTTATAATCTGACGACCCAAAAGGTAGAGGTTTGTGGTTCCTTTCCTTATTGAAGGAATGTCAATTTTCCGGAAGCTATGCACCGCAGGCTATGCGCAACAGCATGAGATGCTCTAAGATATTTTTGTAAACAAACTGACCTTCGCGAACCATCCCTAAACTTGGACGTCATTTCCAAATAATCATTATTGCTTTCTGGTTGTCGATAGCATGCTAGTGTAGTTCTTATGGAGCAGCGTACAACATATTTCATTCGCAATAGCCATACCATGTTCAAGTCTTCTTCTTCTTCTTCTTCTTCTGTTCATGCCTTACTGCCGCGAAAACGAAAATGGCGGATCTTTGGACGAAGATGGAAATCAAAAAGAGGGAGGTGCATCGTAAGCGGAGAACGTTGTTCAACACTGTGAACGCGCACTGTGAAATCGTTTGCCCATGCTTCTATCGAGTTATTCCGAGAGTTAAGCTGTTCACCTTCCTCATCTGTCTTCCAAATAGCCGTGTACATCTGCATGCGGTAAAATATTTCCTAATAACATCCACTGTTCCTGTTTCACAGAACTCGTTAACAGCGACTTTCGTTTTTTTTTCATTTCAAGCCGATCGTTTCAATATCTATGTTCAGCCCGTTTATCATTTGCTCATTTTGATATCAGGGCAGCGAAACGGAGGTTGCTGTCCTTCTTGCCGTCGATGATGTTCCTTTATCTTCCATGTCTTTGCTTGCCATGACGTTCTGTAGCGCAGCTGGAAACTATTTAGGAGAGATATTGTGTTCTTACCTTACGCCTTTCTCGATGATACTCGAATGAATATATCAGGTTTTGGTAAAACAGCTGAAAAGCAATTGAAGCATCTGAGAATTACATTGGCGCACCCATGTACTGGGAATTCCATTATGCGCTAAAACAAATAGTACAGTAGTTATTTCTGCGAAGGCGAGGTCTTTCTTGTAGTCCACAAAAATGAGGACAAAGGGAGATAATGTGTGCGATTTTTTTCGGCGCTTGATATAGGTCCAACCAAGATGCTTTCTCGCGGGTATTAGCTCACTGCACTGGTTGGTAGTCGTTCACAGTCCTTTCCATGCTAGTGATCAGGATCTTGATGAAGGTCTTGTAGACGAGAAAGCAGGCTTAGGTCAATAGTTCGCAATGCTTTCACGCTCAAGCTTCTTAAAAACAATACCGTCATTGACTCCTTCCACATGATTGAAATCCTTCAAAGAACGGGTAGGAGATTGAAATGCTTTGGGAGAAGCGAACAAAACGCGAAAAGAATATATCTGAAGCAAATATATGTCCCCTCCTTAGCTGAAGTGAATGAACAGCCCTGAGCAGCTCCACCATCGAGAAAGCTAACGTTTGGAGTCAGTCAATGTGTTCTAAATGCTTCTAGTGACAATGCGTTAATCGATAAATGTTCTTTGAAGTGCCAGCTATTAGGCTGTCGGATTATAAATGTCACCTGCTCTCGATTCGTCATTTCTATGCTATTGTTATTTCTTGGATCATGTAACTTTGCGTCTTTAACAAGCGTTTCCGAAGACATTTTTTGCCAAAGCTTCGTTCCGATCCGTTGACCATTTTGAAGAATTTCTTTAGATTAACGATGATTGAGCAAAAATGCCGAGTGCTGGTTTGCTTGCTGTACAAGCATGGAAGTACTGCTTCAGAATCACATCGCATCTTGTCTGAAATATTTTGTAACGAAGTTCCATCATTTCGTCAATGCTAGCAATGGTTTCGG
The DNA here is from genome assembly GCA_947396885.1 of Heligmosomoides polygyrus polygyrus. Classification (NCBI taxonomy): domain Eukaryota; kingdom Metazoa; phylum Nematoda; class Chromadorea; order Rhabditida; family Heligmosomidae; genus Heligmosomoides; species Heligmosomoides polygyrus. Next base: position 82,832,855 of record OX377201.1, read on the forward strand.
CGTTACCGAGGCGGTGATGAGAGCACTGAGGACGAAGAAACTCAACGCCGTCCTGAATTTGTGGATAGCCAGAAAATAAAGGAAGCTGGAGTCGGACCCAATCCGTACTACACGTGAGCTCGCATAGAGGTTCGTTTGTCACCATTCTACCAATAAACATCGTTCGCATGCAATCGGAAAGTCAAATCAGTGTGGAAATGAGTGACGCATCAGTTCAGCGACACAAACAATGCAGCACAAGTCAACATTGCTGTTTTATGACTCCATCGTGACAACGGATGAGAAGTGGGTCCACTGTGACAGTCCCACAATGGTTGAGCCCCCGTGAGGTTTCGAAGAGAAAGACGAAACTTGACATGCACGAAAAAAGTGATGCTCTATGCACGGTGGAACAATAGAGGTCTCATACATTTTGATGTGTTAGACCCGGGCTAAGCAATTACGGCGGTCCTTTGCAAAGAACAACTGATTTGGTTGAACCAAGCACAGCGTCAACAAGGAGCGAAGACAGCAACTGTGAAATTTCTCCATAACCACGCTCGACCGCACACCGCAAATATCACGCTGCAAAAAATTAGAGTTGGGCTGGGACTTTCTGTCTCACCACCTCTATAGCACAAACATTGCGCCATTAGATTACCATCTCTTCCTGTCGATGGAGTACGCCTTGGCGGAGAAAAAATCAAGAACTGTGACGAAGTCGAAATTTGGATTTGCAACTTCTTCGAGTCGCAGCCACCAGTGTTACTCAAGAAAGGCGTCCATTCTTTGAGAGGGCGACCTGTCATCCTACCATATAAAATAAAGAAAGGTTTCTTGTCTGCTCGGTAGTCCAGGGAACTTTGCGGGCTGTGGTTTAATCACCTAAGTTTGAGGTCCAAATCCGATTTCTCTCTGAGGAGAGTGCCAAGAGGTGACCTATCGCCGCTGCCGAGAAGGACTCGTGAGGCGTTCCGAAAGAGGTCGGCGCCGCGACTCTGTCTGCGCAAGTGGTGGGTGACTACTGCCTCGAAATGACCCCATTGAAGGCTCCTGTCCTTGCCACCTTTCAATAGTGGACATGCAATATCCTGCGGTGCTGCTGCAGTTGTGTTGCCGCGGGGACGGCTCTGCCACCGGTGCCCGCTCCGGCGGAGGTCATAGCTCATTACTGTTGGTGCTACCTGCGCTGTGTTCGGGAATAACGTTTTGATGTGTATGACGCTTCTATCTTCACTTTTCTGGGAACAGCTCTTGCTATGTTCATCCATACTGCCGCTGTTCGTTGATATCTATACCACAGTCTAGCAGCGCCGGTCCAGCTGTGAGGTTTCACTTTGTTTATTTCTTTTCGAGATACTTCAAGTTGATGTCAGTGTTGTGATGAGTATTTGCGGCCCTATCCTAGTGCTCATCACTCTACATATTAAAGTATTCGCCTTGGTAGGAAGGCATATCTATGCCTATTCACAGCAGTAGTGGCCTAACTCACGTCAGTTCACCATAGGGCTAGAACGCGCCAGTGCTGCTTAAAATTTTGAATTTCGTACAACACAAAACCTCGCATTGAGCGTTCTTACATAGTGAACCTCTCGGCCGATCCTATTTGAGCCCAAACCAATAGTCGTAATACTTATATCCACACTCGTCTGCTTCTTACCAAGGCTTACAACCACTCAGCAAAATTAGTACTTTCCCCTCTCCATTCGAGCTGTTTTGCACCTGATTCTAGAGGCTATAAGTAAGATTTTCTCATACGTAGATTGTTAGGTTGATCATCATCAGATTTTCCCATGCTTCTTATTTATTGCTTGGTCACTCTTCCAAGACGTTGCGATTTTTATTCGATTGATCGCAGAAGTTAAACAACAAATACAACAGTGATAACAAATATAACCCCACTTTGGTGGTTTATGTACATGAGATGGGTTTTAATTTGGATACGTTTGCAATTGATAGACCTAATAATACATGAACCATAAGATAAAAAGGATAGCACTGAAATTCTTGGCTTACATATGAAATGGTGTAAAAACTCCAGCTTCAAAACTGAGAGTAAATATACCATATATACACGCCATACCTAAACTTCACAAAAACCCTATTAAGTTTCGAGTTATAACAAGAGCTTCTAATAGCTCCATTAAGCCTATTTCTCTTGAACTAAAAAAATTTTTAATTTTCTCAGATCTCATTTAAATATTACGTTAACTCAATTAGCTATAGAAATAAACACTTATAGGTTATTGGTCCATTGATGACACTAAAATTAGTCATTGCCTGACAGATATTAGAGGTACGATTCTTAAACTTTTTTTTGCAGACATCACTAACATGTTTATTAGTATTCCACATGCCGTCATCATTAAGAACATAGCTAGTCTCATTAACCTATGCTTTCGTGATGCCAATAAAAAATTTTAGCAGTCAATAACAACTTTGATAGAATTTTTTACACAAACAAATATAATAGTGTATACATAAACTTTAATAGAATTTTCTACACAGGCAAATATAATAGTCTTATAATAATAGTGGTTCTATTTGAATGAGTTAAAAACTGAATTTAAGTCTTCGTTAGCTAGGGAGTTTTTGAGATGGTGTTTAGAGGAGTCTTGCAGTATGTTGTTAATGTATGCACACTTGACATTATTAAGCTTATATTTGTTTCTAAATTTTTTGATAATCTGAGTAAAGGTTTCACTGATCCAACTTTCAATGCTATCCTGATAAGTGGATGTAGGTAATCTAAATTTTGTGCCTTTTGTCATAATGTTGTTCAGTCCTTTATCTTTAACTGTGTTTAAATGCCCAGTAATATCATGCTCCAGGCCTGGTTCTAAGAAATTTTTATAATGATTCTCATAACAAAGGCAATTATTACCAATTATGTCATGTAGCCGACCTTTATTAAGAAACCTCATAGTTTTATTGTAGCTAAAGATGTTACGTGAAATTAGAGGGTTATACAAAAATATAAGAGAGCATTTTTCATACCTGTCTACACCTATGACTCTCCTAATATCTACTGAATTAACTATTGTTAAAGTTAATGTTATCAAGTAAACTGTGGATGTATCTAGCCTGCACAATAAAGAACAAAGAATTATTTGCATGAGATAGCTTGTAGTCCTGAAAACGTTGATTGCACAGAATACAGATTAATTTAAATTTGTTGTTAGTATTCAATCTATAAGTAAGAAAGTGGTGTTTTGAATTATCGATACGCGAGACGATCGACCCTGCGAGCACCTAGCACCTAGAGTTACGCTGGGTCAATGGGCGGAGCCTCGAGACTCCCCATGAGCCGAGGCATGACCCCTCCATCCAGGTCTCTGGCGTCAAGGTGCGGTCGACAGTCTACTGTATTCGTCATCATGCACGAAGAAGGATCCAGTTAACAACCGCAACCTCCGGACGCTATATTCGAAGAAACTATCCAGGAGACTACCGACGCTGCATTTCGTCTAGATCCTCGGGATTGCAGATAATTGTGGATGCAATTCGGCCAGATCCAACTACGCAGCCGAGTGCTTCGCCAACGCCAGTGTTTAAGCGAGAAGGGTATGCTAAGCAGTATGATTTTAGCATGTCACTTATTCGAAAGTTGATTCCGCTTCAATCATTTGAAGAAATCAACGCAGTCGTTACTGGCATCGTTCACGACTTGAACGTGAGGAATAAAACCTTGAAGATCGCCGATGAGCATTCAGAGGTATTTCAATACCTGGAGACGAAGTTTAAGGCCGATAGTTTGCGATCTTCAGATCCGAAATTAAGTGAATTTATGGACTCCACAAATAAGAGAGATGAAGAACAGACGAGGAAAAGGAAGATCGCAGCAACTTTCCAGCCCTTTGTAAGAGGGAAGCAGCCTGGCCATCTGCTTCCTCATACCAGCAGCCAACAAGACGGATCACAACCAATGGCCAGAAGGGATCGTTCTCACCTCTTAACTCAAGTTGGAACCCTCCCCCGTATGCAGGCGGGTACTTCCAAAGGAATAACAGCAGATCCATGTCGCCGGATAGAGCTTTCCTTAAGGAACGGACCGTCGCAAGAGTCAATGCAAGAAATGTGGAGCAAAAGGGCACTGGTGGAGAGAGTGCCAGAACAGAAAATAGTGAGCTTAAAGCAGGATGTATTCATAATAACTTTGAGTTTTTGTCGGCTCTCGAGCCCTCACAGTTGGTCTCGACCACTATCAAGCACAAGTACTCGTTACCGTTTAAGTGTTCTCCTAATAGAAACAATTACTTGCAAAACAGACGTACTGCTCTAGAGCACTCCAAATTTGTATCTACAGAAATTTTAGGCCTACTCACAACGGGTGCAGTAAGAATTGTTCCTTCTCATCGACTTACCAATTTACACGTCCACCCATTATCCGTAGCATCAAGTAAGAAATTGAGATTAGTTCTCGATCTGTCTCACCTTAACACATTCAAAGACGTACCGAAGTTTAAGCTCGATGACTTATCCAAAATTACGCATGTGTTACCACATGGAGGATTTATGACCTCTTTTGATTTCAAATCGGGATATCATCACGCAACAATCAGAGGAGATCACGTGGACCATCTTAGATTCTGTTGGGGAAACACGTTTTACCAATTCACAGTAATACCGTTTGATCTAGCCTCGGCTCCGCATATTTTCATGAAAATATTACGAACATTTGTCAAGAGATGGCGATCTCTCAGTTTGGAAGTAGTTCTCTACCTAGATGAGGGTTATATTCGAGCATTCCAGAGAAAGTTGCTTCAATACGACCTCTGTCGTCAGACTCGATCTCGAACGAGCGGGTTGGTGCTTCGCAGAAAAGAAATGCCAATGGTCACCTCGCCAAGTCACAAACTGGTTAGGTTTCAACATCAATTTACAAGCGAATAGAATTTCTATCCCCCGAGATAGGTTAGAACGTGCGCAGAACATTCTTAAACTTATGTTGCGTAGTTCAAGACCTTCTCTACACGAGAGACTTAGATGGTCAGGTACGTTAGCTTCGCTATACTTAGTGATGCGTACTTCAAATATTCATAAAACTCGAGCGATTGCAAGAGAAATTGCAGCTACGCAATCGCAGGAGATGCCTCTCAGCACAAGGTGGAGAAAATTTCACGATGAAATTAGTGAGTTAATCTTCTGGAAATCTAGACTGACAAAGAACCTTTCATATCACTTTTACCCAGCGCCATGCCCTGCTTCAAATACTTGTTATACGTGGATGCTTCATCCCACTCAGTAGGAGCTATTCTCAAAGACGCTCGGGAACTCAAGATAGCCAGTTCATTCAAAGTGCTTCCGATTACTCTAAGGAACGAATAGAGTACCGCTAGAGAAATATTTGCCATGGAATTTGGACTAGAGGCCTTCTCTAAGGAATTAAGTGGTCCAATAAGATTGCTCACAGGCAGTCAGGCTGCCTCATCCATTTTTGAAAAAGGAAGTCTTTCCGTGAAACTATATAAGTTAGCAGAGAATATATATGATATAGAATCAAAACAGAAACTTCGCTTAAATGTGAACTGGATACCCAGAGGACTAAACCAAGAAGCAGACGAAGCAAGTCGACTAATCGATTACGATGATTGGCGCATTAATAACAGAACTTTTGAGTCCTTAGCATGTAGATGGGGGTATCCAGAAGCAGATTTGTTCGCGAATGATAGGAACACCAAATGTTTGACTTTCTGTTCCAGCCAACGCTGTTCCGGAACGTCCGGCATCGATGCTTTCACTGTACAAGAAGCATGGAACTCAGGTTTACTTTGGTTAGTTCCTCCAGTACCACTTATTGCAGGAGTGCTGAGATGGTGCGCATTCTACAAATTGGTGGCTATCCTGGGTTGCCCTTTGTGGACCTCGCAATCATACTTTCCCATTTTGAAAGATAATTGTCGAAATTGGGCATATTTTGTTAAAGATGGAATACTTTTTCCAATGGGCTCCAAAATCTTTGATGAATCAGGCCATCCAGGAGCGTTTGGATCACAATTTTCGAGGTCTTCTTTTGTTTTCTTGCTAGTGGACTTCAGGAATAAACTGATTTCGAGGAAGCCTTTACACTTTTGACCCCAAGGCTTTGCTTTTCCAACACATCCCATGTGTTCGAATCGATAATTCAAAACGGGTTTTATACCAGAGAGTATCGAAGGTATAAGTGGTTTTTGAATTATCGATACGTGAGACGATCGACCCAGCAAGCACCTAGCAGCTAGAGTTACGCTGGGTCAAGGAGCGGAGCCTCGAGGCACCCCATGAGCCGAGGCATGACCGCTCCATTAAGGTCTCTGGCGTCTGAGGAGCGGTCGACCCACCCTCCCACCCGACATCAAGGATAGATAAGAAAAAGGGAAATAGGAAATCTTCACAATAGAACCATTGTGTTTCAGCTCCAAGATTTCAATATGGTTTCGACCTCAGCGACGAAGCTACATCACTTGGTCTAATGAAAGCGGGAGCGATCACAAGAAAAGCGTTTCAAGAAGACAGACCGCCGTCTACTATTAAGACCTACAAGTCGGAACATCAAAAATTCGAGGTATGGAGGGAATCCCTTACAATACCCAATATCCCTCTTCCCATAGTTCGCAATTTATACTTGGCAAAATGCGCAGCAGACGGCAGACAGAGGACTCTGAATTTAGTAGTAGCTGCACTAAATTACTTCCATGGGACACAGACAGACGTGGATAAAGAGATTCAAGAGTCCATATTAGAGGCAGAGAAGAGATCGTCTCTACAGTTAAACACCACGCGAAGGTCGATTCTGCGTCAATGCGACAAATACAGTACCGGACATGTCTTTTGGTCGTTGGCCGAAAAAGCCGCACCGGCCAACATAGGCCTCTTTGGAGCGTTCCAAAGCCGCCTTTTTGAATAATTTCTTTAGAAATCGAGTACTTGCGAAAATAAACATATACTTGAACTCAGCAGCTCAAGCTCTATCTTTTGGTGTATAAATCTCAGTAGAGTTGAACAATGCATATAGGCCCGGCAGAATCAATCGAGTGGGCGCGACAGCTTGTAGAGTGGGCGTTTAGGGATCTTTTCCAGGAATTCCCAGCCGTCTTACTGAGGAATTATTTTAAGACTGTTCAGCTTGCCTTTGGAGTGGGCCGTGAACAATGCATATAGAATAGGACCTACCAATCGAGTGGGCGCGACAGCCTGTAGAACGAGCGTTTGGGGAGTTTTATCGGAAAATTCCAGCCGTCCTAATCAGAAATTGCTCTAAGACTGTCTAGCTTGCATTTGGAGTGCGCCGTGGTCGCATCGTCCGTCGGAGGTCGCCCTTTTCCTAATATTTTTTATAAGATTCTTCTCATCGACTCGTTGTGTGCACCTGCAGGTGACGATGTTATCGCTTCTGAGGCGTCTAGAAGAACCTCTCACCCAGAGTATATTCTGCGTTTAGTCCGACCACTGAGAAGGCTTTTTCGATGCACTGGAAATTAAGGTTTTCTGATTAGGTAGAACTGGTCTGCGCTAAAGTATCTCTTTGAGGCTAGGTCGTCCTGCAAGCTTGATAGAGCCGTCGCAGACACATCGGATTTTCATGTTGTTTCCCTCTTTTTTTTCACCGCTCCACGACGCGAAAGGTGGTGTTGAGGGTTTTGAGAGATCACTCGATGGGATCTCTTCGATGATGCCGTGCTGATACAGATTCATGAAGGCTGATACTTTTCCACATAGGACTTGAGATAAGCGAAATTTTATGTAGGAGATACGCAGGACGGACACTAGTTTTGTCCTTCATTTAAGAGCTGTGCTTAGCACAATAATTGTCGTCCACCTTTGTCTGAAAAAGAAAAACTTGTTCAGCAGCATTTCTCACGTAACGCCTGGGATGCCTTCAAACTGTACTGTTTGTAATGTATTAAGGAACATTTGTTGTAGTATTTTGCAATGCTATTCCTGCTTCGTCTTCGCTATGGTTTGAAATCGCTACCACGTTCATGAAATCTCAACTGGTACTTAAACATCTGACTGACCTCGAGCAATCCATTTTCTAGGTGTGGAGGTAGTGAATGTCTGACGGACTTATTCCAGGAACCTATTTCGAGTTTCCTTACAACTTCTTCCCAAACAGCTCCATGTTACCTTCGACTCATAAATGCTATTAGACATTATCCTTCTATCCTTTATGCCCTCTAGCTACCCCCCCCCCCGACCCTATTTGCGCCGAATTATATCCTTGTAGTGCTGTGTTTTCGTTGTCAAAGTTGACTTCACCTCAGATCAGACCTCCATCAAGCGCTCCACTACAGTTAAAACCTTTTGGTTGGCTCCAGCACAAGGAAATACTGGGAAGCTATACTGTGAAAGTATTTCGTTGTGCTGGAGCGAACCCAAACGAGAGAGTGGAAAAATCAGATGAGCACTGTGTTAGCGTAGATCCAAATAACGGTGCAAGACTGGCTCTTTTGCGCTCCGAAATAACGTTTTAAAGTTTTGTAGCTAATGTTTATGGTAAAATTTTCATGCTCTTTCACGGTTTTGGCTTGTGCTGGAGCCAACCAAAAGGTTTTAACTGAATGGAGCACAGCAACAGATTCCTTGTCGAATTCGAATTATTAAGCACCATAATCGTTCATCGACGAAGGCAGCTGTTTCCTTTTTTCTTTTCTTTTCCGTTTCCGTTCCTTTTTCTCCTTTTTTCTTTTCGGTGAGGGTAAGTTAGCTATTTCAGGAGCAAAAGGAGATCAAGTACATTAATAGTTTTATTTAGGACCAAACTTCTCGATAATGACGAAGGACAAGGTTGCCAGAATCAGAAAATTGCGCGGCGACGACATTAACAAGTTTGCTCTTGACCTGGAAAGAGAGCTCTACTCAGAGGAAGCCGAAGACCTGGCGACACTCGTGGACAAAAGAGTCGACAGTGTTGACAAGATCGAGTTCATAAAGCAAGTAGGTATTACGCATTTGGCCGATTTTCCACAGTGCTTCGATAACACACTCTATTTTCAGTGTGTTCCTCTTCTACGCGATCCCTGACAGCGCGAGGATGACAACTTGGGCAACTCTTAAGAGGGTATTGAACTCGAGGGTTTGAAAGCAGAGGCGAAGCGCATCCATGGTCGGCAACGAACGCAGGACGGCCCACTCACCGGACACCTTTCGGTACGACAGCGAATGAGGTTACTGACGAATGATGCTAAACTTGAGCTGGATGTTTGAATCCCATCGCTATCAACTGGGAATACTTGGTCGTCGGAACAACAGAGATCTCCCAGCTGACCGTTGTTGGGTAGGTCGACGCGTCTTCTTCCAAACCGAATCCTTTCAAAATAGAAGGATTCGGTTTGGACGAAGACGCGTCGACCTACCCAACAACGGTCAGCTGGGAGATCTCTGTTGTTGTGCCTTGCCTCCGATTTTTCAGTGACCCACTTTCATTCCTGCCTCTATTCTATGTTCTCTGTTTCATTCAGCGGTTTTTAGATTGCTTACATTGCTTGCGCGGTTTTCATCCTTGCTTCTAGGTTATGTGTTCCTTAGCAGTTATTTGTGTGCTTCCTTGTTGTGGTTTCGTATGAATTTGATGGCTTCATTACTCTGAGTTCATTCGAAGTGAATAAATCGACGTTGACTCAATTTTTTGGCGACGGTGACGTGACCCGTTCTACTGATGACTTCGGCTTTAATTGAATTCTTCTCGTTGGATTATCATATTTAGCCATCTACTTCATATGTGAGGTTACATCTCTTTTCTATATATTTTTTGTTCCTAATAAATTAGAAATGTCACCATGGTCAGAAATGCCACCATTAGAAATGTCGAAAACTGAAATGAAGGCGAGTAAGTGCGGAAGAAACTTCACCGCTGCCCTCCGCCGCTCTAAAATGGCTGCCGGGAGCGAGGCGGGTTAGGAAGCTGGGGAGCTCTGGGCACTTCTTCGCAAAGTACCTTAACTGGCTTACTCGCCCGCGCATTCCTAGACTGTTAGCTCATCACGTCTTCCCACAGTGTTCGACTGAATTTGGAAAAAATCGTGTCACACAAGGCTAACCCGCATCTTCGCACCGCTGTAACTTTGTCCGTTTAGAAGCTACCACGGTGTACTTTTGCGGACTGCAAAACCATTCTACTGCCTACGAAATACCCGAGCCGCACCAGGAACGCTTCGATCTCCACAAAGTTATTGCGCTCCGAACACGCCCGCGCATGTAATTTGCGAGCTGTCGCGCCCACTCGATTGATAGGTCCAGATCTGTATACATTGTTCACGGCGCACTCCAAATGCAAGGTGGACATTCTTAGAGCAATTTCTGATTGGGACGGCTGGGAATTCCTGATAAAACTCCCCAAACGCTCGTTCTACAGGCTGTCGCGCCCACTCGATTGGTAGGTCCGATTCTATATGCATTGTTCACGGCCCACTCCAAAGGCAAGCTGAACAGTCTTAAAATAATTCCTCAGTAAGACGGCTGGGAATTCCTGGAAAAAATCCCTAAACGCCCACTCTACAAGCTGTCGCGCCCACTCGATTGATTCTGTCGGGCCTGTATGCATTGTTCAACTCTACTGAGATTTATATACCAAAAGATATAGCTTCAGCTGCTGAGTTCAAGTATATGTTTATTTTCGCAGGTACTCGATTTCTAAAGAAGTTATTCAAAAAGGCCGCTTTGGAACGCTCCAAGGCGGCCTATGTTGGCCGGCGCGGCTTTTTCGGCCAATGACCAAAACACATGTCCGGTACTGTAGTTATTGAGGGAATTAGGACCAAAGACCCTAAGATACGCCAAGCAGCAGTAGTGGCTCTACTCCAATTTAAAGGGTTACTCAGAATAGGAGAAGCAAGACAACAGCGCATAAAGGACGTTACACGTAAACATCAGGGAAAATGGGCAATAACAATAAGCAAGTCTAAAACGGACCAGCATGGAGTAGGTAAAAACATCACCATCGAACTAGATGAACGGGAGGACAGCCTCCTTTAAAACTTCATTGATACGCTGTCTCACCCTACATTCCTTTCAATCAACATCGACAGGGATCCCCCTCACATACAACACATTGAGGGATAGGCTTAATTCACTTCTTAATAGCTCCCATTTAGACCATCTACAGCTCACATCACATTAATTTCGGGGAGGAGCAGCATCGTTCGCCCCGGTCCCCCGACCAAACGCGCGTTATGCAAGATGGGAGATGGAAATCTACTAAGGCTTTCAATTGCTACATCGACCCTAGACCCCTCTCCATTCCCACGGCTCCGCCACTTCGACATCAACAACAGAACGCGCAACATCGACTCGGATGCCTTACTCAACCATTTTGTTGTTAAGAGATTTGTTCGCTACGTCTATGTAATTACACTGTTCAATTATTCACGCTCGTAATTGTACCATCCCTGCTACGCTTCGGTACCATACCTTTAATTCGCAACTGGCAACATTTCCATGTTAGAGTCTCATCTATGTTTACAATGTAAAGTTTAAGATAAACGTATAATTTCAATGTGTAGGTGAACACATAGATACCCACTATATAGGGCTGCTGTTGTGAACGAAAGATACCATATGTAACTCATGATCTCGCTATGTTCTTATGATTAGTTAGTTTCTGCATGTCTTAACATGTCTATACATACATGTACATACATCACGCTCCACATTAGACACCAGATAAACCGTCACAACCACAACACATCCCATTGTTCGAATCGATAATTCAAAACGGGTTTTATACCAGACAGTACCGAAGGTATAATATCCTTTTTCCGAATAACCTGACATATTTATAAAGGTAATAGGTACTATTACAATCATTAATGTCTTGAATCAATCGATTAATGTCAAGATCTTTGTTACTTTTACTCTGTTTTTTTTTTCTGCCGCGGAACTGATTTTTCCTAACAACAGAAACGCTGTAGTAAGGATGTTTATTGTGCTGGAAAGAATTACTAATGTTAGAAACATTTCGTAACCTTTAATGTTATCATTGAGTCCAAAGGGATATGCAATGTTAAGAAGATTTATCCAGAAAAGTTCTTTTGATTCCAAAATATTCCTATCAGTATTTTCTTAAGCATTGTCTAGAATTGTGACAGCAGTGTGATTTCTACAAGTACCATTAAAATGTTCATATAAATAATTTTTCTTATCGAATTTGTTAATGTGGTTTAGGTGTTCTTTTATCTTTCCTTTAAGAGATCTATTTGTTAATCCTACGTATTGTGCATTACAGAGTTTGTTATACAATAAACCAAGTGTTTACTTCTACAATCACTATTACTGGAAACACTAGTAAATATTTTAAGTTTAGTAGTATTACTTATAATGAAGCTATCTTTGTTACTAATCTTGCAAATACTACATTTTGTACTGCACATACGCATACTATGTTTATTACCAAAGTCAGGAAGGGTAGGTATGTTGTTAACCTTACTTTTAAAGAATTTATTAAAAGAGTAGTAGTTTGAGCCGTTAAGAGAGTTGAAGTTGTTGGTAGATCCCGATAAAAGTCTATGGAGGGTCTAACCCATAGACAGTTGGAAGAGATTTTGGCAGGACTGCTGCAACCGTGACCTATAAGAAATGAATTTATAAAGAAGACGGTTAAGGAATGGAGACTCTAATGGAGGCGTGCAAACCCTAAAAAGCAATATGGGTGAGAAGAGAGGTGAGTAATAAAGGGATAGAGGTAAAGTAAGGTTATAATATGCGTATGAGCAGTGTAAACGTAAAAGAAACTACAGAAAGAAAAGGAGGTTATTTAAGGCAAGTAATACTATTTTTGTTATAAGTAGGCGGTCCTGATTGGAATGTATATGAGAATCTAAGTATGCGGTAGAGGAATCGGGCCAACAAAAGGGCCTATATAAGGAAAGCGGTAAGCAAACCAGCCTATTATATTATATGGCAATCGTCAAGGTTTTTATTCTGTGTTCGTCTAGCACATCCTATGGCCTTACACAATAGAGAACTGTTTGTTGCATCTTACAGGAGCGACTAACTAAGTAATATGTGGACAATTGGATTCTAAATTGTGTTACAGGAATGTCGACATCAGAGGAGAATAAGGTTTATCATGACCAAGTGAATCGAAAGGTGATACTGGAGTGGGTACGCATCGCCGGATTAACTCTTTCCCAAAAGATTAACTACGTCGCCGTTTTAGTGGACTTCGTGCAAAAGATCTTGGAGTAAGTTTTAGTAGAAAATAAAGGCGTATAATCAAGTCATGATCATAGATGAAATTTTAGGTACCCTAGAACCGTTCGAACCCTTTCAGTTGGCCGGTACAGGCTGGCTTTACTACACCGGACCGGCCATAAGAGTGAGTAGAGTTTACAGTGTACATAAAAGGAGGGAATAACGGATAATTTTAGGCCAAAATGTGTTATGGATTCTGGCGGTTCTTATAAAGAGCGGACGCAGGCGTCTCTATGAGTATAACAAAAAGAACACACCGACATACGGCTTATTAGAGAGAAAACAAAGCCTGTGATGGACCAAGTAAAGTTAGGGTAAAAAAAGGAATTAGGGTTATTATTGCAGAGGGTTAAGGCAAAGTGGTATATTAAATGTGTAACATTTAAGTTGTTCATGCGAAAAACCATGCGGGAGGCATACCATGCCGCCATGGAGCCCATGCGTCCTACAATGGCAGCTATGAAACTGAGTTTGAACATGATTGCATGGCAGGGTGAACCACTTGAATCGATGCTATGCAAGCAAGAAAATGAGGATATTGCAGTACGGATCTCGTATACAAAAGTATTAAGACAAGAATTGTATGTATGATTGCAGAAAGGAGCCTAAGTTTATGGAAGTCTGAAGTTAATTGGAATAGATGTGTCGGTTGGAGAAAGTTCAAGTACGAAGGTAAGAAACAAGTACCACAGGTACAATAAGGAGTAAGAGTTGAAATAAGGTAACAGTTGCAGAAAGGAGCCAGTAACCCGACAATTTCCAATGTGGACAACAACGGCCGCAGTCAACTGAAAAGGAAAAGGATCTAGGGAGATTTTATAAGAGTGGCCCCTGAGAACAGAAACAAGTGAAGAGCTTTGTAACCGAAGTTTGTTAAAGTGTGGTTTATAAATCGTGTTTAAATGTTTTGGTTATGTTTTACTTTTAGTGAATTAAATTTTATAAAATTTAATTTGGTTGACAAGGCCAACTAGACACGAGGATAAAAGATGCAAAATGAATAACAATGATAGCTAGTAGTAAGTGTTAAACTGTAATAAGTATGCAGTAAACGTAAATACCAGGCTGTCCAATAATTCCTGTCCAAAAATTTTCAAAATTAAATTCTACAATTTTCCTTAGAAGTGTTATAATATCAGGCAGGTGTAAAAACCTTCTAGAAGGTTTTCCAGAGGGTATATAAGGCGCAGTCGTCTAGCTACCAGTACAAGCTAAAATGGGCCAAGGTCGAATTCGTACGATCGCGTACTACGAGTGGCTGCTGGGCAACGACACGGGCACCGCGGTCGCCAACATCTGCAGAACGTGCAAGGAGGATGCAGTGTCCCAACGCACAGTCAGGCGCTGGGTTAATCGTTTCGAGAGCGGCGACACGAGCCTCGAGGACAGGGAACACCCGCTGAAGATCATGCTCTGCTGCTGGTGGGACGCAAAGGGCATGCTGTACTTCGAGCTGCTCCCGCAAGACAGCACGGTCACCGCCTCCATCTACACCGATCAGCTCGAGAAACTAGCCGCCGCCATCCGAGAAAAGCGTCTCCGACGGGCCTCGGTCCACCTGCTGCACGACGACGCGCGCCCCCACGTGGGGACTAGACCCAGCAGAAGTTGGCGACGCTCGGCTGGGAGACGGTTGCCCATCTGCCGTATTCCCCGGACCTCGCCTCCTCCGACTACCACTTGTTCCGCCCGCTGAAGCACCGTTTGGCAGGAAGAAAATTCACCAACTACGACAACTTCAAATCCGACATCGCGGACTTCTTCGAGTCGCAGCCCACGGAGTTCTGGGCGAAGCGAATCGGCGACCTGCCCAATCGATGGACCACTGTTATGGATAACTGTGGTGATTATATTGTTGATTAGACTTGTTTTTCAATAAAGTTGAAAAAATTAAAAATGGTGAAATTTTCGAACAAGAATTATTGGACAGCCTGGTACTAAGTAAGTATCAAGGTTGAATTGTAGATAGTTAAATTATGGATAGTTATACCAAAGTTAAAGCAAAACTAAAACCGTCTATGCGACGGTCGACCAATTGGTCGCAAAACAGAAGCCCAATTAAGCTGCGAGATTAAAACCTCGAAATAATAGGGTTAATATAATAAATCAATAGTTAGGTATATACGAGGACATGTACAGAAGATCTGACGTTAAAGAAACCAAACCCCAGTGGTACCCCAGGACAACCACCAGCGATTGGCAAACCAACAGAAAAAGACAAAACCTTAAGGTAGTTAAGCTCGTTTCGACCCTAACCTGGGCGAGCATACTCAAGGTATATAAAGCCTCCGGATCTTATCAGCAGGTAGAGAAGGCTTTATGAGAGAATAAACAATATAAACTAACAAAGTGAACTAACCTGCAATGGGTATTCAATCCACAACAGTTGAACACAGAAGAAATATAAAGGATAAAGGATAAAGGACGGCGTTACTCAATCCCTTCTGGGATGCGCCAGCGCATTCTACTTCTACGGGATGTCGTGGAGGCGGCATGAATGCGTATTTGGCCATACAATGACTTGCGGTGGCCAGCCGATGAACAAGTCAGCGCTTTATCCTTCCCAGACAAGTCTGATACTAATTCACCGACCCCGGATGGATGGAAGGCTTGGTTGGCCTGGGCGGGAAATCCGAACCAGGAACCTGGTATCGGGTGCACGCGACAGTCGCGCCTCCTCCGACTGCGCTACACGCGCCCGCCAGAAGAAATATATTCGCAATAAAATCCGGACAATAAAGAGAAATTCTGTAAATGGATAAATCACCTGTATCACCTGTCGTCCCGTTGATCATCGACTTGCTCGAGCGGGCGCCAGCAGCGCCTCCATTCGTCCCTCTCGCGTGCCAGAGTGCTCCAATGGATCCTACTCGCTCGAGGGACACGAAGAGCGTCATATCGGTCGTTCAGGGCTTTCACGAAGAAGTTCGACAAACGCGTTGGTGGGCGTCCTGGTGTTTTCTTGACATCCCGCGGAATCCAACCGGTAACGGCTCTCGTCCAGCGGGTGTTTGCGAGGCGTGGCCGGCCCACCTAATTTTCGACAATTTGACCAACGCGACAGCGTCTTTGATCTTGAACGTCGGCGAAGCTCGGAACTCCGGAGGCCTTTTCTCACTTGCGTGAGTCGTGTCACCCCGAGCATCGTCCTCTCGATTCCACGCTGCGCGACGCTGATCGCGTGCTCATCCTACTTTCGAATAGCCCAGGTCTCTGAGGCGTATGTTAGGGCAGGAAGAACAGTGGAGTCGAATAGGTGGGCACGGAGTCGGACGTTCTTCGTCTTCTTTGCGACTTCACCAACGCTCATGAAAACTCCCCAAGCCGCTCGTTTCCTCCTGCTCAGCTCTGGTGCTAGGTCGTTGGCCATGTTGACTTCGCGACCCAGATTCACGCAGCTGGAGCATTCGGAAATGCTCTTTCCGTTGAGCGAGAATGGGGCATCAGAAACTTGTCCGCTCCTCATGAACATCGTCTTCGTAAGGTACAGCTGCAGTCCAACGTTTCCACATGCACGATCGAAGTCGGCCAGCATTCGCTCCGCCTGGCTGACGCTCGGTGTTATGAGCACGATGTCGTCAGCGAAGCGAAGATGATGTAGTTGCCGGCCGTCGACTTTCACTCCCATGTCTTCCCATTCTAGTTCGCGCATGACGTTTTCGAGGGTGGCGCTGAAGAGCTTCGGATATAGTATCCCCTGCCGAACCTCTCTCTTCACGTCGATGACGACGTCGTTGTAGAATGGTCTTGGTCGTGAATCCACTGTACAGCTCTCGAAGGACTCTGATGTACTGAGTAGGAACCCCCTGAATGATCAGGGCGTTGATGACCGCTTCAGTTTCGACGGAGTCGAATGCCTTCTTCAGGTCGATGAACGTAAGGCACAGCGGCAGCTTGTACTCTCGCGAGACTTCGATGAGCTTCGTAATGGTGTGTATGTGGTCGATCGTGCTGAATCCTCTCCGAAATCCTGCTTGCTCGCATGGCTGTTCTTCATCCAGCGTTCTGATAATCCAGGATCACTCGAGTGAACAGCTTGTAGACTACGGACAGCAGGCAGATCGGGCGATAGTTGCCAATGTCGTACACGTCTCCCTTCTTGTACAGCAAGGCGGTCTTGCTGGTCTTCCAATGAGATGAAACCTTGCACTCCCACAGGTAACGTGTGAAGAGCTGCGCCAAGGTGTTGATGAGCGCTGGCGGGAGGTTCTTCAGGTGTTCGAGTCTGATCCTGCAAGGGCCGGGTGCTGTACGTTTCTTCAGATGGCGTGTCGGATCTCGGAAGGGAGAACAGAGCGAACGACGTATCCATCCTGCGGAAGATGGCATGGGGGCAGGTGGACGTGGCTGTTGAAGAGATCGGAGTAGAAGTCGTGGATGACCTTCTCCATGGTCCTTCTGGAAGAGGTGACGGTTCCGTCAGGACGTCGGAGAGCGGTCATCTTGGTCTTGAAGTTGGCAAAGTTTCGGCGGGCATTGCGGATGCTCAACCCTGCCTCTGCTGCTTCAGCCAACACTTCCGCCCTTCTCTCCTTGAGATCTTCCTTTATCGCCGCTCTGCATAGCTCCGCAAGCTCGGACGTCAGCTGGTAGTTGTCTGACTCTCGTGCTGCTCCACGCTGGCGTATAAGCACGAGAGTTTCCGGAGACAGGCGTCTCTAGGTGGTCTTCAAGCTCTCGGCTCCCATAGCACTATCATGGAGATGGTGCACGAAGCGGTCGTATTCCTCATCGACGTTGTCCATGACGGTGTCTTCCCAAAGGCCGACAAGAGAGGTGTAGAGGTCCCAGTTGATGGTCGTTCTGGGATTCCTCTTCTTGAACTTCGCGGCCTTCTCTCCTTGACGCGAAAAGCGAAACCTCGCGCGAAGGAGGCGGTGGTCCGATCCCGTGTAGAACTTGGGGGACAACGGAGACGTCGGTCAGGCAGTACTTGCGATTGAAGGTGATGTGGTCGATCTCGTTGTGAAACTGGCCACCGGGAGATTCCCAGGTCCATCGTAGAGAGAGAGGCTTCTGGAACTGTGAGATTCCATGGATGGTCTTGGTCGACATGATAAACTCAGACAGCCCTTCACCTTGCTCGTTCCACTCCAAACCGTGGGTTCCGATGTGAAGTTCTTCCGGCGACCTTCGCGGTCCGATCTTGGCGTTGAAGTCGCCGACGATAACCTTGTAGAAGGTGTGATCTTCCTTATAGAACTTCTCCAGCCTCACGTAGAAGGCTTCGACCTCTTCGTCGTCGTAGTCGGATGTTGAGACATACGCGACGAACACAGTCAAAGCTGGCACGGAGCCACATCGCTTCAGTCGCAGACGTCCGATTCGGGTTGTTAGAGACTCGTACGAATCGATGTTCATGGTGTTGACGAGGACACCAACGCGTCTACTCCCCTGCTGTCGCATGTTCCGAGGAACAGTTCTTCTCCGGAGTCGTAGGCGGCGTGTAGGGGTGGCGTCTTCTCGTCTCGGTCAGTCCGATGACGTCGTACTTGATCTTCCTGGCTTGCATCATTAGGTCCTCGACGGATGCTTTCGATGCAAGTGTGCGGGCGTTGTAAATACAGATCGTCATCCTAATCCTTCTCAATTTGCGCAGCCTGGTTAGGCCCTGAGATTTTAGCAGCCTCTCCGTACTCGTCCTTCCCATCGCTGCAGAAATGGGAGCTCTTTCGGGGTCAGGGGAATGAGGCCCTTATGTGCTGCTGTATTTGACTTTCATGCAACACGGGTAGCTAGTCGGGTTCTGTCGTGCGGGCGAAGAACTCCGGGCAGCCAGCAAGACTGCCCGAAGGGACGGAGCGAGACTTAAGGCGGCTTCGAATCGCCTTACATGTACTCCCAGTCTACCGAGTGCAAGCTTTTGGCCGGGCCGACACAGTTACAATCCGCACAGTCACGGACACATCCACACACACACTGTGCATGAACATGCCGCTCCCACGCACAAGGAGCGCGTCGACCCGACACAGCAGGAGCAAGGAGTCTATCCCCTGCATCCCACCTGCGTCTCTGGGCAGTTCACGGTCGCATTTGGTTCGCGTTTAATTCCCCTGTCCACCACCCGGGAAGGCGCCACGTGGCCCTGCGACAAGCGGCCCGAGATCCCCCTTAACAAGAGAGCCCGAAGGCTCTCTATCGAGGGAGATCCGTGGAAATGGATAAATACAAAACCATATACAAGTAGCTAGACCCATACATCGACCAAACGCTAACGATAAGCGAAACCGGAAATACGCGGACTAATAGTGTGATAAGACGAAAGCAAAGAAACACAAAGAGTGAGAGACGCAAAGGAGGGGAGTGAAATAGGAAACACAACCGCAGTGAAGGGCTGTGTGAGATTAAGTACAAATACGACGTTCGACAAAGGCCGAGAGGGTCTGGAAGAAGGACTAGAATGTTCTAAAAGGGCGAGGAGAAGTCGCTAAACCCAAGGAGTAGGGGGTCACAATAGGATACGGCGCAGTACGCGTTTTAGGGTCTTTACGCCCGCGATGCGTCTGCAGCCAGTGGCTCGAAGCGCAGGTGGGTAGAGGGTTGACTCGTGCAAGGGAGATCAGGGGCTTGGTTCCTCTGCGTCGCTGCACTTTTGCATTTCAACTGATTGGTTGAGATTTGGGGGATTCTGACGTCTATACCATTTTCAGACGTTTTCTACGCATTTTTCTGTACGTTGTGGTATTCAACATGATGATAAATGTTCAGCACCAGTGATACACAGGTATAAAGTGCCAGTTTAGTGAATCGCGGTGTATTTCTCCATGATTATAAGCACACAACCAAAAGCAATTGAGGTCGTACCTTTCCTCCGAAACAAGAGTTCCACCCGAAAACATTACCATATGCCCACTGCTTGCTTGCCTCTCCACGCCCATCAGTTCATCCGGCGGATCCCAATCTTCCTCTTCTTCTTCCACCACTTCCAGCTGTTCGTCTTCGTCAACTTCAAGTTGACTTGCTTCGAAGTCCTTGAGTATGCAGGCCATCCGTTCGGCCAGCTTGATTTCTTCCGTCGAAGATTCCTTGTTTAAAGGTGGACCATACTTCAATGTGAGCAGGTGGATCACCACTCGACCGTCGGCGGACATTGTTGGTGTTAGGTTTTAGAAAAACAGCAGACCTCTGATTTCCAGGTGACAGGCAGACATGAGGGAAAGAGTGTATCGATGCCGTTTAGCTTAATTTGGATCGGACACGACACGGATCAGAATCTTGACAATTAAAGAGAGCTAGAAGGTGCACATGAAAGGATAACACTTTAAAGGCATTTCTAGTCTAAGGTTTCGGTCGACCGTCTATGAGAGAAACTATTCAAAGGATGATTTTCAGTATAGTCACTTTGAGCTGCTATTTATTCAGGGAAAGGCACAGATAAAGTGAACGAAGTGGATTTCATCAAGTTTCACTCAATACTTTCGGCTAAACGCAGTGGCTGTAAAAAACAGGAAACGATCAGAAGGCGGAACATTGATTCCTAGAAAACATGAGCTTTTCTTCTTGCGGTGTTTTCTTCCCTGCCTTGACGTACATGGCTAAATAATTGTGAGGAATTTCTTGGAAGTGCACCATGTGAGTTGCTATTAGAAGCAGTGCCGAGCAAAACCGCTCCTGGCCAGCAGTTGTTCAATTTTTTGACGTTGGGACAGGTATTTAGTGTACCTCAACATGACAAGTTCATTATGCTGTTCACTTGAGAACTTTCCTAAATTTATAGCTCACTAGCTGAGAACTAGCTGGTTGTAGCGATGAGGGACAATGTTTCATTTACGTGTGAATCGTAGGAGGGCAGTTCTGTGCATCCATAGCTATTTTTTTCCAAAAAAGTGCTACAACACTGTTCTCTTGCTCAAGCGTGCTAGGATACGCCTTCGAACACTATATACTAGCCATTAGTCTATGCATTGAGTAAATAAATAAATGAGCAAATACATAAACTCGACCGAAATAAACGTCCTTTTGTAACGCTCTGATCGTACTCAACCATACTCTGAATGAGGCTGCTGGGCTCTCATTTATTTCTGTTTATTTTAATTTTGCAAATCTGTAGCATTATCCTAGCTGTCGGCTATAATTATTGTTTTAAATGAATTGATGAAATGATTTCCTACTAAAACACCAAATCAAGTTTTGACGACGCTTTCACGTATGTCTGTTAAAACGGATCCTCTACCACCATACTTTGGTTAGGATTAGGTACAGTAAACAGGAGCAACGAAAAGATTTATATGACGACTTTCTGAGGCACTGGAATAATTATTGTTTCTTCGTCTTTTGCACAAATTCACCATCGTTGCATGTGAGTCTTATCCAACGCGAACCTGCAAGAACTTCGCCTTCACAGACATTTTGGGTTTCTTGGAAGGAAAGAGCTGCTTAAACAAGGCTTACCGCGACCGCCATCCTGGTACGTAGCATACACGTCTTCACGATGCCTCACCGTTGGTCTTTCATCGGACGGTGGAGGAATGACCTCCGTGTAATTTTGCTTTTTTATTAGATCCTCAAGCAGGCATCTTTCTATAAAATTCCTATCAATCGTAAATCATATCTGTTATTCGTGCCAAAAAGTAGGCGCAGCTCTTCTTCATCTTCTTCACGTCCTCGTTTCTCTGGCCACCTTTACGACCCAAATCAGCTTGGGCACCAGCTCATGTAAGTAACAGATCCTCTTAAAATTCTCGTGTTTTACTGCAGCGTTTTTAGACAAATGCTTCCATAACTAGCACCTGAATTTTGATCTAATCACGTATCGGGTTTCCAATATACCTATAAGGCAAGAAAATGCACTTTCCATCTTACACGAAAATTAGCTTAAACTCTTTAGTTTTAAGAGATTTTTTGAGACAGTTTTAAAATCCCATACGCTTTCAAAGCTATATGTTCTTCACCACGCAATGGTTCGGAAAGCTCCTACCATCCAATGTAAGAGATAAATAATGGCGGAAAAGCACCAAAACAGCGGAACTTTCGATTTGACTTAATACTTCGTGTGAATCGGCTCTAGAATTGCAGCTGCAAATTCACGCAGGAATTTGAATGCTTCGATTTCAAAATAGATATTTTTATTGAATGTGCCAAACAAGCAACAATCATACTAGTTAGAAATCCTGAACCTTCCCAAAACAGTGTAGAGTTCTTATGAGGTTCTCAGAGAATTTTGAAGTTGTGTGTGTGTGTTTAAAATGTAAACAGCCCTCTCAGAAATGCATCAGCTTTTGCGCACACCAATGTGTGCTGCACGTCCTCTGGTGTCTAGCAGACGAGTTACTCGATTTAGGAAAATAGTTCACCTACCTGGGCAGCTTCCAAGGGCAGGAGTCCACGATCCATCTACACACATACTCCTGTTTGCTCTAATAATAATTCTCATGAGACTGGGCAAAAATTGTTCAAAGGAAAACTCTGCAAGTACCCGCTGTGCGATGGTCCGCTCGTGCAAGCAACGCTCACATGTGTTCCGCTCTTGTACTTATTATCCCGAGTAGGGGAATCAGAATAGGCGAAGACCTCGTAGTTAGTTTTCAAGAGCGGGTCGCAACCTGAATTGTGCATATGATCTATAAAATAAATATGATTTGTAGCTATGTGGTTATGTTCTTTTGTAAAGCACTTGTGCGTTTCAAGAATCACATTTCTCCTCATCGTTATGAGACGGACAAGTTAGCCTTCATAGCGAATACCTCTCCACCCTGAAGCCTTTCGTTTCTCGAACTACTGAATTCGTCGTAAGCGGCGCGCATCTAATGATGCTGCTCTACCACACTCAACCAAACCCCAGCATTAACCGTGCATGAAGCTCGATGGTCGTTGCGCTGTGGGGCTATGCATTTCATGATAGTTATCCTACATTGAGCATACGTTGAGGTAAGACAAGAAAGGTGAGGGATATTGCTTTTTGCTTTCTCAACGTTGTGTTGTTGAAGCATTCGCAATAGAAGCATTGGTTTATTTGCTTTAGTATATCGCGAAGCTCTAAATGGCCGTCATATCAAGCAATTCAGACTTTTCAAAAATTTGTGTTTTACTGGAGCTAGTGTACATATAAAAGGTGCAGATCTAGTTTGCGACAAGCTCCCCTAAATTTCATCCCAACTACAGTTGGAAATTTGTGAAAATAATCAAATAAACTGGAAGGTAAATGCAGCACGGTTGTCGTGCTCCACTTGTTATTCTCTTCGACTTGCGCTTGCTCAATAAGATTGCATGCAATGGGAATTGTACTGTATGACACGGACAGGATCATGAAGCTCCCTCATTTGCTAGCAGTTAGCTTCTGTAATCTAAGGATTGTCACAGGGTCGAATATTCTGGAACAGCGAAAATCAGCGATCATATGCAGGTTCTCTCTAATCAGTTTCGATTGAAGAAAGCTCGGCCAGCGCAGCATAGGCGAAGCTTTTCCTTGAATCTTACGACGACCTTTCTTATCGGCCCTTCTTTGATCCAAGAAAACTTAAGGCGACCCTTATTCACATGTATGAACGCTTATCGCCTTTGCCGGCTTATCTTTTTGACTGTTCTATAGAGCTTCGACGGTGTATCTGCGGACATGCTACTGACTGGAGACATGAAGGGAAGTGATGCCATTGCGCAGCAAAAGGAAAGGTGGTGTTAAAAGGCATTTCCGTTCCCCATAATTAAAATAGTTTATCATGAAGAGCAAAATGCCCAAGCACGGCGTTGAACTAGTTTTGTGAATGTGAGAAAATGCGAATGCGCATCTGGCAAATACCGCGACTTGTGGTGATCAGCCTATGGGCAGAAAGTCAATGTTTTATCCTTCCTAGGCAAACAAGACCGCTACCAATTTTTGTGTACCAATGCACTAATTCTTCGATGCTGATAGATAGCAGGAGCCGAACCAAGAACTTTGATTCGGAGTGCATCGAGCCGCCTATTCCACTGCGCCACCGCTAAGAAACGCAGGGTGGATACAGCCTACTGGACACTGGAACGTGAAAAAACATATATATTAAATGTAATGCCTTCTACCATGTGAATCACTTACTTTTTCCGAAGCCGGAGACGATGGCAGCAAGAAAAGAGGAAACAAGCAGAAGGCTGATCATCGGTAGCTAAAAAAGTCATTAGGTGGTCTTCTCCTTTGCATAATGGTGGTTATTGCCTCTTCATCATAATGTGGGGAAATGTCTATGAGAAGGTTGTCTTTGACAATAACAGGGGAAGGGTTGTCATGCGAAGTGAAGATCTTCAGAGCCTATTGCTGAACAGCATTGTACTGGGCGCAGGTGGTAATCTTCTCTATATGACGTGTATTTGACATAGGGTAAACTACAAGACCGTTTTGTCGATAGGAGGAGTACAAAAGGCGTGGCCAATGAAATTAAGGAGAAAAAAGAAGTAGGCTAGCACCTCGATTGAGAGAACAGCTGGATGTTAATCAACGTGGTAACATCAGAACACCGCGGGGAAGGCACAGAGATGATGGACAAAATGGCAACTATTTTGATATTAAGAGCAAGATGTTGTAGTAGAAGCAGAAACTTCTGCAGTGTATGAACTTAGGCTCTAAAAGCTTTCTGGATTTCTGACAGAAATTCTGGGATAAACAACCGTCTGGAATGCCCGTCAGTTACCGAAGGGGTGGAAACGTGGAGATCAATCGTAAAGAGTAGAGGCCATGGAAAGATGCTGAGTGGCCCGTACCAAGCCTGCTCGGGTTGTTTTTTTCTTCTGCAATAGTTTTCGTACATAGTCTATGAACAACCACACAACTCTCGCTATGAATGAAAACACTGAAAAAACATACCAAAGTTCTAATGTCAGAATACGATTTGAGATGGGAATGTGTGCATCTGCGCTGGATATCCACGCGGTTTTATAGCCTCTGCTCATTTACCTTACCATAAAGGGTGGAATGTTAAGCAAGTAACTCCACATACATGGGAAACTAGCGTTTGATTGAGGGAGCAGCTGGCTATTAAAAAACGACATGACATCAAAGACACGGAGAAAGCACGGAGATGATGAGAATAATGGAAACGATCTTGACATTAGATGCAAGCTGTCGGGAACAGAAATAAAGCTTTGGCAAGAAAGGCACTGAAATCCTTTCAGAATTTCACAAGAAATCCTTTCATAAACGACCTCCAGTAGCTCCCGTCAATTGCGAACAGTATTTTGCTGTTGCTACCAAATGCGAACCCTTTCGCTTGCACTATACGGACTCGCTTACAGAAAGATCAGTTAACGGATGAGAACAGTATTTAAATAGAATGAAGAGAACGCATCTGCAGCACCCCTCATAACTAGTGTCGCGCTTCTCGTCTCCGACGTAAGGTTACGTCAGGACCGCGTCTCGAAGCGTCGGAATCGTTCGCGGTGTGTCCGCTGGAAGGCTGTCTAATCGCTAAAATCACTTCTTCGGGTAGGTCTCGGAAACAAGAGTGAGTTGATATGTCATTAAACTTTGACGTAGCTACGATTGCTAAAGTGGATTTTGGGGAGCTTCCTTCAAAATGGATACATTTTCAAATAGTGCACATATTCGGGATCCCCATTAAGTCCACTTTACGCTGATCCTAAAGTAATTCACTAATTAAAAAACGCTTGGTGACCGATTAACTCGTCGAATGGCAGGCCTCTTGCTTGCTGAAGATAACTTCGTCCACAGCAATTACATGAAAGGCAATTACGGAAGCAACATAGTTGTTGGAAAAACTACGGTTTTGCTGAGTTTTTCCCCGGAAAAAATATTGTCGATTTTTGAATTCTTAGTGCAATATGCATTATTTCGATAGGATGTAATGCTATCATTGGACGACTATTAACGTCCGCCAGTTAGGGTAAGTGCAGTTTCCCCAAAAATTGCTTTCTCATATCCTAGTTTACAGCACGCTCCAAGGAAAGCCGCCTAACTTATGAGGAGCGCAATGTAATCAAGATATTCAACATACCACAATTTCTCCTTCTGAGCGTTGGATAGCCATTAGATGTTTCTGATGAAAATCTATCGTATGTCAATATTTTGACTGCAACGTTCGCGATCGAAGGCCTTCTCCAGGTTGAGAAAGGCGATAATCACCGGCCTCTGTTTCTCGCGATGCTTCTCCAACAGGAGGCGGGCGGCGTGTGTGGCATCAACTGTGCCACAGCCAGCCACGAAGCCGCACTGATTGCTGGAACGCTGGACGATGTCCTGAATCCGTCCTTCGATAATTCGCCCAAAGATCTTCATGCTGTGCGAAAGCAAGCGAATCGGACGGTAATTGGAGCAGTCTGCAGGACTGCCCCTCTTCTTCCAAATCGGAATCGTCGGACTGTTGTTCCAACGTCGTACTGTTTCTTATCCTTTACTACTTGATTGAAGAATTTAGCTAACCACCCAGCAGGACATTGAGCCCAAGGCAAACCAGTTTCACAATGATAAAACTGTTGAAATGTTCTTGATAAAGCATAACAACAGGTCGCTCAATCCAAGCGCTTTTGAAAATTTAAACACAAAAATCAAAATGACTATGAGTGGTGAAGAAACGTTGGAAGATTGAGCTACGCGCTGCTAGCAGTCCTACTTCCGACCTGGAACTCGATTACCGTAACTTACTGCACTTTATAACAAGATGTCTTCTGAAAATAAAGGTGCTTTGTTTCACTTGGAATAGTTGCTTAAAGTGTCTGATTTCGAACGAATTTTAGCAGACGGCCTATTTTCCTCGATCGCTTTGTGGTGCTATTTCTGTTTAGAAATGATCTTCGCAAGTTTCTTGTCCGTAGGATTAGCTACTCATTATTAAAAATTGTGCGGATCGAAAATACACGATCTTCTTCTTGAACACTTGCGTCGCGTGCGGCTGTGTTTTCTGCGCCTATCTATTATATAGTTTTTATCTTCTATACGTGTTCCAACCTTTTTTCGCATATCATTCTGTACTGTTTAAATCTGGTTCTGATACTAATACTCGTTAATCCGCCTTTATCTGCATTCCCTCCCATTTTTAACATTGTTCCGTTTGCCGTATTCTGCATTAATCAATTTTCCATTAGCAGGTAGATCAAGGGTCAAATGCCACCAAAGTCTCAGCCGGCGGCAACGAAAAGGACTACGAGAGGTGCAAGCCTTTCTTGCTTCACTCAACTTGAACCACAAGGTCTTGAGGGCGACGATGAGTATGCCGTGATGTCTGCAGCTGAGCTGATCCGCCTGGCAATGGAAAGAAACGCAGATCCAGTCATCGAGCGCATCCTTCTCGCTGCAGCTAGGAAAATTACTGCTGATATTTCTGAGGCTCTAGAGAGCGAAAAACGTTCTCGGAGTATCGTTATTAGTGGACTAGAGAAGGCTGTGGGTGATATTCCACCTTCTGCTAAGCAAACTGTTCTTGAGGAGGATGTGTGGCGTATTCTCGGCGTCCTTGACGTTGAGTGTCGCCCTGCTGAAATTTACAGGATGGGTAGGCCTAATCCCCAGCGGCCACGCTTAGTAAAAGTAGTCCTCCCTTCTTCTGATCACTGGCGCCGTGCCTTCGCTAATGCACGCCTGCTCCGGACACACGGCTTCCCTCACGTGTTCATACGTCGCAGTATGACCGCCGATGAGCGAAGGCGTGACCACGAGCTAAGACAGGAAGCTCAAGAGCGCAACAAAGGTGGAACAGTGCGTGAGTGGGTTGTGTACAGAGGCGAGTTGCGACGTGCCTCAGACCTTCCCAGGAGCACGGAAAACCTATAAGTTGGCACGGTTTTAAAAACCTAAAATGTTTCCTAATGAATGCCCGTAGTCGTAATAAAATTGATCACTTTCTGCTCTTTTTGACACAAAACCAACCTGATTTCGTTTTCGTGACGGAAACATGGTTTCACGAAAGGGTTCTAGACTCAGAAGTAGTAGGCACTCTTCCATACTTGCTATTTCGCTCTGATCGTAGTGGTCGCAGTGGAGGCGTGCCTGTTGCATTGTAAATGGATGTTTTATTATAGACTGTCACTAGCTCGTTGTTTCCGGAAAGGTTGATGCACTGTGCGTAGACCTTTTCTCCACTACCAAATCAACATATAAGCGGTTTATCACGGTATATCGCCCACTTAATTCGTCCAAGAACGACGACGAAGCCCGTATAGACTTGCTTCGTCACCTTCTTTCAACCCACCTAGACATTGTATTGGTTGGAGATTTCGACTTAAAAATAAACTGGGAAAGCCAGCAACCCTCTAGTACGGCCAGCATAGCTTTTCTCAAACTTTTGCGAATGTGGATTCTTGCAACACGTTAACAAACCCACACATGGAGCCAATATTTTTGACTTAGTCTTATCTCCCTCATCAAATATATTTAATTTAACTACTCTTCCGCCGCTTGGGACATCTGATCACAGTATCGTTTCTTTCGGCATGAAGGAGGAATTCCTGGATACCTCGCTCCCGCCATTTCCTGGTTTTTTGAGAGTAGACTATGTAGCATAGGATAATTATTTTCTTACTTTAGATTGGTTAGATATCTTCGATCAGTACTCTTCAGTCACCGACGCTTACAAACTCTTCTGCAGAGCTCTATATGATGCTTTTGCCAAGTTTGTACCCTTCATATTTCCTGGCAATAGAGTTTTGAAATACCCGGTCCACATCCGTAATTTGCTTTGGCAAAAACAGCGTCTTTTTATAAGTTGGCATCACCCTTAAACAACGAAAAATACAAGGATATCCGCGCCAGGCTAAACCGTCATATAAAACGATTTTTTGCTAACTATGAAGGACGACTTGCAAAACATGACTTCTGTAAGAAATTATACCTATACCTCCGCTATAAAATCAAGCCTAAAACCTTGCCAACCTTAGTTGGAGAGGATGGTTCCAAGTTTTGTACCGATCAGGAGAAAGCAGACGCATTAGCGTGTTTTTTCTCCAGCGTTTTTAGCCCATCTAGCTTTTCTAGGGATGAACTCTCGAGCACTTTTCCACGTATCCGCCATGCATTTGGTGACTTATATTTTCACCCACATGAGGTATCTTTGATTCTTAAGCGCCTGAACCCCTCTACTTCTGAACCGTATGACGGAATCCCTCAGATCGTATATAGAAGGTGCCACTATTCTCTTTCCAAGCACCTTTCTTATTTGTTCAACCTGTCCTTGCACCTTGGAGAGGTTGGATGTGGAAGGAAGTTATTGTAAAAGCTATTCCAAAGGCTCCGGATACTAATTTGCTTAATAAATTTCGACCTATAAGTCTCACATCTACTGCTATAAAAGTTATGGAAAATTTTGTCAATGAGAAATTGCTAACGTGGCTTAGCAAATTTAGTGTTATCCCTCGAGAGCAGCACGGTTTCTTACCTGGGGCTTCAACTGCAACCAATCTAAGTGACACGGCTTACGATCTGTCGCACGCAATTAATAATGGAAATCTAGTTGATGTGATATATCCTGATCTTTCTAAGGCATTTGATAGGGTCTGCCATGATATTCTATTAGCCAAATTAGAAATGCTTGGAATTCGTGGAAGGATGCTGAATTGGTTTAAATCATACTCATCTAATAGGTGTATGACGGTCAGGGTTAGGCATAGTGTATCCATGAGATATACCTGTGAAAGCGGTGTGCATCAGGGAGCAGTTTTGTCTCCCTTGTTATTCATGGTTTACACAATTGATCTGCCTCAAAGTCTTCAACACATGTTGAGTTACAGCTGTACGCTGACAATGTAAAGATATACGGAGTGTATGATAATGAAACTAGAGCGGATGTTCTCTCTTCTCTGCAAATATCTCTTGAAAGGATGCACCTGTGGGTTTCTAATTCAGGTGTACCATTAAACGCTAAAAAATGTAGTGTTACGCATTTTGGAAATAAGAATTTACCTACCTATGTTGTAAAGGCAGGCCACTTACTTCTTGTCGTTCAACCAAAGATCTTGGTGTTATTTTGACACTGATTTAAACTTCTAGCTTCAAATTGACGACATAGTCCGTAAAGCCTACAGTACCTTCTTTTGAATACCTCGTAACATAAAATGTTCTGATAAGGAAATATTGTTGAGACTCTATAAGTCTTACGTACGGCCTTGGCTTGAATACTGTTCTCCAGTTTGCAGCCCGCACTTGAAGAAAGACATAATTAAAATTGAAAAAGTACAATATGTGTCCACCCGACTCTTATGGTACCGTCGAACGCACCCTTAATGTGGAACCAACGTCCCTAGTTACGTCGAGAGGCTGAAAACATTTGGAATGAAAACGCTGGAGGAAAGACGTGTATCTCAGACTTAACCTTCTGTTTCCGTATCCTCAGAAAAGAAACTGAACTATCGGCTAGTAAATACTGGGTGTTCATACCAACTAGTATACGTGCTGGTAGCTTCAACAAACATTACCGTAAAATTGGCAAGAAAAAGCAATCCTTAATGTTTAATAATCTTTTCAACCGCTGCGCTAGGTGGATGCAATTGGTTCCACCTCATATACTAGAAGCCGATAATAGTTTGTCATTTAGGAGAAGACTAGAAAAGCTTGACTTGGTTTATTTGGTAGGTATTAGGTGACGACTATGGATGCTTAGCGTATCCTGCAGTAATGGAATATTTTTGGTGAATTCCTCATGCCATGGCGTTAGGAATATATGGAAAAGTTGTGGTCCAGGTTGTGCTCACTGGCATTGTTTTTTGTGCTTCAAGGTGTTTGAGGAGAACCAAACCAAAAGCCGGTAAGTACTTCCTTTTATGTCTTCTCGTGGACGAATACACAATACTTTGTTACAGCGTGCGAAGGCAAACCGTATGCACGACTAGAGCATCGCATCATACTTTGCCCTTTTTCTGAGACTGCTAACCCACTGAGCTATTTGTTCTTGTTTGTGACAGTGTTTGCTGATGTCACTATGTCTACGGTTAATGGTTTAATAATAAAGGTAATTGGAGTTTCAGTGCAAAGTACTTCGTTATATAGATGCTTTCTCTAATTTTCTTATCATTTCTTTTTCGTTTATATATACAACGCTATGCTAATATTCGTCGGAGTGATTTTTATCAAGTTCAGTTGCTATGGAAGCAATACCGAGAGGTAGCGTAATGTAGCTGGTTGCTCGCCTTGGTATGATCGGAAATGAGACCGAACTCCAAGGTGCTTCGCTCTCGTAAAATTGCTCGAAAGTGATTTTTCACTCACTCGGAATCACGCCAAAGCTATACTAAACTTAAAGTTTCTCATTTCTGACGTTTGTGATTAACTGTTGCGCCTAAACATTCTCATGTAATTTGACATAATTCAACACTATTCCGTTATATTTGTAATTATTCTATTTACTTTGAACTGGAACTCCGAATACCTAGGAAATACAGACTTCCTACCCTAAGGTATTCATAGTGATGTCTCACGACCTACTAGTGGCTTTGCTAGTGCTGTTGCTAATGCTGCACAGAAAATTTTTTATGGTTGCAATGTTTGTTACTTTTATTTTGTTTTGTTCAAGCGCACTTTTGGTGCATATCAAATAAATAAATAAATAAATAAATAAATTGACGATGCACCTGAGCAAACTCATCTCCGCAGCTTCCATCAGGAACTGAATGTCGTCCGTCAATTTCGAAGAAAGTCAATTGTTGCAGTCAAAATATTGACATAAAAAATCTAATAACTTTCCAATGCTCAGAAGGAGAAATTGTGGTATGTTGAACATCTTGATTACATTGCGCTCCTCATAAGTTAGGCGCCTTTCCTTGGAGCGTACTGCAAATTAGGATATGAGAGAGCAATTTTTGGGGAACTGCTCTTATGATTACTGGCGGACGTTTGTAGTCGTCCAAAGATGGCGTTACGCCCTATTGGAATAACGAATTTTACAGTTTGAATTCAGGTTTGAATTCAGGTTTGAATTTAGGAATCGACAATATCTTTTTTTCTTTTTTTGTTTCGAAGAAAAACTCAGCAAAACTGTTGGCTTTCCAGCAATTAAGTTGCTACCGTATTTGCTTTCCATGCAAATCCTGTGGACGTAATTATCTCCAGAAAGCAACACGACCGCCAGACGGCGAGTATATCGGTCATCAGAGTTTTTTTTTTTCAAGGCCATTCCGCAAGAACTGCAGCCTAAAACATCTGCCCTGCATTCAAAGAGGAAGTCATTCACTATTCCACAATGGCCCGTTAGTATCAGCACCGAATATAAGCGCTATTTGAAATTGTAATCTTTTTGAAGGAAGCTCCCTAAAATCCACTTAAACAGGTCGTAGTTAGGTCTAAATTTAATGCCGCATCAACTCGTTTGTATTTTTGAAACCTACCCAAGAAATGATTTAAAAGATTAGACAGCCTTCCAGCAGACTCACCGCGAACGATTCCGACGCTTCGAGACGCTCCTGCGCGGTCCTTACGTTGCCTTGAGTTGGCGACGAGAAACGCGACACTATTTGTGAACGGTATTGCAGATGCGCTCTCTCTATTCTATTTAAATACTGTTCTAATCCGTTAATGAAACTTTCTGTAAGCGAGTCCGTATAGTGCAAGTGAAAGGACTCGCATTTGGCAATAATAGCAGAATACCACTCGTAATTGACGGGAGTTACCCGCAAGCGAAAAGGCTCGCATTTGGCAATAATAGCTGGATACCGTTCGCCGAATCGCGAGGCCCCCCTCCGAGGCTGAAGCAGGTCGAGCGATGCGGTGCACCAAGTATCAAGTGGTAGCGAATGAAAGAAAAGGAAGCAGCTGTGATTTCTCACGTGCGGTTACCAACGGTTGCGACAGTCGATGACACCTGGAAAAAGGCCACCGTCGCGATTCGTCAAGCTGCACAGTTGGAGCTCGGCATTACGAAGTCTGGACGATGCAAGGTCGACAAGCAGACATGGCTGTAGACAGACGACGTAAAAACAAAAGCAAGAGAAGAAGTAGCTCTATCACGTGTTTCTCCGCGAAAAGACAGCCGATAACTGTAAGAAGTACCAAGAAGCCAAGAAAGCTGCAAAGAAGACCGTGGCTGTTGCAAAAGCCACTCATTATGGAGATGAGAAAGCAGATGAAAAGCTCGAGTCACGCGATCGCGAGCGGTATCTGTACCGACTTGCTAAGAATCGACATCGACAGACCGAGGATATTGAGAAGTTTTTCGGCATCAACGATGAGAACGACCATCTTCTTATGATCGCACGAAGGTATTTCTTATGATCGCACGAAGGCAATGGTGCAATTGCTTTGAGGAAATCTCCACAGTAAATTTCTTGATCCAGCCATCTCTTCAATGTTTCCAACCTACGGCCCTGTCCAGAAGGTCACCGTGGAAGAGACTGAAGCGGCTTTGAAGAAGATGACGCCAAGCAAGGCAACCGGGCCGGACGACGTGGCGGCTGATTTATGGAAGTCAAAGTTTTTGCACTCTCCTGGGTGGTTGGCGAAGTTTTTGATCAAGATGTAGGGAAGAAGAACGTGCCTGAGTATTGGTGCCAAAGCACGACTATTACGGTTTGGAAATAGAACAGCAGTCCTGCTGCCTGCGCCAGTTACCGTCCGATTCGTTTGCTTTCGCACACACAGCATGAAGATCTTTGAGCGAATTCTCGATAGACGATTTCGTTACATCGTCAAGCTCTCCGACAACCAGTGCAGTTTTGTGTCTGGTTGTGGGAACATTGGTGCTATACGCCTCCTGGTTGAGAAGCATCGCGAGAAACAGAAGCCTTTGCATATCGCCTTCCTCGACTTGGAGAAGGCCTTTGACAGCGTACCTCGTGAAGTGATATGGTACGCCCCGCGTCAACATGGAGTTCCTGAAGAGCTCATAGAGTGGGTGCGAATTCTCTACTCTTGTCCAAAGAGTCGAGTTCAAGCTGCAGCTGGGAGCTCGATGGAGTTTCCCATCTCTGTCGGAGTACACCAGGGTTCTGCGCTTTCCCCACTCCTCTTTGTTGCCGTCATGAATGCCCTCACACGAGATCTTAAGAAGGCCATCCTTTGGACGTTGTTTCGTGCTGATGACGTAATGCTCGCTAGCCAAGATAAAGGTGAACTCGAGCGCGAGGAGCAAGCTTGGTGTGATTGCTTGGAGCGTTTTGGATTCAGATTGAACGTGAAGAGGAACGACTACCTAAGCACGAATGTTACCGAGTCCAGCTCCATCAATGTTAATGGCATTGAGCTCCCACGCACTTCGGTCTTCAAGTCCCTGGGATCAGCAGTAGCATCTGATGGCAATCTCATGATTGAAGTGAACTCACGCGTGAGTGCAGCTTGGTCCAAGTAGCGTTCGTTGACTGGCGTGCTCTGCGATAGAACGATACCGAAGCGCTTGAAATCTACAGAGCAGTCGTCCGACCGGTAGCGATGTACGGCGCTGAGTGGTGGCCCGTTACCAAAGAAATCGAAAGGCGCCTCAGTGTAATGGAGTCGAAGATGCTGCGCTGGACGGCGGGAGTCATGCGCCTGGACCGCATCTGAAACAGGGATGGGCGGAATTTCTGTTTTCTGTTTTCTGTTTTCTGATTTTCTGGCAATTTTAGGCAAAATTTTCTGTTCTCTTTTCTGGGAAAATGACCAAAAATTGGCCAGAAAACAGAAAATTGAGTTACGAACAAAATTTTATCACAGTAATCCAATGAAAAGAATCCAAAAAGTATCATAGAAAAGTGAGCTTCATTCCAAAATAGTGTTTCTAGAGTATTTTAAATGGCAAGCATGTGGCGTTTTTTGGATGAGCTCATGTAGTGATTGCGCCATATACTCATGAACTATGCCGCTTTGTTTGCTTGATTGTGTAAGTGCTGCTGGCAGGGAGTATAGGAGTATATCAGAGAGCATTTTTCAACTTTCATAATTTGGCTTCGTATTCTTTTCGATATTAACAGTAGCTTGGACCATCTACGATTACTAAAAATTTTATATTAAAGCTATAAAACTAGTGTTCTTAGGGGCATTTGATTATGTATTAACTAACCACTTGTCCTAGAGTTACTGTGGGTAGGGTTATTCTCCACCTCCATTTTAAAAATTGAACATTGTCATTCCCAACACCGCTTCCTGCAGAGCCTTTGTCGAAGCTGCTTTTCTAAATCTCAAGATTGCTCAGCTTTTGGTGTCACAAATTAGTAAGGGGCAGAAAAGTTTTAGTTACCTTTTAGTTATTTATTTTTTATTAATTTCTGCTGCAGTCCTACACGAAATTTCTTATTTATCACTATATCATCCCATTGATCGTCCCATTGATCATCGAGTTGTTCAAGCGGGCACCAGCTGCGTCTCCATACGTCCATGCCGCGGCCATGGTGCTCCAATGGATCCTCGAGGGACATGAAGAATGTCATATTGTTTGTTCAGGGCTTTGACGAAGAAGTCCGACCAACGCGTTGTTGGGCATCCTGGTGTTCTCTTGACATCCCGCGGAATCCAGTCGGTGTTTGCGAAGCGCATTACGTGGCCCACCTAATTTTCGACGACTTGGCCCATGCGATAGCGTCTCTGATCTTCGAACGTCGGCGAAGCTCGGAAGACTCGAGGCCTTCTCTCACTTGCTTGAGTCGTGTCACTCCGAGCATTGTCCTCTCGATTCAACGCTGCGCGACACTGATCGCTCGTTCATCCTGCTTTCGTAGAGCCCAGGTCTCTGATGCGTATGTTAGGGCAGAAAGAACAGTGAAGTCGAAAAGGTGAGTACGGAGCCGGACATTCTTCGTCTTCTACACGACTCTTTCAACACTCTTGAAAGCTCCCCGAGCTGCTCGTTTCCTCCTGCTCAGCTCCGGCGCTGATCATAGACCGTATTAACTTCCCGACCCAGATACACGTATCTGGAGCATTCGAAGATGCTCGTTCCGCTGAGCGAGGATGACGCATCTGAAACTCCCTCATGAATGTTGTCTTCGCAAGATTCAGCTGCAGTCTAACGTTCACATACACGATCAAAGTCGGCCAGCATTCGCTTTGCCTGACTGATGCTCGGTGTTCAGTGGTGTAGCTACCGTCCGTCATCTTTCACTCCCATGTCTTCCCATTCTACTTCACGAATGACGTTTTCGAGGGTGGCGCTGAAGAGAACCGGGGATATAATACCCTCTCATCGAACCTCTCTGTTCACGTTAGCAACGACGTTGTTGTAGAATTTAGAACCTTTGTCGTGAATCCACTGTGCAGCTCTCGAAAGACTCTGAAGTACAGAGTAGGAACGCCCTGAGTGAGCAGGGTTTCGATTTCAGTTTCGACAGAGTTGAATGCCTTCTTCATGACGTAGGGCACAGCGGCACCTTGTACTCTCGCGATACTTCGATGAGCTTCGTAATGGTGTGTGTGGACGATCGTGCTGAATCCTCTCCAAAATCTGCCTGTTCGCATGGCTGTCCCTATTCAGGATGACTCGAGTGAACAGCTTGTAAACTACGAGCATTAGGCAGATCGGGCGATTGTTGCTAATGTTGTGCACTCCTCTGCAAGGCGGTTCTGCTGATCTTCCAATGAGATGCAATATGATATGTAGAATGAGGAGAAATAATAATAATAATAATAATGTGATGGAGAGGGTATATGCTCGGTCTTCATTATATGGTGTCTACGCATTCAAGAAAGCACCTTCGCCCAAGACCTGTTGCGCTGACAGCCCCTTCAGTCACAATCTCGTGTTGTTCTGTGAAATACACAACATCTTTAGTCAGCTAAGTAGTAACTAGCTGCTGTAAAGAGCATTTAAGTTGGCTGAAAATTTTCAGCTACGTGGAAACTAGGCCACTTAGAAAGGGAAACTAGGCCACTAGGAAAGGTATTTTCGAAGAACGAAACGAACTAGGAGTACAGATTCTGGCGGAGCCAGTAATACCAATGAATCTCTGCACAGCTTTAGAGTATGTTGCGAGAGGGTGTCTACAAACTCTAGCAATTGAGTTGATGCAAACAGTGATCACTGAGCCTTCATCGTGTTCGGTACTCTAAAAGGCCAGTTTCTTACTAGTGGGAACATTATCTAATTGAGGCGTAAGCGATGAAACGGAGCTGATGAGTAATGTTGTATACTTCAAGGGTAGAGATTCCTAAGATCTATCAGTCCAGATTTACAACTTGCTGATTGCAGTACACTGGAGTGTAACAGAAATTTTTATAAACGCTTGAAAATTAAAACGCTGGTCTACGACTACGTTTCTAATCATACAAAAGCATTTGGTAGTGGAAATATGGATCTTTGGGTAAAAAAAATTAGGTCGTGTGACAATTTTGAAATTTTCTGTTTTCTGTTTTCTGATTTTCTGGCGTTTTTGGCTCTTCTGTTTTCTGATTTCTGTTTTCTGCCGAAATCGATTTTCTGTTTTCTGTTTTCTGAGAAAATTTTCAAAATTTCCGCCCATTCCTGATCTGAAACGAGGCTATTCGGCAGAAGTTCGGTGTTGTGCCGATAGCGGACAAGATGCGCGAAGCTCGCTTGCGATGGTACGGCCACGTTCTGCGTGGAAATGAAGACGGAGTCTACAAGGTAGGCCTTAACTTCGAGGTAGTTGGAAAGCGGCCTAGAGGGCGCCCGAAGCAGCGCTGGTCTGATACGCTACATAAGGACTTGAAGGTAGCTGGTGTCCACCCTGATCTAGCGCTGGATCGGAAAGGTGACGTTATGACACCAGAATAGCGGACCCAGCTACGAGGCGTGACAAACGCTGAAGAAGAAAAAGGAACAAGCAGCTTGCATTTATTGCCAAAATCGTTATCATTATGCTCATCGTCTCCGTGCCTTCTCAGAGGTGTTTTGATGTCATCTCCTTGTTTAATAGCCAGCTGCTCCCTCAATCAGATACTAGCTTCCTTCCTGTTTTCCATGTATGTAGGTATACTTGTTTAACGTTCAATCTCATAGATTGCTCGCAACAGTCTCCCAACATGCAGTATAGTATGCAGTACCAGAATATACTTTAATATCCTTGTGGTTAACGACAATTGCACCTGTTCATAGCACTACTATCTTTTATTTTGCTTCAAAAAACAGTGCATTGCTTGGTATTACTTTACTTATGGTAAGGTCACGGTTAGACCACAGTAACTGAAGCTGTTATCTTAGTAGTTGAGCCAAACAAGCTTGGGGAAGGCAACACCCTCTAAATGTGAAAAAGTAGTGAATGTATGCGTGCTATTTTGTAGTGCTACTCTACTCCTTTTACCAGAAAAGCATTCTTGAAGATTGCCCTATGATTTGTCAAGTACACATGCGATGCCTTATAGAAGAGCTTATCACCTTTGAGTGCATGCAAACACATGTGCCCAGCATAATGCGGTTCAGCAAAAGGCTTTAAAGACCTTCACTTCGCATTGACACTTCTTTCTAGGTTGATATCAACGATATGAGAGACGACACCCTCCTCATAAACATTTCCCTACATTACGATGAAGGGACCACCATTATGCGTAGAAGGAAACCACCTAGTGCTTTCTTCTAGCTGTCGATGCTCAGCCTTTTTATCATCTCCTATTTTCTTGCTGCCGTCGTGTCGGAAAAGTAAGTGATTTACGTGGCAAATGGCATGCATTCAGTGTACTTGTGTTTTTCAAATTTCAATGTTCATTTAAACTCCTACTCTATTAGACCGCATCTGTCGTCTACTTTCAGAGCGGTGAAGCAGATGAAAGGAGCACCGATTGGTGCGATACACTCCAAAGCAAGGTTCTCGGTTCGGATCTCACCAATGCCAAGAATCTCTCCAGTGTAGAATGCACGATCACCGAATGAAGTTTATTATAGCGATTTCCACAATCAACCAGAATAGGTATAGATGGCAGAGCCGGTGATGGCGTCATGGTTGGAGTCAAGTAGCAGGGCACGAGCCGGGAAGTGCACTGGAGCCCGAGGTCGTAGGGCGAGCCGTGTCGTGGATCGGTATGGTGACGAGGACCTCTCCCTCCTTGCCTCACATGCATGGTGGTGGACCTTAAATAGAGGCGGATTAGCAAATGGAATGTTCCGATGGGATCTAGGAATGCTACAACTAAACTACATTACAATGTTCATGAGAACGAAAGTGTTTATGTTCTGACTAAGCGTGACTATCAGTTTCAGCGCTATCTCCTACACTTTCCCTTAACCACAAATTCGTCCGTCCTCGGACGAGTATTAAAGAATAAAGGAAGAAGAAACGAAAAAAGAATGTTATGTGCTCACCCTAAAAGGCAGGGAGACACTGCGAAGGCGTAGGGAAGTGCGGCGGTACTGACGTCGATACCTGTTTCTCCTGCCCTCCGCACTCTCCAGCTTACAGACGCTACAGAACGCTGGGACGTTTCCGAAATGTCCATGCGACACCGGGTAACCGGCGTTCATCCGTTTGAGGTCATCCACGAATTCGCCTGTGGCCCGGGCGACGTCGGAGTGTGACGTTAGGACGATGACAATGCTAATTTCCCGTCCCTGGAGAAAGTCGACCGTGGAGAGCGTATTACCTCGTCGAGCCGCATAGTGGGAGAGCAGCCGTAGTTGTTCTTTGTAGGACGTAGTGATCGCCATGGCGGACGTTGGAACGTCCAAAACTAGTAGTTCGAGGGCAATGTGCTTGCACCGAAAGCTTCAATGATCGTGCAGGCAGAGAAAAGCTCGTGAAAGACTACATATTGGTCTGTAGTGTTGAGCATCGAGCCGTAGTTATGCAGATGGTCTGCGGAAAGCGCATACACATAATGCTTTCCGGCGTCATTTATTGTTGCATAGCTTGATCGTAGTTTCCTTAAGAGACATTAAATGGGTGGGCGGGGTGCTGGGTGGTAAGAGATGGGCGAGAACGTGAGTCGCAGTTATTCACCTTACTGGGTGAATAGATCAGGTTAAAGAGCATTCCGAGAGTGGCGAGGCGTAGTGATGCGGACGACGGAGGCACCAAGAAGGACTCGTGCACGCGAAAGAATCAGGAGTTTCGGTGTCCAGACATATGGAGCGTGGGATCCGGACTCGTTGTGGCAGTGTAGCGTGACCTCACCTCCGCAACAGAGCTTGAGTGGGTCTCAGGGACAGTACTCAGACGAAATCCTTTACTGATAGGAAGTATCGGTAGGGGCTGCTTTCTTGATAAGGTCTTCCTGGGTGCTATAAGGAGGCGTGGAAGTGTCGCGACCTGCACGTGTGTCGCCAATAGGCAGCTGCTAGAATTCGGACCATGCTAAGTCCATAGTCAAAAAAGCGAGAGTCAGGAAGGCGCGCAAAAGCTTGTTTCGCCTGCTGTGCCCCTAAGTGCTTATGTGCCTCGTAAATCAGAACTAGGGGCAAAAGCCTAAGACGAAGGAGAAGCAGCGTCTTGTTCCGGAAAGAGGTTAGCCTTGAAGAGGCCAATGACTGTCGGCGAAGGCTACCTCAACTTGACGTGGAGAGGGAGCCACTGTCATCCGTAGGTAAGACGGTTTCGTCAAAACAAACTATCTAACCCGAACCTGGCACGTCTGAGACCGAGCAGCGATCCATGAGCTCAAAGGCTGGAGGAAGGCAAACGGTGGTAGCAGCGTGTACGGAGACCGTTAATCCCGAAGAGGCCGATTTCGAAAAAAGCATAGAAAAGGGTTTTCCACCTTTCAAAACAACTGAGCAAACAACGAGGAAGCTTACAAAGGATTTTACCGAGTATAATGTTGTATGTCTCTAAGGAGCGCGGTACACAGTCACATTCAGTAAAATAAACTGGATGAAGAGCCGAACTGTGCTGCTGATCTGAAAAGAGACGAAGGCATACTCTGCGGAACGAGCAGGGATCCCGGCTTGTGCCCAGGTCTCGACTCCTATACATAGATCGGCACGGGTCCGGCACGGGGGTCGGGGTCGGGCGGTTGTCGGGTCATAAGGGGGGTCGGGGTCGGGCGGTTGTCGGGTCATAAGTTCATTTTACTTAACTATGACTTAGTACCTCTGATTGCCTCAAAAAGTTGACTCACTGAACATGAATACGTGATCCAGATGTCATCCCGTCAGCCTCAAACGAGGACGTGGGAATCACCACGTGCAATCAACGTTACGCTCCACTCATTGCCGTGGATAGTATGATGCATTCTGCTTCCATCACCTTCATTCGCCACGCTCTCTGAGAAGAACACGAGCGCATTAATTCGCCCTCGCTCGCTCTACAAGTTGCTCTACGGGTTGAACTCATTTTTGTGATGAGGACACTCTTACACTGTCTGGATATCTCTGGCTCATATTTAGGCACAGGTTATGTTCAGGTTCGTAGTCGCTTGGCACTGCCGTCGGTTTCGGTTTAATTTCTCCCTTTCAATGGCACTCGCTTCGACCTACTCGCATCGCGCTCCGACTACCAACCGGCTCGACCGGGCACACTTTCTTGCCTCCATCGACCGAAGTCGTACGTAGTCACGCATCGGTCATCGATTGTTTCAACTCAGTACCGTTTCTATTCCCTCGCCCCAAGGAATCCATCGTTTCTCTCCTTCCGATGGCTCATGGATCGCAGTCGCTGCTCGGAACATCTACCAAGCTTTCTCTTTCCCTCCGTTACATTTCTATAACCTTTCACTCACAATTCACTCACGATTTTCAGCGAGGTGACGGACCACGCCAGTTTCTTCGCGAATTCTGGACAGCACTGGACCACAAAAAGGTTATGGATCACTTCGCACGTCTCGACACAACATCACATGGGACCGTGGGACCTCTTCCTGCGTCTGCACCTAATGTGGGCACTTGGTCCTTCGTCTCTTTTTCCCAATTTCTCCTTTTGAAATCTGCGTCACTAGTAGCTGTCTCTCGGTTTCCTTTCCCATGGCCGGTTAAATCTTGGCTTTACACCTCCGCTTCAATTTTCCACAATTCTAGACTTCGGGTTCTTTTCTTCATCCTGCACCGGCGGCTCACACCATCACAATCTTCCTCCATATGCTCATATAGAAATCTTGCACACGCTCTCCCGTCCCGCGTCGCGATCCTATTGAGTTCAACATCTCCCAAGTGGACATCGACACCAGCCGGGGGTGGCCCCCATTGGGCTT